>CAUOFW020002458.1:0-630000 GCA_963454935.2 Ilex paraguariensis | reverse complement strand
TCCAACCTGGATTGTAAGTCTTTGAATTGGGAGAGGATGATTGCCTCGTTTGGTTGAAGGCATGTACTTGCGCATGGTACACTTCCTTAAGTGCTGGAATGTTAGGACACTCCGATATGGAATGATCTACACTCTCACAAATTGCACATCCCTCCTCGATCTTAGAAACATTAGACACCTGGTGTCTCCGATAGACTTCAAGACTCTCCACCTTCCTAGACAATTTGGTAATTTTTGAAAGCATTTCTTCTCGGTCTCTCAAATCGTAAATCCCTCTCCCTTGAGTTTGGCTACTCGCTTGAGGAGAAGACCTTGGTACATCAGTGGGATCTGTAATGTCACATAATGGTGTATTATGTGTCAATGTATCAAAGTAATCTAAGGCCTTATCGGGGTCTTTGTTCAAAAACTCCCTATTACACATCATGTCAATGAACTGTCGATGGCCCGGTGTGATTCCTTCATAGAAAAAACTCACCAATTGTCATAGTTCAAAGTCATGATGTGGAAGGGATTGTAGCAAGTCCTTGTACCGATCCCAACATTGATAGAATTGCTCATTGAATTTCTCTGAAAAGTTTTGAATTTGCTTTTTTAGGGCGGTAGTTTTATGCACCGGAAAAAATTTATTCAAAAACTTGGAATTCAATTGGCTCCAAGATGTTATGGTTCGAGATCTCAAGGAATTAAGCCATATTTTTGCCTTATCTCTCAGGAAAAAAGGGGAACAATTTCATTCTAGCTATCTCTTCCATACCATGATTGGTGAGGAATGTTGTAACTATTTCCTTGAAATCCCTTATGTGCAAATAGGGGTTCTCATTTTCTATTCTGTGGAACGTGGGGAGTAGTTGCAACATCCCCAGCTTAACTAGGAAGAGATGAGCTTGGACTAGAAGGATGATGCAACAGGGTGTAGTGCTTCATGTGGGTTGAAGGAAATCCCTTATTGACCAC
Source organism: Ilex paraguariensis (assembly GCA_963454935.2). Taxonomy (NCBI): domain Eukaryota; kingdom Viridiplantae; phylum Streptophyta; class Magnoliopsida; order Aquifoliales; family Aquifoliaceae; genus Ilex; species Ilex paraguariensis. The sequence goes on along the minus strand of CAUOFW020002458.1, from coordinate 629,043 downwards.
ACCGGGGGCTCAATGTGGATGTTGTTCCCTTCATTCATAGGAGGGGAAATTGCATTCATGGATTGGTCATCCTAGGTTCTTGTTCTCCCCCACCCCGTTGCATGTTTGAATTTGCACCTACATTCTCAAAATTATCACTCGCATCCTCGGGTGGGTCTTGGTCAATGTTCATATTGGGGTCCAAGGGTTGTCTAATTAGTTGGTTTTGTTCGTCCCTTCCCCACATATAACAAACTAATTAAAAGTATAAGTGTAATCAACAACAAATATGTACAAGGATCAACGTACCTCAGCCTATGATGAACATCACGGGGCTTACCTTCGTTGTCCATAAATCACCTTCTTGATTCAACGCTTGCCTTCCCCAGTAACGGTGCCAAAAATGCTTGATCGATTCCTTTGTAGTATATCCTAACCTCTAAACATCATCCCTCAATGCGTATAGTCTATGTGTGGAGGAGAGTATCACTCTCCCATGAAATGATGTCAAAAGAAAGGGCAACGGAATGGTGGAATGAAATGTGTGTGTGTGTGTGTGTGAACAAAAATACTTCCCAAGCGCAAGAAGACTTTTGTGTGTCGTGTTTTACTTTGAACAGTATTCCAAGGTCGTCTCCTTAAGAAAGGAGGTGAATCATGTAGAAGGTACTTTTGGTGAAAGAAAAGTGTAAAATCTTTTGTTGTTTGAAGTTGGTTTGTGATTTGTGTTGTGATGAAATTGAAATGGGAAACAAGTGTTGGCTAATCCAAAGGGTTCACTCCAATGGGATTGTCAAGTCAACTCGAAACCTTCCTCCAATGGTGCATAGATAAACGATTGATTCATGGGAAGCGAGAGACGAGATTGAAGTGAGGATCCAAGTATAACTCATGAGAAGTCTACGGGATATCAAAGACTCACACCATGTCCTCACTCAACCCAGTTAAACTGAACCATCGTACAACGAGGGGAGGAAAGAAGATGAGTTGAAATGGCATACCCAAATACCCAAGAGGAGGTCTCCCTTGGATTAACCAACTTCAAGACTTAGCTACTCATACTTAAGGTAAAGACAACAATGTAATGAGAAGACATTATGAAGAAATGAAGATTAGATTTAAGCATAAACGAAATGTACAAATATAACTTCCAAATAATTATACATATTCATCACCTCTTACTAAAGATTAGATGAAAAACTACTCACTCTTCATGACTTTGGTAAAACTAAAAAAGTGAGTAATGTTCATCCCTCCAAGTAGAGGAGTTGCATGGTAAAACATATTACACACGGAGCCAATCTTCAACAAAGAATGAGTGAATCACGTTCCACCCTTCACGGCTTTGGTAAAACTCTAGAAAAGTGGAAGAGTTTCACTCCTCTAAGAGAAGACGGAAGCTCAAAATAATGGAAATAAAAGAAAGTAATAATACAATAAAAGAAGTAATATATTAAAAGAAAGCAATAATAAGAAAATAATAATGACTTTTGTAGAATTTTTTACTACCAAAAGATGCTTTTTTCAAGAAAGCAATGATACAAGAAAGCAATAATGACTTTTAGAGGGTTTTCCACTACAAAAAAGTGCTCTTTTTAAGAAAACAATGATACAAGAAAATAATAATGACTTTTGAAGGATTTTTCACTACCAAAAGATGCTCTTTACAAGAAAGATGATACAAGAAAAAAGATGATCTTTATAGGACCAAAGGGGTGGTATTTATAGGCAAAAAATGGAGGGTTTGAATTACACTTTGATCCCCCTTTGTTTTGAGCTTTTGATAATTGGCACCCTATAGTTTGTAGCTTTAATAATTGGCACCCTATAGTTTGTAGCTATAATAATTGGCACTCTATAGTTTGTAGCTTTGACAATTGGCTCCCCAGTAGTTTGTAACTTTGACGCAATTGACTCCCTAGTAGTTGGTAGCTTTAATGCACAAAACCCTGAAAAGAACAACAATCAATGCCTTATCCCTAATTCACACACTAACCCTAATTTGGCTTATTTTGACTAGTTTAAATTTATTTAACTAACACAATTCACCTATTACCTTAATTAAATTATGCCTTAATTAGGGTTAATCACTAACTCCGAGAAAGATACAATAGTTAGAAGAGAAAAACTATGTGTATGTAGAGAGGTGTAAAGGAGTGTAGTGAAATGCCAAGATGTGTCCTCTCATATGGAGAGGACTTACAATTTTTAGGCATGGCGAAGCAGTGACGTTAGTGTAAAGGCACCAATTCTTAGGGAAGGATAGTTACAAAAGGTAAGTACAATTATGATAGTCTTGATCTTCAAGAGTGAGTATCCCGATAATCTCTCCCCATGTGCTCTTTTCTTCATGAATTTCTTAGGTCTTGGACTGGGTCGAATTGACAAACTGGACTTGACCTATAGCTGACTTGAGCTTACTTGGTTTATTGGGCCTGACCCGATTGGATTTGGGCTCGTCATTTAATTTCATCCACACCCCCTATAGTTATCTATATATTCAAAGACACCCAATGCTTCTTCTAAAATTTCACTGTACCCCTTTTTATTGTATCCTTTTTTAGATTCTACTGTTGAATCAATTACTCCCCCTTCCGTTAACAGTCGTGTCTGACAACTTGAAAAGTAAAAATCGTGACTTTAAATTATAACATTATGTCGAATATACCTTTTACTTCACAAAACTTAAAAGTACTTTACCCACCACTTAAAGTCATTAGCACTATGGCTCTTTGTAGAAGAAAGAACGAAGGTCTCACAACTCGAAGATGTAACAAAGTTATTCAATTACTTGAAGAAACAATTGTCTCTACCATGTAAAACATTTGCCTCATTAGTATATGGTTTTGTGGAGTTTTTCTTCTCTCTTTTTTTTGTTTGGCTTAATCCACTGATGAATTTTAGGATGATTTTTTTTTTTTTTTTTATAATATATCCATATTTGTGACATTTTTAAAGTTGTGGCTCAATGTCTTCTTCATCCAGCTTTGGTGGAGGCAGAGAAGTAGTAGAGAAAAATGTTGATATAAAATTTGCTTTATGACCAATTTATAAAGTCGTTAAAAGATTGTGATTAAAATCGTCGAATCAGAGAAGCCAATCAAAGGACGATTGTATTTTAAATATAAGAAGGGATCGTGTAAGTATTTTGCATGGTATAATCTCATATCTGTTGTGCCAATGTTTTGTCAAGACGAGGGATATGGAATGAGGCATATCAGAAATGAGCTAAATGTGGAATTAATTGTGATCAAAGATTTTGTGAAGATGTTAGAGATGGTTGTGGTTAGTGTATTGGTATTACGAATGTTGGTTTTAATGATTCTCCTTATGAAGATGTAATAGACTAGCTAAATTGATGTTATTATCTTATATATGTATCTATATTCCATATATATATATATATATATATATATATATATCTATTAGTAATGTTTGCACCTGCCATTACATGCATATTTAGACAAAATAGTAATGAACAACAAAAACCAGTAATGAACCATTCCCACTGATAAGTTTACCCATTCCATACTTAGCATCAATGTGTTGTTACAACCTAGTTTGCTTGCAACCTATTCACAAAAAAATATTCAGGTTAGACTACACAAAATATACATTGTTGTGGTGAAGCAACACCACCAAAAACTATTCTTGTGTTGAATAGCAAATATTAACACCAGGAAAAAAATCACAAAAATATCCGTAGTGCTTGTCAGCATATTAAATTAAGTCAGAGTCTCAATTTTTCCCCTTCTCCAAGTGTGTGGACCTCTTAATGTCTTAATTTTATAGCTAACACCATCTAGAAGTGGTGATGAATGGACCATCCAACTGCAGCCACCATTACCACAATGACATGTAACCCTTGTCCTCTCATTTTTGTCTCTAACTAATAGAAATCTCTCCTAGACTACACAGTCTTTTAGAATATACCTGAAGTAATGAATCTCCCATAAATAGCTGACCAACCTCCAAATTAAAACTCCCTCCCATATCTATTCATATCAAATGCCTTAGCATTAGCCCCAATTCTTGCGTTTTCTACATTATTATTAGGCTTTGAGCTAGATTGGTTAAGATCCTCATCACCATATTCATAATTCGATAAACCATCATCATTGCATACTTCTACACATGTTGTACAGTCATCAGTTGTGTTATGATTTTCTTCTCCATAGTCTTCATCCTCTGGCCTTAATCCATAAACGTCATCACTTTCATAGTCACCATCATCACTATTCCAACTTGTTCATTGACCTGATTCCCATTGCCCTAATCTCCATTTCCTTGATTCTCATTGACCTGATTCCCATTGCCCTGTTCTCCATTTCCTTCTTTCTCATTGCATTAATTCTCATTAACATAACCCTAATTCTCATTGAACTGATTCCCATTTCCCTGATCTCCATTTCCTTGATTCTCATTGCATTAATTCTCATTAATATAACTCTGATTCTCATTGACCTGATTACCATTGCCCTGATTTTCATTTACTTGACTCTGATGAATTCCATTCAATTCAAATGTTAAGTCTCTCACAACAGTTTGAGTTCTTTCTACAACAACATGTACATTTATCTGTTCTCTACTTCTATACATATCAAACATCTTCATCAAATCATTGTCATCATCCACCAACCATTTTTTAATAGAAGCAGGCACATTATAGTAAACTTTGAAAGCCAAACATATAGAATCAGATGCGTTTGACAACATGAATACATCGGATAATAAGTGCACGTGGCAATATCTATCTGAATCAACTCTTTGCACTAAGAACTATTGGTCATCATAATGTACGATCAAGCCTTGAAGATTCACAACCATGTCTATCCATTAACAAAAAAATTGTAATTTTTTTACATTTCCTTAATCTAAAAAAAAAAAAAAAAACTAATCTAGAAAAAACCCTAATCCTTAAAAAAATAAAAAACCTAATTCGAAATAACCCTAATGTTTCATAATCTGGAAAAAAATATTTGAGTATAAATTTGGTTTTACCCATTTGAGAGGTTCACACCAAATCAAGTTTTTTATTTATTTTTTTACTTAAATTTGAGTTTGAGTTTGAGTCAACATTAGAAAAACCCTTATATAATGTTCAAATGCAAGTTGTCCCAACCTTATTTTCTCCTAAAAAATAATTTAAAGAATCAAGTTATTTGGTGTATTTTTTATTGCGGACATGCCGAAATTTAGATGGACTTAACGATATCATAAAATATGACCTAAATACTTGAACCGGTGTGAGGTTCTTGATTATGATTTCTCAAGCGATTGTAGCAAAGCATAAATTTGTCTCTGAATTTTTTCTAAGCCTTAGAGTCCAAGGACTTAAACTACTATTCTGAAGAAACAAGAAATCAAAAAGGAAAGAAACGAAATAGAATTATGTAAGAATTGTAATGCGCAAAACCAAATAGAACGACTTTGTTGAATACTGTGTATGAAAGAAACTAAACCTAACCACCAAAATGGTGATGAAATTACAATGAACCAAAGACAAAGAAGCAAATCTGGTATGCTGCTTGTAGGAGTGTTGATGTTGGATCCATTGCCTCTAGCTTGTCTCTTTGTATTTATGGGCAGTGGTTTCTAATCGTTGGAGTTATCTTTTCTGGCCACTCAGCCTCTACTTAGGGCCTCTCTCCACAGTGGCTCTCAACGTGCCTACAACTGTCTATAACCGGCGGCTTCATGATATCATGTTCTAGCATAGCTTTCACTTTCCGAGATCTTTGGAGATCTTTTCTCATAATTGCCTAATCACCTAGGACTTTTCCTGGCTCAACCCTATCTGTTGGATTGTGCCATGTGTCCCTCCTGAATTTTGCATATATTGGTATAAACACAAGTGAATTAAGGATGGTCTGCTTGTCAAACAAGTGGGGAAATTTGTTTTATACAAGATATTCTAAAGCCAAGTAAGAAACATATGATGACTTCAAGGGGAAGCATAGGTTTTATCTAAATGATTTGTATTAATTTCAATAACATAAGAAATTACAATATATAGTGATTAGTTTCTTGTAATTAAGGACATGTAAGAGGAAACTAAATCAGCCTAATTAAGGAGAGAAATCAGCCTAATTAAAGAGTGATTACAAGAAAGATTACAGTAAAGATTACAACAAGAAAAGTAAACTCTATGCATAAATGAAATCCTAAATTAGTGCTCTATCATGCCCCCACAAGTGCAAGGATCCAAGAAGGATGCTAAGCTTGGATCGATGCAGCTGGGATTGCTTTCGAGTGAGAGGCTTGGTCAAAGAATCAGCAAGTTGATCGGTTGTGTGGGCATGAGAAATACGGATGAGCTTGCAAGCCACTTGATCACGAACAAAGTGAAAGTCGATTGTTATATGCTTCATGCGAGAGTGAAACATTGGATTAGAGAAGAGGTATGTTGCACCAATGTTATCACAATAAATGGACAGCAGAGACGAGAGTGTAACACCAAGTTCACGAAGGAGATTGAACAACCAGTTAACTTTGGCAGTGGCAGACGCAATGGCCCTGTATTCGGCCTCAGTAGATGATCGAGCAATGGTAGACTACTTTTTAGAGCTCCAATTGATTGGATTAGAGCCAAGGAAGACAACATAGGCAAAAGTGGAGTGGCAAGTGTTAACATCACCAGCCCAATCGGCGTCCAAGAAGGCATGGAGAGATGATGGTGAGCGAGCAGACAAAAATAGGCCATAGTGAGAGGTATCTTTTAAGTATCAAAGGACACGCTTAACAACATTCCAATGATTAGTTGAAAGTCGGTGCAGTCATTGAGCTTCAAAGATTCAAAGGAGGACAACAGTGTGCTGATTTTCGTGGCTTCATGCATATTAGTTTTGTGAAGAAGGTCAATGATATCCTTCTGTTGAGACAAGAGAAGACCGGTTGAGGACCTGGTAGTTTCAACACCTAGAAAGAAGCTAAGGCTTCCAAGATCCTTGAGGGAAAACCGAGTAGATAAACGAGACGTGAATGCACGAATGGCTGCTGAATTATTTCCAGTGAGAATGATGTCGTCCATGTAGACAAAAAGATACATTGTTGTAGAGTTGGAGCAATGGATGAAGAGAGAGGCGTCACTTTTGGAATTGAGAAATCCATTATCAAGGAGAAAAGTGCGAAGTTCATTATACCATGCCCTAGGAGCCTGGCGAAGACCGTATAAAGATTTATGTAGTTTGCAAACATGAGTCAGATTTCGGGAATCAATGAACCCTTGGGGTTGCTGCATTAAAACATGGTCAGAGAGAGTACCCTGCAAGAAAGCATTGTTAACATCCAGTTGATTCAAGATCCAACCACGAGACACCGCTATACTGAGAACAATATGAATAGTGGCAGGTTTAACAACCGAGCTAAAGGTTTCATTGAAATCTATGCCAGGGAGTTGGTAAAACCCTTTAGCCACAAGGCGAGCCTTGTAACGTGCAATGGAATCATCAAGATTTTTCTTGATTCGATAAACCAATTTATATCCAACAATATTTTGTGTGGGGGAGGCAGGGACTACAGACCATGTATTATTTGTTTTGAGGGCCTGAATCTCTTTATTCATGGCTTCACGCCATTGAGGAAGTTTGTTGGCCTGTGTAAATGAGGATGGTTCAGTGAGGATAGAGGGATTGGCCATAGTAGTAGTGAGAGAGAATGGTATTTTCGGTTTGTGTATGTTATTTTGGGCTCGTGCTACCATTCGAGAAGGTTGTGGTGATGTGTCAAGGGGTGGAAATGAAGTGGATGATGTATTTAAAGACGATAAAGAAGAAGAATCACTTACCTGATTAGGAGAATTGCGGGAGTCATCCAAGTTGGAAGAGAGAGTAGGAGTTTCTTGGTGAGAGGTGGACACTTGAGTCGGTGGTGATTGCATATTTAAAGTGGGAATTGACTGATATGTTATCTGATTAGAGCATGGAGGATTTATAGGAGATAGCATCTCTAGAGACAAATTTCTATTAATGACACTTGGAAGAATGTTTAGATTAAGAGGAGAAGAATCTGATGAGGTATTGATGGGTGAAGATTTACTTGCCAGATTTTTTTCTGTAAAAATGGAAAGTGGTTTTGAAAAAGATTGGTTAGTGACTGATAATTCATTACAGGAAAGAGATTTTCAAAAAAGGTAACATGTCTAGAAATAAATATTTTGTTAGTTTTTGAATCAAAACAGATAAAAGCATGATTTGGAAGTGAAAAACCAAGATATACACAAAGTCGAGAGCGTGGCTCAAGTTTGTGGTGATTGTAGGGCCAAAGCCATGGGTAACAAAGACACCCGAAAACATAGAGGGTTGTGTATTTGGGGTGGAGGCCGAACAGTTTGTGGTATGGGGTGTCATTTTGGAGTACAGGTGTAGACATGCGATTAATAAGATAGGTTGTGGTTTGAAAAGCATAGGGCCAAAAACGAAGAGGGATAGAGGTTTGATGAAGGAGGGTGGGACCAGTTTCAACAATGTGACGATGTTTTCATTCTACAGAGCCAACATATTCAAGGGTATATGGGGGTGAGGTGAGGTGTTGTACACCATATTTGGCCAAAAGATGAGAAAGTGCCTGATATTCACCACCACCATCTGTGTATACAGTTTTAATATGAGTTTGAAAAAAAATTTCAACGAGATTTTTGAATTTTTCAAACACATTAAAGACTTCAGATTTTAATTTGAGAGGATATAACCACATGTATTTTGTGAAATAATCAACAAATATAACATAATAGCGAAAATTTCCAAAAGACATGATAGGTGCAAGCCCCCAAACGTCAGAATAAATAACCTAAAGTGGTTTATCACAAATAAGAGAAGAATGTTTAAAGGAAAACTTGTGACTCTTATTACATAGGCAGGAATTACACACATTATTAGGCATAGAAGAATCAGAAACAAAAATCAAATTCTTAGCAAGTATTTTCTTGTGGATAGGTAAGGATGGGTGGCCAAGTCGCTGATGCCAGACTTGTGATGTAAGTGCAACGGATGTGAAGGGTGGCGGTTTTGAAAAATTGGTGGGTGATGTTGATGATGACCACTCGTACAAGTTGTTCCTACTCTGGCCTCGAACCAAGGATGCCCCCGTACTCAGATCCTTCACAAGAAAATGGCTAAGAAAAACTCTATGGATGTCTTTTTTTGCTTACAAAATTGAGAAACATAAATAAGATTTTTTTTTTTTATCATAGGTGCACACAAAATATTGTCTAGTTTTAATGAAGCAAGAGACGAATTAATGATAGAAGAACCAGTGTGAGAGATTGAGATTCCATTACCATTGCCGACTATGACATCCTCATTCCCAACATAATCGGAGTGTATAGAGAGATTCTGAAGGTCAAATGTAATATGGTGAGTAGCTCCCGAATCTAAGACCCAATTATTGTTGCCATAGGTAGAATCTCCATCCACATAATTAGCTTGAGGTCGAGAGAAGGGTTGACCCCGAGAGCGACATGTTTTGGCACTGTCCCAGCTTATCACATAGTTGACACACAATACGGGATTTCCCCTGTTGTCCCTAATAATAATTTGGATTCCATAAAGAAGGTTGAAAATTTGAATTGAAACCCATACCTTGAGAAGAGGAACCTTGGCCATAGGATGAGTGCTGCCGAGATTGAGTAGGTTGAAGACCAGATTGGTTCAAGTTTGATTGTTGTCGAGGATGGCCATTGGATTGTACGGAACAACCAAGAATTGAATTGGAGGGATTAAATCTGCTTTTATTTCCTCTACCACCCTTGCCTTTGTAGTTGTTTTTCCTTTGAGTGAATTGAGCAGTAATATGTGTATCATCCTCTTTGGGGTGTCCACGGTTTTGGGTTAACTCCTCATCAAGAAGGTTGTCGTAGAGATCCTCAAAGGATATAGGTGAGTCATAAACACGAACTGCAGCCGTTAGTTCCTTGAACTCGTCAGCGAGACCATTTAAAGTATGAGCCATGATTTCTGCATTACTCAAGGGATGGCCAATAAGAGTTAGATCATCAACAATACCTTTTATTTTGCTCATATAGGTGGCAATTGATTTCCCTTCTTTCTTGGTATTCATTAGCGTGGACAGAAGAGAGAGCATGCGGGAATTGGATCGATTTGCATAACTGGATTCCAGTTTGGTCCAGGCGTCAGCGGAAGTAGGGCAGTTGTTGATGGTGGGACCGATTGTACCATGAACGGTGGATTGAATCGCTAGTAGCACTAGTCGATCCTGGCGAAGCCAAGTGACGTGTTCCTGATCGGTATTTGGTGGACATGGATAAGAGCCATCAACATAACCGAGTAGACCATAACCGAATAGGAGATTGGTCATTTTTGATTTCCAGGAAGCATAATAGTCTCCTCTTTTTGCTAGCTTGAATGGAATCTGAGATGAGGCATTCACAGATATCAGATTGTTGCCAGGAGAGGGAGGGTTATCTTGATTCAGTCGAGTGATCGTTGATGTCATTACAGCAGGGGTAGCTCCAGTTAACGCAGCCAAATCAAAGATGGGAGAGGTCGGTGGTGTTGCCATGGTTGATAAGTGAGAGTTTTGGTAGAGTGTTTTGATACATAAATGCTTTTTTATTGATTTCAATAACAGAAGAAATTACAATATATAGTGATTAGTTTCCTGTAATTAAGGACATGTAAGAGGAAACTAAATTAGCCTAATTAAGGAGAGAAATCAGCCTAATAAAAGAGTGATTATAGGAGAGATTACAGTAAAGATTACAATAAGAAAAGTAAACTCTATACATAAATGAAATCCTAAATTAGTGCTCTATCATTATCTAGGGTTGTAATTGTATCATGTTCATCTCGTGTTAATTTAGATTCATGTCGTGGCAATTGTATCATGTTTTATCTAAAGTTTGATAAGATTGAGTGACTTTTTTTAGTATGGAAAGTAAGGCTGTGTTTTCTCTTATTTCTCTAATCGAAAACAAAAGGATTTGAGATTTTCTAATCCCCTCTAGAGGGGCACCAAGGAGTCATGTCCATGGGGTAGCTTCCCAGCACCCTCAAGAAAGATGTGTACTCCTGAACATCTACCAAAGCATTCTGAGCTCTAACTTCTGCCATGGATGCCTCAAAGTCCACATAAAACAAATACTCAAAGTGCTTTGTCATCCCCAAGTCCTCATCATCGAATCTCAACGACTTGTTTTGATATGGTCGAGACTCGATCTTGGTCAAGCTTATATTCCTAAAGGCAAATGCAGACAACACCTTGAAGAGCACACTGGTACCCTTATCATGAGCAAACACTATACTAGTCTTGAATGGCCTGTCTGTTAGGGCGCTTATCGGCTCACGAGCCAGTATCACGAACCTTGTGACATTGTTGCATTCATCTTGTATCCCGTTCTCCAAGATTTGAAGTCCATACAACTTGGCAGCATATGCAGATGCAATCGCTGCTGTGTCACCTAGATTATTTGTTGCTATGAATTTGGCTGCATTAGCTGTCCGATCAACTGCTACGCGATCAACATTAAGGCCAAGCTTGGTTAGAGTATGTTCACATTGAGATAATGCTTGTGGATGGCTTATTACTCGGTTTAAATCTTCTTTTCGAACATGTGACATAGCTAAAAGGCAATGATGAACCGGTATTTGGATTTCGCCAACCATGTGGATGTGGAGGAGGAGATCGTAGTTGCGATGGATGCTACCGCCGACAGAGTTTTCAATGGGGAGAACAGCAAGGTCCGCGATCCAGAGCTCTACTGCTTTGAATGCATCTTCGAATTGGTCACAAGTTATAGCTTCGCACTTGGGATAAGCTTTCCTAGCAGCGGCTTCACTATATGCGCCAGAAACACCTTGGTAGGCGACACGAAGCTGCAACCTGTGCTTGGGAATTGGAGAGAGGTCGACGAAGGTTCGAGGGTTGGATAAGTTGTTCTCGATTGGCATATGATCTAGGGTTTTGTGGTCGTTCACGACAGTGATGTGGTCGGATTTTATGATTTGTTGTTGTTTCGACACCACTGTGCTTGCTAAGATGGCGAACGAGCTTTGCCAGTCAGCTCGGCTTTTGTTGATGGTATCAGCAGTATTAAAGTTCACCATGCTAGCTGCACTAGCAATGGCATTGGTTGAGTCGAACCGGTAAGTGCACTGAAGAATGGGTTGCCTTCTAGTAACCGAGTGAGTTTGACTGTGGGACTTCGTCCTGATTTGAGTTTTGAGGTTGATACTCATGGAAGAAGAGAGAAAGAGGGAGTACATGTTTTATGATTCAGATTCGTAAAGATTTGACAAAAAAAATGGAAAGGAAAAAAATAAGAGTAAAGGAAAGATTATTTGTTGAAAAATGAGAGGGCGATGGTGGGGGGTTTTATATTGAGGAGGGGGGGGAGTAGAGAAGACTTGATTGAATGGTGGAGGGAGGTTCGACCAATCAAATTCCTAGACTTTCTTTAATGGATGACTGATCTCAAACCTAATTTAAAGTTATGGGGGAGAAATCTTGACATTGTTAACACTAAAAAGAGAACTTGGATTACACAATTCAATGGTTCATATTGTTAACACTATGCCTTATAGATATTCAACAAATATGTGGAGGAATTCTAAACACACAAAAGAATAATTCCTTCCTTTGGTTTGGCACCTCTTGCCTGGTGCTTCCACAATTTGCCAAACATATTGTATATGGTCCATGTATATTGACAAAAATAAGTGTACCAACTATACCATGAGTTCTCGTGATTGAATAAAACTCAAATTTTATCGATACTTATGGATTTTAAGTGATTGTATTCATTCAAAGCTTATGTTTCAACTATAAGTCCAAAAAATAAGTAAATAGAAAGACTCCCTCTACTAAAAAATATCTTTTGGTTTCAGTTGACACATACCTACTAGGTTGTTTGCTTGATGTTTATAAGAAGTTTGAGGAGGAGAATACTTGATGTTTGGCCTATGAAATTGACTTTTCATTTCGAGACTAACATGTGTACCTTCTAACATCTGTTCCACAAGTAGTTATTGTCAATGTTTTTCTATGTTAAGGTAAAAAGATTTAATTTGTGGTTTAATTTGTACTTTGGCAACATATATGTATGACTGGTGTTTGCATCAAAACGTCCAAACATGTCGTTTTATAAACTATGAACGTGGTTTTGTAAATATTTTAGTTTTTTTTTGGTTAAATGACATCTTTAGTAGTGATGATTGTGTTGCCTTTTGATAGCTTTTTTTATTATTTTTATTCTTTGGTCAAAAGACGACAAAATTTAAACTTACAACTTTAAAATTCAACAACGGGGCGATGACCGTTAATAGGCCCAAAGCCGTCCCAAGGGCAAAGCCATTGAGGCAGCTTCTTAGGCCCCAAAATAATTTTGCAATAAAAAAAATGTAATTTGACCAAAAAATAAAAAACCCAATAAAAGACCTCTCCAATATTTTATTATTCGGCTCAACACAAATGATGTCTCACACTCTTTCTTTATTGACTGGCCAACTACTGCCCAAAAGGTATATGCCAAATTAAATCTATCTCTCTCGCTCTCTCTCCGATAATATTTAATGGACCATTTAAATTGCCAAACATTTACACAATTAAAGGACATAATGCCTTTTGTTAAAAAAAAACACTCTGATCTTTTGCACTTACCACTTCCTTTGAGTGTCTCCCTCCAAGACTCTCGTTCCTAGGGCTTATAAGCAATGGTAAATTCTCTATCAAATCTGCTTATAACTGAATTACTAAACCTGTTCTAAGTCAACAACGGGGTCTAAATTGGAATTGGAATTGGATTTGGAAACTTGAGGTCCACAGAAACTTAAACACTTTCTGTGGTTGGTCCAAAATGACAGACTTCTTTCCAATTCTCTAAGATTGACTAGAAATCTCACTGATGATTCTGCTAGTGAAAGAAGCAAGGCCTTAAATGAGAATACAATCCATATCTTGAGGGATTGCCCGAAAGCAGAATTGGTTTGGAAATCATTTCTCAATAGGAATGATCTCCAACAGCATCAATCCATGGACGTTCATAATTGGCTCATTGAAAATTATAAAACCAGAAAGGATGTATTTTGGAGAGGAGTTAAATGGCATATTCTTTTTGCTTTTCTGGTATGAAATATTTGGAAAGACAAGAATCAAGAATGCTTAGGGAACACAATTAATCCCCCAAGCTATTGCCAAGACAGCTTGGAGAATGGCTCGAGAGTCTTGGGATGCTTTCAACGATTCCCAAACCCAGGGGATACCAAATCACCCCAATCTTATTGGTTGGTCTTTTCCTCTTGCAGGATGGATGAAGATGAATGTGAATGGAAGCACTAAGGATAACACTGGCCTGCCACAATAGGAGGACTGCTAAGGAATGATCAAGGAGAATGACAACTTGGTTTCTATGGGAAGATAAAAGACTCTACTAGCCTGCAAGCTGAATTGTGGGCTATTTATCGAGGCCTCAAGATCATTCAAGCACAGAAACTTAAGAAGGTCATCTTGGAGACTGATTCTTTGGAAGCCCTCAACTTAATCATTACTAGGTCGGAGGATCTCGACCCCGATAGGAATATTATTGTCAATTGCAAGAGCTTTGGGATGGACTAATACTCCCATCATTCACACACTAAGAGAAGGAAACTTTTGCGCTGACAAAATAGCAAGCCTTGGAGGGCAACAACATGATTCTTTTGTATTTTTTGAAATCTCACCGCCTATGTTGGGACATTATCTTTTGAATGGTCTTTCTTGTATTTCTTTTGCTAGGGGATTTAAATAACCCCTCTTACTTTTCCTCTGTACCAAAAAAAAAAAACTCTCATAAATAGCATCAGCAGATGAATATATTTGTTTTATTCTTATTAAACTATGTAATGCATTAGATGTCTAACTTAGTGGAGCTATGTGTTTGTTAGAATTTTATTTTTAAGTATTTTTTAATCTTAATATGTGTTAATTAGGAATACAAATATAAAAAGTAGAAAAAATAAAAAAAAAATTAAATACAAACCCAAAAAGAAGAGTCACTGATATATTTGTTATCAAAAATAAGAATAATATGACAATAACTTGAAGCAAAAATAGTTGAATAATCCGTTACCTCAACACAATCAGAAATAACGAAAAGACGAAAATATTAATAATGTAGTGTATTACATACCAATAAATATTTTAATAAGATGAGATAAAAATCTATTAGAAGAATGATTGTTACATAAGGTTACTAGTATATTATGATAATACTAAGGCCTTATTTAAAATGTTTGCTTAGGGGGCCCCACTTGTTATTGGGCCGGCCCTGATTAGGCCAACAACCGCTAACCACTCCGACAACTTTAAATTAAGAAGTTAATTTCTTGTAGAACAACTCAAAGTATTTTTTTTTTTTAGACTGTATAACACTTCTTAGTCAAAATAATGTTATACTGGTGCACCCAACATTAGGGTCTTGTTGAAGGAATCAACCTCATGGTGTACCAGATTGAGGATTATATGGGTTTTTTTTTATTTATTTATGAATTTCCTGCTCTATTTCTTTTTCATTATTCTTAGTAACTGAAAACTGTTTCCGCCGTGCGTTCTTAAGGCTCATGATTGTAATGCAAAATTTTTATACGAATGAAATCACACACTAACTACATGTTTCAGTTATACTCAAATTTTATGTGACACGAGATTTAGACTTGGAACGGGTACATTTATTCCTCATCCTGTATTGGATAATTGAACCAACCGGTGTAGTTGATGAAGCACTTTCTAGGGTAACTATTTAATTATATGGTGAGGATCATTTTGTTTTAAGACCATTACCTTGTACTTGTGTAGTTTTAGCCCCTTTTAGTAATTTTGCAGTAGACCTAGTTTATTTTTGTTTTCAAGTTCCATTAAACTTTTGCTATTATATAAACCTAACTATGTAGCCTTTTTGAAGAAAACTTTTGTTTTCTAGGAAATTGTTACACCAATTTACATAGATGAGAGAACTATATAATAAACTCAACAGTCGATAAAAAAAAAATGAAATCATAACTGAGAGAGTTTAAAAGTAATTTCTCTTGCTCTCATTAAATGATATACATAATGTTATCTCGATCTATGAGTTGATCGTCAGATCTCTTCATTTAGGATCCTTACATTAGAGTATCTAACTTTATTAATCCGTCCCTAATCTCGTAAATTATATTTATATTATGAAATTTATCCCAACCGTGTGCAAGTGTCGAGCTAAGCTGAGGACCTTTCAATTTTGTCACCTGCAATCCTTCAAGTTGGATTCTATGACTGTAATTTTCAACTAGGTAAATTCACGTTCACATCTTTCTCTATTTCTTGCCTGATGTTTTTAATACTCACGCATAAACATGTGAAAATAGAGAAAACGGTGAGGCGTAATTGTTAATCTTATAAATCTTCATATAGTAAGGTTGATTTGTTAGTTACCAGAACATTACAAATTTAAATCAAGGAAATAGTTTATTCGCATCATTGTAACAAAACTATGTACGTCTAACTCTCCCCAAACCATGGGTTTTTTTTTTTTTTCAATTTGTTGGTAGTTCCACCAAGTAAAGAATTAGATTGGATTCTCTTGGGGTGTGTTGTATTTCCCATATGCATCATATTAGTAAACTCATGCAGTTTTCCACCTGCAACACACAAGAAAGAAGTCCTTGTGGACATATTCAATGACTCAACTACATACAGGGTTTACAGTTTGACACTACAACAGAAACTACATCCCCCATATCCTCCAATGTACAAAGATAACTTACCCTCTATAGAAATATCCTCGACAAGTCCCATGATGTAAGGGAAAAAATTATACAAGACTGCCATTTACCATACAAGATCCAAGAACCTTGATTTTGAACCACAACGCAAATCGTTCCTCCTAGAAATGGAGGTTGATGAGCTTCAAGAATTTGATTACAGCTACTACAATTGAAGACCTTGATTTTGACTCTCAGAGCCCAACCCATTTCACCCATCTGAATACTCGACCAACTCTGAAAGGCAACTGGTAATCTTTAGCGACAGCAGGCTCTCTTCTAGCAGTCTCAGGTTCGGACCACACGTATACACCTCGCTCCTGCCGACTGCCTGGTACAGTGTTGTCAAGAATTACGGCTACTAGGAACGCTATCACCATGTGAAGTGACAGCAACGTGTTCATAACATAATTTAACTGCAAAAGGATTTTTTCGGAAATAAAGCAAGAATTCAGTCACAATTCTCCTTGCTACCTACCATTTGATAGGCATGCACGAAACTGATTAAGCAGAAACCCTAAATTCATCACAACCAAAATAGTTGAAAAGATGCATACCCCTCCATTGGTGGTGCGGAAAGGACCGTGAGAGGCCACAATGTATGGCTGAAAATAACTCGGGACAGACAGGTTTGAATTTGGAGAGAGACCATATTGCTGAAAGTAAGCTGGTACTGAAAGGGAGAAAAACAAAGACAAACCAACTATGATAATGTTCCTGGAGCTTCCAGCCTCACTGTATCGTAGATTTGACAAGCCCAAAGCTGCCAACATAGCCCACATAAAGCACAATAGAGCTGCAACCATGACTTTAGGAATCGAGGCAATGAATCCTCCAACTTTACCTGTCAGCATGGCAGAATTGAGATCAAGTACAAGTGAACAGAAATGACATGAGGGTCACACTCAAAATAAGAAACCTCTTTCCGTTCCCAAAGACATTTTGCTCTTCGTTGTGGTTACTATAATGTGTAAGATCGATATAGATTATAGGGTGCCATCATTCTACGGACCCACTCACTACTTCATCAATGCCCAGTTGCCAAAATATGTCATTCCTCAAAACTTTACAACATCAAGAGGGGTGTCAATCTTGGTTGTGCAAACGCATAATAGAAGTTTCTCGAACAACCCTCAAGTTTTTAACCAAAAGCATATGTGCAAGTGTTTTTTATTTTGGCAACATATGACTGATATTCCACGTGTAATCAAAGACAGTGGAGTCCACTGTCCAAAATAATAAAAAACCCAACTTGAGTTTGAGTTGGTAGCTTCACTACCTACATACAATTTTTATTTGTTTGGTCTAAAATAATTGACACTAACTAGTCATATAGCATGTCTCTAGACACAGTGACATGATGTTTAAAATGCATACTAGAGCCCCCTGTGCACATTCAGGATTAGAGATACATGTCATACATGGAGAACAGGCTTCAAATGGATCCTTAGTTCTCCTCACCAACTTATATATACAACAGAACAAGCCACGTTCAGATCAGTCATTTCTCAATTTAGAAGTTGTACCTCCACCATGGAATCAAAACAAAACTAAGAAAACATATTTTCAATACAAACAATTGCAGCAGAAAGAAATTTCCACCCATGCACTTTCCACAGTTACATTCATAGTAGTTACCAGACCTGCTATTTTGCTTACTTCTGGTACAGCAATCATAAATGACACAATTCCACTGGTAAAAGAGCCTTTATACAATTGAAAAATCAATCTCGTAGTAAGTTCAGTGAGACCAAATTGATGAATTTGGGACGATGTAGAACCAATTCATTCAAAAATATGTTCTATGCCGGTAAGTTTAAGCACTACCACATATGACTGTTAGTGGCCACATTTTTCCCTTCCGTTTAACAGGTAGACAGATAGCCTCAATGAGCCCAGCACCAGAAGCATTAGCTCTTTCTTTTTTGAGAATTTAAAATGGCCTTGCATTAAACTCTTCTTGGGCACAAGGGGCGCTTTTAAGCAAAAAAGTAGAAAGGTCACTGCTATTTTTTCAGAACTTTTACTGATCATATCATTGAAATTTTCCTCATATGACATGCTTGGCTATCTCTATGAAAGTTTCAGGTGGTACTTTGAGAGAAATATCAACGTTTCATCTCTACTGGTCCAGAAGACGAATAACTAGTGATTAGGTGAAGTCTATACAGCATAAGACTACATCTTTGTAATTCTCCCTGTAAAACACAAGTTATATTAGTTATGAACAATGAGCTAGTATATATTATCGTCTTTGTCTTCCTTAATAACGTATATGTTTTTTTTGGCCTATTCAACGGGGAGACTGATGTAGTTATTTACATTTATAGCATGAATATTTGATTTTTTGCATGTTAGTACTCATTCTATGACATCTACCGTCACTGAAAACCAGAAATGGAAATTGAAATGATTATAAGGAAAACAAACACAAAAGTCATTCGTCTTAAGAGTTCTTAAAAGTTATAGGCACTTAACATACAATCACCTTAAAAGATACAGCAAATGTAAAACTTAGTAACTAAGCCACATATTATTAGGCTTAGAAACTTAGCCGCGTGCTATTGGGCTTAGTTGAATAAAACTGTCACATATATTTCCTCAGGCTTGCCCAAATACCTGAAAATAAAGGACTCGGAACTTTAATTCAAGGTCTTTGCCCAGATTTTCTCAGCCAACCATAATAAGGCCTATATGTAGAGAGTTTATGCCAAAATAATATTACGAAAACAAAAATATCCTAAAAAACAAGGAAACTGAAGGTCAGGAGCCAGTACTCATGTGGACCAAGACAGAATTCGATAACAATGGTTTGTAAATGCGACTGGTAAAGCTACAACCTGTGAGAGATGAAATAACTATGCCCCCCAAAATAGTCATTTTAACAAGCACATACCTACAACAGATAAGACAATCAGAACACAGGCACCCAACTCCATTGCTCTGCGACTTCCCATTTTAGTAACGGCAATAGTGTGCACATTTTCCGTTAGGGTTGTTGACCCAGTTCCTGTACCCCAAAGACCAGCCAAGATGCCAGAAAGACCCTCAAGACCAATCCCTCGACTTACAACACCTGGAGTAGGAGGTCTGGATGCCACCAACAAAGATGAAGCATGGTACGAGCCAACCTAAGCAGTTTGGAAACATGAAGAACCTATAATTGAACATTACTCGATAGACCAAATAAGAAACTTCACATGGCATTATGCAACCACATAATTATGAGATTTTCTATATATTGTAACTTTCTTTGGCATGTTTCTACTTGGGGTAAAATTTATAGGCCTTGCAATCAGATCGATAGGAATACTACAGCAAAAAACATTGGTTCCAGTTGTTAGAATTCGCCAAAGTATGCTTTTCTCATTTAAAACCAATTTAAATAACCAGAAGATGTTATTGATGCTTTCAAAAAAGATTAATGCAAGACAGTAGTAGATTGATTAAAACTGTGTACCTTAAATTACTGTGTCAAGCAATCAGACAGTGTCAAGTATATAAAATGCTGCAACTATGTAAATATTCTCATGATTTCCACATTCATCACTAAACAAACTCACATATGAAAGTAGCAAAAGCTTTCTGACACTATCCAGAATATATCAAGAACTTTTGTAACTATATTTGTTTTGCTCTCCAAGTATGAATCCAGTAATCGAATAGGAGCCATTTAGGAAATTCAAACATCAGCCACATATGGGACATGGGCATGACACTGATCAGACACTCCCAAATGTGTCCTACACCACTCTGACACAGGATACAAGTTTAAGTTATAGTTTAGAAGAATAATGAGAGATGCATTTACATAAATCTTACAACAGTTAGGACTATTTCAAACTAAAGAAGTAAAACGGACTCAGTTCAATCAAAGGTCTGAGATGAGGGGAAGGAAAGGACAGCATCCCAAGTCTGTTTGTGTCTGCATGTGGATGCTAGTGTTTTGTGCATGTAAACATAGACATACATGCAAAAACACACGCACATTTGACATAAAATTGCACACATTCTTGTCCCCAGTGCAGCAATGTTCTATGTTTTTTAGATTGTAGTAAATTGACATGCCAATACAGACTCCATGCTTTGTAAACAAATCCATGCACAATTACGTCAAATCACCCATAGAAAGGTGGCTCTGCCTCTTAAGGATATTTTTTTTCACATTTAAAGAAAATTATGCAGTCACTCCATCACTATAAAGACTTGTGGTGCATTATACTTCATGGAACATTAATTATCTAGTAAGTCCCAGTAACATCCTAAGAAAATGGATTCCTGGGAGAAGCATGAATCTAGCGAACAAAATAGTAATGTTCAAGAGCAGAGGGGCAGAGGGCGATTCAGAACTCACAGAATCCACCGATGATATTAAGGACACCACACACATTACAAGGGCTATTTTCCAGTTGAAAACAGGGATACCCCACTGTAGGGGATAAGGAAATCGAAGCCAAGGAGAATTTTTTATTGCATGAGACGTATCAACTCGACAATGCTTCATCCTGGTAACATGCTTTCTGCAGTGCTCAGATATTACATTCGAGGCCGGTACATTTGGATCACAACCTTTGTAGCTATAGGCTCCTGCTTCAGTCAGAAGGAATGCAGCAGCCCATGTGATGGCCAGACCCAACGGGACCTAATCATAGATCAAAGAAACAAAAATTATGATAACATAAGCTTTTATGAAATCACAAAACATATACTCGCAAATAAATAATGAAAGCAGATCCAAGAGAAAAACAAAAAAGATTAAATTGAGTAAACTTACCGCATATATTAGAAATATGCGATGACCAAAAATGGATATTTTGCGAAGGTACTGCAGTAGATTTTGAAACAAGTATCTTAGGCAGTGGAACTTAAATTAATGAGGAAAATATGCACCAAGTTATTACATTGCCAAGCTGCAAATACAGATACCAGTATGGTAATCCAAGAAAACAAAAACCTGTAAGGCTAAAGAATGAAGGTAGCTTACTGAACTTACAAGAGAAAATACAATAACAAGTAATATCTGCACAGCCCCAATTTCAAGACATGTACCAACTTGTGGGAAACCATAACCATAGAAAGCAAGTCCTACGGCAGCAATAGTTGGGGCCACAACCACTGGATTAATCAACCTGAAAAAGGAAGGATAAATGAACTGACGGTGAGTTGTCAAGAGTTGCGGTAGATCAAAACCTGAAAGCCAGAATGGGAAAACACAAAAAATGAGGTGGAGAATCTGCAGTGCTTGGACAACAAAATGCTAGTCAACAATAAGATGCCCTATAATTGAACCTCATCAAAACCGCAAAAGCAACTAAAGTGGATGCAGGCCCAAGAAAAGATTCTACCAAAATAAAATGAAAATAACGAACAACAACAAAGAAGGATGAGGAGAAGAAGAAGAAGTTCCACAATCTCTGCTTTGAGGCACCCAGATGTGAGCCTTTTTCATCATACTTCAGTTGACTTATCAAATAAAGTCTCAAATACCCAAATCTCATTTTAGAGTGACTAAATTAGTTTTTGGTTTCTGTCCCAATGACTTGCCTTTTTCAGTAGGTAAAGAATTTTACTAATCCAAAAAAAGAAGACAGAAAACTAAGTTTAACACACGCCCATGGTGGCACCAGAAGCAATACTCAGAGTATGCTCCATCCACACACCTAGTCTGCATTTAAAATAACCTCTCACATCCCAAGAGACTATGCATATGGCAGATAGTGTAACACATCTGGTGATTATTTGCCTTTTACTCCTACGAAAAAACTCATATTTTGTCTCTACGGAAATTGTTGGGTCCCATTGTAAAGACTAAAGACATGTTTTTTTTGCAAAGAACTCTTGTACACAGAACAAAGAATCCACACCTAGTAATGACGGATACACACTTTTACAAGAAGCGTGTGTTCTTTGTTATTAAGGTTGTATTGGTCATTTTAGTGTATTTACACTTGATTGATGAAAGATGTGCACTTAGTTTATAGACCACTTGATTATTAGGTGTGTATACTTGGTTATCAAGTGATATATTCATTATTAGATGTGCATCCTACACAGTCCTTATTAAGTGTCGTATATTCATTATTAGGATGCGTATCTCTTGTTATTAAGTGTAGAATGATTCTCCTCTACAGAAAATATGCTGCCTTTAGCGAGAACTAAGCATTTATTGTAGGGAGAGGTGCATAAGAAACCAACAATAGTACACGAAAATTTATCTAGTTGTAAAGCTCGTCTCTTCCTGCACTGTTTTGCATATGCTTTAAAAATTAACAAAATCATTCAAATACACCATGTTCTTAATTACAAGCACCAACAATAGAACTTCTAAGTAAACAGTTCTTGAGCAACAAAACATCAAAACGACATCAGCCTCTGTTCAATCCAATAAGCTCCCAATATTAGTCCTATTCTCACTAGAAAATCGGATACAAGCATATAACGACAACTGCTGGTCACCCAAAAGCTGAAGCAACCCATACCTCAAGAATACAAAAGAGCAGTAGAATGAAGAAATTAATACCTCAAAAATACTGACATCAATCCACTATACCCCAGTATTGCTTGAAAAGCTGAAGCAATGATTATAGCCCCCTGCAGCTCTTTCATAACATGCTTGAAATTCTGCATGTTAAACAGTCATTCACTGTGATGAAAAATTCACCCCAAAAATAACAAAACTTCACCATAAAGTTACCCATTGCAGAAAAAAAGGATACCTCCAGATTTATTTTAATCAAACATCCCTCAAAGTTTTTTTTGGATACTCCCTTACACAAATTGGAATAAAATGTACCAAATTTTAGCAACTTCTGAAAATTTTATGGATGAGAAAAGGTATTATAAGAACCACATATTCTGTCAACTTCTAAACCTCAGGCCCAGTGACTGAGTAACAGATATTCTTTGTCAAACTCATTTTTGAACTTTTTCTATTTTTTTTTTTGTGCGGGTGGAGGTGGCCAGACCTGCCCCTGTAGATCTGACATTGGCTATGTCTGCACCCCTTATTTTGTACAAGTGAGTAGTTTTGGATCTGCTTGCCAAAAGGGGAATTTTCAGATAATAGGAACTGACAAGGCAACATGTTAAAAATTTACTTCATCAAAGAACTAGGTTAAATATTACACTCAGGAAAAACACAAAACGGGACCTAGCGAGTCTCAAGATTCATGGGCCCAACTTCATTCAAAGCTAACGAGGTCAATCATTCACGACGGAAGTTTAAGAGGCCAATCAGATACCTGATGAACCTGACTCGTAGAAGGAAGTCCTTTTGTTATTGTTGATGTTAGCCATTCATGCTTTTCTTTTAAAAGTGGTATATTGATGGTTTTATCTCTTTCATGTTTCGGAGAAATCAAGACATGACATGGCTAATTAGATTACAACTTGAGACTAGTTGCCATTAAATTAGAAACATAGGTATGACTAACAAGAGTATCATCCATCTATACATGTCTGAGAGCATTAAATGACAAAAGTACAATTAACCATAATCTTTTTTTTTTGGGTAAGTTAAATAACTACAATCTTGGAAATAAAGTTTTATAAGATTTGATTTACATTACCAATTTCACAGAGAAAATTACTGTTGCTACTACAACTACTATTGCTTCTAACTGTTAATTAATATATAATAAAGTGATAGAGAATTCACTGATATTTTTAATATCAATCAGCTCAGTTAAACTCAATAAGGGATTGGATCCCAATAATCCAGGCATGCTAATCCCTCTCAACATTGAAGTATATCCATGGCAGTTATCACCGTTAAGTCCAAGGTCATGATTTTTCTCATAGATCTCGAGATCATAGATACCCCTAGCATCCCACGAACCAAGGTTGCATGACCCAAAAATGGGACAGGCAATCGAGATCGCTCAATCTCTCAACCCAAATTATAACTCAAACGACAACTTGATTCATGATCTAAGTAATCTCACATTATAACCTCAACCCTAAATCATAACTGTAAATGGTTATTTCTTTATTTTAGTGTTCTTTAAAGTCATATAACCCCAACCCTAAATCATAATTGTAACTAGTTATTTCTTTATTTTAGTGTTTTTTAAAGTCATATTTGAACAACAATTGTAAAAAATATAAAATAAATATGTATTAACTTTGTGTATACGCATATATTATTCTACATAGAAGTTACAAAACGAACCACGACTCAACATAACATACCAACTAAGCCTATCCCTACCATACCACGTATTGAAAGAAGTATTGTACCACGTATCCGTACCCGTACCATTGATTTTCTTATAGCCAAGCCCTTTTTCTTTTTACCATAGGGTGAGGAAAGGGAGAAATAAAAATATGCATAATTTTCCGCAATCTCTTGTACTCATAGCACCTCTGGTCTACACTTCTCGATTGCAAGAGTGAACCATAATAAGCCATTTACTTTGCTCTCATCTTTCTGTCTACTAGTGCTGTTGTTAATTCCTATGAATGCATTCATTTCTTAACTTGTTTTTTGGATAATTAATTCTTTAATTTGTTTCCTTAATTCAATCATCTCAACATTCTAATCTTAAGCACACACTGTTGTAAAGACGTTTACAACCATTAAATGCTTCACACAAACTTCACCACTGAACTGGTAAAATCCAAATCAACAATAACATTAAACCTAATACACAATACTGCAAAGCAATTTAACATTCTGATAACTATTTCTTTCTTAAAATCAGAGATGACAACTATTTCTTTCCCATGTTTTTTCCACAGTTTCTTCCTTTCCCAAACTTTGAGCTAGAGCTTACAAACAAGCCAAAAAAATCTATGATCTTGTGAAAAACAGATCATTAATAGATTTGATTACCTTAACATAAACTCCTTGGTACTCTAACATCTAAGATAAAACCAGATGGGCATATGACCATGTATCATCATTATGTACAATGTCTCAAATCTGTCCACTGGGTTGCCAAATTCAAGAAGTTCATATCCTCAGGATGATATTCTTGATGGGTAGTCAAGAATAGTGTGAAAACCACATAATAAAATAGTATGAAAAACAGCAAGCCCTGAAACATACATTTCCATTCAGTCCCAAAAACTCAGGAGAGTTAATTATGGCAAGCACAGGGGCAAGAAAAACAATTGATGGACCCTGTATCAAGGGTAACCTTGTTCCGAAGGACGTATGCAAAAGGGTAGTCACTCCAGACACAAAAAGCACAGTGGAAACCACCCTTGACGTATCCTCCTGCACCCACCAATTTCCATAAGATCAAATCATCCAAAAAATAATACATTATATAAAGGCCACAGAAATCGAATAAGAATTACAAGTGCTTACATATGTGCCACCCATTGCCGGAACAATCACAAGCGGCACAAGAATCAAGGAGCCCAACATCGAAAGATAATGTTGAAATCCATATAAACCAATAGGAACTGAAACATTTAAGCAAACAAACAAACGTTGCCCATTTTAATACCCACAATATTACATATACTAACGAAAAAACGAATTGCATAATTACTAACAAAACAATAAGCAGTTCTCCAAAGCTTGCCACTCACAGATGTAACCCATTTCTTGATCCACAACGTAACAAATATATATCGAAACCAAATCATTTTACACCCTTACATTATCCGATTATCAATAATACCTAATCAATCAAATAAAGGTTATCATTTTACAAAAAAAAACAAAAAGTAGCCCCCTTCAGTATAAACATGAGCACAAACATTAATATAAATATAAATTACATATTCTGCTCTATGACCACATGCAATTACCCTTAATGATCGAAAAATCAAAAAAATAGAAAGCTCACCAAGGCCAGGTGAATCTCTAAGCTCATACTTCATACGTGAATGCCTAGACCCAAACCCATCATCATCTACTGTCTGAGGCAACACATCCACCATCTCTTCATTCCTCGACAGCCTCCGACTCTGTGGCGGTACCACCACCGGCTCAGCGGCAGCCGCAGCCTGCCCATTGGTAGTCTTAGCCACCGCTCCGCCACCACCATCCGATTCCCTCCTCTTCTTCACCGTCCGCTCTTTCTCCGCCGCCGCCGCAGCAGCAGGCGACGCTTTCTCACCGTTCACCGCCGGACTAATCCGAGCACGGCCCGCTTCGAGATCCAAATTAGTGCCGGGATCTTTTGGCTTGGGTTGGGACAAAATCTGACCCGAATCACTAGCATTGGTCTCGCCGGAGAACTTGGGCCGGAAGCCGGTGCGTTTCGCCCATGAGGACGGTGGCATTCCAGTGGATTCCGGCGCCGGGGGCCATGGCCCGGGTCGTGGCCGCTTAGTTGGATCGGTGCTAGCCATTTTGCTCTACAAGTGCATAGCTGTGCGTAAATGTGTCGTGAAATGTTGGTAGATCTGAGCTCTAGTTAGGGTTTTTAGCAAACGTAAATTGATCTTACAGGCTTGCTGGAGAAGAGTGTGGGTGTCCGTTTCTGTGTGGGTGTGTGGGAAGGAGAAAGTAGAGAGAGGCTGTCCTGTGGTAAGAGAGAGAAAGCTCAGTGTGTGTGAGTGAGG
Organism: Ilex paraguariensis; assembly: GCA_963454935.2. NCBI lineage: Eukaryota > Viridiplantae > Streptophyta > Magnoliopsida > Aquifoliales > Aquifoliaceae > Ilex > Ilex paraguariensis. The sequence continues at coordinate 601,813 of CAUOFW020002458.1, read as the reverse complement.
AAGAGTGTCGGGGAAGAGAGAGAGATGACAAGAGAGAGATGACTAAGAGAGAGGAAACGGTGTGGTGGAGTCGAAACCGCGTTACGTTTTGATCCTCACCAATCCGATGATGTCACGATAGACTCTGTCTGTGTTTTTTTTCCGTTAGGATTTTTTTATTGGTTGTGTGTGGATTTTTACATTAAAAATCGTGGGACACAATTTTTATTAAAGATATAATGGGTTTTAAATCAGATAATTTCTAATTTATACCCTAGATTTTTTTATTTGTTCTTGAATTTTTAATTTAAATAATTAACTCCTTAATATTTTAACCGAAACTTTATTTAATTTTTTATCCAATTTATTTCAATAAAAATGAGCTACAAGAGTCTCATAAGAGATTGTTTATTCAATAAACAATATCTCTCTAACATATATTGATATTTTTGTAACTATTTGATTTTTTAATTAAAAATTCAAGGTTCAAATAGAAATTATGTACATACTTTAAGGGTAAAAATTATAATTTATCTTTTTAAATTTTTAAAACAAACGAAAAATAATTTATCTCGTTTAAAGTAATTTAGAGTGGAGGCTTAGATTTAAATTCCTAATATAAAGGTTTCTTTATAAATCTCGTCATTAATGATAAAATAAGTAAAGTTCCACTCATATCCCATCAATTAGTTGCGATGTCATTCAGTGGCAATCTAGGGAGTTGATTAATTGCACCTTTTTCTCTGTTTATGAAATGACATGTTTGCCCTAAATTCACAGTTTACTCTTCCGAAAAGTCTCACAATGTAGGCTACACCATTGGAACTTCATGACCAGTAGTGAATGGTTTACGCCGTGACTAGTTGTGAATGGTTTTTCCTAAAACACAAACTTCTATACCAATTTTTCTTCTTTTTCTTTTTTGATATTACAGTCTGACGTATCAGAATAGTTTACGCGTACCATTATTAATCTTTTTTCTGATCCAATCACAATTAAATCATCCATATCGAGACTAAAAAATTATAACCAAATCCCAAAATAATTATTAATTTCAAACGTAGAACACTTGAATTTTTAACTTTTTTTTTTTTTAGAGAGAGAACTTGAACTCCTAACCTCAAGAAAATAAAGTCTTCACAAGATAAAGAATATCATTAGACAAAAATCCGTTAATTTGAATTTATAACTCGTTCTCTCTCCACTGATTTATACCTTGGGTTTACACCAATTTTGTTTCATATGCCAAATGCTCAACTTTATTAAGAACTTTTGAAAAGGGAGACAAAAATAAATCTTTTAAAATTCATATTCAAAGATATCTAGATGAAATCAAATCTTAGAAACTAATACAAAATCATGTATCAAGATTACACTAAAGAGAAAAATCCTAAAACTTACCTTAGTGTCATATTTATAACTAAACTATAGAACAAAAAAATAAAAGAAATGTAGGATTCGACTAGATAAGTAGTATTTAACTCCTTGTCATTCTCTTGCCAAATGTCGGATTGCAATAAATAGTCTTACTGCCCCTCATTTTTTCTTCTATTGTATTTGTATATACAAAATTAATTTTAATTTACAATTCAATCCCATTTTTTTTGCTAAGACAACCGAACGAGTTGATAAAGAATAATTGTACCTTTACTAAACAAATTTTTTAAAAAAATATTACTAAGTCCATATATTGAGTAATATATAATAGGATACAATTGCAAAACAAGTACAATAGGATAAATTTAATTCGCATAATAAAAATCTTTGATGACATAAATCATAGTTAAATAGACCAAAAAGTCAAATAAAAAATCGACTCTCTCCCTCTCTCTCATCAACTAGCCGTTTATACTGGAAAATGACATGTGAATGTATGTATATGTTAGATTGCAAAAAAAAAAAAGTTTGCAATATGTTATCTACATTAGTAAGCAATGTCCGTCCTAGTTGTCTTTCTTGTTAAGACTTATTAGTGCACTAATTAATTGGAACCTAGATTTCTACAAGCTATTATTTTTACTTTTCAAATGCTTTTGGTCCGAGTTTAATTGGGAGTTTTACTAGGATGGAAAAACATGAGAGGGTGAAAAATACGAGAAATATATTTTTTAATTTTTATGAGAGAAACCATTTTTTCTCTTATTTACATTTGGTAAGAAAGATGAAAAATATAAAGATGCACAGAGATTTTTCTATAATAGTTTAAGATAGTAGCACTGGGTCGAGCTATGATGAGATTCCTAAAACAAGAAATGGTCAGAAAGGGATCAGATGTGCTCAACTTATTTCATTTAATGTTTAAGTCAGTGAGCACTCAAGATTAAGAGAATAAGTATGCAGTGCAAAACTAGTTTAGTATGTATATTTGTTGCTCGATTTTAATGAGATAATTGTCCTTTTAAATCTGATGACTTGACAGCACTTGAGTATTCCTGTCTAAGTCTGCCGGTCTATGGTCATCGAGGCATGAACTAAGTGCTCCTAATCATTTTCATTAATGCTCAACGAAGGGATACAATCAGGATTAACTGAGCATTTATGGTTTACCTCATCGCAAATACTAAGTTATCACAAACATCAAGTGCTCTGTACCAAATACTAGCAATCTATCGCCGAGCATTTACAGCTTTGCTACATGCGAGCATTCAATTTACTATCCCCGAGGGCTATTCTCTAAAAATAAGGGTCATGCATCTCTATTTTTGGCGGTTTGATATACGTTTTGTGAAAACGTGATGGTGTTGATTATTCGCCACGTCAGCACTTTACAGGAGGCGCATTTCCCAATTATAGTTAATCATCGGGGTCATCCATGTACATGTCAATCCTCTTGCGGTGTATATTTACTCGACCCAGGGGTTGTTCGTCATTCGGTCAAGGCCCATGGAAGCCAGGGAGACACATTTGCTAGCTGTCATATGGCACATGTCAACTTGTGACTGGCGAACTGCGTACACCCCGTCAAAAGGATTTATTTTTTGTAATTGGTGCGAATGAAAAAGTGAAAAGGTGAAAAAATAAAGATTTATATTTTACTATTCTATCTATATATAAAATTGATATGTACATAATATGTAAATATAAAAATTTTATTAATTAACTCAAATATGGAATAACTAATTATTTGATTCGTAGAGAATCTCAAATATTTAATGTACATGACACAACGAATCAAGAAATTTTATATATATATATATATTTGACTAAAATATAATAATTAAATTAAAAAAATAATTCATACATTAAGAACATTGGATCAAGAACAAATATTGTGTTTTATTGAAAGTATTTTTCCTAACTTTTGTTGAAGATTTAGCAATCTATACACATGAAAAAAATATAGAAAGATGTAGAAGATGAGATCCCTAATTCTCCCATTTCAAAAGAATAAACCTATATTTATACTAGAGAGGTTAGGGTTGGCCTTGGAACAAATCCTTACCAAAAAAAGAGTAAATTTTAGGTCAAAATTCGTGCGTCAAATTTTGAGGTGCACGGGTATCATATTTGTCTAAACTTCGAGCTCAATTTTTGTATAGTTGGAGGTCAATTCATAAAATTTTCATGAAATACACTTTTATAACTCTTGATGTTTTCTTTTCAATTCCGCAAAAATCATACCAATCGAATATTGGGATAAAAAAATATGATCAAAATACTAAAAATATTTTAAAATCTTATCTTCTAGAATAATTTCTTTAAACAACTCTAAATGAGTTTTCTATCAATTTAGACTCTCATAAGAATTAAATTGATGTTTTATCTGCAAATCTTCTTATTTTAATCTTGGCTCTTCAATTCTTATCAATTGTGATCATTCCTTTAGTGTTTGTTTATTTGTCTTATCCATTATTACTTTAAATCAATCAAATTACTTGCAAAATAAACTAAACAACTAAAAAAATTATCAAACTAAAAATCAAATAATTATTAAATTATTAAATATAATAAAATAATTCTTTTGATGGTTAGTCAGCTAACCCTTACAATTTTTCATTCTTTATTTAGCACTTTTCTATTATACTAAACAAAACATAAGTAACTTTTCCTTTAAAGTAAATTTTATCATGATCCATTCAATTATGCACCTTGTCTGACTTTCTCCCTTCAATTGTTTTGCTTCCTGTATACCATCTTTAAATCTAGTTATTAGTTTACATTATTCAATTTCTAAATATCCAATATTAGATGGAAAATGAGTCTCTTTATCTTTTGGACTATACACGAGTAATTCACTTTATCTTAAAATCTAATGACACGTGAGTATTTCTGTCGAAGACATAAAGAAGGTTTTGTTTTTGCATAGTATAAATCTCAATTCATGTAGTTGGGGTATGAAGAGAAAAAGCATAATAGTAGAATGAATAAAGTGAGATTAGAGCTACAACTTAGAGGTACAAAATAGAATTACTCTTGACTATGTTCAGTAGTTGTGTACAAGTTCAAGTCCGATAAACTACTAAAATGAGATGTACATTTTATTTACTATCGTTTGGATATAAAATGCACATCTTTTGGATATACATAAGAACTCGTGGTGGTTTACATGATGGGCGTATAATATTTTTTAACATTATATTTTAGGAAAAATTTCATTCACACTCTCTATAATTAGGTCTAAAGTCAATGATACTCTCTCTCAATTTTGAAATTTCACTATCATCCCTTGTTTGTGTTTGTTGGATTACAACGTTAACAGTGATTGTTAATTTATAAAAATGCCTTTGAATATTTTTTAGGATAAATTTTATCTATACCCCTTATAAATAAACATAACTTCAACGACACCCTCTATAAATAGACCTATTTTTAACAATACCTCTCTCGATTCTAAAATTTTAATGCACCCCCTTTTAGTTCTATTATATTAACGTTTAGGTTCATCAATTTAATATTTAATTTTATTAAATTAATGTCCTTGATTTAATTTAAACATTTCATCTCATCAAATTAATACAAATTGATATTTAATTTTATTAAATTAACATTTAGTTATATTAGTTTAATATTTTATTACATCAAATTAGTATTATTTCTTTACTTTAACATTAAATTAAAATTTAATATATTAAATAGAATATTAAATTTTATTAATTTAACATTTAATCTTATCAAATTTATGTCAATTATTTAATTTAACACATCAAATGAACATTCAATTTTATTAAAACAATATTTAAATTAGTCAATTAACATTAAATTTTATCAAATTTACACTAAATTAATATTTAATTTTATCAAATTAATACTAAATTAATATTTAAATTTATCAAGTTAAGAACAAATTTATTCAAATAATATTTAAATTTTATATATGAAGGGTGATGTGTGAAGAGTGGTCAAGTGACATTGTGAAGGACAGACAATAGCAAAATGAGTTAGAATTGATGAAATTTTGATATTGATTTTATCGATTGTAAATTTTATTATAGAAAAATTATTTTTAACTATAAAAATTTTTAATATGTAATCAAATGAGTGATAATATGATGACTAATATTATAAAAAAATTATCATGCAACGCTTTAAAATGATAAAAATTCATTGAGATAATATAATGATAGAAATCAAGCTTACCTTGGCTAGGGCATTATAATGGGAAAAGGATTTTGGGCATTTTAGTCCATATACATAACAAAAAGTAATTTTGGCATTTTCACAAAATATTTAATCAAATTATTACTTTATCTATTGGCAGAGACAAAAGTTACCGTTAAGGAGGTGTCATTAATTTGAAAGTATAATCAAAAGGTATGCAGTGAAGTTTTAAAATCGGGAGGAGTGTCATTGAATTTAGACCTAACTACAGGGAGTATAGATAAAAATTTTCCTATATGTAATGGGAAAAGGGTCGAGGGTATTTTAGTCTATTTACATAAAAAAATTGTGATTTTGATATTTTTAAAAAATATATAGTCAAATTGTTATTTTATGTATTAACAGAGTTAAAAGTTACCGTTAAGAGGGTATTTTTTATTTGAAAGTATAAATCAGAAGGGAATGCAGTAAAGTTTAAAAATTAAGAGGGAGTGACATTGAATTTAGACTTAACTAGAGGGGGTGTGGATAAATTTTTTCCTATTTTACTAGTTGAAACACCTTTTATTTAGATCTAAAAATTTGACCTAATTTACTTACATAATGATGTGGTTTCATTAAAATTATTAGATCAACACTAAGTTCTAATATTTGATAGAGTCTACAGTGAATCTAAATATCATAATAAATTAAATCAATAAATTATGTCAATAAATTAAGTTTCAATCTATTGTTGTTTTCTTTTTATGCGAATGTAGGGGGGGGGGGGGGGAAATGAGAATAGGAAATAAGAAAGCGCTGTTAGGTTAACGGGGATGATGGAAAGAATCATAAATGGAGATAACTAATTTTAAGTAACTTCTTTAATGAATAATAATGAACTTACCTTCTAACGGTCACTACTCACTTAACTTCTTTAATGAATAATAATAATCCATTATGGCACGAGTACCTTTTGTCTTTCATGCACAGGCTTTTTGCATTATATATAACTAACAATTAGAGTAAAAGTTATTGCAGCTTTTGTGAGATGAATGTGATTTTGTTTATTTTTATTTGAGTTATGGCGGTTTGGCACAACAGAGATGTCCCTTATTTGAGTTATGGTGGTATGGCGGGTCGACCCAAGGATAGCAAAATGTAATCTTCTTGGGCTCATACAATGAGAGAGAGAGAGAGCTATGAATTATGATTAAATTACGAAATAAGAGAGTTTAAGTCTTAAGTCACTTATTGCGTAAATGAGTGGACCCAACACAATACGATTATTAAACGAATCATGAATGAGTATGACAAATCAAACGAAATATATGATATGATTCATTTATATATTGATTATATATAATTGATATACAATATAATTTTGATATAATACGATTCGTTAGATATAAATTAATAAACGAATCAGATATATATAAAATAGTACTCACTAAAAGTAGACACCAATCTATCTCACTTAGCATGATTGAGAAGACTAGTTTTGCTTATTCTTATATTTTTTAGAGAATTACGACGTGAGATTTTTCACTTAATTATTCAGATTCTCTGATATTTAAAATATTATACACAGACCCCTTGAGGTTTATACGCGCGTAATACTTAGACCTCTGATATAAATATATCTGTTAATAATTACACTTATACCTCTTTGAAGTTTGTAAGTATATAATATTTAGACATCTTAAATTTAAAATGTTATACTTAAACCAAAAATATTTCAATCAAAGATAAAATATCAAATAGTTTAAATTTTACAATTAAAATTCATATTTTATTGTATCATTTATTGAAATAAAATCAAAAATAAAAATTCAATTTTTTTTAAAAAAATCATAATTAGTATACAAATTATATATTGAAATTTAATTTGGTCTTTAATTAAAATACCAAACTATCCCAACTAAAGCTAAAATATATTATGTTCATTATAGTTTGACATTTTGTTTATTTTTTTACTTTTATTCTAATAGATAGTATAATTATATACTAACTATAATTTTTTTTAAAAAAAACTTAGATTTTTATTTTTGATTTTATTTCAATAAATGACATAATAGAACATAAATTTTGGTTATAAAATTCATGTTCTATTATGAATGACTTAGATCCCTTGTTTGATTTTTTTGTTTTATTCAAATAGATAGTATAATTGTATACTAATTACAATTTTTAAGAAAAAATTAAATTTTTAATTTTAATTTTATTTCAATAAATAATACAATAGAACATGAATTTTAATTGTAAAATTTAAAATATTTGATATTCTATCTTTGATTGGAGTATTTTTGGTCTAAATATAATTTTTTAAACTTAAAAATTTAAGTATTATATACCTACAAACTTCAAAGGGGTTTAAATATAATTTATTAACAGATATATTTACATCAGGGGTCTGAGTGTTACGTGCGTACCAACCTTAGGGGGTTTGTGTGTAATATTTTAAATGTCAGAAGGTCTGAATAATTAGTAATAATTTTTAGGGGATCTAGATGTAATTCTCCCTATATTTTTTGGTGTTCATGAGAATCTTTGACACTGTTCTTCAGTCTAAAAAATAGAATACGTCCAATTGCATAAGGTTTGACTTAGGGAAGCCCGTCCCTTTTTATAGACTTATTTGATTTAAAGTACACTCAAAAAATTTATTTGAGGATGAATCAATTTTGATCTTCATTATCCCAAATACTCTCAATAATTATATTTAGTCAAAACTTGTTTAAAAAAACTAACAACTCCTAAATTAAGAATTGTATTAATATTAACAACTCATGTCTTGGAAATTATGCTAGCATTAAACAGTCACACGCTGAAAAAAAAAATAGTAATATCAAATAGTAACGCATTCAACAAAAAAATAATAACATCAAACAGTAACATGCTCAATAAAAAAATAGTAACATTAAACAACAACATGCTCATAAAAAAAAATAATAACATCAAGCTCAATAAAAATTTAATCATTATAATAGAGTGACACCCCACAACAAAATAAATACTAACATATGATGTCTCTCTATTGCAATAATTAAATTTTTAATTAAGTTTTTTATTGAGCATGTTTGTAAGAATTGAACACGCATGAAAATTATATAATATTTGTCATAAGCATATTCACATGTGACATGCATGCGTATGATTGATGATTAGTATTTAATTGCGAGTAATGATATGAGACTTAAACCTAAATGATGAATATTTTTATATTTAGAGATAATTTTATAAAGAATTATTACAAGAAGAACTTTTTTATTTAAAATGTGAAAAATTAAATAAGAATGTTGAGATATGATATGACTTTATTATTTTACGTACGTTAGTACATGTGGAATTAATCGGGTGACAAACATGTGACATAAATTTATTGTTATAAAATAATAAGAATAAGGATGAAATAAAATATATTAGTATATACAAGGAGTGATTAAGAGTCCGAGAGACGAATTTAATAGATTGTCAATAATTTGAATATATATATACATGTTTATGTATAAATAAATATACAAAAAAAAAAGTGGGTACATACATATAATTGTACATATATAAACCTATATAAACTAAGGAGTACAAATGGAGATATATATATATATATATATATATATATATATATATATATATATATATATATATATATATATATAGAATATAGAGTCATGATAAAGGTTTCCAGTTAGCAAGACATGTCATGCATGCAAAAAAAAAAAGAGGTCTTGCACTTGGATATGTCGGCTAGATCAAGAGCCAAGAGGAGGAGGAGAAAAAAAAAAAAACAAAGAGGAAGGAAACGAAAGAATAGGAAAGAAAATAAAGAAAAATAAATCAGACTCTTCACTCACTTGGAAAATTTTGGTTAAAGCAAGAAGGAAAAAAGTGAAGCTTGAAAGTGGAGCTTAATGGTGGGTTAAAGGTGGAAGATTGGTGGTGTTGATTGGTAATGTAGGAAGTGGGTATAAGAGGTAAGTCATGTAATCTATCTTCTCTCATTTTAAATGAATATATAAGAATTCTTAGTGTATATATATTGGGTATTGCAAGTAATTTAAGAAGGGTGTATTGCATATGGGTTTAATGCAAAGATTGTTATGGAAGTGTGGTATCATGGGTATTGCTTGAAAAATTAATATAATGTTTAGGTGGGTGTGTGAGCATAAGGTGTTGTTGTATAAAAAAAAAATATGAAGAAAAGAATTGTTGTATGTAGGTTGAATTTTGATTTAGAGATATAATAGTTTAGTGGATAATTTAAAAATAATATGAAATGTTCTTGAAATTGAATGAATCCATGGATGAGTAATTACAAGAAAACATGTAAAATTTTATGATGTAGGAAATTATGCAAATTCAAGTATACTTTTATTATGTTTGCAATTTTATGAGAAAGGTTTCATTTAATGTAATCGGTTCAAATAAATATTGATTTAACGGATTTGAAAAGATTAGTTGAATCAATTCGAGTAGATAATTTTACTCGATGTAAATGGAATATTTAATTTGAATCGAATTGATTATTAAACTATTAATTTAATTGATTTGAATAGATAATTTTATTGGATGTAAATGAATTATTTAATTTGACTCGAATTGATTATTAAACTATTAGCTTAATCGATTCGAGTAGATAATTTTATTAGATGTAAATGGATTATTAATTTGACTCAAATTAAGTATTGAAATTCGAGTTTCGTAAACTATTATGGATTTAAGCATTATTACATATCAATGCTCGAGTGGGATTATGGATATTGGGCATGATAGGTCCAGAGGCAAAAATGTCAAAAAAATGTCGCACTTAAAGCTCTGACAGAGGGGTCGTCTACGAGATAGAATTTCACGCAAGGTAGGTGTGCTATCCTACATTCTCTCTATTGATACATATTTAAGTTTATTTAAATGGTTGTTCTACGATCTCTTTTGAGATTTAATAACTGAGTGGTGTAATATTTGGGTGACAGAGATGGTTTAAATGACGAAGTAAGCCTTCGTAGCTTGAGTTAATTGTGTGACGAAATTTGTGCATGCATTTCGAGTTGACCGTTTGTGAGTTGAATTTATTTGTAAGTATGATGCATTCTTATGATGAGATAATAATGTGGGTGTGAGCCATCAAAATGACGAGAGTTGCACCGAGAGCGTGGGTTATAAAAGCAATTAAGAATATTATAAATACAGGAGTTGCCCATAAGATAAAAAAAATCATATGAATCATCTTCGTAGTGAAAAATATTAAGTTTTCATATCATCTTCGTGACTGAAAATATTAAGTAACTGTGAAATGTCTACAGGACTGAAAAAATATTAAGTATATGAGTCGTCTTCATTACAAGAAATATTAAGTGATTGTGTGACGTCTACGTGACGAAAAATACTAAGTTTGTGTGTCATCTACGTGGCGAAAAAGTATTAAACATATGAGTCATCTTTGTGACGGGGAATATAAAATGATTGTGTGATGTCTACGTGACAAAAAATATTAAGTTTGTGTCGTCTTTGCGACGAAAAATATTAAGTGATTGTGTGATGTCTGCGTGAAGAGAAATTCTAAGTTTGTGTATCGTCTTCGTGACGGAAAATATTAGGTGATTATATAATGTTTATGTGATGGGAATTACTAAGTAGTTGTGTATCGTCTATGTGACAGGAAATATTAAGTGATTGTGAGTCACCTATAAGACAAGAATTAATTGCTTGATACAAGTCATCTACGTGACTTAAATTCGAGTTGATTAATAACGCCATCTACATGATGGAATTAAATTACGTATTTAAGTCTTTTAAGTGACAAGAATAAGAAGTATATATCTGACTTGAGTCATCTAAGTGATGATAATTAATTATGTGCTATATGTCGTCTAAGTGATGAGAATTATTTATGTAACTTGAATTTCCTGTGTAACCAGGGGTATACGCAAAGGTATTTGTTGTGTGGCATAATTTATTTGTGTGAAAGTAACTATTTTAGCAGTAAATTTTACCTATGTGATTTATACAAGTTATGTCTATGTGATGTATCCGAACAACGTGTAGGTGGTGAAGTGTAACATTTAATGTTGGTAATTGCAACATGTTTAAAGTTGTTCCTAAATAAATAAAGTGTTTTCTTTATCTCTTGTTGTGCTCATGATTATTGATTGCATCCTTGCTCTCACTAATAGTTTCAATGACTTTTCAAGAAAAACACTAAAGATGAGAGGAGTCCATTGCCGAGTTTAGAGGGTCGATTGAGATGTAATCATGGAGTTTTAAACATAGTTTGTATGTATATAAAGGTATAAGAGTTATGCGGTTGTTGTTGGTTTCTCCTTATTATTTGTGACCGATATTATACCATAAATTTGGGGTGGTACAATGTTACTGTTTGATGTTACTATTTTTTTGTTGAATATGTTACTGTTTGATGTTATTATTACTATTATATATATATATATACAATAGCTTAATTTTAATACTGGCTTAATTTTCAAGTTAGAAGTTGTAATATTTGAAAATATTAAAACTAATAATGGTAGGCAATATTTATGATAAGGGTAATTATGGAATACATTTCAAAAAGAATTTGAAATGTTTTAAGATATGTACTTATTGACAATTATTTGATAAAAAATAAGACTTAACGGAATATAAGTTTGAAGATAATCCTTAAAACCAAATAAGCTCTACAAAAGATATTTACAACCAATTATCCCCATGGAGAACTGGTGATTAAATCGGGTCGATTTCTTAATTTGATCAGTTGAACAATTCAACCACTAAGGAATCATTCAAACCGGCCCGAACCGGCCAAGTTTTGTAAACCCGTTACAAACCGGCCGTGTTGCAAAACGGACCATTTGCAAATATGTCTAAAGATGTGGTCTACTTAGTCTCCCGCATCTAGATGAGCACATGACAGGCTATCAAGCCAAGGCCATCTTTCAAAAGTAGTATGACTTGATCCTCTTAGAAGGGCATTTCCTATCTTATTTAAATTTGAATAAAAAAATTTAACAAATTTGCTTCAATCCATAATTCAAACTTACACCAAATCTTTACTCAAATTTTTAATTGTAGGATTTCATCATCTTTTAAAGATTTAATGGTCATCCTTAGTCCCTTTTAAATTTCGATTTGTCCTCATTTAAATTTAGGGCTCTTCTTTTTTAAATTTGAGTTTATTCATTAGAGTCTTTTATATCAAATCAAATTTTTTACTCATATATTAATTTAAATTTAAATAAAAATTTGAGTCATAATTAAAGATGTTCTAAGACATGGAAACCCATCTCTTCTTGTGATTTACTAACATGGGGCTCTGTGTGGTATATCTAAATTGCCTCTGTTCTTCTTCAATTTTTTTAATACTTTTTAGTATACCTTTGAGCTACTTTTCCTTTTCTCTCAATTTTTATTTTATTTTTTTGGAGTCATCACATTGTTCTTCTTTCTATAAAATTTTCAATGTTTATTAGTGAATTTTTTTATGCACTATCAAATTATATCAAACATATGTGTAAGCAAATTATGGAATTAAGGATATTTTTTGTCTTTTTATTTTATCTAATATAACATAAAACATGTTATTTTTGTAAATATTGTATAATTTTAGCATATTTATTATTATTACTAATTATTTTTTATTATTAATTATATAACTAGTTGAATTAGTGTCCCGGTTCAACTAATGACCCATTGACCCGATTTTTTTGTTGCGATAATATTTAGGTCGGATTTAAAAACTATTGGTCATAGTCTCAGCCCAGTAATGTAATTTCTACGACGTTGTTTAACATATTGTCACCTTAATAGCCTAGCTAAAACCCCTTGATCTAGACACCCAAGGGTCACCTAACACAAATTGGAGTTTAGAGATACAATTTCACTTGAGACCTGACCAAAACTATGGAAAGATAATAATTTTTATTATTATTATTAGACAACAGAGTTGTGGGATTATTTTGTTCTAACATTTTAGTGGTTTTAAAATTGGACGGGATTAGACAAATAAATTTTATACCATTGTGAATTCAAGATTTTATCGATAAATAAATTGATTAGAGTGTTAAAGAGAGAGCAACATAAATAAGGACAAAGAGACATAGCATGACAAAGTGGGAGAGAGAAAAAGTGAAAGGAGGAAAAGGCGGTGAAAGGAATTTGAAAAATATTACTACTTTTAAGCTAGAATTCTTTATTTTTAGGCTTTTTAGAAAATTTGTTATATCTAGAGTTTTCTATAAGGATTTACACAAACTTGTGAAATACATTATACTTTTAATTTAGGTCCATTCAAAAAGGGTTTTAAAATATGAAGCTAAATTAAGGATTGAAAATTATATTTGGGCCCTAAATTTTTGAAATTCTATACAACTATTTTAATGGTCGGAGCCTTAAGGCTAGGCGTACTATGTCTCTTTCCATTCAAAAGATTGAAGTGTTTGTACATCTCATAACGATCGTAGTCTATAAACGTCTCTCAATGTTGAGTCTTCGCCCATGAAATTAATTAAGTGAGACAAAATTGATCATAGATGACATGTAATAATTAAATCTAATATATATTATGCATTTTATTTTAGTTTGTCAGAAATCCTTCGTTGACCATTATCGGGTGGTGTCATAGTAAAAACTAGTCATAACCCGTGCTTGAAGGCACGATAAAACATAAAATTCGAACCTAAAAAATTGATCTTATTATATTAAATAATAATTTTTCTTTCTTTTATTTTTTTGATTTCATCATTCAAAATTTATTTTTGCCTATTATTTAATTTAAAATATTACAAAAAATTTTCAAAATACCCAATTCAATAAAAATTTCTCGACATATGTATAATATCGTGTGTGGATAAAATCTGAAAGAAAAATTATGTTAAACTAAAAATTAACCATATATTAAATGATTGAACATGTAATAGAAATGAACAATGTGATAGTTTTAGGAGGAGAGAAATGTATAGGGAATAAAATTTAATTTCATATGTGTTTTATTATATAGATGTTCATAATTTTTTTCTTTTTTTTTTCTTGTAATTTAAACATCTAACATGTATTAAACATTATATATGTGATATTTCATATCCATGTTATTTGTTGTTCAATAGTGCAATCCATAAGAATTGTAGATCTACATAGATCATCATGATCAAGAGCATCTTCAATAGTGTTATGTATTTTAGAAAGAATCTTTTTTGAAATAAAAAACATATTTTCTAAAAAGTTAAAATAGAGATTTAATTTTTAAACCTCATTTTATATTTGTCCTTTTTGGGAATAAATTTGACTTCCCTCTCATTTTGCCTCCGTTCCTTTAACAGAAATTAATTTATAAACTATTCCAACCAATGTACACAAACCAAACACAAAATATATACCCCAACTTATTTAAAATCTATTGATTAATTTAAAATTAATATGTATATCTATATAATAAAATAGTTCACAAGTTAAATTTTATCACCCATACAATTTTTCTCCAAAAATATCACATCACTCATTTCTATCACATACCCAATTATTTTAATATTTGATTAATTTAAAGTTTATATGTTTTTTATTTCAAACATTATCCATACACGATAGTTTACATATGTTGAGAAAAATTTTTCGAATTACATATTTTGAAAAAAATTTGTCGATATTTTTAAGTAAATAATAGATAAACATAGATTTTAAATGATGTAATCAAAAAAATGAAGGAAAAAAATATTATTTAATATAATAAAATTGTCTTTTTGGGCGCTTGAATTTTATATTTTATCGTATTTTTAGGCACGACTTATGACTAATACATATATATATATATATATATATATATATATATATATATATATTATATAGATGTATGTATACATACCATTGAACAAGTTGAGGGATTATCATCAATTAAGAGTGCTTGATATGAAACGGAATCGATATGACGTCAATTAATTAACAAGAGAAACAAGTTGAAGAAATAATTTAATAGTCATATCTTGATGCTGTGCTCGTGGAGTTTGAAGATGAATGTAGCTTATTCGGAGAAATCCATTTGGTGGTTCAACCGAAGGGACCAATTCGGTTGACGTAGTTGAGATATATTTATACTGAATGTCTTAAAAAAAAAGAGACAAATATACCTTTTTTAAGTCTGAAAAAATAGTATAGAATGTGAGTTTGACTTTCTAAATGTAGAGAGTCAAATTAGACTCTATATTTTAGCGAGCCAAAATAAAAAGTCAATTGGAGATCAAATTTTAGGAGTTGACTTTCTAAAATAGAAAATTGAGTGAGAATAGATAGTTTGTTTGTTTCTCTCGTCTCTTGCTTGACTTGCACGTCTCGAAATATGTAGAGTAGCTCATTAGGGGTGGCTTGATATATTTTGACGTTCATAATGACGACTTTAATGAAGTTTTTATTTTTTATTTTTAATATTTATTTAAAAAAATCCTCAATTTTTGAATTGGAGATTATTAGTTAAGTTTTACACTCAAGTTTTATACACGTATCTTTCCAATTGATCGCATGAATAATTTATATAATATTTTTAATTTTAGGAGATCTATTATTGTTCATTTACCTAAATTTAAGAATATTTTATTTAAAATTCAAATAGTTTTTTAAATTTTTTCTTTTTCAAAAATTTTTCTAAACAAATATTTGTTATATTTACAAATTGACTCAACACTTCAACAATAAGGAAATATTATTATCTTATAATTGAAAAAATTTTAAAACGATAAGACTAAATTTATTTTCATGATCCACAAAATTGAGATATGATACAAGAATTCTCCCATAATATCACCTATTTGGAAAAAAAAATAAAGAAAATTAGTAAATTAATGTTTTATATTTTTAGTTATTTAGAAAAATATTGTACTCGTAATAAACAAAAAAAATAAAGAGAAAGGGATTAAAAGGATAAAAATAATTTGATTTGTGTGTTAATTTTAGAGAAGGATAAAAATACAATTAAAATGATAACGTGTGCATGATAGAGAGAAAGACTAATGATATCTAATACACAATACTTTTTGTACCTTTTCAACCTAATTAATTTTTTGCCAAATTTAATTTTGTGTTTGAGCTTTTACTTTTGGCTCAAATAATTTAACTAAGATATTTTTATTGATTGAAATTTTAATTGAATTTTTTTGTTAGACTTAATTTTTATGAATTTAAATATTTAGTATAAATTATGTTATAAACCTATAAGAGGGTTTTTTTTAGGATTAATCTTAAATTACATTTCGAAAGACGGTTCGAATCTTAATTTATACCCCTAAAAATCAAAAATTTTAATTTACACCGTTAAATATAAAAAATTGTATCAATGCGTACCTCAAGCTAACAACAGTCAATTTGCCATATAAAATTAAATAAATAAATTATACTTAAATCCCTTTATACTTGTTACTTAATCATCTAAACCCTTCACATTTAAAAAATTACCCTTACATCTTTTGAGATTCCAAACATGACTAAAAATGTTTCCTTAATTGAACATTCAAATAATTTTGTTTAATTGATGTATTGCATTGGATATAAATAACATTATATAAATACCTGTATTATATTGAGCATTCAAATAGTAAATTTGATTTTGAATTTTAGAGTATAAAGGGTAGTATGAAATTATAATTTTTTATTAAAATAAAATCATATTTTTTAACGGTTATATTAACAGACATTAATGACAAGGTGTTATGGGTTACACATGCACAAACGTTAGGAAGTATATACGTAATATTCTAAATGTGAGGGGATTTAAATGATAAAGTGACAAGTATGAGGGGATCTGAGTATAATTTATTAATTTAGTTGTAGACGGCAATCTGACCACTGTTAGTTTCAGTTGTGCATCAATATATATATGTATCTTTGAGGGTATAAATTGAAAATTTTGATCTTTGAGGTACAAATTAAAATTTAAACATTTTTTTAGGGTGTAATTTATAATTAATCCTTTTTTTTGGAGAATTACACTTAGACTTCTTGAGTTTGTCACATAATCATTTAGACCCCTAACATTTAAAATATTACACATAGACCCCTTAACGTTTGTACGCGCATAACACTTAGATTCATACTGTAAATATATCCATTAATAAATTATACCTAGACTTCCTTAAAGTTTGTAAGTATATAATACTTAGACCTTTTAAGTTTAAAATATTATGTTTAAACCAAAAACACTTCAATCAAGGATAGAATATCAAATATTTTAAATTTTACAATCAAAATTCCTATTATATTGTATCATTTATTGAAATAAAAATTAAATTTTTTCTTAAAAAATTGTAATTAGTATACAATTATACTATCTATTGAAATAAAACTAAAAAAAATCAAACAATGGGTCTAAGTCATTCATAATAGAACATAAATTTTACATGTAAAATTCATGTTCTATTATGTCATTTATTGAAATAAAATCAAAAATAAAAATCTAGTTTTTTTTAAATCATTGTTAGTATATAATTATACTAACTATTAGAATAAAATTAAACAAGGAGTTAAACTGTAATGAACACAATATCTTTTACCTTTAATTGGGATAGTTTGATATTTTAATTTGGTCGTTTAAATGACCAAATTAAATTCTAATAGATAATATAATTGTATACTAATTACGATTTTTTAAGAAAAAATTAAATTTTTATTTTTAATTTTATTTCAATAAAAGATATATAGAACACGAATTTTAATTGTAAAATTTAAAATATTTGATATTTTATTTTTGATTGAAGTATTTTTTGTCCGATTATAACATTTTAAATTTAAGAGGTCTGTTTACAAACTTTAGGGGTCTAGTTGTAATTTATTAACGAATATATTTATAGCAGGGGTCTCAGTGTTACGCGCGTACAAACTTTAGAGGGTAGTGTGTAATATTTCAAATGTCAGAAAGTCTAAGTGATTTAGTGACAAATTTAAAAAATCTAGATGTAATTCTCTCTTTTTTTTTTAATTGGGCCTAAAGCTCGTGCTTTAGGTCCTTCTATACTCTCTAGGGTTTCAAAGCCTCACCAAATTTCCACCATCTGTCTCGAATTTCATCCATCGTACTGTCTAGGTTGTTTCCACTTAGAAGCTCGTCTAGTTTCCACAGTCTTTTTGTCGCACATACATACTTTGATTACCTGTATGTCTATCTATCTTGCATACCCACCACTTACCTCAGGGATGGCCCAACACAAATTAGGGGTTAAAACAAGAATTTTACATGAAATTTCATTTAATATTTTAAGAAGATAATTTTTTTAATTAGTATCAGACATTTTATAGAAAGTTGTGATATGATTTTGTTTTTAGGAGTTTTGAGATCGGGTGAGATCAAACAATAAATTGGGTGCAATTGTAAAGTCAGGATGTTACACATTAATAAATTGAACAAAAACTTAAAGTGACAACAAAAAAGTTAGAGATAATGACAAAAAACCAAAGCAAGACAATGAGCGTGGGAGGAAGCGAAAAAGTTGAAGAGAAACGATGAGAGTTAAGGTAAAAATAGTAAAAAACATCAAAAATGATTGTAACTTTTATAACTAGAAGTCCTTATTTTTATATTTTTTTAGAAGAATTTATTATATTTTATGAGTTTCTATAAGATTTACATAGACTTGTGAAATTGTTACATTTTAGAACATTTTATAAGACTTTAGATAGACTTGTGAAATATATTGGCCTTTAACTTTGTCAATTTAAAAGGGTTTCATAACATAAAATTGAATTAAAGGCTGAAAATTAAATTGGGGCTCTAAATGACTATTTTAATGGTTGGGCCCTAGAGCCGACCCTACTATGGTTCCTTTCATCCAAATGATTGAAGTGTTTCTGCATTTCGCAGTAATTATAGTCTCTACCCGTCATTCACTGTCGAGTCTTTGTCTATGAAACCGATTAAGTAAGACAAATTGATTATTTGATAATATGCAAAGATTAAATCTAATATATGTGTTATTCTATATTTTATACATTTTTTTAATTTGTCAAATTATGTGTAGACCATTATAAAGTACTGTCAGAATAAATATGTTCAATGTTACAATGTGGTGTTACATATATTTTTTTTTAGTAATTTAGGCATTTAAGATATATTGAACATTACATATGTGTTATTTAATACACATGCTATCTGCGTACAACTGTTCAATAGTATAATTTATATGAATTATAAATATATATAGATCATCTTGACTAACTACACATTTTTTAGTAAATAAATCTGCACATCTGTTTATCCTTCTTTTCTCTTGCTTGACCTGCACTTTTTTGAGATGCAATCTATTGTTTCATTACAATTTTTATGTTTTTTTTTAATTTTTTTTGTATGTTATTTATAAAAATTGTGGTAGTACATGATTGACTATCAATTTACATTTGTAATTCTTTGTTATTGAGTTATTTTACTATTTTTTTATGATCCTTAACTTGTTTATGTATGCAATGTTCACCTACTATTTTAGTGTATTTTATTTTTCCTGATAATAAATTTATTGAATTTTTTTTGATGTTAATTACTTTTTATTGTTGATCCTTTATGAAAATAAACAATTTAATTAATTGATATTTTTATATTTAAATGGAAACAAAATCAACTTTGAGAAAAATAGAAAATGTACTTGATTTATTTTTATTTATAGAAGAAATATGTTTATTATATTTTTTTATCCAAGTGTTAATCCTTTTTCTTTTCTGCCATTTAAAATGTGTATGTGTGAGATAGATTACACTTTTTGACCTAAATTTTAAATTTTATTTTATTGATTTAATTTTTCGAGTGTTCAAATTTTCCCATATCTGACCAATTTCAACCCTACACAACTTGATTGATTAGCTTCCGTAAAAATCGGCCAGCTAATGAAAGAATTTTTGGTTTCTCAGCTATGAATGCGAAATACCCACAAAAAATTTGCATTTTTACCTGATCCGACTCGACCCACATGTATAATTTTTTAAAGAGTAAATTGTACTAGAGATCCTCAAAGTATGAAGTTTGTCTCATTTTAGTCTCTAATATTTCAATTACATTATTTTAGTCTCTAAAGCATTGAATATGTTTTTATATGGTCTTTTAAGCAGACAACGTTCAGATTGCTAATGATTTTTTATCATAAACTTATCATGTAATACATAAATATAGACAAAAATTAATTTTGATAACTCTTAAACAAAATTTGGGTAGCTTTTGACAAAAAAATTAATGTAGGTAGCTTTTGACTAAAATTTGGACAACTCTTGATCAAAATTGTGTAATTTAGATAGCTATTTAACTAAAATTTGAGTAAAAATTTAATCAAGAGTTATTTAAATTATTTTTTTGTTCATATTTAAGTATCATGTGATAAGTTTATAATAAAAAATTATTAACAATTTAGACATTGTCTACTTGAGAAATCTTATAAAAATATATTCAATAATTTAAGAATTAAAACATTGTAATTGAAATATTATGGATTGTGACAAACTCCACAGACCTCCCTTGCAATTATCATAAAAAAAATATAGTAAAACCCACCATCAGTCGATTGATCCCTAGCGCGTCCTCCTATGCGAATCTCTCAGACTCTCGCCTCTCTCGCCGCCTTCTCTTCGAAACCGCAAGCCACACGCATCCAAGGTTCTCTCTCTCTCTCTCTCTTTCTGTATGACAGTCCATGTGTGAGTCTTAATTCCTTTTGTTTTTCTGGAATTGAAATCATATGATGAGAGTTGCAGGAGTTTTTTTTGGTTAAACTAAATTATAATGAGTTTTAATCATTGATCTATATTTCATTATTGAACTCTAAATTTTGGGGCATTTTTAATATGTAGGGCTTAAAGCCCATGCTTTTTTGAATAAACTGTTGAGCCGGCCATGACCTACCTTCACTGAGATTTCTATTAATTTTCAGGAAATTTGAAATATTCTGCCCAGTAAGTTCAGGTTAATCACAATATATGTCTTCTACTCACCATCTCTCCATAATTCTCTATGTTAGAGTAAAACCCAGCAGCTCTGTATTTTTATTTTTATTTTTTTGAAAAAGTATTTTTTTAGTCATGTTCCGTTTGATAGTTTCTGATAACTTAACGCAACCCAAAATGCTATCTACTTTTGGGAGGTGGGTTTATCTGGAATTTGTGATCTTTTGATGTTGTGACTACCGTTTGATGAAATGCTTCAGCGAATAGTTCGTTCTGTTTTCTATATGTTTGTGGGTTTCGTATTGGGACATGATTTTGAATACTTGAGTTGTGGCTCGAAAAAGATAATGTACGTAGATGGCTGGGAAAGAACTTCAAGCCACCGTTGTCTCGAGAAAGTCAAGAGACGAATTTTACCTTCATCATTACATGATAGTTCATATCTTATGATATCTTTGTTATAATGCTTTTATATTAGGGACAAGTTGTTTAATCTTTTGTTGGTCTTGGATTTGATGTGCGCTATTTATGCATAGGTTCCCAAGTTATGCATGTGGGTTAAGGTATTTCTCACCTGTAGTAGGTTGCCACTGAAAGGCAGTGCCTTTAGGAAATTGACTGCTAAGAGATGCTGTTGAAAGTGGCCCCTATATTCTACACCCATATTGATTACTTCATAAACTTTAGGGTTTTCATAATCTTTATTTTCTTGCAGAAGTAACGGGTTCTTTATAACTCAAGGGCACAATGAGGTTGGAGAAATGCTGGTTCTGTTCCTCTACCGTATATCCTGGACATGGTATTCAATATGTTAGGAATGATGCAAAGGTAAATTTAATTCAACTTTTCTTCATTGTTTGTACCTTGGCTTTAGTCCTTCCAATGCCTTGGCATCCTTGAGATTTTGTGCACATAAAAATTTTAAAACTGCAGATGTAAATTTTTTGATAGGTTAGTAGTTAGTTGATTAGAGGCCAACCTTAGCTTGTTTGAGGGCTAGAACTCTGGTGATTGTTTGACCTTGACTATTTGAGCCTACAAAATTTTTACAGCACTACCCAGATCTGACTAGATCAAGCTTCTCAATATTGCGATGAAACCAATCAATTTTGTAAGCAAGTTTATGTTTCCACGCATACATCAGCAATTCAAAGATTAAGTGATTCTCTAAGATGATATACCATATCTGCCAGTTACCTCTTGAAGTCTTGATCTTAGCTTTCTTGATTTGGATATGACTTCGATTCCTTGAATAGTATACGCTTTTTAACAAGTGCGAGGTGTGCTTGCATGCCTCTACCTTATGCAATTATTACTATTGTAGAGGCATGTGTAAAATTGACTTGATGTCTGGGTGCATATCCGGGTGTCTGATCCGAAAATGACACAAGGTGCAAGAATAATACAGCTGTATTTTTTTTCCCTTTTTTTTGTCTTGTGGGTTGGTCAATTTGAATTTACAATTTGCGGTGGTGGTGATCTCAGTGGTCAGAGTATATTCTTAATTTAATAGCAATATTAGTTGCAGGAATAAATTCTGACTGGCATGCCATTTGCAGATCTTCCGTTTTTGTAGAGCTAAATGCCACAAGAACTTCAAGATGAAGAGGAACCCTCGTAAAGTTAAATGGACCAAGGCTTACAGGCGTCTGCATGGAAAGGACATGACTCAGGTTCACAAAGTTGCTTTAATATAATTTGGCGGTCACTCATTTTCTTTGATGAGTCGTATTATTCCTTACTGATCTTACTTCGGTTGTCATGTATACTTTTGCTGTTGTATATTCCATTTTCAAGGACGCAACATTTGAATTTGAGAGGAAACGAAATAGGCCAGAGAGATATGACAGGAATCTCACGGAGAACACCCTGAAAGCCATTAAGAAGATTGATAAAGTTAGAGTTGATAGGGAGGCGAGACATCATGCATCGAGGTGCTTCTGCTTCTCAATTGCTCTTTGGATGAAAGAGTTGTATAAGGTCTTCACATTTTCCAATTAACGTATGTTGAAAATTTTGCAGGATGAAGGGAAAGAGAGCCAAGGAGCAGAGAGAGGCTGCAAAGGAGCTGGAGCAGAGCATCCACATGGTCAAAGCTCCTGCTGCCCTCCAGCAAGAGCCATCTCTCACCTTACCGAAGATCAAGGTCAAGGTTTTGCAGCAGCAATCAGAGGAAAATTGCATGGAAGAGTGATATTGTTACTAGGGAATGCTTTTGCACTCGTATTTGATACCTTTTTTGTTTGGAGTTTTTTGTATTTCTAGTTTTATGTGTTTTTCCTCCCTCATCAATTTCAGATAGTGAAAGATCAGAGTTTTCTTATGGATTGTCTGTTATGATTGAGCATGTCTGAATATGCTTTGGAAATCATTGTGATCTCTGGTATTATACCAACTGTGTGCTATATGGAACTTTTTAACAATGCTTTGGGGTTTCAAATAGCATTCCTGGCTCTCTTATATCTTTTTTTTTTTTGTGTAGCCTCTTGTCTTGCATGGTTGTTGATTTCATTTCTTCAGGAGCTATGTTTCGAATTGAGGTGATGCCCAAGGAGATCACTGATCTTCCTCGGTGATTTCCAATTCAAGTTATCTTTGTTTCTAGGGGTCAATACTCATGCTCACTTTGCCGGTTCTGAATACAATGGAAGGGGATAAGAAAGAATTATGATTTTAACAGCCTGCTGGTGTTTGGAATTCCTTACTTTAGCAGTGAAATTGACTGTTTCTGCACTTCTAATGTTCCTGTTTGCACGACGAATGTGTAGTGAAATAAGACCAATACCATGTAGGTAGGGGGAATGGAGGTTCCATGTCGAAGTTGATTGTATGCAGTACAACTCAAGGGAAAGAAGCAGCTCCTTTGGGCCACCACGCTGCCTCCGGGGTGGGTGGGGGTGTGAATCAATGGTCACTTGTTAACCACATCCACTCACATTAAAAGTAACTTGCACATGTAATTATAGTGCAGTGTAGATAATTTTAAAAGAGATAGTGATGATTATTGAATGAGTCTATTTGAAATTGTAAGATGAGTTTTCATTATCACTTAGTACCACACAATTATATGTAGGAGACTTTATCACATGTACGTTGAGATTAAAAATTAAAGTCTCATTGTGTGCTCTGAACGTTGAAGAATAAATTTAACGTCAACAAACTGTCGTAACTATAAAGATTCATACTCAAATATTATTGAGTGAGAAAATTTGAGTTCTTTCCTCTCAAGACAACAACTCGTTGGCGATTGATTTCACTTTCTAAGATGCATCGTGGGTGAAAATAAAAAGATTTTTTTTTGCAGACCTCACGTGTTCTCCTGCTCGCACGTGCAATACAAGATGACATGTTAGTTGTGTCCTTCACTATTCTCTCTCTGTCTGTCTCTCTGTATCGATAGAAACAACCTTAACCATATAAAAGAGTTCACTGTTTTAGCGCGAAAACAAAGAAAACACATAAAAACCAAACAATACACTCGAAAACATTTCCACAAAACATGTTTTCAGTCACAACCCCTCTCATCAACTACCGCCACCACTTAACTCACAAGTTCTTCCCCACACGTACCATACAGAACCACCCAAACTGTGCCTTCACAATTCGAAGTTCTTCAAGCTTGCAAGAAATCGAAAAACCCGCAGAAAAATCATCGGAGCAGAGAGACTTGGGCCAGAAGCTTTATGCTTCGGAGCCTTTTCCACCGATAAGGGCGGCGAAAAGGGTGGTCTTGGTTCGGCACGGACAAAGCACGTGGAACGAGGAAGGTAGGATTCAAGGGAGCTCCGATTTCTCGGTTCTTACTCAGAAAGGTGAGGCTCAGGCTGAAACTTCTCGGCAAATGCTCATCGATGATGCTTTCGATGTCTGCTTCTCAAGGTTTGACCAATCTGTTTGCTTGCTTTTGAATGTTTGGAAGCATTTTTGGTTGAGTTTGTTTTAAGAGCAATGTTATTGGGAAACTAATTTATTACCTAATTTGCTGACCTAATTCACTATAACCTTTAGATCGATTGTGACAGTATTTCTAGTTAAACTTCATTGTAGTACTTGGAATTTTGTTTTATACAGCGTTTGGGAGCATAGAGTTCAGGCCTTGGAAATGGCACAATTAGTTCAATTTTTAAAGTACTTTTCCTCATTTTTAATTCCAGACCTCAATTCAATGCTGCAAAAATCAGTGCTAATGTTTGTATTTTTTATTATCATTCTGATAGATTATTAAGGGGCATTTGGAAATGGAATGCATTATATTTCACTGTATATGTATAGAGATTAAATTAATTCATATATAGAAAGAGAAAAAAGGAGAGGAAAAATTAGAGTGACACTATTGATCTTTGCCAGAGAAACTAAGAGGATGCCAATGATCCCAACCTTCCTGGGTGACACCTTGTCTCTGACTTGGTAGCAAAAACATGTAAGGCTTGCTTTTCTAAATGTAGAAGCTGAATCCAATTGCATCTTGAAAATAAGTTGAGGTGGGAGAAAACAGAGTGAAGTCAACAGTGAAAAATTATTCCAAGTTAAAATATTCCCTGATTTTTTTTTTTGAAAAAAATTTGATTGCTTCAATTTTTTTTAAAAAAAAACCCTGTTCCAGAACTTAGAAAAGTACACTAATCCTGTATTTTGCTGCTATGACATTTCGATTTTTCAAAACAGGAATATGAAAGTAGCCATTCCTGCTTCACAAATAGTAGATTCTGTCACTTAAGAAATATATCATTGAAATTTAGTTAGGGATTGCTTGGACTTTTTGTTGTTGCACCTCACTGTTTCAGATTCCATCAAATGCATTTTCAACGTTTGGATCTCTGATCATGAATGGGGCTTCTACAAAATAGAAGTGACATAGTTACCCTTTCTTATGATATTTACTGCCATAAATTTTATTTTAATGTCATCATTTTGTGTATTCTGATGCTTTAATAAACATAATGGAGGAATTGGTTGTGACGCCCACATGCAGTGTAATCATATTTATTTTGGTGACATTGATCATGAGTCCATAAATCTGAATATCAGATGTGTATTTTAGGTTAATGGATTCTTGTGCGTAGATCAGTTATTATTGTTATATGTTCCTAGAACCATTCTCTGAAAGTTTATGCATTTCAGCCCACTGATCAGATCGAAGAGAACAGCTGAAGTTATCTGGGGTTCTCGCAAGGAGGAGATAATTACTGATTCTGACTTGAGAGAAATTGACCTGTACTCCTTCCAAGTTAGTTTGATTTCTCACATTTCTTTCAACAGTGCCTCAGCTTTCATTAAAATACAGAAAGATGCTTCAACAACAGGTGGATGTAACACTCGAATGCACAGTATTTAATTTAATGGTTGCTTGTCCATTATTAATTTTAGGGTCTCCTTAAGCATGAGGGAAAAGCCAAGTTTGGTGCAGCATATCGCCAGTGGCAAATAGATGCGGCAAATTTCAATATTGATGACCATTACCCAGTTAGGGAGTTATGGGCACGTGCTAGAAGCTGCTGGACTAAAATCCTAACCCATGAAAGCAGGTCTGCGCTGGTGGTTGCTCACAATGCTGTTAATCAGGCTCTTGTTGCAACAGCAATTGGTACCGTTACAT
The DNA here is from genome assembly GCA_963454935.2 of Ilex paraguariensis. Taxonomy (NCBI): domain Eukaryota; kingdom Viridiplantae; phylum Streptophyta; class Magnoliopsida; order Aquifoliales; family Aquifoliaceae; genus Ilex; species Ilex paraguariensis. Next base: position 574,836 of record CAUOFW020002458.1, on the reverse strand, counting down.
GTATGTTTTAATTCAATTCTATGTATCTGAATTATCCATTTGAAAGTTGTTTTTCTTTTCTTCCCTTTGGTGTTTTCCCATCAATCAGGATTAGGGACCGAGTATTTCAGAATTTTACTGCAGAGCAATTGCGGTGTGAGTGTTCTGGATTTCAACCCACGAGCTGAAGGTGGTTCTCCATATATATGTCTTAATCGTCTAAACCAGGTATCCGGCATATACATATTGGACATTGCCCTCATTATGTTTTCCAACCAACCAAACCACCCTAGCCAACCAAACCAAGCCTTGTGGCTCAATCATCTATGTTGTTTAATTGCTTGGACACATTGCTCAGATAGCATTGGATTTTTTTTCTTTCCTTATGTACCCACAAGTTCTATAATAAATTTTCTTAATGTAATAGAACAGATGCCAGCTTAGATGCTTGGGCTGAATTGTGCTTCTTACAATGGATCACTTCCATGTCTAATGCTATCCAATTGTCTATCTTGATCTTTATTGTTTGTTTCCCTAGTTGCTGCTCGAGCATGGTTCAACGTTGGAAATATTCAGAAAATGCACACAACTTCTTTCAGGATGCCATTCGCTTGTTCCCAGAAATTTAATAAGGAAAAGAAAAATTGGTGAAAAAAACTTTCGTATCTGGAGATGAAACTTGATACTTGACTCATAGCAGCATAACAATTAAGATTTAACTTGTTCCTTTTAGCGGTATTGTTCGTTAAAGAGATGCCTAATGTTTTGGAATGGCCAGACCCATTTGATGGATACTCGCAGATACTGGTTTATGAGAAGCATTTAAATATGAGGTTTATATATGGAATGATTGGATATGTACTAACAAAAATAAGGTGGTTGACATGCATGAAATTCCACCTTCCTTCCATTCATCTGTTTCCCTTCTTCTTTAATTATTTCTGGGTTTTTTTGTTCTTGTGGTGCAAAGCTAAACCCTGCATCTGCTGTGTTTTTCCTTTTTGGTCCCATATGTAGAAACTTTCGCAAAGACAAAATTGATAGGTTTGACACTTTTTCTTTCTTAACATGTGCATATACATATGTCATGGTTTAATGGTGTGAAACGGTTTACTTCATTCAAATATATTTCATGCAGAAAGATGAATGAACGGCAGGGAGGGAAAACACAAAAAAAAAACCAAGAAAGAAGAAAAGGAATTCGACTGCCATTTGGATTTGCCTGATCCATATAGATACGTTAAGCAGAAGATGCAACTGGATTCTTTGTAATATAGGTTCAATGTGCTGCATGCGCTTGGATTCAACTGTGGGCTTTCTATTCTCTGGACTCATCAGAGAGCCAAACAAACATTGGAAATACATGTTTTTGTACTGGTCGTAAAGTAAAAATAGAATGTGCAGTCTGGATGACTAACCCCAGAAAAAGATTAACATTAGGAATTTTCTTAGCTTGCCTACTACATGGTTTGCCTCAATTATTCTGCATTTTACACAGCACAGATGTGGGTTAATATAAGTTGAATAGGGTTCTTTGTTTTTGTATGCCAAGGAAAATTTTCCTCTTTTCGAGTTGTTGATGTGGACCTTAATTTTGATTGTCTTGTAGGTTCCTTTGAAGTTCATGTTGTAATTTAAGTGTAGTTTGCTTTGAAGTTCATGCCATAATTTAGGTGCAAATGATGCAGACACCAAGTTCGCCTATAGCTGGTGGAAGCTCTGCAGGCAGAAAAGCTAGTGTGCGGATCATACTTGTGTGCCATGGAACCTCAAATTTTGATTCGGAGGTAGCAGTGTTTCAGTAGCGTATGGAAGTTTGTTTGCTATATTGATATTTTATGGTTATGTTGGTTGAGTGAGTGAATTTATATTTCATTTCTTTATGCATGCCAGTGGCGACATGCCTAAGCTGTACTTTTATCAGTTATACCGAATCAGAGTTGGAAAAATCTGAATATCCTCAAATTGTGCGAGTTATTCATAATATATGCTGATATTTTTCCTGATTGTTGGTTCACTTGATCTGTGATTGTTGGCTGGAATTAAATTATGATTGCAAGTTAGTTTTACCTAATTTCTCTCATTTGGGTTCATGTCAATTGATGAGCGCTTGAACTGCAATTGATGCACAATATCATAAAGATGTGCTAGTGATTCTGTGTGACACTACTGTGTTCTTAATTTTGATTCTAAAGAAATATCGTCACCTTTAAAAAACAATATTGCATTGAGTATTCATGGAAGGTAAGATTAAGGCAATCTTCTTAATTTTGGGGAGAGGTTGTTCAACATTAGGGCACTGTCAATAAAAGAGATGTTTGAGGGAGTTGCAGAAATTTTGAAGAGAATATGCTGCAGTAGGATGCAAATTCATTATCATATTCATGTTCTTGGTATTCATGTTCATATGTGAAAGAGAATATGGTACATGAAGATGCATATTAATTTAGCTTCATATGTCAATTGAAGTGCATGCTTCAGTAAACTCAACTCAATTCAACAAAGTTTTATCCTTAACTATTTGGGGTGACTTACATTTAATCATGTACAATCTTCATGCGAAAATATTTAGGGTGAGCTACTTGAATCCTAATTATTCATTGTGCTCTATCAAGAGTCATATTTTTCATTAAATCATAAGTTGTCATATCCTTTTTATCTCGTTCAAAGTTAATTTCGGTATACCTGTACTTCTTTCATTACCACCATCAATATGAATCAAATCGCTCTTCCTGAGTGCTACAGTCAGTTTTTGAATTTGTTGTTTCCTCATAGCCCAATGTTCTGTCATTTAGCAGCTCTTGTTTAATGACTGTCTTGTAAAAGTTATATTTCAACATAAGAGGTATAGATATAATATGCCACATGCTTTCCCTCCACTTAGTCCATCATCCTCTAATTTTTTACTAGCATCGTCTCAATATTCCCTTCCCTATGGATGATTGACCGCAATTACCAAAAATGTATGCTCTATATCTCTCGCCACCAATCTTTACTACCTCCTTATTTGAATTTGTATTATTTTTAAAATTGCATTCTATGTATTGAGTTTTATATATACTTATCCTGAATCATTTTGATTCTAAAGCTTCTCTCCAAACTTCTAATTTATTGTTAAGTACTACTTTAGCTTCATCACTATACTATATCATTAACAAATTATATTCACAATAGAACCTCACTCTTAATGTGTCTAATTAATTCATCCATAATAAAGGCCAAAAGGTATGGGCTTATTGTAGAATAATTTTGGTTAGGAGGAAACCCTTGAAGTTTCAAGGGATGATTGAGCTAACATTAGGCTGATTGTCAATCATATTTTAGAATAGATGTGTTGTTCGAAAAACATAATTCAAGGTATCTCAAAGAATTAATGGTGTCTGTTCAGAAGGCAAGCATTTAGAAAGGATTGGTGATGGGCATGAGATATATTGACTAACAAAGAAGTAATGATTTTTTTTTCTCAGATTTTATGAATTCAACGGGTTAGCTATTTTCAGTAGTCACAAATATGCATGTATCAGATTTAGATAAGCCTGACTGTGGAACCATCCCATGTTATGAATTTAGTTTTTCCAGTAATTGTGATATCATAAATAAATCTAACATAATTTGTAGTATGTCTATACATTACATCCAAGAGATTTGATGCTATTATAGTGAAATCATGGTTTAGATATGGTCCTTAAAAATTATTAGGATGTATTCTTATATAGTCAGAATGACTGGTGGGTTGCAGTTGATTTGTTGTTTAACCTATTGTTGCCAGCTGAGAGATATTGGCTCTGTAATCTGAGAAACTTTTGATGGAAATTTGCCGATAGGCTGGATATTAATGTTTTCTCACCCCTTTATACTATTATGTATGTCTTTCACTGCATTTCAGTGCCTTCATCTGTAGCGATGTATTGGTCTTTTTAAGTGTTGAATTTCTTCGACCCTTCTGTTTAAGAGTTACATTTTCTTCGGCATTGTCTTCACCATCTCATGCATTCTGGTAGAGCTGTTTGTTCTCACACTTTCCTTTCTATCTTAAAGAACTTAATCATAAGGTTAATATAACAGGTTACTATTCCTTATGCGAGGGACATGCCAATGAACATGCTTGGGGTCATACAGGTACAACAGTTTCTGATTTCCACATAAGAGTCAGGTTATTGGAGTTTCATAATCTAATTATGTTTGTTCGATGTAAATCAGTCCCAGAAAACTGCAGAGCTTCTTCTTGATTTGAAGGTGAAAACTATAATCAGCAGCCCTAAACAAGCTTCAATCGAGACAGCGAATGCCATCTCTAGAGTAAGCCTGTCCCTGACAATTCATATTTTCTTTGAACGGGGGATATAATATCTTTCAAATGTAAATGCCAACTTGCTAAAGTGATTATAGGTTCAAGAAGCTGCTGATTGCTTGGGGGCTGATTGTGTGCCACGCTATGTGGAAATGAAGCAGATGCAATACCTTGATGTTGAAAACATTCTTCAACAGTCGAAGAAGGCAAGAGCTGTAAATTGAAATTCCAAAGTATTTTAATCCCTGTTCACTTACCAAGAAGATGCAAGAAAATAAAGGAGTAAGAGAAAACTATTAATTTTCTGTAAAAGGCATACACAAATACAATCAAAACAACATGAAAGAAGTTAGAGCCAGTTGTTTTTGTAATGATGTTGTCTGGCCTCTGAAGGTTTTCCTTTTGCTTTATACTTTGCAACCAAATGGAGCACAAAGTGAAGGAAGCTGAAGTTGCACTTCCCCCATTAAGTGGCTCATGTAGAGCCAAGGATCAAAATTTTGTTTCGAAACAGTCAAAATGTACGAAACGTTTCTGTTTCCATGGAGATTGAAGCAAATCAATGATGGAATCGAATTTCTAATACTTCAAGGTGTTTCATAATATTTCGAGTTATTTTGTAATGTTTTAATGCATTTGTAAAATTGTTTCGAAATGTTTCAAGGTATTTCAAGATACTTTGAAATATTTCGACCAATATTTTGGAAAAATAATTCTTAAATTTTTATTTTTTTCATTCTGTTTCCGAAACGGGTTAAAATATTTCTGAAACATGTCGCAATGTTCTATTTCCTAGGTGACCGAAACAATACATCGAAAGGAAATTTTGATCCTTGTGTAGAGCATTGGCTAATCAAGTAACTATGTTCTAAGCGGAAGTGGATTTCATTTTACATAATGATCTCTCAGCAATCGCTTTTGCTGTTGATGCATTGCCATTTGCAGATGTTCATCATCTTGTGGTGTTCTTTCTTTATTTCTTTGTTTGACATTCTTCTCTTTTCAGCGGAAACAGGATGAGTACATTATTAGATATAGCATCATTGCAAATAAGCGAGCTCGAGCCCCAAGTCCTAAAGGCATCCATAAACATCATGGCCCTTAGCTGTGTTTATAGTGCTCGACAATCCCAGAAGGCCTATGCCATGCTATACTGCTTGCAGATTATATGCTTGAAAATCTTATGAAGCTTGTGCTGTGCTATACTATTTTTGGGATTTAAAGTATTTGGTGCATGTCAGCCTTATATTCCTTTCTTTTCTCCACAGGATGCGATAGGGGTACAAAATTTACCCTCCGGTTGGTTAAATGGACTTGAGGATGGAGTATTGATGGCATTATGGGATCAATCAGGGAAGGCCTGGAGATCTCTGTTGGCTGAACTATCCAGCGGAACTGAGCCAGGCAATCTGGTTGTTGCAGTTGGCCACCCTGCAGTTCACATTGCATTGACGGGGCACTGCCTAAACCTGACTAAAGAATGGATGGGATCATTTCATCTTGATGCTGGTAGCATCAGCGTAATCGATTTCCCTGATGGGCCTGCTGGAAGAGGGGTTATCAGGTGCACAAATTACACTGCACATCTGGGGAGGTGGTCTATACCCATCACAAGATCAACACTGGATGATGAAGAGTTCTAAATGTACGTATGTATAGTTCTGAAAGATAATTTGAGCACTTGTTAAAAAACATTAAAATGCTAAGTGAATCGTTGCTATTTCGAAAGAAATTTTCATTGATCTTTCATTTTCCTGAAAAACAAATAAAACTGATCTTTCATCTACTTTCTTGTACAAAATGTTGGTAGGACCATACTGTACTACTTGCTTTCTGTAAGTCCTTACGCCTTTAAATTTGAATATATTTTGTTGAGTTGGATACCTTGACAACACATCTTATCCGACGACATAAGTATTGATCCCCAAACTTCCCATTGCTTTGGTGAATATAAAATCTCATAGCTGGGAAAGCATTATGTAAATTTACTGGACCCATCTCTCTGCATAGGTTTCATGGCCTAGTTCTTAGGAAACAGTTTTTTTCTTGAAGTTGTTGGCTTAAGTACCTACTGCATTACATTTTCCCTTTGCCTGGAAGACAGGGCAGAGTTCATTGAATCAATATTGGTACAGTTAGGGACCTAACTTGTTGGTTAAGTGTGAGTGAAGTCATGGGATGTGATTTCACCATCTGTCTGGTATATGGACCAGGTTGTGTGTGCCCTCTGATTTAGGCACTATTGCACTTGCAGCTGACCAAAGATATATTCTGGCCTTGAAAATAACTACACACATTTCTTGTCATCATGAGTCATTCGGAGTTTGGATCTCCTCCGATAAATTACTGTCATGATGTCAAGTGAGACCCACCATATATAAGTAGTGGTCCACATTAATACTTGACGGGTGATCCGCTTGTGAGAAAAACTGAGAAAAAAAACTTATTGGAAGGGGTTTGGAGCTGGCTGCATAGTCATTGGCTAATCTAAGCATATATTCCTTTATATATGACATATAGAGAAAATCGTGTTTGTGGATTTTATGGACATTTTTTTTAAAGATATAGATTGATCAAATTTGGTTAGTAAGGTTGCTCAAATATGACTGATAATTGAGCTAAGTAAATTGGGTTTAGCTTGTTAGGACTCGACTTGAGCTTGGTTTGTGTTTTACACGAGCCAAGTTTGAACAATTTTTAGGCTTGTAAAATAGTGGTGTTATTCAGGTTTGATTCGGGTTCAATTTGGCTCATTTTTTAAATATGCTGAACTTGAGCAAATTCTTTAGGCTTGTTTAGAAAAATAAACTCGATAGACTCGGCTTGAGCTTACAAAACTCGACTTGAACTCTCAAAATTCGACTCGATTATCAGTCCTATGCTCAAATAGCTTTAGATTGAATTTGGCTAGAAAAAAATTTGGCATAGAATAAAGAAATTTTAGTTTAATGACTGAGTTCAGCTTTGATTATCAAGTGAATGGTCAAAGAAAACTAAGAACATCTATGAAACTTGGACTGCATAATTTAAAGTATCAGAGGAAAGGAAGCTAAGGCTGAAGATGTAAGGAAAGCAAGTTGAATTTACAGATTTTTTTAACAATTGAGGACTATCTCAACCATGAGTTCTTTGTACTCAAAGTTGCAAGGTAATTTTAGAAAAGATAAATCTCCTATAAACTACGGGAATCGGGTCAACTAGTATGTCTCTTGCGAGATTCAAATTTAGAACTTAGAAGTATTGGGCAATCAAACCCTATAATCCGGACTTGTGAGGGGTTAATTGCAAATTTTACATTTTGGTATGTATGAACTCAGGCTAGCAACAATATGCAGAAATCACTGAGTAGGGTGGTCTAGTGGTGGTACTAGCTTTACTTTTCATCCAGAGGTTGAGAATTCGAGTCTTAGAATCTTCATTAAGAATTGGTGATTGACCGCTATACTATCTTAGTTAGATTTGAGCTCGAATTATAGTGATTGACCTAAACTTATTCATCACATGTATCTTAACAAAAAGATAATGAATACAAATAGTTACATAGCGGTGACATCCCAAGTGAGTTGATATACGATATGTTGATATTTCAATTTTGGCCTATACAATCTTAAAATATATTATATAAGAAATATCAAAAAACCCCACTTACAAGACAAAGTAAATGGATCGGGTACTTTCACTCCATCTCATCATCATCGTGGTCCCAAGCCTAAGAAGTCTTATCTCGTAGATTCGAATCATCAAAATATCTTATAAAACGTAACAACCATATAAGTTTTGCATACATACGTATGTAGATGTGAGGGGATAACAAGGACGGAAGATTATTAGTACCATAATGTTTTAGATGATCTCAAATGAAAATGACTTGTCCTTCAAAAAAAGGAACAGAGAATTTAAAAGTCACTTTCCAATGTTAATCAAATGGTTTTATGCAAACGATGTAAATCGAAAACTTCCAAGAAGCAATGAACCCATCAAGCTCTCAACTTGTTGTATACTAATTTGTAGTTATCTTTGACTAAACAGATTCATCAATGATGATGTAGGGGCATTGCATTATTTTAGTAAAACTATTTAAATTGTGCTTAGCTTGGAAGACTAAGATTGCACATGCGTAGTAGATGAGCTGTCCTTTCGGTTTGCATTTGTTTAACCAAATTTTATTAACAAAAATGTCTAATGAGGTTTTATGTGGGTCTAAGAGAATTGGAATAAGGAAATGTGAACTAGTTGATTTAGTGGTTGAACGAGACATAAAAATCTGCATATCCTCAATTCGAGTTCCATTGTAGTGTAAAATATTAAGATGTAGTTGACATACTTTATGTTTTGCGAGTTATATCATGAGTGCAAAAGACACATAATTAGGACGATTTTTCATTACGAAAAGAAAAAAAAGAGCAAAAATTACAATTTTTGGGAGTATGTACCAATTTTTTTTTTAATTCTTGGAGCGATGGAAGATTTTCATCCGCCCAAGTGATATGTTACTGACTTGAATTTTAAAATGAGGCTTTTTGAAAGTAAATACGACTGTCTATCACTTACTCTCCTAAGCTCGGCCATAATAACAAAAACCTTATGCAGTGCTTACGATTTTATTTAGAGATGCTCAAATTGTATCTGCATCAATTCCTCATTTCGGTAAATTCTTTTGGATTGAACATTGTACACTTAGCACCTAGGATAAATCCAAAAACATTCAACTAAACTCATTTGATGTTTTCTTGATTTCATCTTTTTCTGCTCAAGTGATTGAAAGGCACAATTTCGAAAGGCAAATATAGCTTTTTTTTTTTGGTGTGAAATGCTAGGAGGATGCAATTAGACATACCAATTAGACATGGTCAAAGGTGCTTAGGTTAGTTTACGCACATTTCGACTAATTCTCTTTTCAATCTGGTCAAAGGTAGATTATCTACGTCAAGACTAAAGAATTGATAAGTGATAAATTCTATATGACTTGACCCTAAGAGAATTACTAAGTTTCGAACTAAGTTTACAGTTTATCCCTACGTCTACAGGGCTGTCTCTTGGAGTTGAACGACTGATATTAAATTTCCATTGTCCATGGCCACACATAAAATAGTGAAATGATGAAATGAGACACCTAAACCATGCAAACACATATCACATTATTCTTTTTGTCGACCTGTTATTCTCTTCCACTAGTTGTATGCCTTCAGTTGCTTGCATCTTCCAACTGTTTTATATACAAAATTGACCAAGGCAGTTACCGGGTCTTTTGTTTCTTGTCATTCCAACTTGCAACATGAAATCAGATCCCAATAAAAAAAAAAAAAAATACTTGCAGCATGCATGACACAATCGTTCTTTGCTTACGAGGATTGCTTCATACCCTAGAAGAGTCAAAACCATTATGTTTGAAATAGTTCATGTGATCAAAAGTTTTGTAGTTCTCTTGTGATCAAAACAAAAATAGCTCATGAAAGACCAGTCTTAGGGGTGACTTTATAGTCTTCCTTGGCGCTGTCAATTTTTGATATGATACGAATCGAATACAAAATTAATGAGTCAGACATAAAATTAAACGAATTAATGAGTTAAAAATGGATCAACACTCTTAAACATGAAAAAAATCATATCGGATTCGTTTAACCCGTTTATGACAGTATAATTTGTTTATTATGTATGACTGATGTGATCTTAATATTATTACTTATTAGTTCTTACTTTTATTATGATAATTGACAGTATAATTAATATTATTATGACAATATACTAGTATAGTTCTTTCTTTAATTTTTGGGTTGAAATTTGAATGTATTTTAGTTAATTTCATTGATGAGATGTGATATCTTATTTGTGAAAAAATTATTTGAAATTTGGATGAATGATGAATGATGTATTTAATGGTAATGAACATGTGTGAAAACAGGTTATGTGTGTTAAATAAGTTTGTATTTTGTGTATTAAAATAGTTAAACATTTCATGTTATATGTGTTAATCCGAAAACGACATGTTTATTAAATGTGTCAAACATGTTGGGTTCAGGTAACCCGTTTAATGACCAGGTCAGGTTAGTATTTACACATCTCGACACGATTATTAAATATGTCAGGTTTGGTTTTGGGATTTTCAACACAAAATCAAAATTAACCCGACACGAAATGACTCAACTCAACACGTTTGACACACCTAATCCTCCGAGTAAATTATACTTTGACCCCTCAACTATGTCCTGTTTCAATTTATTCCTTAACTTATTTATTGGTTTTATACTATATGAAAACCGGTTCACCGGTTTCTCGTGTTGAACCCATCGGGTCGGGCGGGTCAGGTTTGTGGGGGTGAGAACTTACTTCTCTGCATGTTAGCTGGGCCAAAACAGAGGAATTTCCCTATAGCTTTTTGATTGTTGCCCTCACGTTTCTGGTTGTTTAGACACTTGGCGCCTATATTTTTTGTATTTATGCCTTACTCTTTAAGTTATGCTTCTATAGTGAAGAGATGATGAGTATGGAATAATCCATTCTTTCCGACAACCAAATAAGGCATAAAAAGTAACCCCCATGCATTTTCACTAAGATAACTAATCTATTAAAACCTCTTAACACATGAGCTGTTTGATAATGACAACAAATCTGTTTCTGTTTGGTTTGTTATAAACTGAATGCCATGAGACACCTACTTTTTGTGCTGTTGGAACTAACACCAAACGAACTTGATGATACTTTTCGTGGTTAAGTCTATCTTTTTATTTGTAAGAGATTTCAAATTTGATACTTGTTACATTTTTTAAGAGTTAACCATCTTTATTTTTCAGAGGAGATGCATTCTTAAATTAGCTCGAGCTACGATGATCAGTCTCAGAACTCGAGGAAATAGTCGATACAAACCTGAACACATTATAACAAAAAAAAAAGAGTTGATTTTGCACATATTAGCCATTGACTTTTGTATTGGCACGGACATGTGGTGCTTTTGGTCCAGTTTCTTAAAATTTAAATTCTACTCACCATATCAATGTCACATCATTTAATTTCTATTTTTAGTCATATTTTTTGATTAGTATAGTATTAAATTTCATTCAGCCGGAACCAACATTACAAACATTTTGAGAAGTAAATATTTAATACAACCGTGCAATCACGTCATTATTGACACAACATATCATGACCCAATTCCAAGATATCACACCTACACATATCTAGTAAGTATTGGATTATGTTGGACACACACATATAGGTGGGATCACAATGCATCTCTTACGTTTTATTATTGAGTTATAGCACCACATGTTAATAAGAACATACCATCACAATTTTAATGAATGTTAACTCCATTTTTGAGATTTTGTTACTCATTTTGCATATTGTTTGCTATTTTTTTTGCCCTCTGTAAGGATAGATGCTGCTGGTGACAAGCTTAGAAGTTCAATGGTCCTGGTTGCACATTGAACAGTTTTGCTGTGGCTTCATGACTAGATTCGGACTACTCTCCTCTTTTTTTGAGCTGTGTTAAGAAAACCCTTCTTATAGAAGGTTTACAAATAATTCGAACAACTAGTGATATCCTTATTATTCCTAACTTTCTATGCGAATAATGCTAGTTTGATCTAATTAGTTGATCTAATCTATTACGGATATTGGTTTAATAGTGGTTCGAAATCAACCTTTTTTGCTATCAATCTAACAATGACAATAGACTAAATCAACAAACTAGATTCAAACAACAAAATTGATGGCAGATATTATGCTGGGACAAAGGGCGCGCATTGCCACAATGATAAGATTACTCCATTGTGATATGGAGATTATGGGTTTAAGTTGTGGTAACAGCCTTTTTGGTTGCAGGAGTAAGGCTGCATACATTTAACCCTCCCTAGACCCGACAATAGTGAAAGTCTCGTTCACTAGGTACGCTCTTTATTATGCTGGGACTCAATCACCTACCAACACTAACTCATGGTTGCCAGATCTAATGAGAGGTAGATGCTATGGGACACTTAATCTTTGTAGGGCTTTGCTCAGTGATTCTATTCAATAGTTCCTTCACATGATTTGGTCCCTTTTCATATTCACTTATTCAGAACAATCTATTTGTTTGCCATAATGGGGGAACATGCCCTAGGACCTCACCTTCTGGGGTCCATACCCTAAAGGAATCCCTCTTCTTTTGTACCCAAAGATATGTAAGAATGCCCCCATTGAATTGTTATATGCTTGTGTGATAGATTCCCCATCCCCTTTCCATTCCCCCATTCAAAATTTTCATCTTCTATTTCCATGCCAAGGAACATTAATGGATCAAATTTATTTAACATAATTTGCCGATACAATGAACTGTTGCTAGCTGAACCTAACCTAAAAACACAAGTCACTAGATCTAAATCTGTTAGATTGATAGTGAATCTCGAATTCCCTATTGTTTCACTCATGATATTGTTGAATTATGTTACCAAATTGGATATATAATTTAGAATCGACTAACATTACTTGTCAAGGAAAGTACCACTAAAGTGTCATCATATGTCGAATAATAATCATAGAGATACACCATCAGCTTCTAAATCCCCATGTCTTTTATCTCTCCTTTTCTTATGATTCTCTTTTGAGCTTTGTACAGCTTTTATGGTTTCCAAATTTTTTTCTTTCTTTTCACTCCTTCTTGCAGCTTTCATCCTTATCACATCACCATGGCTTTTGCTTTCTTTTTCTTTTCAGTTATGTATATGTCCTACATTGTTCGTTTTGAAGGTTTTCCATTTGTGTGTGAGGGAAAGAAAAGAGAAAAAGGGAGGGTCGTATATATTTCATAAAAAAAGGGTATTTGGCTCCTCTTCAGTTATAGTATTATTGGAAGATTTTCCTTGAACGGTTGAAATTTGTCCGAATCAATAAATCCCACAAATTCGAAAACAATCGTGAATTGTTGAAATTAAGGAAAAAAACATATTTTGTAGGTAACCCTAACTAATGATAGGGTCATGTTGGAGTTCTTATCATTAAGGGTGTTAATCGAGCCAATCTTTGCAAGTTTGAGTCCGAATCTGTTGAACTCGTTTTTTTTAAATGAACTTAAAAAAATTCAAACTCGACTTGTTTAAAATTCGAACAGAGGCCGAAGTGGAGTAGCTCAATTATTTTACATATAAACGAGCAGAATTTTTTAGGCTCGTTTTTTCAAATGAATTTAAAAAATTGTTCAAATTCAGTTCATTTAAAACACGAATCGAGCTCGAGGTGAATCCGAATAACGCTCAATTAACATCCTTACTTAGCAGTTATGTGAAGGGTATGTAGCAAGGTGTAAAGGCCCTATAAACCCAAACTTTAATAGGTTCATGGGGGGGGTACCAACTGAATTTAATGTTCTTCTCTTTCAACTGCAACCTTATGACAATTTATATTAGAAAACGTAAAAAAATAAGTCATTAATTTAAATACTCAGTTAGGTAATTAAAATAAAATAATTATGTTACTATTTTTATTGTTGTTGTTATCAATATTATTAATAAGGGGGGTTAAAAAGTAACATGAAAGAAAGTTTGAAGCTCACATTATTCCTCTGCTTTTAATCATCGGTGTGTTGGGAGTAGGAGTTGGTGGGTCAACAGACAGGTTTTAATTTGTGTGGACCACCTTTCGTTATCATTATCATCTCAAAGCCATATCACCCTTAGTTAAATGCACAAAAATTATCCCATTTACATCACCCCATGTATCTTTCAATTCTACCATATTTGACTGGGAAATCAAAACTTTCTTACCATGTTTGGTCTTATTTCTCGCCATTCAAACAGTAGCAGTTAGCCAAAGGATGAGAACTTTTGTTCCTTTCCATTGAAACTACTGGAATAACTTTTGTATTTGGTTGAACACTCAAATTTCAATTCTAGGAGTAGTTAGGATTAGTTCAAGTGATAACAAGGATGAATTATAAATTCAGACGTCCTGAGTTTAAACTCAAGTTGTAATAAGGATTTATTTATCATGACTAGCATAGTTGTAGCGTGGATGACCTGCTTTTGATTAGATCGGGGAGGGAATTAGTCTAAGTGCACATAAGCTGGTCCAGAAACCTTTAACCATTGAACAAAAAAAAAAAACACTCCAATTTCAATTTTCTAAGATGCTTCAGAATGTTTTTGAAGTGTTTTGGGATAGTTCATTATGTTTCAAAAACAAAATTGTAAACTTTTTCTCTATTTTTTTCTCCAAAATATTTTCAAAACATTGCTCTTTCCAAAACTATTCACTGAAACTGAATTTTGATCCTCGCTAATCACAATTAGCAAATTGAAAATTCATTGTTTTAGCAGCTTCTGCCTTATTTTTGATCTCTTAGTCAAGCACTAATCCCAAGATACCAAGAATTTAAAAAGAAACCATGTTATTGTCACTAAATTGCCACAGTCAGACCTGCCCCAACTTCATTATTTTTTATATGCCTATTTTTTTTCCTCTCCATTTTTAAAGTTTTTGGATATCTCAGATGAACTGGCAAGAAAGAGTAAAGAAAGAACCCTGAAAGTTTTTCTTAATGTTTTATTTTTTTTCCATTCTCATGAGATGCAAATTTAAGGTGAGGGGGAAGAGAGAGAATCATATTTAATGCATATATGTGCTTGTTGTCAGGAAACTGAATTTCATTGCCTTTCCTCTCATTTATCTTCCTCTAAGTTTCCTCCTCAGAATAATCAAAACCTCTCTCTTGCCTTCAATTCAATCTCTTCATTTCTTCTTAGGACATGGTTAGGGACAAATACCCTTCACTTTAAACCATCATCTCTCTCTCTCTCTCTCTTTCACTGTGTGTGTATGTGTATGTGTGTGTGTGTGCAGAATGAGGGACATAGCCTCTTGTTTCAGTGAATATGCAATACAAGTTTCTGATCCTTCTTGTTCCAGTTATTCAAATCATTCTTGTATCTCTCCTAGTCTCATCCCCTCAATCCAAAACTCAGTCACCTGTCTATACAAAACCATCCTCTCCACCCAAAAGCAGCTCTTGATAACAGTCACATGGTCCAAGAACAACACCACTCAAGGCCTGAACATAAACTTCAATGGCGACTCATCAACCATTTTCAAACTCAATACAACTTCTCGATTACTTAGGAAGAAGAAAGGCAGCAGATCATTAGAATCTGATCATTCCAAGTTTGAAATTTTCTGGGATCTCTCTGCTGCCAAGTACAGTACTGGTCCTGAACCAGTTGATGGATACTATATTCTGATCATGGTTGATGCAGAATTTGCACTTGGTCTTGGTGACATTTCTGAAGAAACCTCTGCGAAGAAGCTCAAAAATGGCGGTCCAGTGGCTAAATTCTCACTAGTTTCAAGGCAGGAACACTTTTCAGGCAACACCCTTTATTCAACCAAGGCTCAATTCTCAGATTCTGGGACTTCCCATGATATATTGATTCGATATGGTGGAGAAAATGAAGGTCTAAAACATCCGATTTTATCGGTATCTATCGATAAGAAGACAGTGATTCGGGTAAAGAGGTTGCAATGGAATTTCCGAGGAAATCAGACAATTTTTGTTGATGGTTTGCTGGTTGATCTCATGTGGGATGTTCATGATTGGTTCTTCAATCCTGTCTCTGGCTGTGCTGTGTTCATGTTCAAGACAAGAAGTGGATTGGATAGCAGGTTGTGGTTGGAGGAGAAGGTGGTTCAGAAAGAGCAAGAGAAAGTTGAATTTTCATTGTTGATCTATGCTTGTAAGAGCTCATAATGGAAATTTGTTCTGTTATTTTGCCATTTTTTTTGTTTGGATTCCTTCTTCATTTTCTTTTCATTACTCTTGGAAGGAAAATAGACACTATTCTTTTCATCATTAGTAAAATGACAATAACCCAGACTGCAGAATCAATGTGTTTTTTTGGCTATCAGAAATGTAAAATGTAGGTGAAACATCTACGGTTTTGATATTCTCTCTCTCTCTCTCTCTCTCAATGTTTTGTTAGAAAATTATGGCAACGGAGTTATTCATTGGAATTCCTATTGATCACATCGATTGGTCTATCAAACCCATGAATGACTCTAATTTTCCAAGCCTTTAAAAGTCTGATCTGAGCACTACTCATAATGGAAACTTGTTCTTTTTATTCTGCGTTTTCTGTTTACTTAACTGTTTTAATTTCTTCTTCAATTTTCTTTTCATTTCTCTTGGAAGGTAAACAGATACTATTCATTTTATCATTAGAGAAGTGGCTATAAGGCACAATGCAGAATCGATGTTTTTTGAGTAACAGAAATGTAAAATGTAGATGAAAACATCTATGGTTTTAATCTCTCTCTCTCTCGTTAGAAAATTACGGAGTTATTCATGAGTATTTTCCCACTGATCACATTGATTGATCTATCAAATGATTCAAGCCCATGAAATACTTTAATTAAAGAATTATCAAAACCCATGAACATATGGTCTGATTGGAGCTAAATATGTCTAAGTGTTTCAAATTTTCAAGCACTAAAAAGTGAAAGGAAAAGACACCCAAGTTTGCTTTGGGGATTTTTGAAAGATTTCAATGAAACTTTTTTCCATATATGCTTTTGGGGATTTGGACACCTCTCGAGAAAGATTGCTGCAGGTTAAAAGTACAAAGTTGAGAATCTCTTGATGGTGATCAGAACAGTTGATCCATCTAAGTATCATTTCCATGATGTATTATTTTGCAGAATTGAAATATTTATTTGCATAATTAGCATAGAGAATATTAGCAAAAGTAGAGAGAAAGACAATAAGAAGGGTAGCAAGAAGATGAAATCGCTGATAATTATCTTCTGAAAAGTGAGAGTTAGCAGTTTCTCTCTCTTCTTTCAGGAAAGTAAATTGGGCAGGCAGATTTTAGAGCAGTGGGTGTTGTTATGCCTCCTCCAGTTCTTCACTGAGCACAGTCATGGAGTCCCTTGACTTTTGTATTTCCGAGGCTTGCAAGCAATAACTAAGAAGAGCAGTTTAGAAATTCTCATTTACATTTGACCACAGATCAATACTCAGCGCTTGTCATATGATAGAGATAGTCGTTTTTGTATAAATCGTAGCGTTAGGTTGTCAAATTAGTAATTTTACTATTTATGAAAAGTATTCAAAAAACTCAAAATTATTCTGGAGAATTCAAAATTTAGTTTTTTGTTGACGGAATCTTGCTGAAATCGTCTTATTTTTCATAGTTTAGATTGAAACTTTCTATTTTTAGTAATTATTGTATAAATAAGCTTTTACGCCGTAATTTAAAGATCCAATGTATCATATAAACTCTCTAGCTATTGGGTTGCCTTTAGCATTCTACCAATTACATTTTAGAGACTTTCCTTGTGAATTTCAGATCATGGGTGATTGTTTTTCCGTAAAGATGACAGTGTAAAGGAATGTAGATGATACAAACCACAAAAACATTCAAGGGATTACATGTAAGGGACCATCCGGAGCTTAATACAATAAAGGCTGCAAATCAATCGACTTGTTCATAAACAGGATCGATTCAGATTAAAGCTCGTTCAAGTTCGTTTATTTATAAAATAAACCTTACTCGGGCTATTTAAAAGTTCGTTTATCTAATACGCTTTACTTGAGCAATAACTATTTCAACTCATCTAACGTTTTGGTGACAAATATGGAAACAAAATGTATAAAGCTCATTTTGAATCTGAAACCTGTCTACATACAAACTGGGATTCGATTAGATTTAATAGACTTGCACCCTTCAATACAACATAAATATTAATGGAGACATTTAACAGGGTATGCCAGAGTTCACACATGCAAATGTACTTATGTGAATGGGTCATGCATTAAATTTGTGTCCCTGTTATGCATGTGACACTCACTTTATATTTAGAAGCTCTCCTTGCCAACTTTAATTGACAATTCAACTATCTCGTATTGTCATTTCACAAAAGTGCTTTTCAACAAAATGGCAAGTTTATTCTCTCCCATAACGCATTGGAATGAAACCAAGACACCAAGTACCTTCTGCATCAGATGAGTGGACTTATTATGTTCCGAGCTAGACACGGCAGAACAAGGACAGAGCTTTTGCAACCGACACATATCAATCATAAGGGATGGCAATTGGGCCGTAAACACATAATTCCCTAATTGTATCATGGTTTTTAGTCCTAACACGACCCAACAATTGATTAGCCAAGTATCAAGACATGACTCTCTTACATAAAAGCAAGTAAGGCCACCTAATTCACAGTGGTCCTAAGCAAAAATGTTTGCTCTTTGATGACCTACTTCTATCTTCCCCTGTTTCAACATTCAAGACCAGATGAGTCGGTCTTGCTTTCCCTTGTGAAATGGTGTAGTAGTGCTTGACCTGGCTGCTAAAAGTGGTCCATCCATATTTGTGTAGGTGAGGACTGGACATTTAAATCTGAACCATACCTCTTAAATGGATTAGGTAAAGGAGGCTTTGTTGAAAAGCAGCCCCTCCCTCGCCCATACTTAGTTTTTCTTTTGCTTTGCTTTTTTAAAAACTATTGCTTTTTTAATTTTTGGATTTGAAGTCAACATTAACACAATAAGCAAAACTGAAAACATAAATCTGGGAAAATTAATTATACAATGGTCGTATCCATGAACGTTGCTTATACAACAGTGGTCTGAGAGCAGTAAGAGGAAGACATCTTTGCTTTCATTTGGAGAAGTTAGTTTTTGAACTCAAACGCACAACGTATCATTCATGCTTAATGAATACGTGCCATAACCTAATCCGAATCAGTCCAAAGAGTAATCAAGCAGCCTTGCAATCATTTTTCCTAGTTCCCATCTTCAGTGAATCCTTCCAAGTTGTGGAGGTATTCCTTGCTTAGTAAGATCTCACCATTTATTGCAGATTTAAATTCTCTGTAGTATATTTTCTCTTAATTTTTCACAGTGGTAAATCACCCGTGCCATGAAACAAAATTGGTAGGAAAATATAGCGGAGAAGATCCAAATCCATTCATGTCCTTCATATTTGCACCTTGGGGAGGCACAGTACTTGGATCAATTGTTATTGACAGTAGTACCTTTTGTTTGCTTTTCTTTTCTTTAGAATCTGCTGCGTACTTTTGCTTCCAAATTCTCCATTTTATCGTAAATGTCTCCATTGGCCACCAAATTTGAATCCAAAACAATCTTTTGTAAATCTCACATCGGCAATCATGTTGTGTCGGGCATGTTTATATCATGTCATTCGTGGGTTTGTGTCGAGTTTTAGTTAATTCTAACCTAATTTATTTAGTTAATCGTGTCATGTCGACACAACCTGTTTACTTTCGTTTTGACCCTTATAACACGTGAATACAAAAATTTAAGTTTAAAATTTCATTATCACTTAATCAAACTCATGCTCATACTTTTTTTTATAAATTGAAAATTAACTTAATAGATATAATAATAAAATTGAGTAAAAATATTTTTTTGGTACAAGAATTATGTAAATACTTGATAAAAATAACAAAAAATTGTCATTTTAATCCTATAATACTAGTTAATTGTGTTAATTTTTGTATTGTTCGTGTCTGACATTAACCCAATTTATTTATTATTCGTGTTAACTGATCATGTTATTTACGGGTTTGTGTCGAAAAATTGTCAACCCAAACCCACTAATTTTTTTTTCAATTTCGAATTATGTAAAAAATTGCCACCCCTACCCCCACCTTGCCCTAAAATTCCAAAGTCTCACATCTGCAGCCCAGAAGTCGGTTCAAATTGAATTTCATAATTGTGGGAACTTGACCCAACATTAATGTTGAAATTAAAGTTTACAAAAGAAGTCCCATACATTGAAATTCCAGAATTGTAGGAACTTGACCTAATTTTTATGTTGAAATACATGTCTACAACAGACCAGAATGTGCATGTTTGGCAGCCTCAAACAAAGCGCTCCACTTTCCACTTTGTTTGGCCAATCCGTTGCAAAAGCAATTTTCTACCTACAAAACCACTTTGGTTGGCAATCTTTGATAGGATGACCTTGGTATTTTATTACTTTAAGGAATGTAGGGTGCTCAATTGTGAGTTATATGTGAGATGATGTCCCATTGTGTAGGTGAGACTTATAATTTATAAACATCTCCTAACAGATTGACGCATATTTTCTCGTATTAAGTGAGATAGTTTGGTAAAGATAACGCTCTTTTCGTAACATGCAACAGATTCCCATGGAAGTAATGATGTGCGTGTCCCAACATGAACTCTTTGCATGTCAATTGTTGGAATCGTAATTCTGAATTGGGCCTCTAAGCTGAGCCTAGTCTGAATTGGGCCCGTCATGATTTAAAGGGAATCATACTTTGCATCCTAAAAATTTAAAATTTCTTACTTTACACTTAAAAATATTTAATTTTTTATATTACACGGATAAAAAAAAAGGGTTTAAATTTGTTTTGGTATATTTTTAATATTATGGGCTGGTTTCAATAATCAAAATAACCCAATTTTATTTTTAATTGGGTTTAAATTTTCATAAGAATTTTTTTGGAGCTTAAAATCTTGTGAATCTAAATTTTATTAATTTAGACTAATTATACACTACGAAATTTTGAGGCAGGAAGAAGAGACTTTGTTGGTCTTGTGATTAGGTGGGCCCTGCCATAGAGGCATTGTAGGGACAATTAAAGGATGCAGAGAAGCACCAATGATAAAATATTTATAGTCGTCGGCTAAAATAATTTATCGTGAATTGAGCTCAATTTTGTATGAGTAAATAATGAAACTCCCAAGAGAAAACTTTTAACAATTACCGGTTTATGGCTCTCTGTATCTCTATTCGATACAATCACTGAATCAAGCCTTCATATGAATGGTGATTTTTTTATTTTTTAGTTGATTTTACTTTTTTTTTCATATTTTCGGAGATTATTCAGATAATTTTGTATTTTAAAAAAAAACAACCAAAGAAAGGCAGGAAATTTGAAAGTAGGGGTGTTTATTTTATTCTACATATAGGATAAGTAGTGTTCCAATTTCTTATCAGATATTTTGCGATTTTTTTTTTATTAATCTACTCTACCTGATTAACTATACTATTCTTACCCGAATTCCGTCAAAAACAATCGAGTTGAAAATCGGGTGAACACATATTTTTTAATTATTAATTTTTGAATCATTTTAATAATTTAATTAAGTAACCTGCATCAATTGACTAATACAATAAACCAATAATATTAAAAAAAACATAATAAATTCAATAATACATAAACAATTACAATAAAACACAATAAGAAAGTCATAAACATCAATACATCATATATAAAAAAGTTATAAACATTAATAAAACATTAGGGTTTCTTAATTTTTGCATTTTAATATTTTGTAAGTATTCCACATTCCTACCCGATTTTTTACAGAATACTAAAAAATCTTCTGTTGCTCTACCCAATTTTTTTGGGTAGCCAATCAGTAAGGTCGGGTAGAATGGGGTAGGATCGAAATTTATGAATAATCAAAAATTTGAACACCCCTATTTGAAAAGTCTTTCGTCTGTGGCTCCTTAGTTATCAAATTTTTATTATTAAAATTAAGGGATTGTTTGATAATGTTCTTGTATTTGCATTTCTAAAATAATTTTAAATAAAGATAATTTTTGTTTTGTTTTGTTTTGTTTTGTTTAGTCATGCGGAGAAGAAAATATATGTTTGATAGTCAACTGTCTCTGACCAGATTCTTTGATGGTGCCCGTGTGAACATTCCCACACATCGCCTATGCAACCAATACTTTCATCTCACATTTCTCTCCCCTGTTACTTCCCATTTTCTCTCGCTTTTGGATTCTCATCTCCATCTCTCTTTTTTTTCTCCATAACACATTGGATGTGTTATGCAAAGGGAACGACGAAGTGAGGGTGCTGGTGCAGGGTTGGGGTAAGGATTTGTATTTTGGATTTTTTGGGTGTGAGTTTATTTTTTTAGACTTATTTGAGAAAAAATGTATATATAAATATTTTACTTTACTAAGTTCAATTTTAATAAAACATCTTGTTATTAAGTACGAAATTCAAATGACATTTAAATTTTTTTACTTATTTACCATTCTTTAAATTATACATAATTTTTATTTTATCCATCTATCTCCCTTATTTTTTCTCCATCTCTCTCCCTCTCTCTCAATTACTCACTCGGTATCTCTCCCCTATTTTCTCTTTATCTCTCTCATTCTTCATTACTCTCCCTCTCTCTCTATCTCCCATTAATAATTTTTTTTCTAATATGTAAAGATTTAATTTGATTTTTTCATCTCTCTCCCCAACTTTCTCTCTCTCTCCCATATTTTCCCCACCGTTACTCTTTCTCCTAATTTGATCTCTTTCTCTCTCCCTCTCTTTATATCAATGTTACAACAACACAATTACACTAATCAATTACGTTAATAAGTTATAATTTCCTATAATGGTAAACCAAACAGTTACATCAAATAATTACACAAAATTATAACACCAATCCAATTTGTCATTCAGTTGTTTATATAAATTAAAGAATTGTATCATTTAGTATCATAACATGGTTACACTAATTATATACACCAAATTTGGTATAATGGTAAAACCTTTTACATAATGATAAATCTAATTTGGTATATATAATTGGTGTAACCATATTATAATACTAAATGGTGTAACTCTTTAGTTTATGTAAGCAATTAAATGATAAATTGGGTTGATATTATAATTTTGTGTAATTGTTTAGTATAACTGTTTCGTTTATTAGAACACATGAATAACTGTTTGGTGTATTTATAGGATAATTTTAATTGATTTGTGTAACTTATTAGTGTAATTGTACTGTTATAACGTTGATATAAGGAGAGAGAGAATAAAAGAGAAAAAGTAACGGAGAGAGAAAATATGGGGAAGAGAGAAAGAAAAAATAGGAAAGAGATATGAAAAAATTAAATCAAATCTTTACATATTTGAAAAAAATAATTATCAATTTGATAAAAAGAGATAGATAGAAAAAAATAGGGAAGAGAGAATGAGAGAGTAATGGGAAGAGAGAGTAATGGAGTAATAAATGAAATTTTAGTCTTTTTTCAAAAAAATGCACTTAGGGCCAAATAAGTTTTTTTAACGTAGTTTAACTCAATTAAGTCTAAATTTTTGTACCGACTTTCAAATTTCTCCTATATTTTAGTACATGGTTTGATGGGCCGTGGTGACCCAATGGGTTAATGAGTCACCCAGATGTCCACCTGGAAGAGCCGCTGGTGACCCATTAACTTGATTAGTAATGTCCAGGCTAAATTTTTTAGGGCCAAGTAGCCCAATAGGCATGTTTTTATTTTTTATTTTTATAAAAAAAATTCACTAATGAAGTTTTGAGTTTTCTTCAAAATTATACTAAATTTAATATTAGGACAAAAAAGACCCCTTAAGGGGCCCGTGAGTTGGCCTGTTAAGGGCACATTAGGGCTGGTTGTGGGCCTAAGGGTACGAAGCCCTCCCCATGTCTTAGTCAAAGTCCGAATAACCTGGCTAGTGATGGTCTTGAGCCTATAAAATTTGAGCCAGCCCAGCCCGTTGCCTCGGTCTGCCACTAGTATGCCAGAAGTCAAATTAATTAGTCAAACTCAAACTCATTTATCTCTTCAGCAATGCTATCTGGAACCTAATCTAATGATTTAATCACTCATAACCATTTGATTAATATTAGACTCGGTATTTGTTGAAAATTTTTACCAATCTAATAGTTACGATAAATTAAGTCAATAAATTAAATTTAAATAACATTATTAAAATCTTGTTCTTTTCATTCCACTTTTTCAATGTCTCTTCAATGACCCTTTTTTTTTTGGTTGGTTGGGCGGGCGGGCGGGCGAAGGGGTAAAGAGGAGGAGACTTGAACCCTTTACCTGAAAAAAGTAAAACCTTAGTTCTAGATTTATTTCTTAATAGAGAAGGAATATTATCTACAACATTGTTAGAAATTAGAAAGATGAAGAAGTATTCTCCATAAATATCACCCTCTTTAATGAAATATTATCTGCCCACTCTGCCCTTTTCAATGAGTTCTTAAATAATCTTTGCCTTTTCATCTTGTCGATGATGCAAATAGCAGATTATCATAATCTTCCCTACGGATCACAAGCATCCTACCAATTAATATGCAATTAAAACTGTGGTCAATATAAAGTTATAAACACCATTAACAAGAATTTCAACCCGCATGAGGCATAAAACCATGCTACCCATAATTTTTGTTCTTGGTTTAACAATTTTTATGAAATTTGTTCTGTTTCTTTGTGCCCAATTTCATGTGTTGGCAAGGCAAAGTGAAGCAGGGGAAAGCATATCTAAAGAGGAAGACATAGAGCAAGGACAAGTCCTCAAGCCCTTGTATGAACCACTCACAAAGACTAATCTGAATGAGGAAGGTCATATTATGATCAAATGCAGAAGTATCAAGAAGTCATTTCCTTTTGATCATCTGTTGCATCATAATCAGATGATCCTGATGCAACCGAGTCTTGTCTGTAAGAAATTCATAGAAGGTGATTTCCCAATATACACATTTTTCTGGAGTGAAGGGATAGCTAGCCGGCTAGTAACAATTTTCATAAGAAGAGGAAGGGAAGAAGATTTGATTATGGCTAAACCTGTATCAAATCAATGCAGCCCTATTAATTTCGTATTAAGATCAGAAAGTCCATATCATCATTTTGCAATTGTAAAAGCAGGTAGAGAGATGTGTTATTTTATCGATGTGGAACAAGCTCTAATTATACATCCTTACAGGTATTTTAGACTCTGGATTCAGTGAATATGTGGCATGGATTGGAAATGGTGAAAGAAATCAACTCAGTAGGATGCAAGTGGGATGGACTGAACACATTCTATGGCAACAGACAGCCTCCCTCTTTCATTCATATACTGGACTGAGAATGGTTAGAAGATAACAGGTAAATTTTGAATCAAAGATACTAAAGTTCAGCAGTTTGCTAAGTTTCACAAAGCAAACCTTATCAATTGGAATATATGTAAACAACTTGATCCAAATAGTGATGTGTTTGACCTCAACTTGAATGTTCTTTTTTCCCCTTGAGTGGTGAATGGAATCATCGATCTCTAGTGTTAAATATTCTCTTTACTTCCGTCAATGTTGGTGGACAATTTGCTTGATTATAATGAATCTCACTAAAAAAGTCATGATATGTCATCTGATACTACGGGAAATGAAGAGATTTCGTACTTTATCAGGTGCCAATCAACTATTATCCCCAAAAATGTGCATGAACGAATGAAAAGAAGATGATAATAATTATCATGGCACAAGTTTACTGCCTCAAGAACTCTAGAACAGAACCACCATGGCAATAAAGAAAAGCAAAGAGCAGATGATATTACCAAAAGGATCAAGTGTTCCCCCAGTTGAAAATACCTTGTCCTCTGCAAAAACACCATTATAGACCCATATATCAAAAACTGTCAAAAACCTGAAAAAAAAAAAAAATATATATATATATATATATATATATATATATATATAAGTGCAAGAGACGAGAAAACTTACTGCACTGTTTTGGATGGCATACACATCTCAACCCAATCCCACAATTTCCATTAGGCTTTTCACACTCATCACAAGGATTTGGTACATGGTCAGGAATATCAAAAGAAATCCTTGTTCCCAACTCAAAATCATCGATTTTATCATCATTAACCCAAGTACTTCTATACACCCTTCTGTAGTGTGAGCAATTCAGATCTTTTGGATGAAAACCCTTGTCCATTTTTCCAACATCATCCACAACTAAACATGAAGAGGTCCCTTCGAATTCTTGTTCTTCAAACTTAGAAGCATTGCAGCCATGGAAGGGAGTGCAGTTACGCCGAGATGGCGATGTGGTACGCGTTTGGATCGAGCAGTTGAACATGATTATGGAGTTGGGCTGGGGAGGAGGAGGAAGTCCAGCTGAAAGATTTGAAGGAGATACAAAGTGGGTTGAAGAAGAACAAGAACTATGAGAGAGAGTGAGCAGTTTACTTTTATAATCAATGGAAGAGATTGGGAAAAGACCAAGGGAGGTCCTGAAGTAAAGTTTCTCAGATTTGCAGAGGACCATGCGGTTCAAAAGCGATGACTCAGTTGAGTTTTGGAGAAAGAAAGGCTTTTGAATTCTAATTTTTCCACAGAAGCTTATGGGAGATTGTTGGGCTATGGATATTGGAAAGAAAAAGTTGAGAGTGATCAGAAGGAGAATAGGAAGAAGATGAACCCTCTTCCATGTCTGCATTGTTTCTTTCTTTTGCTTTCTAAACTTGATCTTTCTACTGTGAAAACTTAAACTGTAAGGATAATATGAAACAGAGAATCCATTTTTTTCATCTGATTCTTTTTTGCCTAGCCTTTGTCTATTTTAGTGGTTCTTCTGGGGACCCTAGTTGAGAATCTCACTTTCTATCCTACAAATGTTACCCCTTTCCAATTTCTCTTGTTCCTGCTTTGGACATTTGATCCAATCCAATTCCCTTTCCCTAAAGGACTCCACTTTTTTATTTGGTTCCACCAGGTGTGTTTTCAAAATTCTTCTGTTTGACCCTACATTTATTTATGTCATCTGGCTATGTACCCGTTTATAATCCAAATCCAAATATGCTATATTTTCCAAAATATTTCTTACACTTTGCATTCTAAATCAACTCGTGTGCAAAAAAAATATAAACAGAAGTATCAATGGGTAGTATTAAAAGCTGTAAATGCAATTTAGTGGTCCAAACTATCCAGTGCTACTTTCTGAATTTAAGCCCATTTGTCCTCAGCAGAATCAGATACTCAGAACATTTTTTTCCCATTATATCATGTTTTCAAAGTTATATAACCCAACCGCATGGATCTAGATTATCTCCGATACCTTTTCTCTGGATTATCTTCAATACTTTTTTTCTCTAATTCTTTTCTTCCTAAATCACGCATCATGTATTAGTAATGATATACCCACTTTGGTAGAATGTATCAAACACTTCTTTCTTCCCCTCTCCTCACTCAAACCCACTTCACTGGGCCCCTCCTATCAAAAACACCAACATATTCTCTTACTTAGTGTGGCCATAGGAGTTTGTGATTATTAAGAAATAAAATGATGGAAGTTAAGTGGCAGACATAGTTTTTAACATGGGGACCCTTCATAATTGAGGCCAATTATCCTCCTGATGATTAATCATATAAACACAAATCACTTAGAAACGCAAACTTAAAAGTTAGTGAAGCAACACAGTCAAAAAGTAATCTTATCGTCTTCCGACCCTACAGCCGGTCAGTCCATATGTAACTAGGGTGCAGTAACAATTACTTGGATTTTTTCATTTTGTTAATCATATATCAGTCATGTCAAATTTAGATGCGTCAACCACTCCATAATGTTGACATCGAAGATGATGATACCAAGATATTTCAAGGTTGAACTCGGACTTTTAGCTCAGACCATTCAACTCATCGTTAATGACCAGAGAACTTGAGGTCAGTGTCCCCTCTCTCAACTACACCTTTATCGGAATAGTATAGAAGACAATTGATTTACACACACGCACCACACATAACGTAAGTATCTAGGCAAAAAAGGCATAACCGTCTCAACGACGTCCATGACAATAGCATAAAAGACACAACCATTACGATAAGAAGGCTAAGATCACGCTAGGATAATGCAAGACATCCGAAGATTATAAGTAAGAGTCATATTCTTCACAATAGGACACAAGCAATTAGCTTAAGAAAATATCCAGTGTAATCTTTTCCCATTGTCAATAATATTTTCAGGAACAATAGACTCTCTGTATTCAATTCTTAAGAGCCTAAGAGCTCCGACTGAATTATTATGTGACTCTTCAATCCCCAAGTATCATAAGCTTTGCTCATTTGTGTGACATACATTATCAGAAGAAAATATTAGAGGGAATGTGACAAATATATATATTGAGTCAAGTACATAAAATTTTTAATTATTAGGGTATCATTCGAATATAGAATTCTGCTTTGACGTTATTTTAAACTGCTATCTAATCCAAAAACTCAAACTACGAGAGAGAGTAAGATTAGTAATTATATATTTTGAAAGAAAATAGGAGAGAGAGAGAGATTATTACACAAACTTGATGTTCGGATGGAAATATAACTGATTGTTATCTGCATAACAAATGACACGACCCAGCACCCACCCACAAATAATTAATCAAGCAAGCACTTACAGACACAAGCAAACTGATACAAATTATAGTACATAGACATATATATAATATATAAGGCAGTGCCACTAAATAGATTGCTTGTTTAATGTGGCCTGGGATTGATTGATAGATAGATAGTATTGGTCATGCAGGTGGTGGCTTGGCAAGAACAGCTGGGAAATCAAGCAGCACAATCTTGTCAATTGCAGTCGAAAAAGTAGCAGAGAACTCCATATGCTTGGGATGGCTAATAAAAGCAGTGAAATCATCCTTGCTCTTGAATGTCATCAAGAATGCATGAGTGAATCCTTGCCTAAGCATCTCCTGGCTTTCAATGTCCTTTCCCCTATTAATAAACATTGAAATTTAGAATTTACATAACAGTAACAGGGTCAACACATTATTAGATTAGATTTTTAAATTCAAATAATATTATTCCGTTTTTTTATACTCTTGATACCATACTTTTGCCCTAATTACATAAAAAACAAAGAAATTCTAAACCGACTAGTAAGATAAAGATATTCAAGAGTACATTATATACCTTTAAGTATATACTTAATCCACATGTATATATTTAATTGATGTGAAATCGTAACAGAGACTTACCAGACAAAGGACTTGACAGTGTCCATCTCGGAAACAAGCTTCTCCATGCCGTTCAGAATGTCTTCCACCACCACCTCTTCCTTGAACTTAACCACCACTAAGTGCTTGAACTCTTCCATGACCACTTCATCCAAATGAGCCACCACAGCCTCAATTTATACACGCACACACACTATTTTGAGGTGAAGTTCAATGGTCATGTCACATGTGCTTCGTACCCATTCTAGCATGACCTTAGTCCCTCTTTTTTAAGACAATATCTGCGACCCAATATTTGGAAAGATACAGCACCGCTGCTGGACGTAGACCCACTAATTTTTTTTATTGGTTCAACGAATCGGTGTTTAGATCAGTTTATGCGTATCTTCACTATTTTTTTGTTTGCTTGATTAAAAATAGGTCATCTATATTGATTCCTCGTGAACTAGCTCTAAGGAATTACTTAAATTTGAACTAAATTCGTCTTTATTACTATTTGAACTATCTTTTAAGATCGTGGTTGTAGACCCATTAATAAAATATGATATTGATACCTCCATTTTATTTTAATTATTTATCATGGAAATGTTAAATTAAAATTAAAAATAAATAAATAATAAAATTTTAAATGGGTCATAATGCGATTGTACACAAAATAAAAATGCACATACTCAAAAATTATTTTTCGATACGAAAATCTAACCTTGGACCCAGTAGCCGGCCTCTTCGTAGCTCCGCCCCCACAGTTGAACTGTGTGCCGCCATTGTCCTCATCTTTTTGCTTTTCTCACACGAATGGGGTCCTTCCTGCAATTGGTTGAGTCCTTCGAGTAAGAGCTGGAATTAGATTTGCTGGTTAGATCGTCATAATATTAGCCAATTTTAATTTAATTTATTTAATAAATCATAGTATATTTTAATCGAATTGATTAATCATAAACTACAAATCCAATGCTAATAATTTTTTTTTTTTAGAAAAAGTTCATCCACACCCCCGATATATTGCTTTATCTTCAAATAGACCCCTTGTATAATCTAAAATTTTAATGCACTCTCTTCTAGTTTATATGTTCTTGTTGATCACACCTCTTGTCGTGAATCAACATTGCAGGCAAACTTAAAATTGCTGATGTTATGTAATTTTTTTTTCTTATTACTTATAATACCCTTTTGCTCTTGTGTGTGTGTGTGTGTGTGTGTGTGTGTGTGTGTGTTACCCACACATAACAAACAACTATATTAATGAGCCACCAAGAAGATACCACCTCTGCCGCCACGACTTCCACCCATTTAATGAGCCCTCAAAAAATTGATCTCACTATATTAAATAATAATTTTTTTTCTTCATTTTTTTGATTACATTATTCAAAATTTATTTTTACTAATTATTTTCTTAAAAATATTGACAAAATTTTCTCAAAATATATAATTTAATAAAATTTTCTCAACATGTGTATATTATCGTATATAAATAATGTTTCAAATAAAAATTATATTATCAAATATTAAATGATTGAACATGTAATAGAAATGAGTAATGTGATGGCTTGAGAGGGGGAGAAATGTGTAGGGAATAAAATTAAACTTCCTATGTGTTTTATTATATAGATATATATTTGTCAAATTAGATTTTAGTGTCGAATAAATGTCATATTTAATTTTTTTGGTATGTAATAATATTATGATATTATAATACAAATAATAATTTATAATTTAATCAATTGATTTGACAAAAAATAAAATACATTTAGATGCACAAATACTCAATAATGAAAATCTTACAATAAAAATTCAATATAAATAAAAGAGGAAATGTCTAAAAAAATTAGAGAGATACCTAAAAAATAACAGATTAGATACCCAAAGAGAAGTACTAATTAGGTTTCATAATAATTAAAATACAAATTAATTAGTCAACATATAATTTATTATTCAATTAAATTACAAATTTAATTTTTTTATAAAAAAATTATTATTTAAATATTCATGGGCAGCACAAGTCATGCATTTCTAGTATAAGTAAATACACATTTATGTGTGCATTATATCCGATCAAATACAATTTATACATAAATATTTAAGTTTTGTATGGACAAATTAGTAAAAGAGTCACGAAGACAAAACTCTGATAAGGGGTGTTAGTAAAGTTTTCAGATAATACAAGGGTCTCTTTGAAGATATGATATTTTAGATGGG
Source organism: Ilex paraguariensis (assembly GCA_963454935.2). Classification (NCBI taxonomy): domain Eukaryota; kingdom Viridiplantae; phylum Streptophyta; class Magnoliopsida; order Aquifoliales; family Aquifoliaceae; genus Ilex; species Ilex paraguariensis. The sequence goes on along the minus strand of CAUOFW020002458.1, from coordinate 543,644 downwards.
GTGTGGATGAAGTTATTCCACCTTTTTTTTTTTTTTTTTCCTTCAATCAAATTCATCAATCATATTTTTTTTTTTGACACACTTAACACAAAGTGCCGGGTGGGACATTTAAATTGAACTCAAACACCACAAACTATCCGATGTGGAATAACCCATCAGCCATATAGACTTTAATAAAAATTGAAAACTCAAGTCATCATTCTGATATCAAAACTAAGTAAAAAATTATTTAGATTTACAAAAAGAATTATATAATACCAAATCATGAAATAAAAAAATTAGATATTCTTGTTATAAAAAACGAGTTTTACAGGCTTATCATCCCAAAACGATGTTATTTGTATTTCAAACTAACCTAATTAATTTATTAATGTATTAGAAAGTCTTGTAGTATTTAAATTTGTATTGAGGATTAATCAACTCTTAATCGGATCCTTTTATATCCATAGACAAAGTTATATAGGGGTTAGGGTGGGCCCCCGGCTCACCTCAATTTTTTTTTAAAAATATTTATATATATATATATATATATACTCTAAAAATTATACATATATTTTTTATTTGTGCCCACCATATAATTTTTTTATTTCAATTGTTTAGCCTTTTTTATTGTATTAATACTTTCTCTAAATGATCTTAATTTTGTTAATCATGAATTTTTGCAAGTGAAAATTCTTGCAATTGAATCTCATTTAACTTTTATTTTTTTAAGAGAAATTGTTTTTATGTTTAATCGAGTATTGATTCTAATCGTTATTATGTGTCCATTGATTTTCAATTTTTTTTACTATATTTAGCTCTTATTATTTAGTTTAGTAGTTTTACTATACTAAAATCTAAGTGATAATGTTTGAAATATTGTTTATTAAATAAATTTAATAAATTGTTAGCGAATAACTAATATTTTTTAATTACAAAAATGATAATTAGTTTCACTTTTTTTATAATGGTGATAATTAATTATTTTTAATACATATACAATATATATTATTTTTTTGACATTTTTTATGTTAAATAGATTTTATGTATTAAATATTATATAATAAATATAAATATATTATATAATGTGATTGACTATGAAAAAAAATAAAAATATATAATTAAAATGTTCACTTTAAACAAAATTTCTACGTATGCCCATGTTTATATCACATTCATGGTTCATCTCATTTCAAAAAGAATCACCTGTGTTTGGAATGATTCATGACTTATTTTCCAGGACATCATCATCACAAATTGCAGGACCTCTGAATTCTTTTTATTTGGAATGAAATGGAGGGAACTTTCCTCTCTCCATGTACGCCAGGAACAGGCTACGGCCTTTTGGTTTTTCGGTATGGTCCCGGAAACCAATAGGCACCGTAGATCCATTTAATAATAAAAGTTAGTCGTTGATCAATGCATTCTTTTTTATTTTATTGTTTTCTAAGCGAAATCAGTCATTTGTTGATTGCCGGCTGATAGACAAGACAAAATTGTGAAAAGGCTTGTAAGATAGAACGTCATGATTATTAGTAATTTTATTAAAATATACTACAATATTACTATAATAAAGTAAATATTAACAATTTCAATGAAAAAAAATAATAGAATTGTGGATTTATTGAAGAATTTTATTTACCACATTTATGTCAATAATTACAAATAGGTAAGGAATTGTTACCACTCTTTATTAACAATTATAACAATTAATGATAAAATTACAACATCACTTAAATCATTGTTCATCAGTTAAAAGGATGAATTATCATATTTGTTGACAAGGGCACAAGAGTTGTAAATGTTTTACACAAAAACATTTACTAGTGCATACTTTTACGAAGAGTAATGACAAAAATGGTTAGATTTCATTTATGAAAAAAAATGTAATTTAATGAAATGTGTACTTAATGTGCGAATAATTACGACTAATCCAAGAAAATATACCAGTCTTGTGGAAAAAATTACAAGTGAAGAGGAATATTTATTAGTTAAATGGTTCAATTTACAATATTTACTAATCCTTGATCGATCATTAAATATAATTGATCGATCATTAATACACAAAATATAATTATATACTTCAAATAATACATCTGCAACAATATGATTGATCATTATATATTTTTGATCAATCGAATTCACTTACTAATTAAGTTTATGACACTGCAGGGTATGTTTAGGAGACAAGTGGATTCATGAAAACATGTGAGGAAGGTTTTACCATAAAGTGGATAACTCCATGTAAAAGTTAAAAGTTCATACTAAAATTGTATTTCTAGGTTTATTAATGTTACGCCAAAAGTGGTTAACATTTTGAAGGTATATGTAAGTATATATAACATGTATGAGAGTCATTATAGGCAATTTTTACTATGAATGTGATGAAAGAGATATTCATAGATTTACCACCATAATGGTTACATTTCATAAAGGAATAGAAAAATTACGTCACTTAATGAAATGTTTACGACATTTGTGAATAATTCAAAAGTATTTGATTATAATTTATCAGTTTTGTAGATAAGTTTATATGTATTAAGAAGTATTTACGACTTGTGCGGTATATTTTACAACGTTGGTAGGTATCATAAGACCATTAAGGGTTCGTACATGAGACAGTCCGGTGGGGTAAATTAAAACATATGAGGAAGTATGTACCAGAAAAGAGGATAAATTTATAATGCTTAAGGAATATTTTTTGGATAAGTTTACGACTTCTATGGTAAATATATCATATGTATGGGAGCCATTATAATAGGTTACTACGAATGTGGTGAAAAGGGATATTTATAGATTTACCACAACTATGGTTAGATTTCATATAGTAAAGAAAAATATACGTCAGTAATGAAAATTATTACGTTATTTTTGGATAAGTTACACGTAGTCGAGTAAGATTTACTAGTTATGTGAAGTGAAATATCAACTTAGTTAATGAATATACAAGTAGGTAGGAGTATTTACTACATGTATGGTATAAGTTATAATATTTGTGCATACTTTTATAAGTGTTTAAGTATATAATTACGAGATAGGTTGGATACATTAAAACATTGATGAAGGATTTATGACTCAGATGCATATATTTACGTGGTTTAATGAACATTTTACTAGAGTTGAATTTTTTTTTTTCAAATTGTTTTGGATAATGTTATGAGTGCAGTTGATACATTTTAGTTTTAAGTTGGTTAAGTTTACAATAAAAGTGTTTAATATTATAATCTTATAGGTAAATATATAACATCTATGATATTCATTATCATGGGTTTTAATACGAGTGTGGTGAAATAGAAATTCATAGATTTACCATTATAATTGATAGATTTCACATAGAAAAGGAAAATTTAAGTAAGTTAATGAAATTTATACTTCTTTTTTGAACAAATTACAAGCTGTTGATGACGATTTACCATTATTTTGGTCTCAGATATCAAATTTCTGAACTATGTTACAAGTGTAGATGAAGATTTACTACATGTATGGTATATTTTACAAGATTTGTAGGTGGTTTTATGAAATGTAAGGATTTAGTTACGAGGTCCATGGGAATATTTAAAACATGAGACAACGGATTTACGACAAACATGGATAACATTGGGAGGGTTTGAACATACAGTAAAGGAAAATTTACGTCTTGTAATTAAATTTTTACGACAGATGTGAACAAGTTCTCAATAATTAAGGAATATTCACCATTGTTTTGGTGTGAGATAACCACAATTGTAGATTATCTTACAAGTGGAGAGGAGTATTTTACTAATTGTATGAAAAATTTTACGATAAAGTCGATAAATTTATGAGCGTTAAGAACATTATACAAGATTTTAATGTTTTCTTGTGATAGTGTAAATGATTGATCGAGCAGCGAATAATGATCGATCGTTTATCAATTTGAAAGTTAATGATCAATCAATTATTATTGTGATCGATCTATCAGGTGTATAAAATGGTCACATTTTGAAACTTAGCAATCGACCAGTGAAAAATGATCGATCTTATATCATATTATGAAACTTACGATCAATCAGTTAATAATTCGATTGATTATTAACATTTTGAAACTTCGTGATAGATTAGTGAAAAATGATCGATTTAAGATTCCTTTCTGAAACATGGCAATTGATCACTTACTAATCCGATTGGTCATTCGCATTCTGAAAAATAGCATTTGATCATAGAATAATGATCGATGCTTGAATAATGATCGATCATTTAGTAATGCGACCGGTTGAGCAGATGTATAAAATGTTCACATTTTGAAACTTCATGATCGATCCGTTATTCACGATATATCAATTTAGAGGTGTTGTTGTAGCAGATGAATAGTTGTTCAATCCCCCCTCATATTAGCATTATAATTGTGGGTAGTTTGAAACTATTCGATCAATCATGTATGAGTTCTATCGAGCATGTTTTGTTTTTCCCAGATGAATCCAAGTGACGTCATTTAGGGTTTAATTTCATGCCAACCAATTAGGTTGTGACAGCTAGGTACACCAGTTCTCTCTTATTTCCTCTTAATCTCGCCAAAAACCAATACCCAACTCCTTTCCTCATCTGAACATTGAGGTCAATGGGTCTTCTCTTTCTATCTTCCAAAAGCAGTGTGTCCTTTATGCATTCCAATCCCTCTTCTTTGTTCTGACATTGGTGCCTCACTATGCATCACAATCCCTTTTAATCCTTCCAATATGGGTTTGAGGTCATAAGTATCTCCTTTCTTTATTCCAAAATTGGTTTGTCTTGGTCTATGTAGAAGTGTGTACACTCCTCATTTGGAGGTAGTATTGGCTCCTCGTGATTAACGAACAAGAGGAAATACATAATAAGGTATGAAGAAAGTAGTGAATATATGAAATGTTAGTTTTTTATAGATGGTAAGTTTTAAGTGTTTGACCTCTCTGTTTGTATCATACTTGCAAACATTTACATACTGGTATTGATGTTATAGTTGTGAATGAAAGTCTTGGTGAGTGAGTGTGTTTGAAAAGGATTTCTAAATGGTATATTGAAGTATATGTGTAGCATATACTTATTTATTTGACCTATAAAACATGTGACATTTGCAAGGGAGTAGCAAGCCCCTGGTCTTGGAATGTCCAATTTGGTGATATTTCTAATGTAAGATAAGATGATATTGTTGAATATATTTCAGATTCAACACATTTCAGACTTCCTATTATGGTACATATTCCAGGGGGAAGAGGAGGTCCCACGAGTCAAAGGCTGAAGGCTTTAAAGCACAGCATCCACCTGGCACATTACTATTTTTCTAGTATGAAAAATTAGTGTATTGTAGGGTCAAATTAATTTGTGGTTAATGTTTATTTGATAATGTACGCATTTGTTGTACTTCCACTATAGTAAGGAACGAATGGAGAATATCAAAGTGAACTATGATAAAAAATCACACGTGAGGTATAATTTGTTTTACAAAGAGCGAGTATTATTTGGGATAGTGAAAGTAATAATGGCTTCCAATTGGCACTTGTACTCATAAGATGACTAAAGAATTGAATGACCAATGGAGGAAGATGGCAGATAGTGAGAAACAACAGTACAGAGAAATGTCTATACAGATAAAGAGTGAATATGATTGTGTGAAAGATAATTCTGGGGAAATGGCTGTATGGGTAAATATAATGTTGATGTTAATTTTTACATGCATGGTTTACATTTAGTGCACCTGTCCAACTACTTTTCTGTATATGTTTTGATGAATTATCAAAGGGGACGCTTGGTACAAGGAGTTTGCTTGGAAAATTGTAAAAATGATACAAAACTTATGTGGTGAGAAGAAAGCTGCAATAAAAGAACTTGGTTTTGGGTGAATATTGAGCCTCAGATGTGGGGAATTGAAGCAGGGTTTATGTGCATGGTTAATTGACGGTTCGACACTGTGTCCTTGACATTAAATGTCTATAGTGAAGCTATTCAGTTATCAGTCATGAATGTAGAATCTATCATGAGTTTGACAAATGACAGGTTGGACGTGGAGACTATTGGGCCCAGTGAAAGAATTCATGGCATTTGGAATTCATTGTTCAATGGAATTAAGGATATCTCATTGAGACACGTGAATGACTGACTTTGTGTACTTAAAATGGCTTCAGATGAGTTTAAGATATATTTTGTGCTATTTCCTATTGGAAATCTTCTATACCCAACCATGCATACTTTAATCAGCAACATGTATCCTCACACTATCGTAGATGTTCTTTCTATAAAAGAGAGAAATTTGGAAAAATTTGTATTTGATGGTATAGTTGAAGGGGTATGAAAATATCAAACACATAATCAGAAAAATGCTAGTGGATGTTTACTTGTTCTTATGGTAAGGCATCAATTTATTTTTTTAGTATATTTATGTTGTGTTCGTTTCACAATACTTATAGTGAATTACCTCTTTTATTTTTGTATTGTAGATAGTATACCTGGAGCGGGTTACACGTCAAGGGATATTTGTTAAACAAATGCCTTGTAAAAGTAACCCTCGAATTGCAGCATAAGGGGATGAGGAAATTAAGAAACATATAATCATGTTGTATAAGTCCAAACGACTAGCATGTCAAGAAGTTACTTGGTCTGTGTTTGACAACACCATAAATAGAGCCCCACAAGTTGCTACAGTAAACTTTAGGAAATGATCCACCCATGCAGTGAAACAAATTATTTTGACATCAGATGAAAAACCACCGGTATGCATATACCATGATGTTGAAATCACATTGATTTATAATAGTTTCTGACACATGATCTGTAAACCCCCACATTTTTATATTAAGATACTGATGTAATTATTTAGTAATCCTTATATATGTAATGAGGTAAGAATGAACCATATAAATTGTAACGGTAGGAATAAATACTTTGGAGATAAATTGATTGTGAAGTTTAAAGTTTTGAAGTTGTTTAAGCTTGGAAAATGGGGTTAGGTAAGTTTCTAAATATTTTTAGGTCAAGATAAGATTTTTATTGAATCTGGAAGGTCGAGAAACCTTGGGAGAGGTAATATGGAGTGTATTGGAAGTTAGGACGTATTCTAGAGCTAAAACGCATTTTAGAAAGAATTCGGGTAAGTAGGCATTTAACACTACCTTAGTATTTTGATCACAACTTTTTAATCCTAACTCTCTGATTGATCTGATTTTTGGACAGTAGAAACTATACTTCAAGGGCTACAAAATTGTATTTTACGAACATTTCCTAAATCGACTTCTAAATAGGTGAAAATTACTCCCGAAGTTGGGATAGAAAGTTACCTTCGTCTGGACGCTCCAAGCACCGTCTGAACAGTACTCTGTAACGCCCCTAAAATCGGGGGTCCCATTGACCTCCCGTTACCTTGCAAAAATATCCGTGATTGTTGCATAACCTGAAATCACGTCTATCACATCCTTGTAACCGAGATTAAAACCCATGCGTGGATCCATGTTTCCTTTAATTCATTTAATCTCATTGAAGTTCAATATACTCCAATGTATCTCATTGAAGGTCCATTTCAGTAATTGAAACTAAAGAACACAAAGTCCAAAAGCATGACAATGTATTCTTAAAATTTCAGATTTTTGTAAAACCTTCCGGAAGGTTTTACTCACTGGAAAAGTTCTTTCGGAAGATTTTATAGACTTTCCGGAAGGTTTTGTCTACTGGAATTCAATTTACACTAACCATCAGGAAGATTTTGCCTCCTGGACCAAAAGTCTTCATTAACCTTTCAGAAGGTTTTTGCGACCTTCCAGAAGGTTTTGTCCAGAATTTTATGCCTCTTCAATTTTTCATTTTCAATCCACTCAAAACCTTTCCAAATCTATCCCAAACATGTATAATAATTTTTTTTTTACATTATACATGATTCATAAAAGTTCTATTATAATTAATTCCATATGATTACAAGCTCATTTATACAATGACATGCTAAAAATAGAATTTTACAATTGTTTTACAAAAACTTGTCTCCAAAAGTTACAAATCGATTTTTTTTCACCCTCGAGGCCCCGAGTGCGAGTCCTCTCCCGGTACGAAACCAGCATCTGAAATGTTTCCCGTATAGGGTGAGCTAATGCTCAGTAGAATATTTTCTACAGAGGCTACTCTCCAACCTAAGTGCATATGCAATGTTCATATATAACATTTTCCAACAACAATCATTCCAACCAATATTTATGCAAATCAATGTTGGAATCAACATGTCATGCCATGATATGAGATGAGACCCACTCATGTAATTTAACTCCGAGCCTTCACCGACTCCCACTACACAATGTAATGCGCATGTGTGATGAATCCGTCAATTGATGAAAAATACATCCAATGATTGTTTAAAATAAAAGTGATGCATTTGTAAAATCAAATCATTGTAGATGTTACCCATTGAATGGATATTTTTATAAAACAAAATCTGGTGTCTTTGTTGGATAACGGATTTTAAAATCTCACCGCCGGCTCCGTACGCCTTTCTACACTTTTTGGACTTGCACCAGTAGTCGGGTCTTGCACCTGAGAACGTGTCTAGCCCTTCGTGCTATACCCGACACACATTTTATTTTCTATGCAACCGTGGAACTCTATTGAACCTTGACTTAACGGTACCGAGCCCACTTGTCATCCACCGAGGATGGTGTTTGACCCAAACCATGCACTCACACCCATGAAATGCGATGTGTTCTTTGTGCATATACAATGTAATGGACCACTACACTACCAATATCATGCTCAATGTAATGAATGTTAATGAACCAACTTAACCCACACATCTCAACATGTGTTAAGGCAATTTTTATCACATGCATATAATCACCAATATCAACAATCCACAAGCTCATTACACATAATCCATGCCACAACAACTTAAGTTCCACTTAGGCATTCTGTGCAAAATACCATCAAGGCAACAATTCAAATTGTCACATAAAAATTTTCACCTCATTCACAAAGCATAATATAAAACACATAGCATGCTCATATAATCACTTTTCACGTGGAATTACCAAACAAGCAAGTTCCACATCACAATTTCAAGCTAGGAAATTTTATTCCAACTCATTACACACTCATTTTTCATACCCATTTCACCCATGTCATAAGCATAAATGAGTGAAATACATATTCTCCTTTAACCCACACATTTTCTATACCCATTTCTCCTTTAACCCACACAAGTGGGAAATGAACCAAAGTAGGAGAACCTTTACCTCTTGAAGTGTAAAACGACGCTGGGAAGCCTCAAGAACCCAAAACGACCTTGAATCCTCACTTCCCCAAAATCTCATTTTTCAACTTTTAGTAAAACCCGTCGTTTTTGGTACGTAGGCGTAGCCCGTGACGAGGAGACCAACTTTTGTTCTTGTCCCGAGTGGATATGAGCACCGTAGCCTTGTAGATCATAGAGAGAAGGTAGAGTTTCCCTCACTTTCTCTCTCTTTCTCTCAACGTTTGGAGGTCGGCTAAAGAATGGGGAAAAAATAGAATATTTGGCCTACAACGCGCCACACGATCCTTTTTTTCTCAGGTTCGTTTTCGTCTTGAAACGATTAAATTTTGTTCCGATTTAAGTTCAAAATATTTTTATTTTAATTTGCCTTAATTTATTTCTCGACTTTCAAAATTTTATTGAAAATTCCGTTTTTGGGTCATCCGAGACTCGACTGCCTCAAAAAATGCAAACATTTTGTCTGTCTCAAAATTCGATGAAATTTGACATGGTAACTAGATTTCGTGAGACAAATCTAACGGTGAGGTCCGTTTCGTCATCTGAGATCTAGAAAAACTCAAGTTTTCAACCCATACTATAGCGGCAAAATTATCGTTTTGCCCTTATTTACAAAAGTTTAAATTTATCGGGTTTTACATACTCCTTACCCAAAAACTTTATTTTTCATCAAAAATAATGAGTTTGAACCATCTGGATGCCCAAGGACCGTTCGAACGCTACCTTAAAAATGGCTTCGATCAGTTTTAATATTTTTCTCCGTTTTTCACCCTATAAATATCATAAGGACGTCTCTTTAGCTATTTTTCATCAGTTTTCAACTTTAGGCAACCCTATAGAGTGAGAGAGAAGGAGAAACAAAAGACTCAAAGGGATTATCACATTGGAACGGATCAAATACGCTAGATTTACACACAAACTACGGAATTGAGGTAGGGGATTCTTCTCAAGTTCTTTCATTAAAACTTAGGGTATTATATATATATATATTCATTCTTCTTGATAATTATATGATAAATATGTATGAATTCTTGTTTTCTTTATCATTGGAACACAGTCTTGAACAAAATACATGTTTGGGTTCAAGGAATACATGTACATGTTCTATTGTGAAATTCATATGGATTCGATTTCTAAATTCTTATTCTTGATTAAATCATATTTTCATCTAATATTTGTTCTTGTTCCAAGAAATTATGAGTTTTGGCTAAACCCTAGAATTTTGCTATCGAAATTGTGAATGTTTTTTTGAGATGATCTCTCTTATATTTTGATTCCTTTAGTACTATAGTATATTGAGAATTGTGCACTTGTGATACTTGAATTGTTAATGAAAATTGTGATTGGTTAAATAATGGTTGTTGAGAATATTGTGGTTTAATCTCTTGTATGGTTTGTTGTGATGAACTTGAATTGCCTTCGAGAGCTGCCGTAGAGTATTAGAGGTTACTTTATCCTAGTGAGGGTGAGATAGTCGCCTAACGCTTGTAGTGAATTGTTATTTGTGAGAGCAATCACTATTGTTCACGTAAGTTCGAGGTTGAGGGATGTTATACCTTTCCTGAGAAGGATTCGTCAATGCTGTGGGAGACAATATACGCCCTTCCTAAAGTGGTTTGCGATTTGACCATGCGGGGAATGATTGAGATTATGTGGTTGTGATGGGTGAACAAGGCAGAATTGTTGTGTAGATTCCTAAAAAGCAACCAACATACATGACAATGGGGATGAACCAACATACATGACAATGAGGATGAACTAACATACATGAGAATATGAAATGATGTTACTGAGATATTTATTGATTGCTTTAATTTCTTGCAAGTTTATTCCTGTCATTAATTTACTGTATTTCGTACAGTTGAGATCATTACAATTATCATGGTTTTATTCTCAAAATCTATAAATGTTATTTTTTCAAAAGAGACTTGTCATCTTTTATTGTTTTAAACCTTGTTGGGATTTGAGAGGGATTTTCTACGGGCTTTTGCTCACCCCCTACAACACACTTACAAATTTTGGCATAAAAGAGGATGTCAATGTAGATGAGCAGATTGATTACAAGCCGTTGGAAGTTCAAGATGTGGATCCTACCTTAGAGGAATAGAGTTGATCTACTTTTGGTTTAGAGTTTAACAGATTTTTATGAAACAATGTTTTAGCTAGTTTTTATTATTCCGCTGCTAGATATTCTTGGTTTTGATTTGTAAGTTGTAGAAGTTTCAATGATCTATTAATTTTAGTATTTATTCATTGTCAAATGGATGAATGATTTATTACTTAATGGTTATTTTTAGTTGCTCTCGTGGTTGGATGGTTTGTAAATAATAATGCTTTCCAGAGTGAATTTTGGGGAGTCACATCATTATTTGTGTAAATTGGCAGGACTGGGAGGCCAGAATGTCTAGGATGGAGAATGTGATTGTTAACCTAACTAGCATGGTCGACTCAATGGTTAGCATGATGCAAATGTTCATGGGTGGCTATGCATTGAAACCATCAAATTATGAAGAGATAGAGAATCATGTTGATGTTGGACAAGTTGATGAGCAAAAAAATAAAATTAACTTGAATGAAAATGTAAACGCCAACTACCTTAATGAAGTGGATGTGAACTACCAGATTTGGACACCCATTGCCGCTGTCCGCACCTCACCACCAAAACCATTCCAGGAGGCACGATGACAGCCATTGAATACTAACAATGTGGGTTACAAACAGAATAATATTGGTGACATGCAAAAGGCTTCTTACTCATGCACCCAAACATTGTTTCCACCAATGTAGTTACGAAGAGATTCTAAATGGAGGCCAAGCAAAAATGTCATGTCATCATATGAACAACCAAAGTTATAACATACATCAAACTTAATGTATTACTTAACTTATACATTATCCTAACTTAAAATTTTCTCACTTTAACTACAACATCGTGGGGTGAAAAAGGATGATAACAAAGAGGGCAAGGGGGAGGTGATTAATCCCCTGGAACACATTCAACCAAGGGATGATTCCATGCATAAACATTTAATGCCTAAGGTTATCACATCATTTCTTGTTATCCAATTTTTTTACATGTGTATGTTCAATTTCTCTTTGCACAGGGCAGTGACCACATGAATGGTTATGACAACAAGACAGCGGTCGATGTCTACAAGACTCCGTATAAGCCTACTAACAAACTGAAATTGTCTTGTAATAGTGCATTAATTGCTAAAATTCATAAGGTCTGTTTTGTTCTATTGTTGAGTATGTGACAAACTTGAATTGTAGTTTAATGTCACAGGTTGCGTAAACAGGTTTCAAATTCCACTTTGAGTATCCCACGTCACGTTGAGGAATATGAACGTGTAGACATACTTTATCCTGAAGATAAACAATTGATTTTGAATTACATATTTGACAAGAATCTTGACATGAGGATGATTATTTTAAATGTAACCCTTTATACATTTTAATAATTTATTATGTACATGTAATCGAAAATAATTGTACGCTTATTATTTTGTTTAATTTTTTTTATTTTTAAAAACAGAGAGGTTTTAATTAGGTTTGAACACAACCATGTTGTACGCCATTCCCTCATGACACTATTACCAAAGCAATAATTACTTGATTTGGTTGGTTAATTTGAGATTTTTTTTTTACCCATACGTTGTTACCATAAATTATACCCATTGCATTTTACATTGGTATTTTTTGTTGAATGTCACAGGTTGTGGAATTGACTTACAATTTGGTATTTAAGGAAGAAAAGACAAATCAAAAAACCGGGTTAGACAAGTGGTACCTACCCACGTGGTTCTTGGTAAGAAATTTGTGAGGCTTTGGTAGTACCTAATTTTTTTAAACAAAATTACATACACATAGGTGTATGTAATGTTGATTGTTGTATTCAGCAATAGGTACTGACTCAGGTTGTGGCTAACAGTAAAAGTAAAAAAAGTTTGTTTCAATCTATGTGTGCTGTGAATGGAAAGTACATAAAAGATTTTATATACTGTGACAAGGTGTGTAATAACAATACTGTTAATCTGTTTTGAATTCCAAGACCTAACATTAGTTAAATTGAAATACACTTATCTACAATGTTTGTCTGTATCAACAAATTTAGATATACATCCTGATCAACGAGAACAATGACCATTGGTGTCATTGATGTAACCTGTTTCCTTATGCTGATATTTGCATTCGGCTGAATGTTGTTCAGAATATCCTTTTTGAATTAGATGATGTGCTTTAAGTTACACAGGATAACTACCAACTTTTTTTGTCCACATTTACTTTGTTCAATCCGCCTTGAGCCCCAAGGCCTAATCTATCTTTTTTTATCGATCGATCACAGTCCCACCTACCCCTTCAACTTATTAATCTATAACTTCATAATCAATTATTAAATATAATCGATTGATCATATATCCTTAGTATTTATTACATCTACTTCACATTACAAATCTACAACAATATGATCGGTCAATATATGTTTTTAATCAATCGAATTAACTTACTAATTACTGATCCATCATATTGCTTACATGATTGATCATATATCCCCAGTACTTTTTATTGCTTCTGATTCACATTACAAATCTACAACAATATGATCGATCAATATATATTTTTGATTGATTGAATTCACTTACTCTTACTGATCTATCCTATTTTTTACACGATCGACCAGATATCCCCAATACTTTTATTACTTCTGATTCACATTACAAATCTACAACAATATGATTGATCAATATATATTTTGATCGATTGAATTCACTTACTATTTACTGATCTATCATATTTTTTACACGATCAATCAGATATCCCTAGTACTTTGATTACTTATGATTCACATTACAAATCTGCAACAATATAATCGGTCAATATATATTTTTGATCGATCGAATTCACTTGACAACTTACTGATCTATCCTATTTTTTACACAATCGATTAGATATCCACAGTACTTTTATTATTTCTGATTCACATTACAAATATGCAACAATATGATCAATTAATATATATTTTTGATTGATCGAATTCACTTGACAACTTATTGATCTATCATATTTTTTACACGATTGATCAGACATCCACAGTACTTTTGATCGATCAATTTCAATTACTTTTCTTTTTTTTAACACTACACGTTACTTTTTGAGGGTATTTCAGTAAATCACCTAATTATTAATCTAATATATTGTTTCCACGATCGGTTACACCTCCACAACACTTAATTTTTCCCTGATTGAAGCAATATAATTGATCATTTCTATTCGTGTTCGATCAAAATATATATTTATTTATTTTTTTCACCTACACCTTACTGTATAATGATCGATCATACATTATTTTGATCGATCAATATTTATTGATCGATCATAAATTCTGTAGATCTTTAAAAATGTACAGTCCAGACTATGAGTATGTTATACTCGTAAATTTATCCACTTTTGTTGTAAATATACCATGACTTTTGTACTTATTCCCACTATGATTGTACATTTCTTAATGATGTAGTAAATACCCCATTACTTTTGCAGTTGGTTACACTGATGTTCAAAAATTTTTGATCTAGTTGTAATTATACCATTACTTTTGTACTTTTACCCACTAATATCGTTAACCTCACAATGTTTTTTGTGAAAACACCACTTTTGTAGTTGTTTTCACTAATGTTTAAAATTTCTTACTCTTCTTGTAATTATATCATTACTCTTGTACGTTTACCTACTAAGATTGTTAGATGATTTTGTAAGAATATCATTATCTTCGTTATTGTACCTATTATTGTTGTAAATCGTGGAAGTAATATTGTAAATATCTCATTATCTTTGTAATTCACTCATTGTTGTAGCACATCTTCTATCCATCATTATTGTACAATGTAAGTGAGCAATAGGTTAATCCGGTTGCCTGTTTTTTCTTTACACGTGTCTTTTTTACATTCGCCTGCAGTAAAAATTTTAGCTTTTTGTTGCTAAACGCTTTTCAGTACTATACCGAAAAACGTGTTTGATGTATGGTAGTAGTCTTGTACTCCAAAGCATATTATTGAAGTTTGATGCATGGGTGTTACTATTATTATAGTAACTATTTTTATCACTTTTCTTCAATATTATAACAATGATAAAAATATTTATAAACAGTGATAAAGTACTCATAAAAATAATAAATATTAGTAAAATACCAAAAAAACAAAAATTCAACACTGTTGACAACTCTATATGAATAATGATGTGGACACCACCTAACGTAGCACAGTCAGAGTTATAGAATATGCAATAAATTTTGTAAAATTTATTAATCTAACTGTCTATGTTAAGATAATACACAAAAATAATATAAGAATATGATTGTGCATAACATTGTTGCTCTTTTTATATCTTTTAGGAATCTCGGTTACTATCAAATGAATGAACAATGTTGCAAGTTGTATAATTGTCACTTGTCAGGCAATGGTCCCAATGTTAATTCAGCCTTTAGCTTATCTGGGGAAAAAAAATAAAAATCCTGCACTCAGATGGTGGGTGACTAGTCGATCGTGTCTCAAATCACATTCCGTGAATTGAAAGGAGAAGTCTACTCATCCATCAGCTCCTCTCTACGGTTAGGTTTTACAAAGCGTCTAAGCACAATTCACTCGTATTGATCAATCAAAAGGTTTGTCGCCACTCTTGAAGGTTACATGTTGTATCATACACTTGTTGCATTCTTTCTCACGCTTATCAGAGTATTTTAAAAAAAAAAAGTTAATAGAATTTTTAGTTCTTATAGTTTGTCCATTTTATCAATTTAATTTTTATTGTATTAATTTTATTAATTTCATCCATAAAGTTTCAATTCGTGTTACTTTATTTCCTAATTAGATAATTCGTTAAATTTTTTTACGGAAGTGTTTACGTGTCATTCTTTTAGACGGTATCATATATCAACACGCAATTATTTTATAAAAAATTTAATGGTCTGTGTATGTAAAGATCATTTAAACACGAATTGAATCTTTTAGAGATCAAATTGAGAGAATTGATACTTTAGGAACAAAACTTATTAAACTGACAAAAGTACTATTAACCCAAAAAAATAGATGCTAATAATAAAGAAGAGGTTATCCAAGATTGTTTTTAGTGTTCCTGAGTCTAGAAATTAGCTAAAATTTGCTGATTTAAAATGTTCTTGAATTTTACTTACAACCCAAAAAAAATGTTCTTGAATTTTCTAAATTTTTTAACAAATGAATTTTGATTAAATCAAGTCGATGTAAAAGGTCCATATTCCAGAAAGTGAAAGAGCTCTACAATTGTCAATATTAAGTCAAAAGTTATGATATAAATAAGTTATAACATAAACAAATCAAGTTACCGGATTTGATTTATGAACATCTTTGGTCCAAAAAAATTGGGATTTACCCCAACTTTTAGGGGTAGCGCTGGCTCAACCCTTAGCCAACTAAGTTGTTTCTCTAAGGCCCCAAATTTTAGAGGGCCCGACAATATTTATCATTTTATTATAGTAGGCCTAATTTTTTATTTTTTATTTTATATTTTAGATATGATTAAAATTTTATGGCCTAAATTTTATTAGTTTAGACCAGTATCTAATTTTATTAGGTCTAAAATTACTCTCAATTTGGTTAAGTCCAAATTTTAGAAACCTCCATAAAATTGACCATTTTAGTATAATAGTCTTTTTTATTTTTATTTTTTTGTATTTTAGATATGATTCAAAATTTTAGAACTCAAATTTTACTAGTTCAAATTAATATTTAATTTTTTTTGGTCCAAAATTACTCTTTCGTGTGAGTTTTGATTTAAATTTTTTTAAATATTTTAGGTGTGTTCACAGTTGTATTTCACTCACTCACATAGAAAATTTATATTCATTATTTGTTGCTGTGAAAATCTATAAAATTAGTTCATTTTTTATCTTAATATAAATTTTCAGTCTAAATAATTTATACTTAAATTGTCTATGTTATTAAAGTTTTGTCTTTCATGCATGCACATTATTTATGGGTAAATAATGATTCTTTGATATCTTAAAATTATTCATTACTCACATATTCTATTATTAAAATATTTGTTGAAAACTTAAATTGGTAAAATTTTATTTACAATCAATAAAGAGTGAATGAATTAACAATATTATCTATTTAAAAAAATTATTGTCAAAACTTGAATATAAAAACTTGATTAATATTTTAAATTTTTTTAAAAAATAAAAAATAATTTTTTAAAACATAAAAAAATTATAATAATTAAAAATAAAATATATTAATAGACAAAATATTAATAGCACCTCATATAAAAATTTTGCTTAGGCCCGCTTTACCTTGGGCCACCTTTGCCAAGTGATTTAAAATTTATCGAAAATCTTTAGGGATAACTAAGTAATAATTTTAATATTACTTAATAATTATTTTTTAATATGAAACCGTTATTTCAATAGATATTTTCAAGGGAGTAAAGCCATCAGAAACCTACAAAACTAAAGTCATGAATACCACTACAGGTCCAGCGGGGCCTGCCGACAGAAAAAACACTCCTCGTACAGGTGCACGTGAGCCAAGCAATGTTGTGTATCAGTGGTAGGGACACACTAACCCATTAAAAAATAAAATTTTATGTCGCATAAAAAAAAAAATATTCCAAAAATTAATAAATTCTCTCTAAAATGTGGTTCAGATTTTCTGGTCTGAAGTAAGACACTTGCAGAATTTGCCATAATTATAGAGCTTGGTAAGCTCGGACCCGGTTAAGATCGGAACAAGAAGGAAAACTCCACTGCCTCGGTAGTGTAGTCCCCCTGAGGGTTGTGCACTAAAATGGGCCAGTGTATAGGTTGTACACCCAGTCAATAAGTCCACCATTGCACTGCTGTATCACTGATTCATCTGACACTGACACTGACACAAGAATGGGCTAAGGCTTAATAGTAGTGGGAAAAAAAGCTAAGTTATAACTATTCCAGCAAAATATTTTATATTTTGTGAGTGATCATTAATAACTAAATTGTAATCTAACTTTTAAAAATTATTATTTTTTTACGATCATTGCACTATTGTATAAGTAATTATGAATTTTTAAAATATAACTTAGACCCTAAAAAAATTATAAATTCACCTTAAAACATTGTAACTCTTAGAGTAGGGGTGACATACCACGAAAATATGACTTGAAATTGACACAAAATTAACAAATTAGAGTTAGTTATTTCTCGACACGAACCCATTTATGACACGACCCGTTAACATGAATAATAAATGAGTTGAGTTAGTATCAAACACGAACAACACGAAATTGACCCGATTAACACGTTTATGTAATATTATAAGAATAAAATGCTAAATTTTTTATTATATTTTATCAAGTAGTAACATAATTCTTGTACAAAAAAAAATATATTTTTACTCTTTTTTATCATTATATTTATTAAGTTAAATTTTATTTTATATAAAAAGTATTAGCATAAGTTTAACTAAGTGATAATAAAATTTTAGACATAAAATTGAGCTTTAAATTTTTTATTCACGAGTTATATGGGTTAACACGAATACAACATAAAAATAAATAATTTGACACGACACAACATAACACAATTAGTTAAACAGATTGCGTTAAATTTGATTACTATTCGACACGAATCCGAAATGACATAATACAAACACGATCCAATTTGACACAATTGTCATTCCTATTCTTACTATGACATCTCCTTTGGTACCGTATTCGTCCTTAATACCTAGGATTCTAGATATAACCTCTATTCTTTTTTTTTTTTTATGCAATAAAATATTATATTTAGAATATCTTCTAATTATACCGTAGTATTTTAGTTTATCATTTCTACAATTAACCAAAAAAAAAATTCATTTTTTGATATAGACAATAAAGTAAGAATAATAAGGAATAAGGCATTGCCATATGTTTCCTTTCAAATGTGGCATTGACCTTCCACTCGACTATGTTCCAATGGCCTATATTCCATGGTCTTGTAATCTTTTGTTCTAATTGATTGCTGTAGAAGCTTGGGGTGGAGAGAGAGAGAGAGAGAGAGAGTATTATGTAGTTTAGGATTGGTTACATTTGAATTTCATTCTTATTTGATAAATTTCAGTCTTCATAAGTTAACCGTTACTGAAAAGGGAGGACAGTGTCATTATTTATAACTGAGAAGGTGCGTGTGATTTGAGGATACATCTCAAATGATGTGAAGTGTAATTAACCCCTATATTTTATGCCACTCAAATGCAAACAATTCAATACAAACCCGAAAACTTCAACGGGGCTTTAAAGTTGATAAACTGGTTTTGGGCTTCCTGGTTGGTTTCGACAGCAGGAGTGTCTAAGGAAGGTTTTTGGACAGCCCAAACTAGCTTCTTTTGGGCTTTCTGATCTACGGGTGTGAAAAACCACAGTGGCCAACTGGTCGAAGTGATTCTCGAGAACGGCCCAGTTTGAATCGATTGACCCAAATCCTAAATCCCAAACTCTAAATTTATTGACTTAATCTACTGTTGTCATTAAAATAACAGTGAATCTAAATACTGAATGGCATGGCTGCGAGTATTGGAATCATCTAAAAAGTGCAATTTGAATCACTTGGACATACCCATTTTTGCTTAGGAAGAAATCCTAGTTGAATATAAGTTACTAATCTAATTTAATATTATCGTTTATAGTGATCGAAAATATTATACTCAAGTGTAGAACAAGCACTGTGTGTGAGGCCCAGTGGGACCTTTGTGAATGTTGTGTCAATAGAAATATAAATGTTGACGTTTGATGAAAGAACAAAATATAACTGGTTCATCTTAACTGAAGAATTAAGACTATATTTACTATAATGGAAGTTTTTGCTCCTTAGATTTGTATTGCTTGAAGAAGGAAACAGTGGTTACGGTAGGTTACTAGGCAGATAGCCTTTTTTTTTAACATAGGTTATTGAGAATGGTATTCTAGGAACCCCTATACAATGCTTTCATATTTTATTTATATACACGTAGCCATCTAGGGGTTTTTTGTGATTCTTTCATTCTCTTGACTGATTATGTGGTCTCCTATTCCTTTGTCCCATGGCGGTGTCCGTCACCCTAAGGTACGTTGTGCCAACGATCATTAAACAACATGTGTATTGACATTCTTTTTACGAGAAAATATTTGTTTGTTAGGGTCACCAAAAGTTGTCCCCCTATCCACTGGACAAGTGGCGTGACGGGGTTGCTTGAGATTTATTTCATATCGAGCACCTTGTTCCCGAACTGGTTTATTTCATATCGAGCTCCTTGTTCCCGAACTGGTCCACCCATCCTGCTTGAGATGATTGAACCAGGTATATAATGAGTTGAATGTCATTGAGCTTTCTCTTTTGGGCTGTGGCCCACTTTCTTGACGAAGCGAGCCGTTTGAATTTGGGCTTTGAGTGGGCAGCCCAAGCTCAAGCGGGGTATTTGGGTTTGGGTTTTGAGTGGGTAGCCCAAGCTAAAATCTACCATTATTAGTCGTTAAAGAGTAGTGGACTTGAATATTCGATGACATCTCGATTAGTAAATTAGTTCAAAAAAACTAAGGGAAGCTCATGATCCCACATCGGTTGCACATGTTGTCCAAGGAGTTAATACAGGCCATTACAACCCGTGAGCCAGATTGGTTTAGTTTTGACTCCGATTTAGGTGCAGTGGAGTCTTATGCAAATAGTTGTGTGATATTAAGAGACAATAATTTCTGACAGGTATGTGAAGTGATCAATTTACATATCTATTTTAAACATCAAAAAGAAAACTCAGACTGGTTCTCACTGTTTCAAAGCTTAAACTCAAAACTACCCCATTCTGACTCAAAGTCTGGAAGATTTGAACTGGTTCTTGCTATACAATCCAACATAACTTTTACTTTCTACCCTTCAAATTCAATATTTTTCAATTTCAGTTATTGTTAAAAAAAAAAAAATCAGAATTTCTGGTACGATTACTTAATATTTAGTACCCTTGTTACCTTCGAGCTGCAGCTTTTATTACTCTTTTTTTTTCAACAGTTGGAGATTAATTTCTCATGATTTAACTCTAATAAATTATCAAAATTTAAATACAAAACATATAAATTTACAGCTTATCATTATTATTACTTAAAGTACCTCGGGGTTGGTTGCCCTTTCTTTTGCTGGTCTGAGAAGTTTTCTAATGAAAGGCTCAATTTCTCACGTAATTAGTTACTTACGTCATTCCCCTTATGCATAGCTAGCTTGAACACTAACTTAATTAACACGTTAACCAGAGAATTAGTTACCAACAAGTTGTAATTGAAAATTTTTATTAGTTCTAAGAAACTCTAACAACTAATGCTGATTAGGGGCGGCCCAATAAATATAGGGGTTTTAGTCAAAAATATTAAGTGAGGTGTCAGTGCTATGCAATATAATAAAATTGATATGATTAAATAAATATTAATATATATATTCATTTAAAAATTAATTTTATTGTATTTGGGATGTAAAATTACTATTTTTGTTCTTGCATTCAAACTATGTTTATAAAAAAGTCTATTAATTACAGTTGAATTTGGAGACAAAAATATAAATAAATTTTCTATCAGTTGACAATATGTAAATTTATTATAATTAGAAATTTATTTTTCAAAAAGCGAATGGTTGTAAGAATTTTGAATAGTAAACTACTCAAACTCAATTTGGCTTTCTAGTCATTTTGTGTGCATTTCTTATATATTTTAAAAAATAATTGAGCAAAAAATCATATCTAGATAAAAAAAGTTTCAAATTTTAGTTAAAGAAAAAAATATAATTTATAAAAATTAGGTAATAAATAATTAATCAGCCCATGAGTTTTGGTTGTAATTAATCAAAAGTATTGTATGAGGAGATAACTCATTTTTTTTCAGTATTTACATAAAAGTACATAAGATTAAAAATATAAAGGTAAGATAAAAACAATCATTCTGTCATGCCGTGTCAAAATTTGCTTAATATATGTTCATCCTATTTAAAAATGTATAGTTTAATGGATTTATGACGTGTTTAATTGGGTTCGTATCGATTCATTGATTTGAGGGTCCGAAGAATTTTATCTGTTTATCATCCATATCTATTAAGACTAGATCCAAACTCTTTAATATCATATCTATTTTTATTAATTTGTAAATTGTACCTAAAATTGCAAGACTAATCAAAATTGGGGGCCTCTTTAATGTCATATCGATTTTTTTATTGATTTGTAAATTATATCTCAAATTGCTTAGTAATAATGATCTTAAACTTTTTTGGGCCCAAGGGGGCGGCTTTAATGGCCTATGCTTAGGGCCGCCTCTGTTATTCTTACATTGTCTTGAGTGATGATCTGCTATGCTGTAGGTGCAGCTTAGCTGATGCAGGGATTTAAGCAATTCATGTGAAGTACCCTGTGCAGAGTGAATAGTCTTGGACTTGGAAGGCTTCTGCTGAGGTGTTACGGCTTCACTCTCTGCAGATGTGTTAATACTTGAGACCCTCCTCTGTTTTGGAAAAATGGTGAAACTGTGAAAGTAACAAGCTAAGTTTAAATGAGCAGGGCTAATCTGCCTTATTGGGTCTTTAATTAGTCATAATCATGTTTCTTATTTTTAAATTAGACGTCGATTTGAATGTGATCGTGGAATTGTTTTTTTCGACACTAAAACTAAGATTTGAAATAAAAAGTTACCGTATTCATCGATTTACATAATGTTGGAGAGTGGAGGCAAGTTTGTCTGGAAAAATTAATGATGAGTTTGGCTGGATGAATGAAAAAATAGAGTGATGAAAAATAAGGATGATATACTATCCATCATTTATATGGAAAGAATATTTTCTTTCGTCCTTTGTATTTGGTAGGAGGAACGAAAAAATAAAAATAATCGAATGTTTTAGGTAAAATCTCATTTTGCCCTTTGAAAAATACATAAATTCTCAAATTTTCTTTTGAATAATTAATTTTTCTACTTTGCTCCCAAAAAAAAAAATATTATAATGTGGTCTACAGTCTTATTTTCATTTGGTCGTCTGTTTGTTTTGTGATGCTTGAATGGTTGATTTGACACAAAACAACCAAATGATAAAATGAAAAATAAGACAATGGATCATATTGCAACGTTTTTATTTCTTTGATGAGGTAATATGAAAAAATTAATTATTTGAGAGGGCTGTCAAAATTCGACACGACACGACACGATTAATTGACACGAATTAAGCGGATTTGAGTGATAAACGGGTTGACACGCCAAACACGTTTAATAAATGGGTCGTGTTCGGGGTGAGACCTGTTAAACCGTTTATCACACGTTTACCCGTTTAAATAAAATTAATATAATAATAAAATATTAATTATTTAAAAAAATTAGCAAGAAAAAAAGAAGTAAAAAAATCAATTAAAAAAATAAGTAAAATAGTAGTTCAAAGACAAAAGATATGAGATGAGGAGCACTTCAAAAACAAAGGTAAACTAATGTCTTTTGTTTTTGTCCCACATTAAAAAATGAGGGGAGACGGAAATGGTTGAATTGCCTATAAAAAACAATGACCTCTTGTTTTTTTTTTTTAAGTGTTCAAGTCTTATTTTTATGAGATTT
Organism: Ilex paraguariensis; assembly: GCA_963454935.2. NCBI lineage: Eukaryota > Viridiplantae > Streptophyta > Magnoliopsida > Aquifoliales > Aquifoliaceae > Ilex > Ilex paraguariensis. The sequence goes on along the minus strand of CAUOFW020002458.1, from coordinate 519,862 downwards.
GACTAAAAATTACTCTTTATTGAGGTAAGTGCAATTGACAATAAAAAAAAATGGAGTATTAAAATTTTTTAAAATATTTTTTTTAAAATTAAATAGGTTAAATGAGTCGTGTCGTGTTACCTGTTTATTAAACGTGTCGTATTTGTGTTGAAATTTTTTACCTGTTTATTAAACGTGTCATGTACGAGTTTATATATTTTACACCTGTTACCCGTTTAATCTGACACGTTTGACACCCCTAAGACAAACTGATAAGTTTTGTAACCTTCAGGGACAAAATGGGATTTATCTTCTTTTTTTTTTTAATGTTTGGTAGAAAGGAAAAATTGAAAGGATAAAAAAATATATATATAAAATTAATGTGTAAAATCAAATTTATACTCATTTTATTTTTACAATTTCCATATTATCCCAAAACATAATTCTTCAAATTTTTTCTGCTCTATGGAGAAGTCTTCGGGAATGAACAGACCTTCAGCTTCCATGGCGAAGATCGGGTTCATTTCTTTAAACTAGGTAACGAAGAAAAGGGTTGATTCGCATGGCTGTGAAAAAGAGGACTAGTTCGCAGATTAACAAGAAAGAAGATGACTTTTTTGGCCCAAAAAAAATTTAAGTTTGAGTTTGGGTCTTTCTCAATTTGAGTCAAGAAAAAAGTTTTTCTTAACTTGATATAAGTTTTAGTCAATGATCGGAGAGAATTTTTGGTCCTTTTTAACATAAATTTAAGTTTGAGTTTGGTTTTCAGTGAAGAGTGGAGATGGCCTAATAAATAAATAGAATATATGTGTATATTAAAATAATTATAATTATTATCTATAATAATAAAATAGAACCAATTTTGAATCTTTATTCACTTAAAAATTTAATTTTATTTAAATTCATTTGAAAAAGCACAAGGACGGTTCAGATTCATTCTAATTTTAATCCAATGATCTAAATTTCATCTCAATTCTTTTAACTTAATCCAAAGGCTCACATCAAACCCACCAATCAAACCCATTCCCTACAGTTACTCTCTGCCTCAAATACTCTCTGCCTCAAATCAAACCCATTCCCCTACACACCAACCCACCCCTACAGCTACTCTCTGTTGATCCCAACCCATTTCCTCTGCCATGCCTCATGGCTCAACACAACGGCAGCACACAGCAACCCAAACCCCTTACCCCTCTACCCACACCCCTCTCACTCCTCTGCCATGGCTCAGCAGCGGCACACAGTGGCGATGGCGATCAACACAGCAGCGACACCAACGGCGTTCAACACAGCGGCACACAGCGGCTCACCAAGCTCAGCCCAGGTATATTATTCGGGAATTAGAAACCAGTAAAGGAAGTTAGAGTTCCAAAATCACACCTTTGTTCTCAAGAAAAAATTGATTTGTTGCTGAAAAGAATATACTTTTCTGCAAGTTGGTGGAGAAAACGAGTTAAAAACTGATTACTGCTCCAAAAGAATATATGCTCCAAAAGATTACTGCACCCTCAAAAACGAGTTAAAAACTGAAATTTTCCTGGAAACAATTTTCTGTTGAAACAAACAGAACGAACAAGATTCATGGGTTATGTTTGTATAGAGTCTATAGACCTTAGCTGCAATATCGGTTATAATAGTGATTTTATGGGCAATTGATTCAATAGTTGGATTAGTGGAATCTTTGCTCTGCTAGGCGGATAAAAATGCTGGGAAAATTACCAGTAAGCTCTACTAGATGGATAAATAGTTTTTGGTAACTTTTCAAGAAACTGCTTTCTGTTGAAACAAGCAGAACAAATGAAATTATTTGTTTGAAATATTGATTAATGAGTAAATGATGTTATAGTAGGTGAAAGAGACTTAGAGAAAGGATTGCTCTCTCCAACAGCTTACCAAAACCCTATCGCCGAGCAATCACCATCACCATCCTCAGCCCCTGCACCCGCTTTGGTTCTGTCAAATTCCGGAAACCGAATTGATCAATCCGGGAAAAAGAAATATGTGAAACAAGTGACGGGTCGGCACAATGACAGTGAGCTTCATTTAGCAGCTCAGAGAGGTGATCTTCACTGGCATAGATTCACAGTGCAAGATGATGACACCAAACACCAGTAAACCAACTCTAATCGTAAGTTTGTTCACAGGTGATTGGTGCCCTCAATCTTGCAAAGAAAACCCGGTTATGCATAATTAGTCATCTCCTCGAGGTCTTTCCTAAATGGCCGAGGTCTTTCCTAAAATATAGTCCTGGTTCATAGTTTTGATGAACAATTTTTCATTCGAGATTCATGAAATGTCTTGGAAGATGTTTGATCTTATGAGACTTAAGACATTTCATTTCTTTCTAACCCAAGAGTTAATGCAAGCAACATTATTAAAAGTTTAATAAACAACTTTATTTGAGATAGTCATTGTTAACCCCTACTATTTGGGTCGACCAGAGCTTGCTTTTACTCAACATCTATTCAGTTTTTTTTTCATCTGTTCAGTTTTTTTTCCTGAACAGTTTTTTTTTTTTTTTTTCCCTGAATTGATGTATTTCAACTGTGTAATTCCATTAAAAATGTTTGCTTATTTACTCGATCAATTGCAAAAATGTTTACTTTATTGTATTGTGTTGGTTTGATATGTTTTTTTTAAGTGTACATAATTTTGTGTGTACAGAATTTTGTGATCTTCGAGTTACAAATGTAGATTCTTTCCTTATGTAGATTCGAGTTGCAAATCTACTGATAATCTCAACTGCAAATTTGAATTTAATCTCAACTCGAGTTGCAAATTCGAGTTGCAAATTTACAGCAAATGTAGATTTAAATATTTTTTGGAATGAATAATCTCAACTGATTCGGGTTGGAAATGGGTTAATCTTTTGTGAGATTTTGCGATTCTTTTGATGATCTTTTTTTTTTTTTCCCTGAACTGATGTATTTCAACTGCGTAATTCCATTAAAAATGTTTGCTTATTTACTCGATCAATTGCAAAAATGTTTACTTTATTGTATTGTGTTGGTTTGATATGTTTTTTTTAAGTGTACATAATTTTGTGTGTACAGAATTTTGTGATCTTTTCACTTTTTGATCTATTATTCCAGGTTTTGCAAATCAAATCTGCTATACTAAATTCCTTGAAGTTTGAAATGACAGCCCCGACATCCTAATTGCTATTTTGATTTTGCGAAGTTTGGGCAGCATCCCTCATTGCTATTTTTTAAATTATTTAGTTGGTTTATATGAATTTAGTGTTCAATTGGTGGTTTTTAAATTATTTAGTTGGGTTTAGTACTGGTTTGTTAGTGATTTATTGCATGGTGGCATAGAATCAAGACCTCAACCCAATGGTATTAGATGGAGAACCATAGAAGTTTGAGAGAAAATTTCATCTTGCAGTTTAAGATTAGAATTTCACATGGGTCTAGATTATTTGCAACATTGTTTTCATTCAATTAAACAGGTTTCTTGGGTGTACCTCTAACAAAATATGAGTTTTAATTTTGTTTATTGTACTATCGTAAATTTTTTAGTAGTAAGTGGTCAGAAGTCTATTTTATTACTATGGAAGTTTTGAATATAAGCCTATTTGGGATTAAAATATGTTGGTTTATTATATAGATATGCTGACCAATCTTTGTTTTTTTGGGTGGAATCTATGTTTGCTTGCTAGAGTAAAAAAAATCAATGAATCTATTTTTGGGTGGAATCTATGCATACACATAAGAATTTGTTGATGTTTATACTCTCTTTTTGTTAGCAGATAATGGAATATTTAATTCCTATGGCAAATGGTTGACAATGCAATATTGAATCACTCACAATTTCTTTAAGCCGAAAACTTTGGCTTATTGGTAGAATGAAGTCAAATTGAACGCTTCTAATGTAGTGTTTATTTTTTTTTCTTTCAACTCTCTTTGTCTCTCACCACCAAGGTGTTCTAATTTTTCTAATTGTACATGTTGAAACATTTAAAGATTCAATTAGATTTTTCAATAGTGTTTTTATATTGTGGAATAGGTGTTCGGTTCAAATATATTTTCTATCCGCACTTATATGCTTTATATGTTGCTTTTGTAGTGATCTTCTAATTGGTATGCCTTTTAATTGACTTTTTTTGTTTGTTACATAGTGCCTTCTATCTAAAAAAACGTAAATCATATTAATTACTAACATAGATATATTAGTATGATTGCCAATGTTTCTTTTTGCATTCACTTCACTCACACATTTGTAAGATCAAAGTTTGAGACACTTACAAATGACCTGGGATTTATTGGTGTTGTATATATGAGTGTAATTAACAGTAATAGATCATTTCGGGTTCTTTATATTTATTAAAGTTGGTTTGCGAAACTACACCCTTGGCATCAAGGCTTGAAGCCTTTATAGATGTTCATTTTAGGAATGGTGGTGGTGGTAACATGTTTATGATTATATTGCGATTTTGGGTTAGAGGGTTGGGAGGTTAAAAACAGGTGTTCAAATTTAATGTTTGATTTTTTTCAGTTGTACCGTGCCTTCAGGCATGAGTTATTCTTAGTCTATATAATAAAATACAATACAATTCAAATTTCAAAAGATAAACAAAATAAATTATGTTATTCACGGTTGAGATCGCTTTAAATTTTATTTTAAAGATAATATTAACCTTCCAAATTTAATATGAAAAATAGGTCCTTAAAAGTACATTTGAAATGACTTTTTAAAAGTACTTTTAAGACTTACAACTTTTCATAAAATTTTTTTAAAAAATAGTGTTTGGAATTGCACCACCACCCACATCACCATTACCACCATCACCGTCACCCCACCACCACAACTACCCCCCCACCACCACCACCACCACCACCACCACCATCAAGGCTTTTGTATGAAAAAATATTTTTCTTTTCCATTGGAACATGCTTTGACCACATGCTTGCTTATGCAATAATTACTAAAGTTCTTTAGTTTGCTAACCGATTTAGGAAGCAACAGCTAGCGATCATATTACCATAGAATGTTATCTGATAATTTAAAGTATATCATCCAGCATAGGTACTTCAATTAAATGCCCTATCTAATAAGGGTTAGCAATGAATGATTTCATTAGCCTCCTTGGCCAATCTATTGCCAACAGATGCAGCATCCTTACAATGAATCTAAGATTATTCATGTTGTAGTAAGATGCTTCTGTTGGTTTAGACGAATTTCGTTGGCCAATATGCAACATCCCTCATTGCTATTTTTTAAATTATTTAGTTGGTTTAGATGAATTTAGTGTTCAATTGTTGGTTTTTAAATTAGGTCCTTAAAAGTACATTTGAAATGACTTTTTAAAAGTACTTTTAAGACTTACAACTTTTCATAAATATTTTTTAAAAAAATAGTGTTTGGAATTGCACCACCACCCACATCACCATTACCACCATCACCGTCACCCCACCACCACAACTACCCCCCCCCCCCCAACCACCACCACCACCACCACCATCAAGGCTTTTGTATGAAAACATATTTTTCTTTTCCATTGGAACATGCTTTGAAAAAATATTTTTCTTTTCCATTGGAACATGCTTTGGGTAGAACATATCTTGGCAGACTGTGAGAAAGAGACAATGGTGTTTTAATGGTTTGGATATGATTGTGTCTTTTATTTATTTTATTCTCCCTCTTCTCCATCTGGTCTTCACAGCAACACGCAGACTTGAAAATGCCTTCCCCAAATTTAGCATTTGTTCTTGGCACGTGGAAGAAATTATTCCTTTAAAACTAAGTTAACACTTTTATTATCAGAAATATGTAAGAGTATCTTATATTCATGTTTGTGTTGTGTGGTACCAGGTGCATAATTGGTTGGTTTTGTTTTAATATTTCATGGTGTGGTTATTTACTGGCTAGCTATGTTAGGGCGTTGTTTTGCTTAAATTAATTTTTGTTTGGAACCAAAAGTTCTTTGTAATCTCCTTTTTCTTTCATTCCACTCTATGATAAAATTAATTAAAATTCACTTTCTTTATGGTGGGGGTGGTGAAAAGCAAACTCGGTGCAGTCTGTTCTGTATTTTGTGTTTCTTGGATTTTTTATAATTCATATTCTTCCTGCATTCTTTTCCTTTGTTTTTTTATTAATTAAGCAAGATTGAAATATCTTGCACATTCAATGAAATATCTTGATTAAGTACTGTACGATTAGAATTTTCACTTTTAAGTCTTGATTTTAATTTCACTTTCAGTGATGTTATCGCGATAACACTTTTGGAACCTACAGATTTCGAACGCTTTTGACTGTTCAATTATGTTTTTTTGGATTAAGATTTTTGGTTGATTAAAATGTTTAGAATATAGTCCATTGCCTTTGTTCTAGAGTGTATTGTGTTTTCAATATTGCAAAATGCATTTTTCCTAGCCCATTAAAGTAATAAAAGAAAAGTGTTGGCCATTCATATAATAATGTTGGGGTGATTTTTTAAAAGAAAAATGTTGGGGTGATTTACACATCCCTGGAATTACTTATATTTTTCATTATCTAACAATTGAATTAGTCTCCCATTTGCATGGGTCATATCTTCCCACATTGATTTTTGAATAGTTGTTGTCTATTATTTAGTAACCAACTGAGATACTATATAAATTTGTGGGTCTAGAATCTTTGCATGAATGATCATTCGTTACCTTTGAATTAATAATTCAAAAGTTATTTGTTCTTAAAAGAAGTTAATTCGTGGCACAATGATGTTGCTGTGACAACTTTTGGTTGTCTTTGAGAACAGTGGAATCATTTTTGGATATACTTTGTTGGTGGTTTAAGGAGTTACACAAATGTTGGGCTTTTTACAATATAATTTTTTAATTATGCTGTTTATGATGAGTTAATTTTTCATACTTGGTTAATTATGGCTTATGCATTTAAAGTACTCATTATGTTTTTAAATTTTGAATGGCTTTGTGGCATTTGAACTACTCATGTGACTTACTTAGTTGTCACATGACTGCTTATGAAAGTAGACTGCTTATGATTTAACTACAATAATATTATTGTACAAATGCTGAAAATATGATATTGAATGCTATTGAAAATAACTACAATTATGCTTAAATGCCAAAATTTGAAAATGCTATTATGGATGACGATCTATGATTTTATGTGTATAAAAATGTTTATGACTATTATAATTATGAAGCTGGTAAATGATTGGGTAAACAGTTCTATTAAGGCAACACTGTTATATAATTGTGAGTTCGGTGAAAAGTTTGATCTGTTGAAGCGACAATAGCTTAACAACATACTGCAACATTTTTTCTTACATTATATGCATTTTTTTTTTTTTTATTAAAGGAGGAAAAAATGTCAAATTCATCTACGACAGCCAAATCTAAGGGGAAAGAAAAAGCTACAGTTTGTCAACTGGTATGACTTTTCATCCTATTTTTTCTCTATGGTTTTATGTGCATAAAGATGTTTATGATTTCTTTAAAAAAAAAATTTGTTAGCTTTAGATTGGTGCAAATAGTTTGTGTTCGTACTTCACTTGGTATATATTTTTTTCTTCATTTTTTTGTGTTTTCAGATAGTTAAGTTTATCTTTACATTCATATATATTTGGATGCTATGATGCCCAAAACCCGTTCGATGATATTCCTAATAGAAATGAGAAAGTGGTTGTAAAGTTGTGTTAATCTATAACTATAGTTGAGGCTAACTTCATTCGTTCTAATGTTGTAATAGTTGAATTAGTTTGGACATGATTTTCTATGTTGTCAATTGAGCATTATGGAAAAAACTCTCTGCAGTGGGTTTTACTTTATTATGGTGCATGAATTATCATGAAAGATTAAGGAAAACATATGTAGAGGAGATGCAGATCCTTGAACTCTGTGTATCCCTGCATTCTTTGTCTATTTAAAGGAAGTGTGGTTCTTCCATTTATGTTGACGACAGCTTCAGTTTTTGAATGTTTGTGTTTAATTTGGAGTGTTTTAAATTTAATTTTTTTTACAATGGGTGTTTAATTTGTGTTCTCACTCTATCTCTCTCTCTCTCTCTCCCTCTCTCTTTCACAGCACTAGCACACGCACACACACAACAACACACAAAACACACACAAACACACATTTAAATTGAGTTTTTTAATTTGGCTATTTTTATTAAAAGGTTTATAGTTATAATGAAATAGGTTTTTTTATTATGAATGTTAGGATGGAATGAATGTTGAGTTGGTTATTATTGATTAGTGTTCTTATTTAATTCATCATAAGTCTTCTTATAAAATAATCAATAGAAATAATATTTAAAGTCGATGACAGCTTCAGTTTTTGAATGTTTGTGTTTAATTTGAGTGTTTTAAATTTGGCTATTTTAATAATAGGTGTTTAATTTGTGTTTTCTCTCTCTCTCTCTCTCACAGCAGTAGCACACCCTTGACAATAACACACAAAACACACACACACATTTAATGCTACCTCCACTTATTGCACCTCCTTTAATGCTTAAAGCATTGTATGACAACAATGATGAACAATCAAAATCGTTTCGTCAACACACACGAGAGTATAATGCAGCTAATGCGTTTACGAGTCTTGGTGCTACTTTGGATGACAGATTAATTGTTGGGAGGGGGCCTAGAACATTCACCATCCATGGAGAATTACGCCATCGAACAGGATCGCTTCTGCCACAGCCAGGATGTGAACCAATTTACTCTCAATTGTACATTTATGATCCTAATTCAGCTTTAGATGTTCGCACCAATAGAAATCCTAACTTGAGAAGAGATGTTTTGAAAACCATCCAAGATTGTTTATTGCAAGTAAATCCATTTCCTATGAAATTTCGACAGGCTCACACAATTTTAAGTGAATTGGAATTGACGGGGGTGAATTTACCAGTCTATCTTCACTACAGTTCTGTAACAGATCGACGTCGATATAATCTCCCAACAATTGATGAGATTGCGGTAATATTACCGGGAGATGGAGCTGAATCAAGTGAAATGAGAGATATTGTGTTACATTTGAGAGGAGATAACGGTTTGATGCAAATTAATGAGTGTCATCCGGCCTATTTGCCATTGCATTATGTGGTATTGTTCCCTTATGGTGAGCTAGGATGGAATCCAGATTTGAAACAGTGGAACACTTCCCAAGGTGGACCTTCATCTACTCGACTGACACAGTTGCAATATTACAGTTATCGTATGTTCCAACGTGACATTGAGTATTCAACGATTTTGAGAGCTGAAAAATTATTTCAAGAATTTGTGGTAGATGCTTGGGCCGCTACTGAACAAAATCGGTTGACATACTACAAATTGAATCAATCGAAGCTTCGTGCAGAACTTTACCAAGGTCTTACAGATGTTTGTGCAGATGAGCTTGGTCCTGAACAAGTTGGTCAACGAATGGTTTTGCCATCTTCATTCACTGGTAGTGCAAGACATATATTTGAAATTTTTCAAGATTCAATGGCTATCACGCGGTATAATCAACACCCTGATATTTTTTTAACTATGACTGCAAATCCCAAATGGCCTGAAATTACTAATTCCCTATTGCCAAATCAGATCCCTATTGACCGTCCTGATTTAGTGGCCCGTGTTTTTGAGTTGAAGAGAAATTTTTTGATGAAAGAGATAGAAACAAATAACGTCTTTGGTAGAAAAGTGGCACATGTTTTTACAATTGAATTCCAAAAAAGGGGGTTACCGCACATGCATGCACTTTTGTTCCTTCATGGTTCTGATAAAATCCAAACATGTGCTCAAGTGGACAGAGTAGTGTGTGCTGAATTTCCGGATTGTCAAACTGACCCATTGCTTTTTGAAACAATCATAGGTTGCATGGTACACGGACCATGTGGTGCTCGAAATTCACAAGCATCATGTATGGAAAATGGGGTATGTACCAAGCGGTACCCTCGGTCATTTGTTGAATCAACAAGTATGGACTCTGATGGATATCCTGTCTATCGTCGTAGCAATACTGGTCAGAAGTACATCGTGAGGGGACAAGAAATTGATAATAGAGATGTTGTGCCACATAATCCGTACTTATCAAGAATGTTCAACTGTCATATCAATGTTGAAGTTTGTGCAGGAATCAGATGTGTAAAATACATTCACAAGTATATTTATAAAGGACATGATCGCGCAACAATGGTACTTGGAGGAATTAATGAGATCCAACAATATCTTGATGCTAGGTATATTGGACCTCCAGAAGCTGCGTGGCGATTATTTGGTAATCCTTTACATGAAGAGATTTCGTCGGTTGTAAGATTGGCACTTCATTTGCCTGGGATGCATCGTGTGGTCTTTAACCCTGCTGAATCTTTTGATACGATCCTTTCTAAAGGTGTACATCAAGAAACAACTCTAACTGGTTTTTTTGATTGTTGCGCTGCAAATGAATCTGCACGTGTATTAACTTATCAGGAATTTCCACAAAAATTTGTTTGGAACAAGTCTATCAATAAATGGACTCCAAGACAAAGGGGTTATGCAATTGGTAGAATGTACTTTGCTAGCCCTAATTCAGGCGAGCGGTTTTATTTACGTTTGCTTCTAACTGTTGTCAGAGGACCTACTTCATTTGACTGGCTACGCACGGTAAATAATGTTATGCATGATACATTCAAGTCAGCATGTGTTGCAAGAGGACTTCTTGAAGATGATGAAGAATGGATACAATGTCTTCAAGAGGCTGCAATTATGAGAACGGGGTACCAATTAAGAAGATTATTTGCCATAATTCTAACGGAATGCTTTCCATTGCATCCATTTGCATTGTGGACGCAATTCTCAGCACATATATGTGATGATTTAGCACACAAGATTCGTACTATGTTTGGTATTTTGAATCCAACTAATGATCATATTGAAGATTATGGCTTATATTTGATTAATCAATTGCTCCATGAGTCGGGGAAGAGTTTAGTTGACTTTCCACCCATGCCACAACCAATTGAAAATTGGAATGCAACAGTTAGAAATAGATTATTGTTTGAGCATCAACAACTTCATGTCACTGTATTAAAAATCTACTTTATGTCACTGTATTAAAATAACTTTACTATTCCTACAATATAAATATTGTGTTACTTTTATTGTTTATGTGAATAATTTAGGTGGTTGTGCATTCTCCTCATTGGGCAAAGTGCGTTCGTATTGATACGAGGACATTAAGGATAGTGATGAAGAGAAGGTTTAAAGGGATGAATAAGACATTTAAGAGAGTTAAATGATATGTAATCCATTACCGACCTGTCCACCTTTGACGATGACTAACTCATCACTGACCAAACAATTGTTTAGGTATGAAAATCTCTCTTACTAAGACTCTATATTTCTCTATTTCTCATGTAGACACACAACACACAATACATGCACAAACACAAACACATAACTGTAACCAATCAAACACTCGCAAATCAAACTCACACACCATTATATTGTCACTAATACAGATTTATGATTGAAATCATTAAGCAAATGAACCGTCTGTTGAAATGATACTAAGAAAATCTTATTTGATTGTAAGTCTCTACATTCCTCCATATATTTTCCTAAATAAATTGATAATTTGTTGCAAACTCTCTAAATTCTTACTTATATCAATCTAAATCATTTCAGGGTAATGTAATTAATTTTATTGAATCCAACTAACGAAAAAAGTAAGGGGTCTTATGTTTCGGATTTACAATTGTTTTATTTTGACTCACTTATTTCGATAATTTTTATATTTCAAATATTTTCAGGTATACATTGAAGGATACTTGATATAAGTTGTAAAGAATATGAAGTTGTTTCTTTATTTTGTGTATGTGTGTATTTTTTGTGTTCCGTCTTTTGTAAAGTTAACTAATTATACATAATTATGATGATTTTGGGTATGGAATGATGGTTGTTTTGGTGGTTTGGGTATGTAGTGATGATTGTAAGTTTTGTAGACAGGTTTATATTTTTCTGTATATCTATTTTTAAAAGAAATTCTGCATAAATTTCTTGAAATTAGTAGGGATTAACTTGATGTTTTGGTGGTTGGATATGTGTTGATGATTGAATATGTATTAATTATTGTGGTGGTATGGTAAATTATGATAACGTTATGGTAAATTAGAGTTTTAATCTAATTTTTCGTTACGCCGTGCCTTCAGGCACGGGCAATTACTAGTAATATATATATATTTCAACACACATAATTAACTCTTTATCTACTTTTTCTTTCAATTTTAGAAAGATAAATTTTAGTGAGTTAGAATAAAAATCAATTCATCATCTATTTTTTCTTCCTTTTTTCTTATTTTTTTTTCTTACAAAAAATAATGTTTATCTATCCTTGCCCCCACTTCCCGTCTTTCCGACCTTTTATTTTTCCATTATACCAACAAAACGTAAAAGAATATAGGTTTCAATTAAACTCCTCTTGCTTTCAAATTTTTTCTTGATAGGTCGGCTCGGATCAACTGATAACCCGTTAGTCTCGATTTAACATTGACAATGATGTGAGGTAAAACATGTGACACATGTAGATTCCTGACATGTGCAAGTCTAGGTCATTATGTCATAGTCCAACAAAATATGATTCGTGACATGCGTAAATCATATGTTATGGTAATTAGTCACTTTCGTTTATTAAGGTCATATGTTATGGTAATTGGTCACTTTCGTTTGGTAAACGATAATGTTTTTAAATAGAAATAACATAAACATGTGAATTGAATACAAGCAGGAATGACCTCTATCGTATTTGCATAATTCTGTCTGTACATTGTTCCTAGCCATAGATACAAAGTAATAATAATAATAAGTACCATGTTTTTGCGCCGCATAGCATCCTACAAGATATGAGAAAGTCGTGGGCTCAATTACTTGAAGTTTTGTGTCTCTTTAGTCATAGATCTTCATCTTCATAAATCTTTTTACTAGTGATGGATTGCAACATCAGCACCAATAATAACACAGTCAAACATAGTATTCTATACATGCAAAAAAAAAAAGATGTCATCGGCACAAAAGTGAATACAAGAGAATATTGTCAATTGCGAGTTTTATCATAAATGCTAACTAAGGACGGTAAACATATTTTACACAGCATCATATAGTAGTAATCGTAAGCTCCAAAAAATTACTAATTCAAGTTTGACTTGAGTTTAGTCTTGAAAATCCAAGACTACCTATTTATTAGATGGATCGTTCACGAGTCATTGTCATCTTGTATTTTTTATTTAGCACAACATTATCATTCAATTATATTACGTTTAAATTAAAATAAATTATAAATATTAAATCACAACTGCCATTTGCAAATGTAAATATTTATAGTATCAATGATAATGCTAAATAAATAACTCAAGATATGTCCCATCCTCTCATTGGAAACAATATGCACACGCAATCGACTCGTAAATTTTGAAGATTACCACTTTCAATTTGGTCAAATAACCAAAACATGTCGACACAGCATTCTATCACCATTCGCTGAAATATTTACATTGCTTAAACATTCTCATGTTAATTATCAAAAATAATTATTTGAAAATCATGTGCACTAATTTTTTTTGCTTGATAAGATGACACAATTATGCATAAGTTGTGTGCTTAAAAAGACTTTTTTTTTAAACAAGACTAAAAAATAGTTCAAGTTAGGCTAATTTAGAAAATTAGCTGAGCTCAAGCTGAACCGAGTTCGAGTGGCTCGACTGTTTTACATATAAACGAGATGGACTTTTTTTAGTGTCATTTTCAAAGCGAGTTTAAAAAAGTAAAAATTGGAGGTGAATTCCCCTAGATGTACTATATATATATATATAGTAATAGGATGATAAGTTTTTTATGGAAACCGAATATGTCATATTATGATGCTTGAATACAACAAAATTATTGGTCTTTTAATTTAAATTTAGATCATAAGATTCCATTAACAATTAAAATTAAAATTTAAAATCTGAATCACAGAACATTTGAACCTTTTTGAATTTTTCCAGGAAATAGGTGATGTTCTACTTCTTCATAACCTACCGCTACTTCATTTGTGTTTAACAGGAGTTTCGAAGGTGATAACAACAACAATTGGAGTTCGAATTTTTCTGTGATTCCAGTTCAACCTACTGGTTCTTGATTTTATGAGGTATTTTCATTTTAATTGACTTTTTTACATAATATGATTAACAGTGCTGTTTTGAAATTTACTGTAAGTTGAAAGTTACTTGCCAAAAATTCGATGTTACTTACGGGAATTTGCATTTCAACGTTATTTATCGGAATTATTTTTTATTTTGAAATTAGGTTCTAAGCTTGTTTTTCATGTTACTGTTAGTGCTTTATTATAATTAAAATTGATTATTTTCGTTTTTTCCTTTTGTTCTTGCCAAAATTCATGTTACTTACTGGTGTTCGTATTGCGACGTTCTTCAACGGAGGTTTTTTTTTTGAAATTTGGTTCTAAGTTTATTTTTCATGTTATTGTTTGTGTTTTATTGAAATTAGAATTGATTATGTTTATTTTTCTATTTCCATTTTCCCTTTATATTGGTTTTCTTGGTTATAACAGATGGAGGATAACATATTGGTTTGTTGCAAATATTGTTCTGAGACTATTGTGTTAAGAATTACAATGAATTCCATAATTGATGATGTGTTACATAGGGTGTGTGACAATTGGAATGGGTTGAGTTCCAATTGTGTTGCCTTGTCATACGCTATTCCTGAACATCCGAATTGCATTTTGCAAAATGATCGTGATGTGAGAAACATGTTTTTAATTGCACGATCTGTTCAGCTGAATTATGTTGATGTTACAATTGTTGGTAACGAGAATGAGGTTTGTGATTTTGAGAGTGGGGAAGTAGTGAAAAGTTTTGAGTTAAAGTTGACACTTTTGTTCGTGAGAATGATCTTCTCTCTCGTTTTTGTTCTCACAATGAGAAGATTTTATTAACTGATGGATGGTCCAATGACATAGTAGAGGTTAGTCAGAAGTTTGAGGGAAGAATAACTGATTTTCAGAATGCTTTATGCAAATATGCAATTGAGATTGATTTTCAGTTTAATTATGTAAAGAATGAAAAAATAAGGGTGAAGGTTGAATGTGTCGTGAAATATTTTGTTGGATGTGAGTGATTTATTATTGCTACACTCCAAATAATAAATGGGTGGTTTTTTACATTAAAAAGTTAAACAATGAGCACACATGTGGTGTGGTTGCACGTATAACAAAGAACAAAAGATTGACTTCTAACTTGGTTGAAGGACTTATTGTTGACAATGTTCGAGAAAAACCTAACACACGAACAATTGATATGTAAAGTATGTTTCATACAGATTATGACTTGACCAAATCATATGACCAAGCTTGGATGGGTGTCGAAAAAGTAAGGGATATGCTGTTCGGAGATCATTCATTGTCATGCCAACAGTTACAGTGGTATGTACAGGCTGCTAATAAAAGCAATTATGGTAGCCATTTTGTGTTAGAAGGTGATTCGAATAGGCAGCGTTTTAGTAGGTTGTTCATGTCATTTAAGGCATGCATACATGGATTTAACTATTGTCAACCCATATTGTTCATTGATGGTACATTTTTAAAGGAAAGGTATAAAGGTATCATTCTGTCTACAACTGCCAAAGATTGCAACCAAGGTGATTTTTTTTAGTTTAATTTGGTGTTACTGATTTTATTTTTACTGTTACAATTTAATAGTTGTTTTTTATGTTACTGTTCATGTTGTTGTATGCATTACAGGTTTGTTCCCCCTGGCTTTTACTGTTGTTGATTCGGAGAATGAGTGTAATTGGCGTTGGTTTTTAGAACAATTAGCTGAGAATGTTGATAATAGTATGGACCTTACCATTATGTCTGATCGCAACGTTGGTTTGATGGAAGCAATGTCAAAGGTGTTCTGAACAGTGCATCATTCATTCTACCTACAACACCTAAAATCAAATCTGAGAGATAAGTACAGTGGGGGTCGTTTTACACATGTGTTTCGTGAGCGAATGATTTTTTTTGTTTATACTGTGTGCTTATGTTCCAATAGAGACATTTTTCAATGAGAAGCTTGACGCGTTTCGACTTGAAGGAGGAGCTATTGTTGATAAGTTCTTGGAAAACCTTCCATTTGAGAAATGGGCGAATACATTTTTCAAGGGTAAACGTTATGGGGAGATGTCTTCAAATACGGTTGAGTCATTCAATGCTTGGATCATAAAGTCACATCACCTCCCTATCACAAGCATGATTGACACAATAAGGGGGTAGATCATGAACCAAATGGGGTGTTGCTTAAATATATCGTCACAGTGGAACGATATTAATTGTCCAAATATTAAAACCAAACTTCAAGCTGCTTTTACTGAGTGTCGTTCTTGACTTTTTAGGGTGTCATCAAGTCATTTTTTTAAGGTTAATTCGCATCCTTCAGTGACGGTTGACATTGAGAGATGCACGTGCTCATGCCACCAATGACAGATCAACAATTTACCATGTGCCCATGCCGTGGCCGCAATTCAAAATAGTGGAAAGAACATCAATGAGTTTGTTGATTACTTTTATCAGGTTACTACTTACAAACACTTGAAATAATTGTGAGTAAAAGGAGATACTCAAATTAAGAGTAAAACCCCGTATATATAGGCAAAATATAAAAATCATAGTAAGGGTAAAAAAGGGAAAAGAAATCCTAAAGGGAAAAGAAATCCTAATAAACCTAGGAAAGAGAAATCCTAATAAACCTAGACTATCTATACTCCAACACTCCCCCTCAAGCTAGGCGCAAAAATGTCAACTAAGCCAAGCTTGACAACGGAGTCCCGAAGAATAGACAGAGTGACAGGTTTGGTAAAAACAACTGCAACTTGATCACTGGTCCCCACAAACGATGGAGTAACAAGACCACTGCTGACCTTCTCCCGAAGAAAGTGAACATCGATCTCTATATACTTTGTTCTCTCATGTAGTACAGAGTCAGAAGCGAGCTGAATAACAGATTGATTATCACAATATAATGTGGATGGAGAGGTCACTGAAAAACCCAACTCGTCAAGAATCGATCATCACATGCTCCCCCATAATCTGAATCTGAATAACAGGCTAGAGAACCGGTCTGAGATCCTGATGCATAAAACAACCCAAGTCCAGGACAAGACTTGAGGTACCGAAGAATATGATAAACTGCATCAAGATGAGGCTGACATGACCTATGCATGAACTGACTAACTCGGCTGACTGCGAATGAAATGTCCGGCCTAGTATTGGCTAAGTAGATAAGTCTACCTACCAATCTTTGATAAACTGTCGGATCTTTCAACTCCTCACCTTCAGCAGTAAGCTTCAGGTTTGGAATCATACGTGATAATGCCGGTTTGCACCCCAACATCCCAGTGTCTGAAAGAAGATCCAAAACATACTTTCTCTGAGAAAGAACAATACCTCTACTTCTACGGGCAACCTCAATCGTATGACTACATCACTGAAGCGAGAGAACCAGGCTCGTGGCGACTGTCATACCTTTCCAGACAGTCGACATACCTTTCCAGCATACTCCCCCTCACCACGAAAGCCCGGTGGTGCATCCATATAAATAATCTCGTCCAGATCACCGTGAAGAAATGCATTCTTCACATCTAATTGATGAAGAGGCCAAGAGTACTCCGCAGCCAGAGAAATAATTAACCGAACAGTAGTCAATTTTGCCACGGGGGCAAATGTAGCACCAAAATCACGACCTGGTACCTGAGTAAAGCCCTTCGCCACAAGTCTAGCCTTGTAACGATCAATAGTACCATCCGCAAGAAACTTCAGGGTGTAAACCCAACGACAGCCAACAGGCTTCACCCCTGAAGGTAAGGAGACAAGATACCATGTATGATTACGCTGAAGAACGTCCATCTCTGTCTGCATGGCAAGAACCCACTGGGGTTCCCGCATAGCTTCCGAAATAGAGCGAGGAACCAGCGTATCTGATAAGGCCATAGTATAAGCTCGAAATGTGGGAGACAGATTACCATAAGAAACATAAGCAGAGATCGGATATAAAATCTTTGCGGTCCAACCATATCGATCAACTGGACGGCGATCATGCTGCGAGAAGGTGGCTTAAGCTCTGGATGGAGCTTCCAGCAAGTAGCTTCCACGGGTGAAACGCAATAGCAAAGTTTCACCATCAACAAAGGGAGATTACACAAAATTCTCTAATCTAGAGAATAAAACCAAACATGGATGCCCAAAATTGGGGGCCAAAAACTCCCCGTCCTGACTGAGAATACATCTCTGATAATGCGCTCCATAGCTTCGGAACAGAGCTATGAAACTGGTGGATCTTGCAAACAGAGGGCTCCATTGAGCCAAATAACCATCCAAGAATGGCACAGTTTTCAGAGAACCATGCAGAATATCCAGGGTCAGCATCAACTGTCTTTGGGTGAGATCTTGTCAGCCAACCAAGCTTCCTTACACGTCCTAAGAAAAGCTGGAATGAGCGTGACCACTCAGCGAAGTTACGACCATTCAACAATTGTGCCGTAACTTTTTTGAGAGATCATGCCGGTAATGCTGGTAATGCAACTAGACCCGTTGAGATCTCGTTCCAAGAACCTAGATTATATTAAAATCTAGACCCGTCTGAAGAACCCAAATTACAAGCAAGAACGCCACAAAGGATGTGATTTACCTTTGATAAATTCAAAAGTTCAATCAAGAACAAGAGGAGTAAACTCAACTCAATTCACAATCAAAATTCATTATAGATTGTCTCAACGGTAGAGGTGTCAACAGTAGGGTTCTCAAATCCCTCAGTAGTAGCCATATCAACAACAATACTGGGGCACCCGTGACAGAAAAATAACTCTAAGATAAATAGAGGAATAAAATAAGGAAGAACAATATACCTTCAGTCGAACAGTAGCGACAAATAGGGAAGGTCCAAAAAGCTCCCAAATAACTCTAAGATAAATAGAGGAATAAAATAAGGGAGAACAATATACATTCAGTCGAACAGTAGCGACAAATAGGGAAGGTCCAAAAAGCTCCCAAATAACTCTAAGATAAATAGAGGAATAAAATAAGGGAGAACAATATACCTTCAGTCGAACAGTAGCGACAAATAGGGAATGTCCAAAAAGCTCCCAAATAATCAAGTCACGGTGCCCAGAAATCCAAAATATATAAATAAGTGATCTACTGCATCAAGGGCAGATCAACAGAATGTACAAGACTAAGGCCTAAAATTGAACGGAAGAGATTGGGCAAAAACGAGGGCCAAGACGAAGCGACGGCTTGATCAAGGCGGACAGCGACGGCGCCGTCACTTTAACCTCTCCTATTAAACTTTCAGGCAGTTGATGGCCAGGGTGGTTTCGGCGGTATGGCTGGTAGAGCCATACACTAACCCTACCCCAAACACTAACCCTACCCCAAACCCTAACCTTGCTCTGATACCAACTTGAAATAATTGTGAGTAAAAGGAGATACTCAAATTAAGAGTAAAATCCCGTATATATAGGCAAAATATAAAAATCATAGTAAGGGTAAAAAAGGGAAAAGAAATCCTAAAGGGAAAAGAAATCCTAATAAACCTAGGAAAGAGAAATCCTAATAAACCTAGACTATCTATACTCCAACACAAACTGTGTTATTTTGAGCCTTTACACCCTATTTCAATACTTGGTCATCCTGACTTTTCAGCGGTTGACGTTGATATGATGTCATCATTGTCAAAAAAACAACCAGGTCGTCCAAGGAAGCGTAGATTTAGGTCTACAGGTAAGCTTGTTAGGAAAATTCATTTTGGCCATTGTGACTGTTTAGGTAGTCATAATAAGAAGACTTGTAATGAGCCATTGTAAAATTCTGTATGTTTTTGGAATAAGATGTTACTTTATTTTTTTCAGCTCTCGTATTTGTCATGTTACACATTTGAGAAAACCATGTGTTATCCAATGTCATAAGTTAAAAGTGTATTATTATTCTCGTATGGTCAATATATGTTTCATGTTACTATTAATGTGACCATTTAGTTGCTAAGGATGTTACTCCCAATATTACTAATTAATGCTCGTGTTAGAGAGTAACTATTTGTGTAACAATTTTACAAAGGTAAATTTGTAACATTCATTAATGTTCAAATTCATTTGAAAATGAAAAATTAAAACAGATTTTATGTGATTGCCTAAATAGGAAGAAATTTAAAAAAATGTTACTACACATGTTACTTTTTCTTGGGTAACCAATCATGAAGAGTTTTCAACTATTTTACAAATAATATATACAAACAATATCCAACCATGTGGATAACAATATTTAGCTTCCACAGACAACTTCATTTCAGCATTCTAAAATCGAACGGGTTCTTTAATTTGGAACATTTTTTGAGCATGTTACTATTTGAATTTACAATTTGGATAGAGTTTTCTTTGTTCCACAAACATTCCATTATAATCAAATATCAACCAACCAACAATTACAACTAAATTTTAATCCATCCATTTATCAACCAACAAACAATTACAACTAAATTTCAATCCATCCATTTATCAACCAACCAACAATTACAACTAAATTTCAATCCATCCATTTATCAACAAACCAACAATTACAACTAATTTCTAACCAACCCTACGATTAGCCTAAAAAAATAGCTATGAAAAATATGAGTAAATCCTATTGTTTGTGTATCTCTTTCTCAATCTTGATCTTGTTTTGTAGTCTTCAATAGTCCATGCATTCCTATGGTTAATGAATGTAAACACCATACTATCCGTAGAGCGGTAAGTTGAGGTGGTTTCAATTGCTCTTCTATTTGCTGTCCATGAGCAAGCTGTTATACTAAGTAACACACGTACAATCCGTAGTCGACCCTGTATTTATGTATTTTTTTAATTATATTTAATGTAATATACTTAAAGGTATACTACTTTATTATATATGTACGTGTTAGCTCTTTGTTGAGGACAATTCTCATATGAATATATTGGACATTTGATGTCTTGTGTGCTGACAACAATTTCATCTTTTGTTTTCAATGACTTCTTTTGTCCTTCTTTGGATGTCGTCTCCACAAATTCTTTTTGTCATAATAAAATGTTGTTAATTTTGTACAAGGTAAATATATCAAACAATGTGGGTTGTTCACATTTTATTAACTTACTAATATTTTTGCATCCTCAAACCATTTGTCCATCATTCTACTACAAGGTTTCAAAGAGTTGTAGTGGATCCATTCCCCTACTTCTGTATCCAGTACAAGCAAGGTCCAGTGAAATAGTATGGGTTGGCTGCGCTGTGCATCTAAATTCATTGGGAACACAAGTAATGGCCAATCCTGCTCCATGTTCAGATTGTTGTTTATCTCATTTTGTCGTGAGTGTTCTTGCTTCCAGACCGTTAAAAATGTCAACATGTTAAACAATAGTAACACATAAACTTTGGAGGCTGAACAATGTCAATAGAGAACAGTAACATACATGTTATTATATAGTAACAAAGACAAATGTTATAAATCTGCATGTGTTCTTATAATAACACTCATGTTACTAACAGCAGTGTTACTATAGTGACATTCATGTTGTTATAGTAACATTCATGTTACTGTATCTATATAACTGTAGTAACACGAATGTTACTATATTCATGCTATTTATTCAATACTCCAGCAAGCAAGATTACAAAGTGGGTTACAAAAACTCACCCAGCACAGACTATTGAAACAGAAACATTTACAAATCTTTTCTTCCATCAAGATTTTTCCCCAACAATCAATTATCTGAGTAATAACACGATTTAGTTTAAATAACGTATATTTAAGGATTGCATAATTTTTCAATGTTGTCAAGATGCATGGTACATTACATTGTTGTGCAGCTCTTCACCATCCATGAATTTTAACACATCGTCAATATCAATGATATTTTCAGACCTTTTTCCATTCCATAACATTGCCCTTTTAACTAAAAATAGTACATGTTATTAAAATAGAGTATAAACAATAATAGATAGAAAGTGTTTCATAATGATCATTAAGTTACTGACTTTTTTCCTTCAGCCTTATACATTTGAACCAATTTATTATACACATTCAATCCTAATTTCTTATACGCTTTCCATCCATGATCCCTTACTTTCTGCTTCTCACTTGGCATTATAATATCTAAATCATCAAAATCGATGCAGCTATCTGGTATCTTCTTCTTCCCTTTAATTTTGTCGACTTGTTCCTGGCTTTCAACTTATTTCAAAATTTTATTTTCTCTCTTTTTTTCCTAGTATACTCATAATCTTCATCTCTCTTTCTTTTTCTTTCTTTCCTTCCCTTTCATTTTTCTTACCATCGATGTTTGTCCTTTACCTTCGGTGGGCTGAGATTTTGGTGAGATCCATGGGTACCTCTGTGTAACTGCTGCATGTACGGCCATATCAGCTATAACATCATGCAGGGAATTGTTCTCTTCTTCTAATTCGGACACCTTTGATAAGAGTGTTTGAATTTATTCTTCTTGTGTTTCCTTGTTTTTTTCCAGAAGATCAACTAACACTTTTAATTATGAAACCTGAATGTTCCTGTCAACAAGTTTCATTACATACTTTTCAATCTCTTTCAAATCTTCCTCCCTTTGGTTTTCTCCAATATTCTTGATGACCATTTGAAGTGCTTCATTTTCCATAGTCAGCATTTGGATAGTAAATTTTTGCATCTCATTTTCAACAATCAATTCGGACACACCTTCATTGTCATCTGAAGGTTGTTGCGACTTTTCCTCATGTATTACCACTTCATCTGGTTCAATAACTATTGATTCTTGAATGACCACATCAACAAATGCATCAAATTGTTGGACGTCATGAGTCTCATTTTGGAGATGATGATCGTTTGTAGGAACATGTAATGCATCTTCACTTTCATGGACATCTTCATTAACCACAATATGATCATAAGCATCTACATTAGGTTCATCACTTGCATATTCTAATTCTGAATTTAAAGCACTCTTGTTGGCAATAGTGTTTTGTTGTGGAACCTCCACACTATCCGACACATTCTTGGTATTTTTTCGATTTCCTTTCATTAAGCTCTTCTCACCAAATGTTTTCTTAAGTTTCCTTCGAAAAACCTGACAACTTGATTAGAAACATAAAAAAAAATATACCCAATAAATGTTCACCTCGATTGAATCAAATGACCGTGAATTACACAGTAATATTCATAGTAACATCAATTTCACATTAGCATCCAATTTTCTATTAGTAACATTCACAGTAACAACAATTTTTATAGTAACATTGATCACAAAATTAACATTGTCATGCAATTAACCAATAGTCAAAATTAATAGAAATACGATAAATTAATTTTTTTATAATACCTGATCGGCTGCGATGTCGGAAAGTGTATTTTGTGCGAGAGACGTTCAAAGTTTTCTTAAATTCCATTTCATCCAATGTGGGAAAGCATTTGTGTAAAATCCGGTTAAATTTGAACTTTTCACAAAAGGGGTAAAATGATAATTTATCATTACGGTACAGGATGCAAACCTAAAATTTTTTAGAACTCGGATGACGAAACAGACCTCACTATTGAATTCGTCTCACAAAATTTAGTTATCCCGTCAAATTTCATCGAATTCTAAGATAGTCAAATTTTTTATGTTTTACGAGACGATCGAATCTCGGGTGACCAAAAAATAAAATTTTTAATAAAATTTCAAAAGTTAAAAATTAATTTAAGGTAAATTAAAATAAAAATATTTTGAACTTGAATCGGCGCGAAATTTAATCTTTTCAGGGTGAAAACGGATCCGAAAAAAATAGGGTCGTGTAGCGCGTTGTGGGTCAAGTATTCTAAGGCTATAAATAGGGGGAAAATCTGATTTCTCCCCCATATGTTCAGCCGTTCACCAATAGAAAAGAGAAAGAGAGAGAAATCTTACCTTTTCTCTACGATCTACAGAGCTCGAGTGTTTGAATCCACTCGAGCCATGAATTAAAGTTGCTCCTCTCGTCGTGCGCTACATGACCATACCAACAAGGAGGGTTTTCACCAAAGATTCCAAAGACGAGATTTTGAAGAAGTGAAGATTTTAGCTCATTTTGGGGGTCTTGGAGATTTTTGACGCCATTTACGTTTCAAGAGGTAGGGTTCTTTCCTATTTGGGTTTATTTTATAACCTAGGGTGTGAAATTGATGAAATGAGTAGGTAGGTAGAAATATATATTCACTTACCTATGTTTGTGAAATTGAAATGGGTAGGTTGATAGAAATATATATCACTTACCTATGTTTGTGAAATTGATAGAAAGGGGTATAAAAATGGTTTAAAACAAATTCCTAGCATGGCGTTGGTATGTGGTCACTACTTGTGTAATTTCATAGAAACTGGTGTTATGTGGGCATGCTATGTGTTTATATTATGTCTTTGTAAATAAAATGTGTTATTGACATATATTATGTAATAACATTCTTGTGATATATTGTTGGATATGAAAATGTTAATGTATACTTATAGATATATCAACATTGTGATAAAATTGGTAATTATATGCTTTGGATACGAATTGCCCTGGAATATGTATAAATATGGTAAAATTTGTTCATATGACATTTATTACATATAGGGCATGACACCGATATGACAATAGTATATTACATTGCATTTGCACGAAGGCATCGCATCCATGGGCACGATGCATGGGTGTGTGCATGGTTTGATCAAGCACCATACTTGGTGGTTGATGGGTGGGCTTGGGATTAAAAATCCGACTGAGTCATAGGGCTGTATGAAAAATTAGGTCAGAGTTAGCAAGAAGAGCTAGATAATCCCTCGAGTGAGAGGCCCGATAATTGGATACGCACTCCGTTGGTATAAGAGCCCATAAAGTGTGTTAGTGTACGCGAAACCGTTGGTGGAAGTCCATGAATTTGGTGTCAGTTGGGTGCCGTTGGTGTAAGTCCATAAATACCCACCCCAAGAAAGACCCAGAGATTTTTAAATAGTCATTGAGTGTGTAACGCCAATGGCGAGGCTTGGAAAGCTAGTTTTTATACTCATGGCATTGCATGGGCGAAAAAGAGTCAAGGAGAGCTCGGATTGAGTTGCATGAGTGGGTATCACCTCATATCATGACATGACATGTTATATTCTAACTTAGACTTACTAAATCTTGGTTGGAATGGTTGTTGCTTGTTTATGTGTTGCATGTGAGCATTTCATATGCATTTAGGTTGGAGAGTAGCTTCTGTAGGAAATACTCTACTGAGCGTGACTCACCCTTTATGGGAAAAATATTTCAGGTGCAGGTGGTACATTGGCGGAAGGCTCTCACTCGGGGCCTCAAGTATGAAAAAAGGCGGAATGTGGCTCTATTTTGAGTTTTTGTACAAGTATTATGAAAACTTAGTTTTGATATGTAAATTTATGGAAATGAATGTAATAGAATGTGTATGGAGCTTGTATTAAATGAAAATCTTCATTATACATGTGTTGGATGGATGTAATGTGGATTGAAATGAATTAAAAATGAAAAACAGGTGAAACAGACAAAACTAGACAAAGCATACTAGTACAGTCTACCGGTAGGAAATTTTCAGTAGGCTAACCCTACCGGTAGGGATTTTTCCAGTAAGCTCAGCCTACGGTAGCCTACTGGTAGGACTTCCAAAACTTTAAAATTTTAAAACTATTTTGCCATGCTTTTAGGCCATGTGTCCTTCCTTCCAAATGATGTAAATGGACTATTTAGACCACGATTTGATTAAATGATAAATGTACACGGTTTACACGTATGAGTTATAATTCCTGTTAAAGGGATGCTAGCGACGTGATGTCGAGTCGTGCGACAATCACGGGTACTTCCGTGGGTTGATGGGTGGTCAACGGTTGAAAAAAGACCTTGATTTTAGGGGCTTCACAGCTTGGTATCAGAACATAGGTAAACGATTTATCTAGGAATTGATTGGGCATGAGTCTAGACCATTGCATTCATTGTGCATTTTATTGTGCATTTTATGCTATACATGTTATGTGTTATATGTTATGTGAATGATATACATGGTAAAATGTATATGAAAAAGGGACACTAGAGTTAGAAAATATAATCTTAGGGGTCGAAAAACAAAGGAACGAGATAGTTCAAGGTATAGATGTCTACTAGTGGGGGCCATAAACTCTACTAGGGAGATAAGGAGACAAATCTCAAGATTTCAAATTTGGTCCCTACTTTGGGATACTAAATTAGTGCTCTATTGCTATCTGGCACGTATGTAGATGGTAAGTAGAAGAAGCGGACGTCGAGGCGGTGAGCAGAACAATAATCAACCACCACTAGTCATTGACAAACAAGCCTTCATAGAGGCTATTGGTACTATGGCAATGAGGCATGAGTAACTTCCAAAAGTTTAAGGCGCACAAGCCTCCGATATTCAAGGGAGGGGTGGATCCGATGGTGGTCGACCATTGGTTCTGGCAAGTTGGTTTTGGCAAAGATCCATGCCACGAAGATAAGGCTAGTTGGATTCCAGCTAGAGAGAGAAACCCAATTGTGGTGGGATTGGACTAAGGACTCCAAGAACTTGGAAGAAATGTCATGGGGAAAGTTCCAGGAGCTCTTCATGGGTAAATACTTTCCAGCGGCTGCTCGACATGCAAAGGCCCGGGAGTTCTTAGATTTGAAATAAGGGATGATGATGGTGATGGAGTATGTGGCTAAGTTCACCAAACTAGCCCGTTTTGCTAATGATTACGTGGCCACGGATATGGCCAAGGTGAGAAAATTCGAGGATGGTTTGAAATTATCTATCCAGAAAAAAATTGTGGGTCTCCGCCTACAAGACTTGGACTCGATGGTCGAGACAACTATGACTATTGAGAGAGAGGTGGATGACGCAAAGAGCATCCGAGAGTCGAGTGCTAAGGACAAGAAGAAGGAGGGTCAATCCTCTTCTTCTAGCTCGGAAAAGAGGCAGATGACTTTTACTCCTCAGGGACATCAAGGACAGGGCTGCGACTATCAAAACTAAGGCCAAGGTTGATTCTCCCAAGGTGGGGGAAACCCCAAGACAACTTATCAGGCCGGTCAACGGACATGTTTCCATTGCCACTAGCAAGGTCATATGAAGCAAGATTGTCCTCAAAGACAGGGATCCTAGAGTTATGGGGCGTCTTAGTCCCAGTCATCAGTGGGACAGCCACAAATATATTTTGTTCCTCCCTACCCCACCACAGGCCAAGGAAGCTAGTATCAGTTTTAGGGTGCTACTCAGGCCCCTTCTACTTCATGAGCGAGGACTTTGCAATTAGGTCAGATGGGCCAGGTCATGGGTCGAGGCCAAGGACAGGGCATGCAGGCCAGGACTTCGAGGACTCAGGGGCGTGTCTATGCCATCACACCTCAGACTGAACCAGTGGATTAGTCAGTCATCCAGGGTACATTTCTTCTTTCTTGTTTATGGGTAGGGTATTATTTGACTCTGGTCGATCGCATTCATTCATATCTGTATCATGTGTGAAAGATTTGGGCTTAGAGGTTGATACCTTGAAAGAGCCGTAGTATGTAAATTCACCCCTAGGAGCTAGGGTGTGTGTTGACGAGATATGTCAGAGCTGTGAGTTAGAGATCTCGGGGATTCTACTCACCGTGGACCTTAGGGTCATGGACATGTCGGAGTTCAATGTTATCTTTGGGATAGATTGGTTGGCGGCACATCGGGTCGTCATTGACTGTGATCGAAAGAGAATAACTGCTTACACACCGGATGGTGATTGTTTCAAAGTTCAGGGGGAAAAGCATGAAGCTTTGCCCCAATCCGTGAATGACTCCTATTGGCATGGGTAGTTGATGGGTTGACTTGCGAGCCTTACCTTGGAGGATGAGGTAAGACAAGAGTTAGGTCTACCTCGGGTTGTGTGAGTATGAGAAAGTTTTTTCGGACGAACTATCGGGATTACCTCCCTATAGGGATGTAGACTTTAGCATTGAGTTACATTCTGGTACATCGCCCGTTTCTATGACTCCACATAAGATGACGCTAGCTAAGTTACAAGAACTCAAGGTCCAATTACAAGAATTGTTGGACAAGGGTTTTATTAGGCCGAACACTTCACCATGGGGCACTTTGGTATTGTTTGCCAAGAAGAAGGACAAGACCGTTCGATTGTATATAGACTATCGATAGTTGAATCGGGTTATTATCAAAAATAAGTACTCTTTACCGAGGATTGATGACCTGTTTGATCAACTAAGAGGAGCGCGGGTATACTCCAAGATAGATCTTGGCACCGGCTACCATCAGTGGAGGATTAGGGAGACAAATATCCCTAAGACAACGTTCAGAACGCGGTATGGGCATTTCGAGTTCACTGTGATGCCATTTGGATTGACGAATGCCCCGGCGGCATTCAAGGATCTCATGCATATGGTGTGCCAACCCTATTTAGATCAGTTCATTGTAGTATTTGTTGACGGCATCTTGATCTATTCCAAGTCTGAGGAGAAGCATGAGGGTCACTTGAGGATTGTTCTCCAGACCTTGAGAGATCACTTGTTGTACGCCAAGTTCAGCAAGTGTGAATTTTGGCTTATTGAGGTAAAATTTTTGGGACACGTGGTGTCGTCTTCGAGTATATCCGTGGACCCGGAGAAGGTTGAGGCAGTTATGAATTCGGAGAGGCCAAAGTCAATTTTCGAGATATGTAGTTTCATGGAATTGGCAGGGTACTATCGGAGATTCATCGTGGCCTTCTCCCGATTAGTTGCACCTATGACGAGATTGACCCTAAAGGAGGTCAAGTTTGAGTGGAATGAATCGTGTGAGAAGGCATTCCAGGAGTTAGAGAGGAGGCTTACCTCATCTCCTATTTTGATAGTCCTGGAGAGGGGACAAATGTACATGGTGTACTGTGATGCCTTTAGAGGTGGACTTGGTTGTGTTTTGACGTAGTCCAGGAGGGTGGTGGCTTATGGTTCTTGGCAATTAAAGAACTATGAGCAGAATTATCCTACGCATGACATGGAGTTGGAGGCCATTATCTTTGCCTTGAAGGCTTGGCGCCACTATCAATATGGGAGCAGTTTGAGGTATTTTCGGACCACAAGACTTTGAAGTATATCTTTACTCAGCGAGACCTAAACATTAGGTAGCGTAGGTGGATGGAGTACTTGGAGGACTACGACTTCACTGTGCATTACCATCCTGGTAAGACAAACGTGGTGGTTGATGCACTCAGCCGGAAGTCACTAAGAGTCTTGACTAGTGTAGTTTCCTGGGAGTGGCAAAGGCTCAAGCCTGTGAAACAATTTGGGTTACACTACAAGGGTCAGGCTCAGGGTATTTTAGGGAGCATGGTGGCTATGCCTTCCCTACTGAGCAAGGTGATCGAGTCCCAAGGGCAGGACCTAGAGTTATTGGCTATCAGGGACCGAATGCATGTAGGTACCGGTGACGAGGGTTGGGTCATTCACTCGGATGATAGTCTTCGGTATAGGGGAAGGGTTGTGGTTCCCTAGTTAGCGGATCTGAGAGAGGAGATCCTTAGGGAGTTCCATTACTCTCGATTTGCTGTACATCCAAGTGACACGAAGATGTACCATGATCTTCGTCGCTAGTATTATTAGAGCGGAATGAAGAGACGCGTTGGAGATTTTGTCAGACGATGTTTTACGTGTGAGCAGGTCAAGGCCGAGCACCAGAGACCAGCGGGGTTACTCCAGCCTTTGGAGGTAGCTGAGTGAAAGTGGAAGCATGTCACGATGGATTTTGTGACCCACTTGCCACGGACATGACGCAGTGTGGGTGATAGTGGATCAACTTACAAAGTCAGCACACTTTTTAGCTGTGTGGATGACCTTCACATTGAAGGAATTCTCCAGGTTGTATATACAGGAGATTATCCGGTTGCATGAGGTACCTATATCTATAGTATCGGATCAGAATTCCAGGTTTACGACTCACTTTTGGGAGAGTTTTCAATTGGCCATGGGGACATAGTAGATGATAAGTATAGCTTTTCATCCCCAGATAGACGGTCAGCCAAAGAGGGCCATCCAGATATAAAAGAACATGCTACGAGTATGCGTCCTAGATCTCAAGGGTAGCTGGGAAGAGCATTTACCCTTAGTGGAGTTCGCCTACAATAACAGTTATCAGGCAAGCATTCAGATGCCACCCTATGAGGCACTTTATGGGAGGCATTGCCATTCTTCGGTGTGCTAGACGAAGGTGGGAGAGAAACCCTCTACGGGTTCAGATTTGGTTAGAGACACCTCAGAGAAGGTGGACCTGATACGAAAACGTCTTCTTATAGCTCAGAGTCGACATAATAGTTACGCTGACAGACGGCGATGACCTCTGAATTTTGAGGATGGAGATCACATCTTCTTGAAAGTGATGTCTAAGACGGGAATGGTCAAGTTCAGAAAACAAGGAAAGTTGTCGCCGAGACTTATCGGGCCCTTCGAGATACTCGAAATGGTGGGTACAGTGGGTTACAGATTGACGTTATCGCCAAATTTATCAGGTGTTCAGGCGGTGTTCCATGTTTCTATGCCCCGGAAGTATATTCCAGATCTGACACATGTAGTGGATTAAGGTGAGTTGATTGTTGATGCTGATGGAACCTTCGAGGAGGGACCGATGCATATCATGGACAGTCGGGAACAAGTTTTGCTAGGCAAGACTGTGAGGCTAGTGAAGGTGTTGTGGCAGCACCAAGGTATGGAGGAGGCGACATGGGAGTGTGAGGATATCATTCGTACCAACTATCCGTTCCTGTTTAAGGATGGAGGTACAATTTTATAATCATAAGTATGATATTACTGTTGCATATGCATGTGGTTGAATGTGCATGTGTGTGTAAATTTTGAGGACGAAATTCTTTTAAAGGAGAAAGAATGTAAAACCTGAGTAAATTTGAACTTTTCACTAAAGAGGTAAAATGGTAATTTGTCACTATAATACGGGTTGTAAACCTTAAATTTTTTAGAACTCGGATGATGAAACGGACCTTACCGTTGGATTCGTCTCACGAAATTTAGTTATCCAGTCAAATTTTATTGAATTCTGAAATAGTCGAATTTTTTACGTTTTACGAGACGGTCGAGTTTCGGGTGACCCAAAGATGAAATCTATAATAATAAAATAGAACCAATTTTGAATCTTTATTCACTTAAAAATTTAATTTTATTTAAATTCATTTGAAAAAGCACAAGGACGGTTCAGATTCATTCTAATTTTAATCCAATGATCTAAATTTCATCTCAATTCTTTTAACTTAATCCAAAGGCTCACATCAAACCCACCAATCAAACCCATTCCCTACAGTTACTCTCTGCCTCAAATACTCTCTGCCTCAAATCAAACCCATTCCCCTACACACCAACCCACCCCTACAGCTACTCTCTGTTGATCCCAACCCATTTCCTCTGCCATGCCTCATGGCTCAACACAACGGCAGCACACAGCAACCCAAACCCCTTACCCCTCTACCCACACCCCTCTCACTCCTCTGCCATGGCTCAGCAGCGGCACACAGTGGCGATGGCGATCAACACAGCAGCGACACCAACGGCGTTCAACACAGCGGCACACAGCGGCTCACCAAGCTCAGCCCAGGTATATTATTCGGGAATTAGAAACCAGTAAAGGAAGTTAGAGTTCCAAAATCACACCTTTGTTCTCAAGAAAAAATTGATTTGTTGCTGAAAAGAATATACTTTTCTGCAAGTTGGTGGAGAAAACGAGTTAAAAACTGATTACTGCTCCAAAAGAATATATGCTCCAAAAGATTACTGCACCCTCAAAAACGAGTTAAAAACTGAAATTTTCCTGGAAACAATTTTCTGTTGAAACAAACAGAACGAACAAGATTCATGGGTTATGTTTGTATAGAGTCTATAGACCTTAGCTGCAATATCGGTTATAATAGTGATTTTATGGGCAATTGATTCAATAGTTGGATTAGTGGAATCTTTGCTCTGCTAGGCGGATAAAAATGCTGGGAAAATTACCAGTAAGCTCTACTAGATGGATAAATAGTTTTTGGTAACTTTTCAAGAAACTGCTTTCTGTTGAAACAAGCAGAACAAATGAAATTATTTGTTTGAAATATTGATTAATGAGTAAATGATGTTATAGTAGGTGAAAGAGACTTAGAGAAAGGATTGCTCTCTCCAACAGCTTACCAAAACCCTATCGCCGAGCAATCACCATCACCATCCTCAGCCCCTGCACCCGCTTTGGTTCTGTCAAATTCCGGAAACCGAATTGATCAATCCGGGAAAAAGAAATATGTGAAACAAGTGACGGGTCGGCACAATGACAGTGAGCTTCATTTAGCAGCTCAGAGAGGTGATCTTCACTGGCATAGATTCACAGTGCAAGATGATGACACCAAACACCAGTAAACCAACTCTAATCGTAAGTTTGTTCACAGGTGATTGGTGCCCTCAATCTTGCAAAGAAAACCCGGTTATGCATAATTAGTCATCTCCTCGAGGTCTTTCCTAAATGGCCGAGGTCTTTCCTAAAATATAGTCCTGGTTCATAGTTTTGATGAACAATTTTTCATTCGAGATTCATGAAATGTCTTGGAAGATGTTTGATCTTATGAGACTTAAGACATTTCATTTCTTTCTAACCCAAGAGTTAATGCAAGCAACATTATTAAAAGTTTAATAAACAACTTTATTTGAGATAGTCATTGTTAACCCCTACTATTTGGGTCGACCAGAGCTTGCTTTTACTCAACATCTATTCAGTTTTTTTTTCATCTGTTCAGTTTTTTTTCCTGAACAGTTTTTTTTTTTTTTTTTCCCTGAATTGATGTATTTCAACTGTGTAATTCCATTAAAAATGTTTGCTTATTTACTCGATCAATTGCAAAAATGTTTACTTTATTGTATTGTGTTGGTTTGATATGTTTTTTTTTAAGTGTACATAATTTTGTGTGTACAGAATTTTGTGATCTTCGAGTTACAAATGTAGATTCTTTCCTTATGTAGATTCGAGTTGCAAATCTACTGATAATCTCAACTGCAAATTTGAATTTAATCTCAACTCGAGTTGCAAATTCGAGTTGCAAATTTACAGCAAATGTAGATTTAAATATTTTTTGGAATGAATAATCTCAACTGATTCGGGTTGGAAATGGGTTAATCTTTTGTGAGATTTTGCGATTCTTTTGATGATCTTTTTTTTTTTTTCCCTGAACTGATGTATTTCAACTGCGTAATTCCATTAAAAATGTTTGCTTATTTACTCGATCAATTGCAAAAATGTTTACTTTATTGTATTGTGTTGGTTTGATATGTTTTTTTTAAGTGTACATAATTTTGTGTGTACAGAATTTTGTGATCTTTTCACTTTTTGATCTATTATTCCAGGTTTTGCAAATCAAATCTGCTATACTAAATTCCTTGAAGTTTGAAATGACAGCCCCGACATCCTAATTGCTATTTTGATTTTGCGAAGTTTGGGCAACATCCCTCATTGCTATTTTTTAAATTATTTAGTTGGTTTATATGAATTTAGTGTTCAATTGGTGGTTTTTAAATTATTTAGTTGGGTTTAGTACTGGTTTGTTAGTGATTTATTGCATGGTGGCATAGAATCAAGACCTCAACCCAATGGTATTAGATGGAGAACCATAGAAGTTTGAGAGAAAATTTCATCTTGCAGTTTAAGATTTAGAATTTCACATGGGTCTAGATTATTTGCAACATTGTTTTCATTCAATTAAACAGGTTTCTTGGGTGTACCTCTAACAAAATATGAGTTTTAATTTTGTTTATTGTACTATCGTAAATTTTTTAGTAGTAAGTGGTCAGAAGTCTATTTTATTACTATGGAAGTTTTGAATATAAGCCTATTTGGGATTAAAATATGTTGGTTTATTATATAGATATGCTGACCAATCTTTGTTTTTTTGGGTGGAATCTATGTTTGCTTGCTAGAGTAAAAAAAATCAATGAATCTATTTTTGGGTGGAATCTATGCATACACATAAGAATTTGTTGATGTTTATACTCTCTTTTTGTTAGCAGATAATGGAATATTTAATTCCTATGGCAAATGGTTGACAATGCAATATTGAATCACTCACAATTTCTTTAAGCCGAAAACTTTGGCTTATTGGTAGAATGAAGTCAAATTGAACGCTTCTAATGTAGTGTTTATTTTTTTTTCTTTCAACTCTCTTTGTCTCTCACCACCAAGGTGTTCTAATTTTTCTAATTGTACATGTTGAAACATTTAAAGATTCAATTAGATTTTTCAATAGTGTTTTTATATTGTGGAATAGGTGTTCGGTTCAAATATATTTTCTATCCGCACTTATATGCTTTATATGTTGCTTTTGTAGTGATCTTCTAATTGGTATGCCTTTTAATTGACTTTTTTTGTTTGTTACATAGTGCCTTCTATCTAAAAAAACGTAAATCATATTAATTACTAACATAGATATATTAGTATGATTGCCAATGTTTCTTTTTGCATTCACTTCACTCACACATTTGTAAGATCAAAGTTTGAGACACTTACAAATGACCTGGGATTTATTGGTGTTGTATATATGAGTGTAATTAACAGTAATAGATCATTTCGGGTTCTTTATATTTATTAAAGTTGGTTTGCGAAACTACACCCTTGGCATCAAGGCTTGAAGCCTTTATAGATGTTCATTTTAGGAATGGTGGTGGTGGTAACATGTTTATGATTATATTGCGATTTTGGGTTAGAGGGTTGGGAGGTTAAAAACAGGTGTTCAAATTTAATGTTTGATTTTTTTCAGTTGTACCGTGCCTTCAGGCATGAGTTATTCTTAGTCTATATAATAAAATACAATACAATTCAAATTTCAAAAGATAAACAAAATAAATTATGTTATTCACGGTTGAGATCGCTTTAAATTTTATTTTAAAGATAATATTAACCTTCCAAATTTAATATGAAAAATAGGTCCTTAAAAGTACATTTGAAATGACTTTTTAAAAGTACTTTTAAGACTTACAACTTTTCATAAATATTTTTTTAAAAAATAGTGTTTGGAATTGCACCACCACCCACATCACCATTACCACCATCACCGTCACCCCACCACCACAACTACCCCCCCAACCACCACCACCACCACCACCCACCACCATCAAGGCTTTTGTATGAAAAAATATTTTTCTTTTCCATTGGAACATGCTTTGACCACATGCTTGCTTATGCAATAATTACTAAAGTTCTTTAGTTTGCTAACCGATTTAGGAAGCAACAGCTAGCGATCATATTACCATAGAATGTTATCTGATAATTTAAAGTATATCATCCAGCATAGGTACTTCAATTAAATGCCCTATCTAATAAGGGTTAGCAATGAATGATTTCATTAGCCTCCTTGGCCAATCTATTGCCAACAGATGCAGCATCCTTACAATGAATCTAAGATTATTCATGTTGTAGTAAGATGCTTCTGTTGGTTTAGACGAATTTCGTTGGCCAATATGCAACATCCCTCATTGCTATTTTTTAAATTATTTAGTTGGTTTAGATGAATTTAGTGTTCAATTGTTGGTTTTTAAATTAGGTCCTTAAAAGTACATTTGAAATGACTTTTTAAAAGTACTTTTAAGACTTACAACTTTTCATAAATATTTTTTAAAAAAATAGTGTTTGGAATTGCACCACCACCCACATCACCATTACCACCATCACCGTCACCCCACCACCACAACTACCCCCCCCCCCCAACCACCACCACCACCACCACCATCAAGGCTTTTGTATGAAAACATATTTTTCTTTTCCATTGGAACATGCTTTGAAAAAATATTTTTCTTTTCCATTGGAACATGCTTTGGGTAGAACATATCTTGGCAGACTGTGAGAAAGAGACAATGGTGTTTTAATGGTTTGGATATGATTGTGTCTTTTATTTATTTTATTCTCCCTCTTCTCCATCTGGTCTTCACAGCAACACGCAGACTTGAAAATGCCTTCCCCAAATTTAGCATTTGTTCTTGGCACGTGGAAGAAATTATTCCTTTAAAACTAAGTTAACACTTTTATTATCAGAAATATGTAAGAGTATCTTATATTCATGTTTGTGTTGTGTGGTACCAGGTGCATAATTGGTTGGTTTTGTTTTAATATTTCATGGTGTGGTTATTTACTGGCTAGCTATGTTAGGGCGTTGTTTTGCTTAAATTAATTTTTGTTTGGAACCAAAAGTTCTTTGTAATCTCCTTTTTCTTTCATTCCACTCTCTGATAAAATTAATTAAAATTCACTTTCTTTATGGTGGGGGTGGTGAAAAGCAAACTCGGTGCAGTCTGTTCTGTATTTTGTGTTTCTTGGATTTTTTATAATTCATATTCTTCCTGCATTCTTTTCCTTTGTTTTTTTATTAATTAAGCAAGATTGAAATATCTTGCACATTCAATGAAATATCTTGATTAAGTACTGTACGATTAGAATTTTCACTTTTAAGTCTTGATTTTAATTTCACTTTCAGTGATGTTATCGCGATAACACTTTTGGAACCTACAGATTTCGAACGCTTTTGACTGTTCAATTATGTTTTTTTGGATTAAGATTTTTGGTTGATTAAAATGTTTAGAATATAGTCCATTGCCTTTGTTCTAGAGTGTATTGTGTTTTCAATATTGCAAAATGCATTTTTCCTAGCCCATTAAAGTAATAAAAGAAAAGTGTTGGCCATTCATATAATAATGTTGGGGTGATTTTTTAAAAGAAAAATGTTGGGGTGATTTACACATCCCTGGAATTACTTATATTTTTCATTATCTAACAATTGAATTAGTCTCCCATTTGCATGGGTCATATCTTCCCACATTGATTTTTGAATAGTTGTTGTCTATTATTTAGTAACCAACTGAGATACTATATAAATTTGTGGGTCTAGAATCTTTGCATGAATGATCATTCGTTACCTTTGAATTAATAATTCAAAAGTTATTTGTTCTTAAAAGAAGTTAATTCGTGGCACAATGATGTTGCTGTGACAACTTTTGGTTGTCTTTGAGAACAGTGGAATCATTTTTGGATATACTTTGTTGGTGGTTTAAGGAGTTACACAAATGTTGGGCTTTTTACAATATAATTTTTTAATTATGCTGTTTATGATGAGTTAATTTTTCATACTTGGTTAATTATGGCTTATGCATTTAAAGTACTCATTATGTTTTTAAATTTTGAATGGCTTTGTGGCATTTGAACTACTCATGTGACTTACTTAGTTGTCACATGACTGCTTATGAAAGTAGACTGCTTATGATTTAACTACAATAATATTATTGTACAAATGCTGAAAATATGATATTGAATGCTATTGAAAATAACTACAATTATGCTTAAATGCCAAAATTTGAAAATGCTATTATGGATGACGATCTATGATTTTATGTGTATAAAAATGTTTATGACTATTATAATTATGAAGCTGGTAAATGATTGGGTAAACAGTTCTATTAAGGCAACACTGTTATATAATTGTGAGTTCGGTGAAAAGTTTGATCTGTTGAAGCGACAATAGCTTAACAACATACTGCAACATTTTTTCTTACATTATATGCATTTTTTTTTTTTTTATTAAAGGAGGAAAAAATGTCAAATTCATCTACGACAGCCAAATCTAAGGGGAAAGAAAAAGCTACAGTTTGTCAACTGGTATGACTTTTCATCCTATTTTTTCTCTATGGTTTTATGTGCATAAAGATGTTTATGATTTCTTTAAAAAAAAATTTGTTAGCTTTAGATTGGTGCAAATAGTTTGTGTTCGTACTTCACTTGGTATATATTTTTTTCTTCATTTTTTTGTGTTTTCAGATAGTTAAGTTTATCTTTACATTCATATATATTTGGATGCTATGATGCCCAAAACCCGTTCGATGATATTCCTAATAGAAATGAGAAAGTGGTTGTAAAGTTGTGTTAATCTATAACTATAGTTGAGGCTAACTTCATTCGTTCTAATGTTGTAATAGTTGAATTAGTTTGGACATGATTTTCTATGTTGTCAATTGAGCATTATGGAAAAAACTCTCTGCAGTGGGTTTTACTTTATTATGGTGCATGAATTATCATGAAAGATTAAGGAAAAACATATGTAGAGGAGATGCAGATCCTTGAACTCTGTGTATCCCTGCATTCTTTGTCTATTTAAAGGAAGTGTGGTTCTTCCATTTATGTTGACGACAGCTTCAGTTTTTGAATGTTTGTGTTTAATTTGGAGTGTTTTAAATTTAATTTTTTTTACAATGGGTGTTTAATTTGTGTTCTCACTCTATCTCTCTCTCTCTCTCCCTCTCTCTTTCACAGCACTAGCACACGCACACACACAACAACACACAAAACACACACAAACACACATTTAAATTGAGTTTTTTAATTTGGCTATTTTTATTAAAAGGTTTATAGTTATAATGAAATAGGTTTTTTTATTATGAATGTTAGGATGGAATGAATGTTGAGTTGGTTATTATTGATTAGTGTTCTTATTTAATTCATCATAAGTCTTCTTATAAAATAATCAATAGAAATAATATTTAAAGTCAATGACAGCTTCAGTTTTTGAATGTTTGTGTTTAATTTGAGTGTTTTAAATTTGGCTATTTTAATAATAGGTGTTTAATTTGTGTTTTCTCTCTCTCTCTCTCTCACAGCAGTAGCACACCCTTGACAATAACACACAAAACACACACACACATTTAATGCTACCTCCACTTATTGCACCTCCTTTAATGCTTAAAGCATTGTATGACAACAATGATGAACAATCAAAATCGTTTCGTCAACACACACGAGAGTATAATGCAGCTAATGCGTTTACGAGTCTTGGTGCTACTTTGGATGACAGATTAATTGTTGGGAGGGGGCCTAGAACATTCACCATCCATGGAGAATTACGCCATCGAACAGGATCGCTTCTGCCACAGCCAGGATGTGAACCAATTTACTCTCAATTGTACATTTATGATCCTAATTCAGCTTTAGATGTTCGCACCAATAGAAATCCTAACTTGAGAAGAGATGTTTTGAAAACCATCCAAGATTGTTTATTGCAAGTAAATCCATTTCCTATGAAATTTCGACAGGCTCACACAATTTTAAGTGAATTGGAATTGACGGGGGTGAATTTACCAGTCTATCTTCACTACAGTTCTGTAACAGATCGACGTCGATATAATCTCCCAACAATTGATGAGATTGCGGTAATATTACCGGGAGATGGAGCTGAATCAAGTGAAATGAGAGATATTGTGTTACATTTGAGAGGAGATAACGGTTTGATGCAAATTAATGAGTGTCATCCGGCCTATTTGCCATTGCATTATGTGGTATTGTTCCCTTATGGTGAGCTAGGATGGAATCCAGATTTGAAACAGTGGAACACTTCCCAAGGTGGACCTTCATCTACTCGACTGACACAGTTGCAATATTACAGTTATCGTATGTTCCAACGTGACATTGAGTATTCAACGATTTTGAGAGCTGAAAAATTATTTCAAGAATTTGTGGTAGATGCTTGGGCCGCTACTGAACAAAATCGGTTGACATACTACAAATTGAATCAATCGAAGCTTCGTGCAGAACTTTACCAAGGTCTTACAGATGTTTGTGCAGATGAGCTTGGTCCTGAACAAGTTGGTCAACGAATGGTTTTGCCATCTTCATTCACTGGTAGTGCAAGACATATATTTGAAATTTTTCAAGATTCAATGGCTATCACGCGGTATAATCAACACCCTGATATTTTTTTAACTATGACTGCAAATCCCAAATGGCCTGAAATTACTAATTCCCTATTGCCAAATCAGATCCCTATTGACCGTCCTGATTTAGTGGCCCGTGTTTTTGAGTTGAAGAGAAATTTTTTGATGAAAGAGATAGAAACAAATAACGTCTTTGGTAGAAAAGTGGCACATGTTTTTACAATTGAATTCCAAAAAAGGGGGTTACCGCACATGCATGCACTTTTGTTCCTTCATGGTTCTGATAAAATCCAAACATGTGCTCAAGTGGACAGAGTAGTGTGTGCTGAATTTCCGGATTGTCAAACTGACCCATTGCTTTTTGAAACAATCATAGGTTGCATGGTACACGGACCATGTGGTGCTCGAAATTCACAAGCATCATGTATGGAAAATGGGGTATGTACCAAGCGGTACCCTCGGTCATTTGTTGAATCAACAAGTATGGACTCTGATGGATATCCTGTCTATCGTCGTAGCAATACTGGTCAGAAGTACATCGTGAGGGGACAAGAAATTGATAATAGAGATGTTGTGCCACATAATCCGTACTTATCAAGAATGTTCAACTGTCATATCAATGTTGAAGTTTGTGCAGGAATCAGATGTGTAAAATACATTCACAAGTATATTTATAAAGGACATGATCGCGCAACAATGGTACTTGGAGGAATTAATGAGATCCAACAATATCTTGATGCTAGGTATATTGGACCTCCAGAAGCTGCGTGGCGATTATTTGGTAATCCTTTACATGAAGAGATTTCGTCGGTTGTAAGATTGGCACTTCATTTGCCTGGGATGCATCGTGTGGTCTTTAACCCTGCTGAATCTTTTGATACGATCCTTTTTAAAGGTGTACATCAAGAAACAACTCTAACTGGTTTTTTTGATTGTTGCGCTGCAAATGAATCTGCACGTGTATTAACTTATCAGGAATTTCCACAAAAATTTGTTTGGAACAAGTCTATCAATAAATGGACTCCAAGACAAAGGGGTTATGCAATTGGTAGAATGTACTTTGCTAGCCCTAATTCAGGCGAGCGGTTTTATTTACGTTTGCTTCTAACTGTTGTCAGAGGACCTACTTCATTTGACTGGCTACGCACGGTAAATAATGTTATGCATGATACATTCAAGTCAGCATGTGTTGCAAGAGGACTTCTTGAAGATGATGAAGAATGGATACAATGTCTTCAAGAGGCTGCAATTATGAGAACGGGGTACCAATTAAGAAGATTATTTGCCATAATTCTAACGGAATGCTTTCCATTGCATCCATTTGCATTGTGGACGCAATTCTCAGCACATATATGTGATGATTTAGCACACAAGATTCGTACTATGTTTGGTATTTTGAATCCAACTAATGATCATATTGAAGATTATGGCTTATATTTGATTAATCAATTGCTCCATGAGTCGGGGAAGAGTTTAGTTGACTTTCCACCCATGCCACAACCAATTGAAAATTGGAATGCAACAGTTAGAAATAGATTATTGTTTGAGCATCAACAACTTCATGTCACTGTATTAAAAATCTACTTTATGTCACTGTATTAAAATAACTTTACTATTCCTACAATATAAATATTGTGTTACTTTTATTGTTTATGTGAATAATTTAGGTGGTTGTGCATTCTCCTCATTGGGCAAAGTGCGTTCGTATTGATACGAGGACATTAAGGATAGTGATGAAGAGAAGGTTTAAAGGGATGAATAAGACATTTAAGAGAGTTAAATGATATGTAATCCATTACCGACCTGTCCACCTTTGACGATGACTAACTCATCACTGACCAAACAATTGTTTAGGTATGAAAATCTCTCTTACTAAGACTCTATATTTCTCTATTTCTCATGTAGACACACAACACACAATACATGCACAAACACAAACACATAACTGTAACCAATCAAACACTCGCAAATCAAACTCACACACCATTATATTGTCACTAATACAGATTTATGATTGAAATCATTAAGCAAATGAACCGTCTGTTGAAATGATACTAAGAAAATCTTATTTGATTGTAAGTCTCTACATTCCTCCATATATTTTCCTAAATAAATTGATAATTTGTTGCAAACTCTCTAAATTCTTACTTATATCAATCTAAATCATTTCAGGGTAATGTAATTAATTTTATTGAATCCAACTAACGAAAAAAGTAAGGGGTCTTATGTTTCGGATTTACAATTGTTTTATTTTGACTCACTTATTTCGATAATTTTTATATTTCAAATATTTTCAGGTATACATTGAAGGATACTTGATATAAGTTGTAAAGAATATGAAGTTGTTTCTTTATTTTGTGTATGTGTGTATTTTTTGTGTTTCGTCTTTTGTAAAGTTAACTAATTATACATAATTATGATGATTTTGGGTATGGAATGATGGTTGTTTTGGTGGTTTGGGTATGTAGTGATGATTGTAAGTTTTGTAGACAGGTTTATATTTTTCTGTATATCTATTTTTAAAAGAAATTCTGCATAAATTTCTTGAAATTAGTAGGGATTAACTTGATGTTTTGGTGGTTGGATATGTGTTGATGATTGAATATGTATTAATTATTGTGGTGGTATGGTAAATTATGATAACGTTATGGTAAATTAGAGTTTTAATCTAATTTTTCGTTACGCCGTGCCTTCAGGCACGGGCAATTACTAGTTTTTAATAAAATTTAAAAATTTAAAAATTAATTTAAGTCAATTTAAAATAAAAATAATTTGAACTTGAACTGAGACAAAATTTAATCGTTTCGGAGCGAAAACGAACTTGGAAAAAGAGGGCTATGTAGTGCGTTGTGGGCCAAGTATTCTAAGGCTATAAATAAGGGGGGCAAAATTTGATTTCTCCCCCATATGTTCAGTCGTTCACCAATAGAAGAGAGAAAGAGAGAGAAAAAGAGAGAAATCTTACCTTCTCTTTACGATCTACGGAGCTCGGGTGTTCGAATCCACTCGAGACAAGAATTAAAGTTGATTGTCGTGGGTTATGCGACCATAGCAAGAAGGAGGGTTTTCACTGAAGATTCCAAAGACGGAGTTTTGAAGAAGTGAAGATTTTAGCTCATTGTGGGGGTCTTGGAGCTTCTTGACGCCATTTACGCTTCAAGAGGTAGTGTTCCTTCCTACTTGGGTTTATTTTACAACCTAAGGTATGAAATTGAAATGGGTATGTTGATAGAGATATATATCACTTGTCTTTTTTTG
Organism: Ilex paraguariensis; assembly: GCA_963454935.2. Lineage (NCBI taxonomy): Eukaryota > Viridiplantae > Streptophyta > Magnoliopsida > Aquifoliales > Aquifoliaceae > Ilex > Ilex paraguariensis. Next base: position 476,957 of record CAUOFW020002458.1, on the reverse strand, counting down.
TGAAATTGATGAAATGGGTAGGTAGGTAGATATATATATTCACTTACCTATGTTTGTGAAATTGAAATGGGTAGGTTGAAAGAAATATATATCACTTACCTATATTTGTGAAATTAATAGAAAAGGGTATAGAAATTGTTTAAAATAAATTACTAGCATGAAATTAGTATGTGGTAATTACTTGTGTAATTTCATGAAAATTGGTGTTATGTGGGCATGCTATGTGTTTATATTATGCCTTTGTAAATAAAGTGTGTTATTGACATATATTATGTAATAGCATACTTGTGATGTATTGTTGGATATGAAAATGCTGATGTATGCTTATAGATATATCGACATTGTGATGGAATTGGTAATTTATGCTTTGGATATGAATTTCCCTAGAATATGTATAAATGTGGTAAAATTTGCTCATATGACATTCATTACATATGGGACATGATATTGATATGACAATGGTGCATTACATTGCATTTGCACGAAGGCATCGCATCCATGGGCACGAGGCATGAGTGTGGATATGGGTGTGTGCATAGTTTGATCAAGCACCATAACTAGTGGTTGATGGGTGGGCTCAGAAAAGTTGGATTTAAAATTCGACTGAGTCGCACGGCTGCATGAAAAATTGGGTCGGGGTTAGCAAGAAGAGCTAGACAATCCCTCGAGTGAGAGGCCCGGTGATTAGATACGCACTCCGTTGGTATAAGAGCTCATAAATTGTGTCCGTGTACGCGGAACCGTTGGTGTAAGTCCATGAATTCGGTGCTGGTTGGGTGCCGTTGGTGTAAGTCCATAAATACCAACCCTAAGAAAAACCTGGAGATTTTTAAATAGTCATTGAGTGTGTAATGCCAATGATGGGGCTTGAAAAGCCGATTTTTATACTCATGGCATTGCATGGGGGAAAAAGAGTCAAGGAGAGCACAAGTTGAGATGCATGAGTGAGTATCACCTCATATCATGGCATGATATATTAGATTCCAACTTAGACTTGCTAAATCTTGGTTGGAATGATTGTTGCTTGTTTATGTGTTGCGTGTGAGCATTTCATAAGCATCTAGGTTGGGGAGTAGCCTCTGTAGAAAATACTCCACTGAGCTTGGCTCACCCTTTATGAAAAAAATATTTCAGGTGCCGGTGGTACGTTGGCGGAATACTCTCACTCGGGGCCTCAAGTATGAAGAAAGCCGAAATGTGGCTCTATTTTGAGTTTTTGTACAAATATTATGAAAACTTAGTTTTGATATGTAAATTTATGGAAATGAATGTAATAGAATGTGTATGAACGTTGTATTAAATGAAAATCTTTATTATACATGTGTTGGATGGATGTAATATGGTTTGAAATGAATTGAAAATGAAAAACAGGTGAAACGGGTAAAATTGGACAAAGCATACCAGTACAACTTTGTCTAGTGGGCAAACCCTACCGGTACACCCTACTAGCAAGAATTTTCCAGTATACCTACTAGTAGAGATTTTTCCAGTAAGCTCACCCTACCTGTATGCCATACCCGTTGGACTTCCAAAATTTTGAAATTTTAAAACTGTTTTGTCATGCATTTGGGCCATGTGTCATTCCTTCTAAATGATGTAAATGGACTATAATAGAATATGAAATGTGACACATTGGACCACGATTTGATTAAATGATAAAATGTACACGGGTTACACGTGTGAGTTATAATTCCAGTTAAGGGGATGCTATTGACGTGATATCGGGTTGTTCCGCGGGTTGACGGGTGGTCAACGGTTGAAAAAGGACCCCGGTTTTAAGGGCGTCACAATTCGCCTTGTCGGCCACAATAAGAGATGTGTGTTTACATATATAGTACTGTAAATTAGATTTAGTTTAATAATAGTAATAAAAAACAATTCATAAAAATTAGCAATAAAAAACATACAGGTAACAGTAGTACACAATCGGTTACTGCACTTGGTGTGTCAATTTTCAACTGTATAGAATTCATCATTGCATCAATTGTTGCTTGAGACTAGTAAAATTTTTTTATTTCATCCAAATTTTTTATGTACGACACATACCCCCATCCAATCATTTGCCCCACATTTGTAATTAGTAGTGTCACTAAGACATATAAAGGGAACAACCTAACAAAATCTTCACAATCATCTTTACGAATACCCATTGTTGCATCCTCCAGCCTGTTTTTTATTATTGGTGTATTCAACCTATTGGTGTTATTGAATCTCCTTCTCACAAATTGTGACATTTTTTTTGCACTTTGGGGGGAAAGAATTGGATCTACACTATCTTCTATACCATAAATGAGGGTTACATCATTCTTCTGTATCTTTAAACCATTTCCACCAATACGAAATCTTTATTTTCAATATCAAACGTGGTAATTATGTCCACAATACTCTTGTAATTCTTTTTGAACCATTCTTTTTTCACTTCAGATGTTGATATTGTGTGAAACAAATGTCAAAATGATGTTCTTTTTAGTTGTTCTCTGTGAACATCTTTGATGTTTAGGTCAGAAATAACCTTCACCAGTGGAAGCAAGTTAGATCGAAATTGGTGAAATGAAGCTGCTTTTGGAGCAGCAGATTTTCCTGTTATTTCCATCAACATATAGCATGACATTTGAATTATCAATGGCTGAAAAACATACAATAACATTATCTTAGTAACAAGATCATAGTAACATTAATTAATAAACTGAATCCAAATAACATCTTTTTAGTAACATCAACTAAACACAATTCAATAACCTCATTTTTCATTATACAATTGATTCCATTGAGTTTTTTTTGAGTCCCCATGTTACAATTTTGTAGAATGAACATTACATTATACATAACAGTGTTCAAAAGTAACTTGAACTTTTTTGGAGGAAACTTGTCATATTTTGATAATTGTTATTCAGTAGCATCAGTTTTCATAACTTGAATAAAATTGATTCTCTCCCAATTTACATTTAAAATCAAACAACAACCCCTGAACTCTTCGTAAACAACATATGCATTAAAAGTAAAACCAAAAAAGTTGTGATCAGTACCATATTTACAGTAACATCAATTTCATAGTAACATTTACAGTACCCAAACACATCCATACATTGAAATTATGAAATCAATTTTTTAGTTATCAAACAGTAACATGAACTTTGAACCAACGAATTTCGAATGTCTTGAACAACGTGAAAAGAAATATAAAATTTTCACATGTAATTATATAACATATTGATTTAGTAACAGTAGCACGAACAGTTTCACACCCAAGGTTATATTGTGTTCACAGTAACAACGAATTTCGAAATATTATAATAAAAATACAATTCAAAAATTGATGTTACTGTCATGTACTAATTGTAACATATTGTCAATGGTTGATTTAGAACACTCAACACCTATCAAAAACATCAAGATATCGACATTAAGATAATACATTTTGAAAAGTGCTCTCACAATATCATGAGAAATTCCACAGATACAACACCAATGAATTTCAAATGTAATACAAAATGAAGACAAAAACAAAACAAAACAAAATCATAATACCTAACTCTTTAATATAGTAACAAGGAATCACAATTTTATTGTCCAAAAAAAAAAATTGACATTATGAACGATATAGATTGTAAATGTTGTTTTAAAACCCTAAAACAAACATCAAATATCATGTAAAATCACATACCTCTCAATTTTTTTAAGAATCTCAAAGCTTTGTGAAGATGTCCTGAATGCCAAATAACCAACTGTAACTTTGCCAATGAAACTTGAAGAGTAGAACTGATTTTCGCTCTTATGGTTTGAATCTAGTTTAAAATTTGAATTGATTCGGTTTAGGTAATGACGGTTTATGATTTTTGGAGAAGGAAAATGATAAAGATTTAAGGAATTTAGCCAGATTTTGTAGCCCGGAATGAAGGAAAAGTTTCGATGTTCCTAGTTGACAATGAAGGGTTTCTCCGTCAAGTATTGAAACATCAAGTTACACACCGTTTGTGGTTTTTCAATAAATAAGGGTACAATAGTAAACTCAACAAAAAGTGGATTTAAAACAAAATAAGTTTTCTTACATGATTTATTTTCAAACAAGTCCATTTAAGGGGACCGACATCCAAATTTTTCTTTAAAAAATGGTTCAAACTCAACTGGTTTAGAATACGAGCCGAGCTCAAGTCGAGTCATGTCCGACTCAAGCCTAAGTAATTTGATTCAATTATCAGCCTTACATATTATAAATGTTTTCATATATTTATTGTCATTGATTAGGAAAATAATAAAATATAAAAAATTTATGTATATTACGTTTTTATTGGACAAAAACTGAAAGTACATTACTGAAAATGACTAATTAATTAAACCCAACAACTATAATCTAACATTCACTTTCGGGTAAAAATTAATACTAATACTATTGTGACATAATTTAGGGATTTAATGTATTATGACCATTAAATTGATAATATTAAAATCTAATGATAATTTAATATTAGGACTCATTGATAATTTAATAACCATAATCATTAAATACTTAAATTATGTCCTAATACATTGCTCAAAAATTAATAAATAAAAAAAACTTAGTGAACTGCCAACGTGGATCTGTCGACCATTTTTTGTGACGAAAAGGTCACATGTCTTGGACCCTACAACCGTCCTCTCCCGCATATATATCCTTGATTTCACACGTGGTTTCTATAAAAGAAACCCAAACTTTTTGCAGCGTGCTTATATTTCAGTGGGTTTTATCACGTGTTTTTCGTGTCTTTCTCAGTGTCCACTTCGTCAAGGCATAATAGAATACACAATCCCAACTCTCTTTGTTTTCTTAACTTCACTTCACTACATATATACTACTTTCATATCGCCCCATGCACATCTCTCTCTCTCTCTCTCTCTCTCTCTCTCTCTCTCTCTCTCTCTCTATGGATTTTGAGGAGGGCCAATTTTCAACTACGTCATCTTCTTCTTTGTCCTCTTCTAATGTTATCGCTACAAACCCTAATACCCCATCACGAAGCAATCTGCCAACTCTCTCCCATAAGCGAAAGGCCGGGAGGAAAAAGTTCAAGGAGACGCGCCACCCCATCTACCGAGGTGTACGGCGGAGAAATGGAAGCAAATGGGTGTGTGAATTACGCGAACCAAACAAGAAGTCAAGGATATGGCTAGGGACCTTTCCTACACCAGAAATGGCTGCTAGGGCACATGACGTGGCTGCCCTAGCATTTCGTGGGGAAGGAACCGCTCTCAACTTTCCCGACTCAGCTCAGGTTCTTCCCCGAGCTAAGTCCACTTCACGCAGGGACATACAAGTGGCAGCTCTAGCCGCTGCTGAAGTTTTCCGGCCACGGGCTGCCTCGCCCTCCTCGTCCTCATCTTCTTCACTTGACTTTTCACAGGACACAAGTTTAAGGGAGGTCAATAGACCTTCCTCATTAACTGTGAAGATTGAGAAGAAGGTTCTAGAGCCTTCTGCATCTGCTTGTGTTCATGGACGAACAGAAGAGGGTTCGGAAACATCCACAGCATTGTTCATGGACGAGGAGGCATTGTTTAACATGCCTGGTTTGATTGACAGCATGGCAGAGGGTATGCTTCTTACTCCACCAGCTATGAACAGAGGTTTTAATTGGGGTGGTGAGATGGCTCATGACATGGTCTTCACCTTGTGGAAGGACTAACTAGGGTTGGCTTTCATGGCTGAAGGCACCTTGCAAAACAAACTTTTTTTTTTCTCAGAATTTTCAAACTTGTATTACTTTGATTTGAATAGCTGTTATATGAAGACAATTAATGCCCATTTAATTTATTTTATTCTAATGAAGGTCGTAACTAAAGGTAAAACTATATACTAACTTCAATTATTGTACCCAATACATAAGTTTTCTATTTATAATTTTTATAATAGGGTATGAAGGAGAAAAACTACAAACAAACTTGACTAATCTCGGAGACACGGTTTTATGAGGTACACTCTGGGCCATAATACCAGCATAAAATTTCAATGTACCAATAGCTCAGCTTTGTTCTGACCCCATCACGTTTGGGGTCGAAAAACAATTTCATCTGAACAATTTTTTTTTTTTTAATTTTGAATAGTAGTGATTTGATATGCATACGGTTGAGAATTCTCACATTAAACTTGTTTTCCACATGACTACTCTTAATTCTCTCTCTTTCTCAAAAAAAAAAAAATATCAAGAAAATTGTTGAACACTATTTCATCTAAAAACTTAAACTATTAAAGAGAACTATAACATAAGGATTTCACGTGTGGCCCCTCTCTGGATGGTCCTTCCACATGATTCAATCTCAGGACCTTTATACTCTAACACCATGTTTAAACACCATCTAATAAGTAAATTTTATACATAAATAAACTCTATGCACTAAAATGATTTAGAAGAATATGTCTTTTTTGTACAATACATATATAGATTCATGCATGTATTTAGTTAGCATAAAAAATTTGGGAGAAACTTCTTTAAAAAAAAATTATTCTATTGCTTGAAAAAGGAAAAGTTACAAGTAAACTTTTTAATTATCTAAAATACCCTTAATTATATTAAAAGTTAAATTTTTGTTAAAAAAAAAATACCTCATAACCTAATTCTAGAACAAGAATCAACACAAAACTCTTTAGGTGTACATATATATATATATAGAAAAATAAGGGTAAAATAAGAATTTAGTTATAGATACAACCTTCTTATATTTCTTTGTGTTTTTTACAAGAAAAAAATGGTTAGTTGTAAGAAAATATAAACATGAAAAAAAATTATTTTTTCATCATTTTTCATTTCATACTAATCAAACACATAAAATTTTTTAAAACTTTCTCTTTCTTGTATTTTTTACCATTATCTTGCTAAACAAACAGGCTCTAGGAACATTATGCTAGGTCGATCCATGCCCTCAGGTTGGATCTTCAATCTTTCTTTCTCACGTTTTATCATTTTACCTAATACATATTCGAGGAGTTGTTGGTGTCTCGGTGCCCTTTAATTACATAAACAATCCTTAATCTTTAAGTAATGATATAGGCACCCCTGATTTAGAATATATTCTGTAAATGAAACTGTTCTTCATTAATTACACGAAGAACCCTTAATTTTACATTAATGATATAAAACCTCATAAAGTTTTGTGTTGGAACGAAACACATCTCCGAATGCATACCCTATGGCGTGGATCACGAGTTCTAGTACTTGAAATAACGACAAAAGTGGAAAGAAACAACCACCTCGCACTTTTGCACTTTTGCCTAATACATATTTTGGCCCTAAACCAAGAAGGCTACTCCTTTGCACTTTTGCTTTGTTTGGTTTGATAAAAAATAAAAGGAAGAAAAATAAAAATGATAAAAAGTTTGAATAATTAATAGATAAAATATCATATTTGGTAAGAAAAAAAATAGGAAAGAAAATCATTCTTACTTTCCATTTCTCTACCAAACATCTCCCTTTGAAAAATAAAATTGTATCACTTTTAGATTCTTTCTTTCCATTTTTTTATCAATCTTACCAAACACACCATTATACTTTAATTTGTATGTGTGGTACTATGAAAACATGAAAAGAAGAAAAAGAGACCGGATGAAAAGTGTGTAAAATAGATAAAATATCAAATTTGATAAAGAGTGAAAATGTAAAAAATGAAAAACTTGAAGGATTAGTTTTTCTTTCGACTCGTCAAAATCTATTCTTCCATCCACTTTTCCACCATCTTAACGATGTCATGGGCCACGAGGTCACACCCCCCAAGGCCCTAATCTATAGGGAACGTTCTTTGCGAAGAATGCCTCACCCCCATCTGATTGGTCCAATGAACCCGACTTCAAAAACCATTGAAAGCACCCTGAGATCGAGTGTTCACCATCAGACGATCGCTACCAGAAAAAATGCCTTCGTTCCCACAGACTGCGTCAAATTGAACGGGATAATTCCTGCAATAGTATGAGACAGCGATCTTCAAGCTGGTGAACCTGAATAACAACAGGGTCAGAAAAAAGGGAGTCAGGCGAGCGCCTGACTGATTCCTTCCGAAGCTTAAGTCAGTATAAGGTCGAAGGATTTTGCTTAATGAACTATTTTTGTGATTCAAGTTTGCATACCTTTGTCTATTTTTTTGAGAAGTATTTATATCTGAATTAACAATTATTGCCAAAGATCTCCAGTCTCATTTGGACATCTTATATCTAACACACCATTTCTCGTGCAATGAGTGTTTTCTACTCACGTCTCTTCCTATTGAATGCTAGAAAAATGGGATAAATGCTCAGCCAAATGCCGAGCATTTATGTCATTCCCCGAGTACCTAAATCTCCCAGATCGGCATCCGACATCAACTGAGCATTGAATACTCGGGGGAAACAGTTTCTTGGAAGAGCCGATCGCGTCGTCTCGGCACATCAGCCATTAATGCTTAGCCATCATGACAATAGGCTTAGACTCCCAAAAGACAGGTACTGGCAGACGCACATTTATTTGTCTTATCACTATCACTCATTCTACCATAAAAATGAGGGGTCATATCGCATTAAATACGATGTCAACTGTCGTACTCAACTATTCCGTGTCACCATACATCGGCTTACCTCCTCGGCACCCTTTGAATATTCCAACGGTTTCATTATTCTACGTGTCAATCTAGCTACCGTAGAGTCACCTAGAGTCTCACCAATATATATATATATATATATATATATATATATATATATATATATATATATATATATATATATATATATGTGTGTGTGTGTGTGTGTGTGTGTGTGTGTGTGTGTTGAAACATGTGTGCGCGCGCTCTAGGTTTACTTGACTCAATTGTTGATTCATTGTCATGTAAAAAACAAAAACATGCAAAACACATCTATATTTTTATTATTTCTCGTGTATTGTGCTATTTTTCTTATAAATGTTTTTTTATAAAGAAATTGACACATCTATCTTTATTGTTTTTTTGGGATAAATCGTTTTAGTCATCTTCTCCTCCATTCGTTTTACATTAATTTAAAGTGGACTAAGACTAGAAAAAAAAAAATTAAAATTAAGGAGCTATGACATGACAGTGACCAATAGAGTTTGACATGCCAAAAAACAGGGGCAACCAAACTCCAACTTATTCAATAATAATGAACAACAAAGACCGTTATGATTATGACAGTTCTGCAAAAAAACATGAATTCTCACTAAAGACAACGTTATTGATCCACTCTCTCTCTCTCTCTATCAACTTTAGTTGTAAAAGAAAAATTCTCAAAGCCACCATTGACACAGCATGTCAAAGTCGGTGTGTCTGCTGGTCAGGGCTAGGTTTTTAACCACCAAAAGGGTTCTTGTCTGTGGCCAATCTTCTCATTTTTCTCAACAAGGATCAAGATTAAAAAATTCAACTCTCGTGTGAGAAGCGTGTCTGTGGACTGTGGGACAGGTAAACCTCAATGGGACGAGCGTACCCAGTCGGCTAGTTAACAGTCCGTGATGGAGAGCGAACAGTGCATCCAAACCGTTGATTAGTCAACTTGTCGGGTTTGGTGATCAAAAGAGTAATGTCATTGAGACCAAATAAATTAATTTAATTTATCAACCTAATGATTTATCAAGTGATCTAGAGTTTAAAAGTTTCGTCATAGCAATATTAACTGTTGTATCAGCAAATTAGGACAATTTTTTTAAATTTCAATAACGTTACTTCTACCAAAAATACTCTTATACAAAGCTAGTCTTAATGAATCTTTAGATTGGATAACATAGGATTAGAGGTGGTAATTTTAACTCATTACTCATTAATCTGTCCAATTTGCTCATAATAAATGGATTGAGTACCATATTAATTAATAATGGATTAGATAATATGATTCATTTTAATTAAGCAGATTAATATAGATTATAAATTGGTACCCATTAAGTTAAGTATTTATCTTTTTATTAAATAACACAAGTAATAAAATTAAATAAATATGCTAATATAACAAAAAATACTCACTATTATACCAAAAAATACACACATATATACTAATACACCAAAATATACACACACTAATACATTATCCATGACCCACAGGTCGACCCGTAATCCATGGGTCAATCCATGACCCACGATCCATGGGTTGACCCATAACCCATGGGTCAACCCACGACCCACAAACTAACGCATAGCCCACAATTGACCCCAACCTATTATATGTGTATTTTTTTTATTAAATATGTTTTAGTTTTTGTGTTAGTATATGTGTGTGTATTTTTGGTGTATTAGTGTGTATTTTAGTGTATTAATGTATATATTTTTAATGTATTAGTTTGTGTGTGTTTGAGTGTATTAGTGTGTTTGTGTATGTATATTGGTGTACTAACGTGTCTATTAAGAATTTTAATTATTTTATGGATTAATCGATTTAACTCAACCCGTTATAAACTCAACCCATTATAATTCATTTATTAGAGGTGTGTTTGATAACGTTTTTGTTTTTATTTGTGATAAAATTAAAAATATAAAACATGTGTTGGTAATCATTTATATTTAAAAATTATAAAAACAAAAATAAAAAATATGCTTGGTATTATAGCAAAAATTCACCATTTAACACCACCACCAACCACCCAACAACCAACCACCAGCCACCACCAAACACCCACCACCACCAAAAATCACCCCTCAACCCCTTTCCAATACCCAACAACCCCTAAAATTCACCACCCCCACCCTGAAACTCACCACCACCAAAACCCAGCCCCAACAACACCCCAATCGGATGAAACTCAGCATCACCCAGCCCCAGCACCGCCCTAATCGACTGAAACCCACAACCACCCAACCCACGCCCATCCCCGAAACCCACCACCCAAGCCCACCCCCATCCTCGAAAACCCACCACCACCCAAACCCACCACTGCCCAACCCCACCACCACCAACCTACCCCCCACCACTAGCGAAATCCACCACCACTCCCCCAAAATCCATCACCACCACCAAAATAGAGAAGGTTGAGAGAGAAAGGGAGAGGGAGCGAAAGCAATAGACGGAGAGTAGGGGAGATGGCGTCTGGATCCTTCGTCTTCGTCCTTGTGGCTGTGGCTTCGACTTCGTCTTCAACACAAAGAGTCAGAGATAGAAAGACAACATAAATATGAAAGGTGAAAGAGAGAGATGGCCTTTTATATACCCAAGCAAAAAAATTCATATTTTGTTGCTACGGAGGATCAATGTCCAGACCTCATTAAATCCTTTCACCATTGCGCGTTTGTTTTTTCTTTTTGATGTTTTCATATTTTAGCTTGTTTTTAAAACAGAGTAATTAAAAAAAAAAAAACATTCACCAAACATGTTTTTATTTTTTTTTGGTCATAAAATGAAAACAAAAACAAAAAAAAATGAAAACAAGCATTTACCAAACGCTACCTAGGTGAGTGAAAAATAGATTTGATTTATTTTAGTTCAATCCAATTTAACCCAACCTAGAACCAACCCAACCCACCCATTTGCCACCCCTAGATTGGATAGTAGAATTGTCGTGTTTCATCCAATCCATTCCTCCTCAATCAGGGGCAGAGCCTGAAAAATATTTTAGGGTAGACATATTAATAAGTTTTAATTTTTTTTTATCAATGTTATAGAGATTTAATCAATGTAACTTTTATTTTAGTTGTAGAGTTTACTTTCAATTAAAATGGTGCATTGAATTACGTCATTAAATTAAATCCAAATAGCATTTTTAATTTTTTTTTTTTTGATTGACCACAGAAGCTTATAACATAAAACATTAAAAAATGATTTGCATGAAATGAACAAACAAAAAATATAAGTAAATTAATTAAAACATTGTATGAGACTAATTATTATCATTTTACGATTAAATCTAATTATTATTTATCATTTAAAAGAATTACAAATCAATGATATTAATAAATACTTTTTTTTCTATATATAACATGGTAATAACAATCTTTTATTTATTACCTTGTAATTTATTACGTAATGACGCTCACTTTTATACAATAACAAAATAATTCTATACTTAAGAAAAACAACTGCGATATGTCTAAAAATTATTTAGACATTTCCGAAATGTGCTTAAAAATTTAAGGATAATAATAATTGCATCTAATTCAAAATTTAATTTTATATCTTGACCCAAAAAAATTTAAAATTTAATTTGTTGGAACCCAATGACTTGTGACCATTGAATGAATAGTGGACGTTACTAAATATAATGACTCACTACTAGATTTAATATCACAGCATATTAGTCTCAATAAACATTATTTGAAATTAAGTAGTGATCTATTTTAATCGATATCACAATAAAAAGGTGAGCACAATTAAATATGTCTAAATTTTATTTTAAAAAATATATATTTAATATAAAAAAAATTGAAGGTGAGCACTAATAAATATGTGTAAATTTTATCTTAAAAAGTATATATCTAATATCAAAAAAAAAAAACCTTTAAGGTGGTCCAAGGGTGGCTCCGCTCCTGGATTCTCAATCCAATCCAGTCACTTGGAAGAGACTTCAGTCAATCACGTGTTTGGTAGGAAAATATGAAAATTGTGGCTGCACGAATAAACTCGGCTGTGGTGTAAACTTACTTGCTGACAATTTTAACATCACACTCCTAAAACAATTATGATTCAATCTGATGCAGACGTATATCCGAAAATTGGTTTGGCTAAGCTGATCAGGGCGTGTTTAGTAACATCCCCAGTTGGGTTTACAAAACACCATGGTGTTATTTTTACTGTTCAATCTTCGTTTTGAACTAATTTGTCAAAGTAGTTTGGTCAATAGCAATAATCTTATTTGTAACTAACTTGAGAATTTTGTATATTGGGGTCGTTGGATTAATGGTGAACTTCATTGAATGTTAGTCTAATAGTCGGGTGCGGCTCCTCTTTTGTTAAAAAAAAAACAGGAAAATATATATGTTGTAAGTTTGGTATGTTAATTTTGGGTGTTTGAGAAATTTCAATGGGTGATGCCAACTTTGGGTTGCTGGGCTTTTGGGTATATACCGTAAAATTATATGACCGACATATTTGGTTTATTTAGCTTTTGGAGATTTGCTTGAATTTTCTTTAAAGATCTGCTTGTCTGAGTTGTTGACAAATCCAACAAAAGTTGTTTTGAAAAAATTGTCCTGATCAATGGTAGCGTAGCCTATTTTCATGTCTTATTTTGTTAATAGACATAAAGTATTACAATCCCATTTAATAGAAAACACGACCACAGCATTGTTGCTCATCCAAGTTCCTGCAAGTGTGTGTGTGTGTGTGAGAGAGAGAGAGAGAGACGTTTTGTACAAATGAGCAAGAGTTGGTAGAGAAGAAAAAGTGCCTATCCATGAGATAACAGAGAGCTTTTAGGAGTCATTTTTGGGGAAAAAAATAAATTTTATGCAAAAACTTATTGAATCGTTGGCCTTTTAACTAACAGCATAGTTTGCTGTTTTTAATGATAATTAATGAGGATAAAGATTATGAGGGCAACTTTGTTTCTTTCACTAAACAATTAAGGACTTTTTTTTTTGGGAAAGTTAAAGAATTAAGGACTGGGTCCCAACCAAGATGGGTCATACATTACCAATAACCCCTACCAAAAAGAGACCACCTTTTTCATGTACCTGTTCTTTCTTCAACAATCATAAATGATCAGGTTTCCAATATGCAGCTTATAAAACCAAAAAAAAAAAAAATTAAGAGCATGAGTTTTCTTTTCTTTATGGTTTCTATAATGTTTCCAGCACATGGAAAACAACTCATTCAGCCCCAAGATACCATACAAGAGGGCTGACCATTTGTATTATAAATGCAAACAACAGAAAGGCAGATCCAGGAATTAGGGAACCCGAATTCTGTATCGTGCACTCGCTTGATTAAAAAAAGTTGAAAAACTAAAAAAAAATTATATGTATATGCATTCCTATAAATATGTAAAAAAGAGTTTATCATGTTAAAATTGAATTAATCATATATATTGACATCCTTGCACACGTCATTTCCCATTCCCCAATTTGGCAGCCCTAACAGGGGCCACTTGAATTTGGTCAAGGCTATTAATCGTTCTCATAGATAAGAAAGTTGGAATTATTAATTTTTTTAAAGAGGAGGAAGAAAAAAAATAGTGGGAAGAGCTTTCTGCTAATCCTTTGTAGAGATCTCTGTGAGAGCCTGAATGATGTTGCTAATGCTACCCTACAAAGCAGAAACTTCCAATTTCCTAAGCCGAGAAATGCGTTTGCGGTGGCCACGGCCCTGTCTATGTTGTTCCCACTCGTGCGCCCCTCTGAGTACCCTGTCCCCGCATGCCTACCAGTGAAAAGAGTCGTAGACCCATCAATATTCCAATCAATGCATATGAATTAAAAGCATGAAATGCACACTCAAGGGCACCCATACAAACACCAGAGAGAGAGTACCACAACTATCACTAACCTTGCACACATATTGAGTCCACAGGTCCCTTTGGATCAATTTCAATGCTTGGGTGCCTTTTCTGGCCACGGAGTCAAGTGCTGCACTGGCATCCTTATCAAGGAATGACTTGATTATTCTCACGGAGGGCTCAACAACATGTGCTGCCCATAAATCATTACTTGTACCTGCGTATTGAATGTTCAATCTGATTCAGTCTAACACCTGGAGGCTGGAACATATCATCTCATGAAACAAGAAAATCATGATGACTATGAAAACTTGTAAGCACTTTGAAAGACATGCCTGCTAAGGAATCCGTGGAATCAACACTATTTATGTCCCAGCCAAACAACGTTTGTAATCTACTAAGCCTCCTCTTCTGGGAAACAACAGGGTTATCAGCAATAAAGCATCAAATTAATATACAGCAACAAAGTCTCAATGCTCATTCCATGATGTTTAATTCAATACTGGAAACACATTTATCTAAACATTCAAAAAACGTTCAGGACACCAATATTGTATGAGACGGAATGTTAGGCGACTAGGAAACAACATAGTGACAAAATTAGTGTAACGGAAATAACAATAACATTGTGGATGTGTGGAAAAACTAGAAAGGATAGAATACGAAATGACCGTATTAGAGAAATGGTAGAAGTAGCTTCAATTGAAGATAAGTTAAAAGAGAATAGATTAAGATGATTTGATCAGTTCAACGAAGGCCGATAGAGGCACCGGTTCGAAAAAAGTGATAGAGTATCTCTTAATAGTTCTAGAAGTAGGGAACTAATGATAGACCTAAATTAACATTGAACAAAATAATAAGAAAAGATATAAAAATATTTAACTTAAACGAGGGTATAGCGCATGATCGAAATGAATAACGAAGACGGACTCATAAGGCATAGTTTGGTTTGGTTATTCAAAAAACGTTCAATGTTTGAAGAAGATTATACCTCCTCTTACTGAAAAGCAACAAATTTTTTTAGATATAATCAAAACAAGAAGGTTGGCAAACCACACTCTGACATGGATCTATAGAAATAACCGACTAACTTGGTGAGAATTTATTTAGGAACACATTAATCTTTTCTGCTTTTACCAAAGTAATTCATCTAGCTTTTCGAAAAACATGAATAAGAAGAGAAAATGGGGGAACAACAGTTTCACAGAAACACTTTACACTATTTGAAAGACAACTTCAGAAAAACTGAATATCAAGGGAGAGACAGCACATTAACTCAGTAAAAGTAGATTTCAAAAGTATGGGCAGAATTTGTAAGTTTCATGAATGATTAGCCAATTGCTCACAAAGTCAAGCAACCACTACTTTTCTCAATATAAAATATAGGATGAAATATGATCCAACAAAGAAAAGGGAGAGGCAAACTAAAAATCCAGAGAAATTTTCCAAAGCAAGTAGTTCTGATAATTTTTCTGGATAGGTTGAACTATTGGAAGCAAATGGAAAGGAACACCAAGTGAGATCAAAGAAACTAGCGAACTGATCACTAAATAAATACCAAACCAAAGCCCACTTGGTTCTCTTGCTCCTTACTCATGAAGCATCATACCGAAACAAAAGAAGGATTCAATCAAGCCCATAGGTTCTATGAGCAATTTAATGAGAAATCAAGCATGCTTGCCACTAGCTGCAGTGTGATAAGGAGAAAAGTAATGCAAACGAATAAACAAATCCCAAAAAAAAAAAAAAAAAAAGAAATTGCTCACTTGACGACGAACAAGTCTTCGAGTGTTCACTTTTACTTTGTCAATGGCATCATTTAATAAAAGATTTTGTTGGTTCTCCTTGGAGGCATTCAGGAATTCCCACACATTTCCTTTCAACATCTTACAGTTGTCATTTGATGACATCTGAAAACAGTAGCCATCTATACTGTTCGCACCACAAGTGTAAACTCTCAGAAAATCCTCAAATTCTCGGACACCAATAGCCTGCCGTAAACCTCGAGTATAGTTTGCATTCAAGTTGTAGATGTCATAGACTTCATTAAGCAAACCAGCATTAACCATGTGATCTACTCTTTGCTCCACATATCGATCCAATGCAGGGAGTGATGCATCCACGCATATAAAACAGCAAATGTATCTGAAACTATCAGCATTACCCCAGTTCTGCCCTGTCACATGCGATATTAGGAGATTATTCGAGAGCAAACAGGTCAGATTGGCATTATCTCATGTGCTCAAATAAATTGGTTTCATCCTGGCAATTACAGATTCCATCTATACTGTTCCATCTTCCCCAGTAGGAAAATAGGTCAAAGTTAAAATACCAAAATATTTTCGTTTTCCCTTTTCCTTTTCTTTTTTTGCAAAGAGTAATGCAAATTGAGCTTTCTAACTTTGACCAACTCTTTTCCAGTAACCAATAAGCATCTCATAATTCAAATTTTTGCATTTAATGCTTCTTTAGTAGTTAAAAAGCAACTTCAATAAAAGATAGGCAGGCAGAACAACTATATCATTGTTGCTCCTGATAAAAGTGTCCCACAACCAAACCTCTTTTTACAAAGAAGGTGCCTAATACTGCTGACATTAGCCACTTACAACCATGTAGGCAACTGTGACAGCAGTACAAACCTGCATGGATGTCTCCTGAAGAAGTTTACTTGGAAGAACACCGGAGCGAGCATACATACAAAGGTATTGCTTGATCTGCACAAGTTCGGACCAACTAAGGGGTCATCCAAATTATGCCATTAGGATAACCAATCATGACAAACATATGTGGCACAAATGCTTTCATATTCCTACTGAATGAAGAACTACACAATCTCAAATAGTATTCACTATTCAGTCTTTATTTTTGCAAAATTCTATGCCAAACAAAGTGATCTTGACACTGAATATGTTAACAATACAAAATCGCAATGGTACTGCCATAGGCAACAAATACAGAAACACAGCAACACCAGTCACAGGAAATTTAAACAAGGATATTGAAGCATCATAAACCAAGTAATAATAATAAAACAGCAAGAGAAATCCTCACTAGCAGTTTGCTCTGAAGAAAATCCTTAAAACCACTCAAAAATTGAATTCAAATACGAAACTTGTCAATTTATTACCTCTCTCAAAAACTACAAAAGAACTTCCTAAAATACCCTACTATACATGGAAAATGAACCTGAAGACATTTCCAACAATCAGCAGTGGAAAAGCAGTTTTTTAGCATATGAAATATCATTAAAATGAACTCATAAAGCTCAATAAAATAAAAACAAACTACCCTTAGCCCTATTTGATCCAGGAACTCCACAAATACAAAGCTCGTCAATTTATTACCTCTCTCAAAAACTACAGAAGAACTTCCTAAAATACCCTACGAAACATGGAAAATTAACCTGAAGACATTTCCAACAATCAGCAGTGGAAAAGCAGTTTTTTAGCATATGAAATATCATTAAAATGAACTCATAAAGCTCAATAAAATAAAAACAAACTATCCTTAGCCCTATTCGATCCAGGAACTCCACCATTTACTTGAAGAAAAATATTGAGCTAAGGGTCAGCCCATCCGCTGTTAATTGCCAATCTCAAACACGTAAACATGCAATGTATATAGCCTAGATACACTGAAACTGGATCATCACCCTACTCTACCAAAACACTAAGTCATCAGAATCCTGGCCAAATTAGAATTCTCCAGTTATTACATAAACCCTAGGCCATGCCCCATAATTGATAGCACTAAGCAAAATAGACAACACAGCCAGAGTATGCCAGAAAGAATGACATAGAATTAGGGGTGCAACTTGGGCGGGTTGAACAATCAACCCTAGCCCAACCCTAGGTATATAATCTTCAACTCTAACCCTAACCCTAACCCTACCTCGGGTTGGGGAACTCAACCCGAGCACTGCCCGTGTTTAATTTGGGCGGACTCGGGATGAATTAGGGTTTGATGATTTCAGGCTGATTTCGGGTTACTCTACGAGTTTAATTCGGATAAAGCCCAAAATAGGCTTGTTATTCTAAACCTAATACATATATTACATAATATTAACCTAAATTAACAACCAATAACTTCAACCAAGTTTTTAACAAGAGAGGCTAAGAGAACGAGAGAGACAAAGAGAATAATAGAACAAAAATGAAAAACTAGTACAAATGCTTTATAATATATATATAATTTTTTTTTTAATTTGTCGGGTTCGAGTTGAACTCAGGTTCACAGGGCCGTAACCCGAGCCCAACCCAAATTAAATTTGGGTTAGAGTTTTTTGACCCAAACTCAACCTAAGTATTAAAAACCCTTGCCCAAGCTCTAATTTTTTTCAAGTTGGGCTCGGGTTACCCAACCCAAGTTGCACCCCTACAAAGAATCAATATTCAATAACATTTCCCCAACCACTGGTCCTTAAAGGAGTAGGATCATTAGAATCATTATGCATACTGAATGTACCCTAGTGCAGGCATAAGCACCAAAAAAGTTCCACACATTTGTGCTTCAGTATCAAATTTACATAGTACAAGCCTTCTTGTTTATATGGTCAAAGCAGAAACCACTAGTTAGCTAGATGATAATTACATAATATTCACCTAAATTAACAACCAATAACTTCAACCAAGTTTTTAACGAGAGAGGCTGAGAGAACGAGAGAGACTGAGAACGATAGAACAAAAATGAAAAACTAGAGCA
Source organism: Ilex paraguariensis (assembly GCA_963454935.2). Classification (NCBI taxonomy): domain Eukaryota; kingdom Viridiplantae; phylum Streptophyta; class Magnoliopsida; order Aquifoliales; family Aquifoliaceae; genus Ilex; species Ilex paraguariensis. The sequence continues at coordinate 457,893 of CAUOFW020002458.1, read as the reverse complement.
AATGCTTTATATATATATATATATATATATATATATATATATATATATATAATTTTTTTTTTTAATTTGTCGGGTTCAGGTTGAACTCAGGTTCACGAGGCCGTAACCTGAGCCCAACCCAAATTAAATTCGGGTTAGAGTTTTTTGACCCAAGTCCAACCCAAGTATTAAAAACCTTTGCCCAAGCCCTAATTTTTTCAGGTTGGGCTCGGGTTGCCCAACCCAAGTTGCACCCCTACAAAGAATCAATATTCAATAACATTTCCCCAACCACTGGTCCTCACAGGAGTAGGATCATTAGAATCATTATGCATACTGAATGTACCCTAGTGCAGGCATAAGCACCAAAAAAGTTCCACACATTTGTGCTTCAGTATCAAATTTACATAGTACAAGCCTTCTTGTTTATATGGTCAAAGCAGAACCACTAGTTAGCTAGATGATAATTACCTTTCTATGATCATTTGGATGAATTCTATTAGCTGCAACTGGATCAAGGTCTTTAAGGCAATCGAAATTATAACTAAAATTCTTTCCCTCAACTTCCAGTTCAGAATCTGATAGTTTATTCCCTGTGAACGGTAAGGGTATATTAAATAACACTTAAAAATATGTACAGAGACACACTCCCCAATATCTATATGCCCTTACATATTGTCAATCCAAACTCCTAAAGCGACTAATAATTGTTTACCAGGTTGATCACTTAAGCAGCTTTCATCCACATCTTCTACCGAGTCATCAAGAAGGAATTGACTCACAAGAGCCTGAGTACAATAAACAGACAAATGAAGAACACAATTATGGCCAAAAAATGCAGAACAATGAACAAGATCTTCTGAAGAACAAAACTCTGGCTCATGCTAGATTAACAGTGTTTTAGAATAAGCTCCAGTTCAAAGTTGGTATTACAGGATTGCGGAAAAACCCAAGAAAATGGCAACATGAATAAAATCAGTATTGCGACAAGTGCTGAAGACTAGAACATGCAAGAAAATATTGGAAGTCTTTATGTTATCCTTCACAGCGGATTCCCCTGACAAAACTCAGCTAGAGATAGTTCTAAACCTCATGTCCTAGCAAACAAGAATAAGCATGAAAAAAGTGCTGCAATCCCAAGAGACTAACACTAGATATCTTATCATCAAACGCCAGAAATCGAAGCAGTAGGTCAATATATTTAAGAACTGATTTGAGAATGTGATTCACACCCTCAAAAAGTAAAAAGCAGCAAATTACCAGCTTTTAAAATACCTTGCAAAGAGATATTGAGAAAGAATAATTCCATGGATTGGGCCCATAAACTACTATTCGTAATTGTATTTGACAAAAGATAAGCCATTCACATCCACATCTTTTAAACAAAAAAAACCTTAGTGCTAAATTCAGTTGTACGAACCAAATATAATTCCTATATAAAAAGAGAATGGTGTAGGAGAGATGATATGGCTGCATAATTAAATGCAGCAACTAAATTGATCTGGATGAGCATAAATAACAGAACAAAGCAGCATCCTACCTGGATATAGTAATTTGTTCCCCCAACTACGACCGGCAGCCGATTGCGGGACCATATTTCATTGATGAGCTGAAAAAAATATTGCTGAGTAAAGATATTTGAAAGGTATAAACATACAGACACTTGGCAATACATTATTATGACAAATTGTCAAATACATAGTTTTGCTTGCAGGTCATAAACAGGAAAGAAAACCATATGATTACAAGGGAATGCATCAGAAACAATTAATAAAAAAAAGGTAGATAGTTTAAACTGTGAAAAAGGGAGAGGACAATTAATTTGCTCTATCAATTTTAATGTTTTGGTAAATAGATTTATAGAAAGTTGTGTTTAGCTAAGAATGAACTTCCAAAAATTTATGCATATTCAGTCGTATGTAGCAATGGCTACTTTGAAAGGATGTGATGCGAGACTAAAGGGGAATGAGGGAGAAAGAGGAGGTGGCAAGCTATAAGCACACCAAAGATAATTCTAGTCCCAGCATAACAAGAGGACCTTGTAGGTTGATCAGCAGGTCCAAATGAGTCCTCTTGAGGACCTTGTAGGTGTCCAAGGATGTGATGTCAACAGAGCCACAGTTATGTTAAACACTGGAAACTATATTATACTAGAGAATCAGAAGCAAACTAATTAACTTCTCAAAGAAATCATATCAACTCGGAAATCAAGAAAATTGGCCACACCCAAATCCCCTCTTACCAAAAAAGACTGCATGTATCATTATGAGCCCGAATCCATTTATAAGTTATTTATATCACCTTGTTAAAAAGAACTTCTATAAATCAATTGCAAATGGTGTCCAGTGATTCAGGTCTTGTAATTAGTTTATGCACAATATACGTGAGATTGCTAAGTTATAAATTGAAGCCAACTCATGCAGGCATAGTGAACAAATGGGTACTGGAGACTAGAATTCTCGAAAAGCAACAATGTTGTCAATTTTTTGCTTTAAAATACATCAAAACAATACCACCTTCTTTCAGCAGAAATCAAGTAATAGAGATTAAGTAGGGCAAGTAGAAGTAGCTATATGATAGTGTGGGCACGTAGGGGCAAGTTGAATTTCATTACTTCCCCCTTCCCCATCTTTGCCTGAGAGAGAGAGGGAGAATTTAAATGAAACAAAATTTGCAATTGTTGAGAGATAAATAGAAATTCTCACAGGAATCGCATAGTCCCGAAAATCCTTGGCGGTGAACTCAACGTCTGGGCTGATTGTACCCAAAAGATGATGAGGCACTCCTATAAGTAAACAAACCCAAACATAAAATCAAAAGAATTTATGCGTATCAGAAAGATAACATTGACTCATACATGTGAATAGATTGAGAAGGTAGGAAGAACCTTTCTGGTCTTGGGCAGGAACTTTATTAGTGAGAACATCCAATCCTTGGTAAACCTAACCACAAAACAATAATGGAGAAAGTGATTATCTGGTAAGCTTACACATAATATACACACAGAGATATGTATATATATACGGTATGCCTGATACCTGCATGGAATCGGCGTTGATGATTTCGATGGGGAAGTGAGAAGCGAGGTCGATGGCGAGTTTTGATTTGCCAGAACCAGTTGGGCCCATTATCACCACTATCTTCGGTTTCGAACTTGAATTCGGGTTATCTTCCTTTTCTCTCTCCTCTTGTCCTCCATTGCAAGGGTTTTGGAGTCCTTCCGTTTCACGGCTATTTTCCATCTCTCTGTCTCTTCCGCTCTCACATCACACTCGAACTTAGGTGAGAACTGAAGCCTAAACACTTTTTTACTGCAGGAAACGGGTTAGACCCATTGGAAACATTGGTTGAGCCAATCCCAAAATTTTAATGGGCATCAACGGGAAAGGCTTGGTCCAGCGACAGGTGGGATCACTGGGATGAGTGGTTGGCAAAGAAACTGAGAGTGGGAGAAGGGGGACGTTGTTGCATTTTTAAGGGCTTTCCACATCTTCTACTCAAAAAGATGATAAAATTCTCACTTTATACCCTAAATAATTTTTCTCACATTGCACTATCAGAACCGGACCTAGAAGAGAACCAGGTCAATAATTCATTGATTTTACTATTGAGTTAATTGGTTAAATCAGTCATATAATAAAAAAATAAAAAAATATATATAATAATTATAAAAATAATAATTTAACCAGAAAAATATAAAATATGTCTACGATGCATACAACACCTATGCCAAATATCAGACAGGTCCAAATTAAAATTTTAAAATACATATAATGCACATCCATCTCTCGAATCTATTACCAATATACAGATTTTTTTAAACTTAAACACTCATGTACAACAGTTTTAAACTTATGGAAACGGATTTGTTAAAACCGCTTTCACTTATAAAACGGAGTTAATAAATCCGTTTTTAAATATAAAAAGCGAAATCAATAAATCTGCTTTTAAATAAAAAAATTATAATTGTTATCATATTTGTCGAACTAACATTTTTCAGAAAAAAAATGTGACTACCAAACACGTTTTTATGTTTAACTGGCTTTGGTAATGGGCTAATTAAACAGACTTTTATTTAAAAGCGTGTTTGATACCCACGCTTTTAGGCTAAAAAAGTCAAGTATAGCTGACAGACTCTCACATCTCACATAGCTCCACCTTCTTTCTCTCCAACAGATCTCATCCTCCTACAAGTACTCTTCTAGAAGCTTTATAGCCTTTAGTTTCTAATTTAATGTCACCAAATTTCGAAAGGTGGAATTCACAGTGGTGTTACAGAAATTTCGAATGAAGGGTTTTTAGGAGGAGGAAAAAGAAAGTTGGAAATTGAATGCCACTGAAAAAGAGAAGAGGAAGAGGATTGGGGGGCTAATTTTTACCAAGTCGATTCTTCATGTTGCTGTTGATGCTTTTGATGGTGGCCAAATTTCATGCTTTTGATGGTGCTGTTGATGTTGCTGCTGGTGGTGAAAATCACCATTAATTCCACCCACCATAATAGGCCCGGCTTTGCTTGAAATGGTGGGTCTTTCATTAGTCATAAATGGATAGGCTTTTCATGGAGTAGGGTCCCTCGGTTCTATGGATGGGTTTTTAGGAGGTGGAAAAGGAAAGTTGGAAATTGAATGCCATTGAAGAAGAGAAGAGGAAGAGGATTGGGTCTTTTTCAGTTTAGATTTTTGTGTCTTTATGACCAAATTGAGATCTAGAAATTAGGACAGAGACAAAGTTCTTTGAATGTCGGTGAATAGGGTTGTGTGTGTGTGAGAGAGAGAGAGAGAGAAAAGTGGGAGGTAGACTCGGAGAAGGTGGAAGAAAAAGGATTGAGACAATATTTTATATAATTTGGTGACAATGAAAAAACGTATTTGAAAACTCCCTTTTTATAAAAATGTTAGTTTGGCAAATATGATTAAAAATATAACTTTTTTATTTAAAAGTGAATTTGTTGACTCAGCGTCAGCAAATTCAACAAATTCGCTTTCAAAAAATGACGGATATTAATAAATAAGTTTAAAACTGTTATATATCGATATTTAAATAAAAAAAAGGCTATATACCGGTAATAGATTCTCCATCTCTCTCCCTCTCGGTCTCTCAAAAAGAGAATCTCATTGTATTCGAAGCTCCTGTGGGCAGTGTGTGTGTCTGTGACAGAGTATTCGAAGTGTAGGCCTCCTTTAGCGACTTCATCAAACAGTCCTCTTGTTTCATCATCGACGAGCATAGAAACTGGTGAATCATCACAGAGCTTCTATGAGATTTGTGCAGAAACGAAAGGAAGTGATGATGTTCAGCCTCCCTGAGTCCCTGGCCTTCTCGCCTTCTCGCCTTCTTTTCCTCGCTTGAGAGGTCGTCGGAGTGCTAATCTCGTTGCTTGACAGATGAGGTCTGAGTGGTGGGTCGGTGGCCTGTGAGCTGTGAACACGATTGATTTAGGGCAAATGACCCAAAAAACATGAATTTGTTTTTTTTGTATATAACTCCTGATATTCAAACTCTCCTGTTTTTCCAAACCGCCCGATTCACTGGTTTGGTAAAAAATTAGCCGATTTAACGGTTGATTTGCTTCTTTATGTGGTTTAACTACAAAATCAAACCGGTCTAGATCCTGATTTAGGATCTAACTGGTTCAATCGATCGATCTGATCCAATTTTAATAACACTGCGTTACACTCCCATTGTTCTAAATTAATTGCAATGTAGCTCCTCAAATGAACGCCATCACTCGTCTATTAAAATTTTGGAGAGATGTTGATGGGAAAAGTCATTTTTGCCAATGGAGAGACCACGTCCTTCGCATGTGCAAATATATTTAACGGGAAGAGAGACTGTGTTGGTTTGAGGGGTCACATTGTAACTAATTTAGAACAATAAGGGTGTAATATGAGAAAAATTATATTTTAGAGTGTAAACTGAAAATATTAAAATCTTTTGTGGTGTAAAATGTGGAAAACCCAATTTTTAATAGACAATTGAATGAGCACAATGAATGGTTGGTGAAGAAAGTGAAGGGAGAAAGAGAGATGGTCATTGATGAGCACAAATTGAATCGAAGAACGCCTAATAAATCAAGTAAACTCAAATAAGTTAAAAGGCAAGTTCAGCTCGTTAATTTGATCTGGTCTAAAGTTTAAGGAGTTTAAAAAGATTAGAGCATGTGAGGAGTAATTATCGGGATACCCACTCACAAAAATCAAGACTTCATTTAATTGTACTTACTTTTTATAACTATCCTTCCCGAGAAACTAGTGATGTTACCCTTACGTCACCGCCTCACCTAAGGGTTTCATACTTATAAATTGTAAACTCTCTCCATTGATAGGGACATCTTTACACACCTCTCACATAACTATTACTCTCATAGCTACCACACTTCTCTCGAAGCGCGCTCTCTCTTACTTTATTTCATTAATAAAGGTTTTTCAACCATCATTGTAGCTTTTGGAGTAAAGTAGATCACTCTGACTGAACTACTATATATCTATGTGTTGATCAAATATTTATCTTTTTGTCATTGATTGATTTATTAATTTTCTCACTAATTCTCTTGCATCACTCACTCGACTGTCGATTGTGCATAAGTCTATTTTGTGTATCATCAGTTATATGAAGATTAAAAAATTATTTTTATGGAGAGGATTTTTTTAAAGGTGAAAAGCAAAAAATAACCGTATTCTAAATTCTCATAGGTGTGTTAACACTTGGTCAATTGTGTATTATATGTTTTCCTGAAAAGTAACACTTCCTCGTTGAATTATACTATTATATGTTTTTCACATTCCTATGCTAATAAAGAGTGAACTCTGTTACTTACCCAAAAAAAAAAGAAAAAGAGAGAGAGAGCTGTGTTGTAGAACTTTCATGAAACACAACGTTTTATTTATTGAAAACATGTGCGTAGAGTTGAATTGAATATAGTAGAATAGAAAGGAAATTACAAGACTCTAGCTTAAGATTTCGGTTGAACATTTTTTATATATACATCAATAGATTATTGTTATTATACCGAACAACTATCACAACTTTTGGCGAATGCATCTATAATAGATGAAAAAACATCTACAAAGGAGAAAAGAAAAACCAGACAGAGATCTCAATAGAACCCATAAAAAGGGGATTTTGGCTAAATTAGGTAAAATTAAGTCTCAATTTTAATGACTGAAACAGTAAAATAATTTTTTTACTGTTGAAGACATTGATAATAGATGAAATTCACTGTTTAAAATTTTTATATTTTAACGCTAAGTAAATTAGTAAATAAAGTCCCAATTTTAATGATCTAAACAAAGAAATAAATTTAATTTGTACCATTCTAAACATTAAAATTAGATAAATTTCACTGTTTTACATTTGTTGTTTTGGTTGAATTTGGAGTACTATGTTGTGATCAAATGTTTTTTAGTTCAATAATTTTTCACTGATTTTGATGTTAGTATTTTTATTATTTTTGGGTTCACTATTTTTCACTATTTTTGAGTTCAATAATTTTTTTACTATTTTTGAAATCAGTAATTTTTTATTATTTTTGAGTTCAATATTTTTTCACTAGTTTTAATTCACTAATTTTTCACTATTTTTTAGTTTGACTAATTTTTTACTATTTTGGGTAGTGGGTGGTGGTGGTTGACTACAATGATGGGTGGTTTACTAGTTTTTACTGTTTTGACTAGCTGGTGGTAGTGGTTGGCAATGGTGATGGGTGGTGATGACAACGATGGTGGGTGGTAGTATAGTGGCGTGGCGATGGTGGTGGATGGTGGTGGATGGTGGTAGACTAGTTTTTTACTGTTTTGGGTAGTGGTGGTGGGGTGTGGGTGGTGGTGGTAGTGGATTATGGTGGTAGGTGGTGAGTCAGTTTTTTACTATTTTGAGTCATGGATAAAGGTGGTTGGCGGCGATGGTGAGTGGTGGATTAGTTTGTATTGTTTTGGGTGGTGGGTGGAAGTGATTGAGAGGGTGATATTTTTACTCTTTTAGGTGGTGGGTTATTTTATTATTATGGGTGGTGAGTGGTGGCAGTTGTCGGCAATGGTGGGGAGTTGCTTGGCCGTTTCCATTATAATATCCTAACCTCCAGACATCATCCCTCAATGTATGTATGGTGTGTGTGAAGGGGAATGTCACTCTCCCTTGGAATAATGTCAAAAGAAAGGGCAACGAAATGGTGGATGAATGAAATGTCAAATGTGTGTGTGTGTGTGTGAACAAAAATGCTCCCCAATCATAGAGAGACTTTTGTTTGTCATGTTTTACTTGGAATCGTATTTCAAGATCGTCTCCTCAGAAAATGAGGTGAATCATTTTGAAGGTGATTTTGGTGAAAAACAAAGTGCAAAATCTTTTGTTGTTGAAGTTTGGTTTGTGATTTTGTCTTAACGAAATTAGAATGGAAAAATGTTGGCTAATCCAAAGGGTTCATGCCAATGTGATTATCAAGTCAACTTGAATCCTTCCTCTAATAGAGTATAGATGTACGATTGATTCATGAGAAACTAGAGACGAGATGGAAGTGAGGATCCAAGCATAACCCGTGACAAGTCTACGGAATATTAAAGACTCACAATCCCGTCCAACCTCTATCGAGTCAAACTGAACCATCGGACTCTGAGAGGAGAAAGGAAAATGAGTTGAACTAACATACCCCAAGAGGAGGTGTCCCTTGGATTAGTCAACTTAAAGGCTTAGCTACTCATTCTTAAGGTAAAGACAATAATGTAATGAGAAGACATTATGAAGAAATGAAGATTGGAGCTAAGCATAAACGAAATGTACAATTATAACTTCCAGATAATTATACATGTCAATCACCTTTTACTAAAGATTAGATGAGAAACTACTCACTTTTCATGACTTTGATAAAACTAGAAAAGTGAGTGATGCTCATCCCTCCAAGTAGAGGAGTTGCAAGATAAAACATATTACACACGGAGCCAATCTTCAACAAATAATAAGTGAATTATATTCTACCCTTCACAGTTTTGGTAAAACTCTAGAAAAGTGAAAAAATTCACTCCTCTAAAGGAAAAATGAAGCTCAAGACAATGAAAATAAATGAAAGCAATAATATAATAAAAGAAAGTAATAAATTAAAAGAAAACAATAATACAATAAAAGAAAGCAATAAATTAAAAGAAAACAATAATACAATAAAATAAAGCAATAATAAGAAAGTAATAATAACTTTTGGAGGGTTATCCACTACCAAAATGTGTTTTTTTTAAGAAAGTAATGATACAAGAAAGCCATAATGATTTTTAAAGGGTTTTTCACTACCAAAAGATGTTTTTTACAAGAAAGATGATACAAGAAAAACAAAAAGATGATCATTACAAGACCAAATGGGTGGTATTTATAGACAAAAAGGGAGGGCTTGAATTACACTTTGATCCCGTTTTGTTTTGAACTTTTGATAATTGACACCTTATAGTTTGTAGCTTTAATAATTGGTACCCTATAGTTTGTAGTTTTCATAATTGGCTCCCCCAGTAGTTTGTAACTTTGATAAAATTGGCTCCCCAATAGTTGGTAGTTTTAACACACAAATCCTGAAAGGAACAACAATTAATGTATTATCCCTAATTTACACACTAACCATAATTTAACTTATTTTGACTAGTTTAACTTTATTTAACTAACACAATTGACCTATTAACTTAATTAAATTATGCTTTAATTAGGGATAATTAGTAGTGGTGGCGGCAACGGTTGGTAGTAGTGGTGAGTTTTGGGTAGTAGTGGTTGGTGACGATAGTAGGTAATGGTTGGTGGTAGGCTAGTTTTTCATTATTTTGGGTGGTGAATGGTGTTAGTTGGTGGCGATAGTCGGTGAGTTTTTTACTGTTTTGGATAATGGGTTATTTTTTTTTATTATTTTGGGTGGTAAGTGATGGTGATTGGCGACAATAGGTGGTGGTGGTGGTGGCGGCGACGACGATTGGTGGGTAATGGTGAGTTTTGGATATTAGTGGTTGGCAACGATGGTGGGTAGTGGATGGTGGTAGGCTAGTTTTTCATTGTTTTTGGTGGTGAGTGGTGTTGGTTGGCGGCGATACTGAGAGGTGGTGATTGGCAACAATGGTGGATGATGATTGGGAATGAGTGGTGTTGGGTGTGGGTGGGGTGCCAGGGTAGTGGTGGTGGTGGTTGGATCGTAGTGGTGGATGACGGCGATGGTAAATGATGGTAGACTAGTTTTTCACTATTTTGGGTAGTGGTTGGTTGGTGGCGGGTGATGGTTGGTGGATAGCAACGAGTGGTGGTGGGCGACGGTGACGGTGGTGGTAGTTGTTGTGGTAGTAGCAGTGATGATGGTGGTGGTTGTTGATGGTGGTAAGTTAGTTATTCACTATTTTTGGTGGTGAGTGATGATGGTTGGCGGCGATTGTAGGTGATGGTTAGTGGTGACGAGTGGCAATGGGTGGTGGTTAGCAGCGATGGGTGATAGTGGTGGTTGGCGGGTTACAGTGGATGACGAGTGGTGGTTGTTGGTCAACCGAAGTGGTGATGGTGGGTGGCAATGCGTGGTTGCTGGGTGACGGTGGGTGGTGGTGGTTGGCAGGTGACTATGGGTGATTGGTGGTAATTGATGGCAATGGTGGGTGGTGGTGGGTGGTGGCGGCGATGGTGGGTGATACTGGTGGATGTTAATGGGTGGTGGTGGCGATGGGTGGTGGGTGTTAGTGGGTAGGAGTTGTGGGTGGGGTATAGTGGTGATGGGTGGTGGTGGTTTATGGCGATGGTGGGGTTGGTGGTGGTTGGCAGCAGGTGGTGGTGATGGTTGGTGGTTTACGACGATGGTGGGTGTTAAGAGGTTTCTTTTTCTTCTTACTTCATGCAGTATAAAGATGACTTAGCTTTAAATAAAAAGGCATGAAAATACCCATTTTCACAATATGTGGTTCAAATCAAAATGGTTGAATTTATCATAGAAGCTGAAGAACTACTAAAACAACGTGAAACCCTTTTTCCTATACTAGACAACAGGAAACAAATGATTTTTTCATTTTTAACTTCTTCCTGTTCCCTTTGATTTTTTTCAAGAATGAGAGACTAAAGGAGGACTTCAATAAATGCCATAATAACATGAGTTCTACTCAGACCCCTGTTCAGGCCTCTCGAATGTATGAGTTTGTATGGTTTAAAATTGAATCGTTGAAATTATACAATTAGGCCTAATGAGTACCTTGGTAGTTATTACTACCATTGGCTTTCTTGAAATGAGAGATTGAAATAAGGAGGTTGCGGGTTTTGTACTCATATTTGTAAGTGAATGTAAATAATATCTAATATACAAAAAATTCAGGTATTATAGGATTTGAGATGGGTCAGTGGTAGACAACTTCACCTCCTCTTGAAGAGACTAATTCTGAACTTAAATATCTGACTTTTGTGTATATTGCAAATTCACGTTTAGCTGAAAGTTTCAGCAAAGTTGATGGAAGCTACATGCTGGAGGGGGACCAAACCTAAGGTGAATCAGTTGTATTTCAATTTGCAAATGTAAGGAAAATGATTGTGTCCTTGGTGATTATTATCAATAGAATGTGGTATCTCATTTGACATATACATCAATCTACTAGAAAATTTACAGGGGAAACCAATCATTTGTTTTCCCTCTGGCTTAAAGTCCTCCTTTGATTAAGAGTTTAATTTGGGCGGTTCAACTCGAATTCAACCTGAGTTTAACTTGAAAAAAACAGAGTTTACGTTATAATTTTTAATACTAGGGTTGGGTTTAGGCATAAAAATTTCAACTCGAATTGAATTTGAGCAAGTCTCGGGTTGAGACTTGGGTTGTCGGGTTCAACTCGAATATTAAAATCGGATTGAACTCAATTATTAAATCGGATTGAACCCGAATATACATAAATATATAAATATATTTAACTAGAGTTAGTATTGTTAGAATATTGTAACTAAAAGAGTGTTTTTTGTGTGTGAGAACTTAATCTCATATCGACTAAATATCCAAAGTACTTGAGTATATATATATACTAGTGTTATCTAGCCTTTAAATTGAAGAAAGATCTTGAGACTCTCAAGTGCGTAGGGTGGGACTAGTATTAAACCCATTTTTTAATATTTTGTTTAATTATTTTCTGTCATTACTTCTATATTAAAATTTCAGTTGTTGAATTCAAAAACCTTCAACGGCTAATATTCCAACAGCCATATTTTATTAGTTATTATACAATTAAATATAGAAGTAATTACAGCCTATTAAACACATATATTATTTGTATATATATGTATGCATTTTCAGTATAGAGATATACAATATCATATCAACTATCTTCTTACAATATAAGTTTCTAGGCAATATTCAAAGGTGTGTGTAAAGCTTCTAGTTTATTCTATTGTGCAGATCTGAGTGAAGTAACAACCAATAGACTGGACTGTTGTATTCTGGGGATGACGTGTTACTATCTTCTGCGCTGTGATTCTTTTATAAAGGGGCACGAATCGTCTTAAGAGAGCGACCTAGTCCGCGTCTCACCCTGCCGTTCACTTTATTTGTATCCAATATTTTCCAACAAGTATTTATCTTCACTCTTTACAGTTTAAACTTTCACTTAACTTCAAGTCTTCACCCCTGTGCCTCCATCAACCTGAGATCCCTCTCTCACTTTTCACTCCTCCCTCTTTCAATTGTCACTCATCTGAGTCGTTTTAGACTCTCAGTCTCCCTCTTTTACTCATCACTCCTCACTCTCTATTTATCTGCATCTCATCCTTCATCTCAGATCACTTGAAAAAATTAGATTTACACTCGAAAAAATTAATTCTACACTTCAAAAAATCAACCCGAATTAAGTAACTCAAGCCAACTCGAGCCTGTCCAAATTAAGCTCGGGACAGTACTCGGGTTGAGGTAGGATTAGAATTGAAGATTATATCCCTAAGATTAGACTAAGATTGACTTCTCAACCCTCCCAAATTGCACCCCAATCTTTTATTAACTTCTCCAATAAAATTTAAAAAATTACCACGAAAGTATGAGACTTAATTGCAAAATATATTTACCAAAGAAACATAATATTTTTCCCCAAGATAATTTCAGGTATTGGGAGGTTTAGCCTTTATATTTTTCTTTTTCTATGTCGGCATGCAAGCTAAGGAACATATGCCATAAAGCAAAGTGATAGATCGGCAGATGCAAATAGGGGCATTGGTAAACCAACGGTCATTTCTTCGATCGCTGTTTCCCATCGAACTGGCATTAGCCTTTCTACGAGCATCTATATGTAGTAAAAAAAACTTTTGAAAACTAACAAATTATGAGGCGACAGAGAACTCACTCCCATGTGTGAGACCACTTAAAATGATGGATTCGGAAAGTTTCAAAATTTCTGATGCAAGACAAGTTGAATCATTCTTTTCAATCAGATTAGAGGGGAATGGAACGGTTTTTTATGTGACAAAGTCATAAATCGCAGAATAGAAAGCAACTACCGAAGACCATATACATTTCAATTCTACTATTAATCAGTAATCCTTGAAAATGAACAATAAACAGTACATTAACTGTACTATTCCCTCAAAGCTAATAATAACATGGAATGCTTCGTCTGTTTGTAAATTCTCTCATCCTGTTGTTGAAGGGTCTTGTCAATAAGGATGTCTGTTCATTTCAGAGTTGGTATTAGAGGTAACATACATAATAAGTTATGTATTTTTCCATGACTTAATTCCCCGGCCTTATATATCTTTAATGTTACGCACGAGATTATAAACAGATTACAAAATCAAATAGAAAGAACATAGATCACGTAAAAATTAAGCGATTTCACTTTAAAGTCTAAGTTCACATACAAAACTAAAAACAACGAAAGTCATTGTCATAAATAAGACTACAAACCGTTCTCTAAAAGAAAAGCAAGAAAATAAATACCCATCCATTTTCCCAAAAACCCATAGTTTTTGTTATTAGCTCAGCACTGTGCTCCATAGATAGGGCTTATGAAATTTCTCAATAAAGATCCAAAGGTTTTATGTTGGAGGGGGTGCAAATAGGAACTTAATAGAGGACATCCAGAAGACTTATTTAAGTGAAAGATTTTCTCTTCAACTGAAAAATTAACAAAGATGTCCTGAGAAGTATTTCCCAATAAATAAAAGAATAATGCTACTTGTACCTATTTGTAGGAGTTAATGAATTGAAATCATTGGTTTGTTAGTGGACTTCATTGAATACGGGAACCCACCGCCAATCCATCGGTCACGATAAATTGAGTCCCTAAATTAAGTTTCACAAAAGAGTAAAGAGAAGAATATATGAAACCTTTAACTGATCTTATCATACAGGTGGCCTCTCAATTTGAAGATTCAAGTTGGTGGTTTTGATGCTGGTACAACTAGAAAGCAAGAGCATTGTGATGTTAAGAAGGAATATCTTCCATTTGAATATTAGAATTACAAGAGTGTTAACCAACAATCCTGGTTGGAGGCCCTATCATTCCTAAACCATAGAACCTCCATGAAAAGCCACTGACAAACACAAATTTGAAAGAAAAAAAATAATAAAAGAAAAAAAGACGTCCATCTCTGCAAAGTTTGGAAATGTCATATGTTATGTGTACTATTCCCGGGATTTTATCCGGTGACGTCCAGGTCATAAGTAACAACATTACTACGCCAAAGGTATTTAGTTAATTACACAAATGTAAACCACAAACTTTAACACAATTCAAGAGAAAGATACTAATAACAGTGCCTAAGACAAATGGTATCATTTTAGACAAGGGAATCTATGTTCTTGCTCAGCTCCTCCAGCTTCTTCATCCTTACTTTCTCACTTTCGCTCACCAACTGGCCAATTAATCATACATATTAAGAACAACATAAGCAAACTGGAATCAAATATACACACACACACATGTACATATATATATGGTGGATGAGTTTTAAGTTGGACCAAAAGATCACTAAAGTTACCTCCATCAATCTGGTTAGCAGTTGAGTTTTTTCCTTGTTCTTCTCATTCAAAGCTTCAAGGGCTTCTTTGTATTCCTTTTCCTATTCAAATAAACAAACATTAGGATCAAACAAATTTCTTACAAGCGAAGTTAAGTTCACCAAAGTTTTTATACTGTTTCACCTTCTTCTGGCAGGTCTGTCCCAATGGCTTTAACTCTCGATTGACCACATCGATCTTCTTTCGTACAATTGAAACTTCCTTCCTCATTGGATCTGCAAGAGCTTCAAGCTCCTAATAAAATTCAATCACACACAATAAGAAGTGTAAATTATATATACACATAATGAACAATTTTATATTCAATCTTATTATGTGCAATTGTTGTGTATGTTAAAGCAAGACATATCCAAAAGTGATCTTTCATTGTTCCAACATTAATGATCTGATAGTTTGTCGAGTGATTATAGAAAAGAAAGAACTTCCAATTTGTACTGATGGTTAAGGTTGTCAAAAGCCATGCTGTGTTTTTAACTTGTGGGTCGTGTCATTCCAACATTTATTGAACTTATACACAACACATTTATATTGTTCAACTTTACCTCGCGAATCTCAGCCAACTTCTTGGTTTCTTCTTCCACGCGGCCCAACTGAGCCTGAACCTTGTCCCTGACTTCCATCTTCTTCCTCTCGATCTCTTCTTCCTTAGCCCGAAACACAGAAAGAGCTGACTTTGTCATCTCCTCCTCCTTGTCTTCATTCATTGGGCTGTCACTGAAACTAATAATTCCTGATTTCTTCATGCGCAGCATCTGTGATTGTTGCTGCTCCGGTATCTGCATCTGTGTTTCCATTGATGCTTCCACAGAACCCTTCTTGTATTCCTGGTGATTCTCTGTTATATTCTCCCTTCTTTGGCTTTGTGCTTTTAATGATGGTTTCTCTTTCCTCTGTTACAGATGCTAATGAACAAAAACTAGCTTTAAAGGTATGAAACCAACTGGCTTTCTTTGTAACAAATATTTGAGTCAGATGAAAAGACCAAAATGCCTACTCATGGTATTATGCAAAAGTTAAGGGAGTGTTACCCTTTAATTTACTGTACATTTACCCTGCCTAAAACCAGGGTCGGCTCAATGGAATTTGGGGCTTAAGCAAAAACTTTAAGTGGGGCGTTTACAAACTCATTATAAATATATGTGCTATTTTATGGCTATACTATTTTTTTAATCAAATACTTTTATGGCTATTCTTTTTTTCAATGCATTTTGAACTTACAATGAGACAAAATATATATATATAGAGAGAGAGAGAGAGGGAGAGAGAGGGGGCAGGATTTGATTATGTAAATGTATTTATATGTGGCTTAATTATGGAGAGTGATTGGATTGACAATAAATGAAGAGAGCGGGTGTGATCCTTTAAGTTAGTGACGTTAAGTTGGTGAGAGCGTGTAAAATTTAAAAAAGATGAGAGAGAATCAAATTTTGTATTTTTTTAGGTCCTTATTTTATAATTAGTTATTGTATGTGCTTGAAGGTACAGAGTAATAAAAAATAGTAAACAATAAATATATTTGTATTTATATCCAAAATTAAATCACAAAATAGAGAAGAGATAAAGAAATTTAAACATCGATTTATAGTGAAGGTAAGCGATGGTAGATAGCAGTAGTGATGGTAAGAGACGGTGATGGTTGTGATGGATGACAATGACGGTGGTGACATCGGCGGTGATGATGGTGGTGGTGGTGGTGATGGGGAGTGGGGGTGGGGGTGGCGGTGGCGGTGGCGGTGGTTGCGACAGCAATGACGGTGATGGTGGCAACGGCGACAATAGTGGTGGTAGTGGTGGTAGCGATGGTAGTGGTGGTGGCGATGGCGGTGGTGGTGGCAATGGGAGTGGGAGTGGGAGTGATAGAGATAGTGGTGGAGTAGTTTCAAATACTAATTTTTTTTAAAGTATTTATGAGTAATAATTTCTAAAAGTACTTTTAAAAAATCATTCGAAACACACCCTTATGGACCTATTTTTTTTATTAAATTTAAGGTGTTAATATTAGTCATTAGATTAATTTTAAAGTAAAATTTAAAACGATCTCAACCACAAATAGCAAAAATTATTTTATTTATCTTTTGAAATTTGAATTATAAACTACTTTATTATATAGATATTATTGAGGCAGAGTAACTTATATTATAAAGACTAAAAATATAATTTGGGGCCCCTTAATTTTTGGGCCATGAGCAAACATTTTCGCTTACTTATAGTTTCAGCTGGCCCTACCTAAACAAACTCCTCTCGGACATTTTCAAGTCGTAAAGGTCATTGCTAATACTAGGCCTAGTAATCGTGTCGAGTGAAATGGTTTCATATCGGGTGAAACGGGTTTGTATCAAATTTTTTTTTATCCATATCTTATTTGTTTATATAAACGAGTTCAACTATCACATTTATATACGAATCATTTATTAAACGGGTTACCCGATATAACATCTGTGTCACCCGCTAAATAAGAGAATAGATTAGAGTAATTCGAGTACACACGAAAAATCATCAACTTGCTACACATTTCACATGTTTGACTTATTTACCATAATAATAAATCATGGTTGATCAAAAAAATAAAGACAAAAAATAAACATTAAATGACTACTAAATTTGAATGAGTCTAATAGATGAGAGGTGTAAGATAAGGTAGAGGTTGAGAGACCTAACTTTTAAAAAAAAAAATTATAATACAACTGTTAATGGGTTAAACGGATTGAAGCGAATTTATGGGTAAAACACGAAACCGGTTCATTTATTTTACAGGTCTGATGAGTTAACCCGTTAACCACCCGAACCCGTTAAGACTACAACCAAACCCGCTAAATCCGTGTCGAATTCATGTCGATTTTACAAGTCGTGTCTAGAATTGTCAGGCCTAGCTAATAGACAAGGCTCCTATCTACATGGGTTTTGAGAAAGATAAATGGTAACATTACTCCCATTATAAAGAAGTTGATTCTCATGCTCAAAATTGTCTTGAATGGATAAACACTTATCGATCACTCCAAATCTGATCTCTACTTTAAGAACACCTTCACAATTTCCCAATTTAACCCATTCTTAACATACTTTTTTCTTTTTAGAATTAATTTTAAGAAAATATGATGAAGGGCCTAGAGGAGCCTCTTTTGGTAAGATAACTATTTTCTTAAGTAGGTATATTGGCAGATTCAACTAACTACTGCTGTTCTTCTCAATTGGAAACTGTCAGTATATTTACCTATAGTGCCAAAGTATAGTTTGGTGAATGTGACACATTCCAAAGCCCCTTTTTAACTTGTAGAAAACTTTCAAACATTGAGAAAGTTTGAGTTCAAAAATCTTCTCCCAGTCTTAAAAGGTCATATCCAGTGCACAAGTTCTTTATCTATAATAAAATTTGAAAAAATTAAGTATTGATATTCTTACTGTCAGTTTTAAAAAACAGATTGGTACCCACGATATATCGCTCGAGTGTATATCATAATATGCATTATATTGGGGTGACAACTTTTATCCATTTTTCGATATAGTATCTTGTTCTCAACATTTCTTCATATGATGGTATGATGGATATTGATAACATTTGTTGGGAGGTCCTAAAACTTGGTGGTAAATCTTCTTTGTTCTTGAAAAGGGGTGCTTGATATAGAAGTTATGTTGAGGAGTGGACAGTAAGGGCTCACCTATACAAAAATAAACCAGAGGCTTTGGGGCCAAGACAGAGTAGGAGAGATGTGTAATTACTAGCTGCCTTTATCACATATGATTACAGATTACCCATCCACCTTGGGCTTTTAACAAAGAATCTGCACCTTTTTCGTCTTTTCATTTTTATATCTATTACTATATTTTAAAATTATATCATATCAGTGACGTGTTATAGAAAGTTTTATAGTAGAGAGAGAGAGAGAGAGAGAGAGAGAGAGAGAGAGAGAGGAGCCCTATTAAAGTACACCTTGACAAGGCATTCTTTAGAAAATAAAACACTTGAACAGAGAGGATGACATATAACCAACACTTAGGAAAGGGGAAAAAATGGCCTATATGTTAGGTAGATTAGGTTAGATTAGATTCTTGTTGCAACTTTTTTTTTTTGTAACAAATGAAGACCCGAATTCAAGAATTTAGCCAAGGGGTCAAAAGCATATGGGAGGGCGACTTTTTAAATTTGTAAGAGATGATTTGGAGGTATTTGTAACTAATAATAATATACTAAAAGTGATTTCTAAACCTTTGGAGGGGGACGATTGTCCACACTAGCCTCTCTTAGATCCATCATTTTGTGCATCGGTTTCAAAATTTTTTGCTTACCCTGGACGAATAACCTGTCTTGTTAATTCTATGATTAAGGATTGTATGATGAATTTTTGGTAGGCCTACTTTGATTTTCTATACAGCATATCATTCAAGATTTGTAAGTAAAAGAGTTATGTGTAAAAGTGGAAGGTTATATAGCTGAGATGCCATCGTATAAATATGGTGCATCTATTATTCCTTGGACAATTTTTGTCGTTCTTTTTCTTTAGTTGGTCCAAAAGGGTTGTGTGACTGTCTGCTCTTTTTGATGGAACCTCGGCCTTTGTGGGCCTATGGCCATTCACTCCAGCAAAATCTTCATCTTTTCCTCTCTCTCTCTCTCTCTCTCACACACACACACACACCCACCCACCCACAGAGACACACACAGAGAACAGTCACACTGACATGGCAAAGAGTGGTGGTGAGATGGTTGCTTTAAAGTTTGTGTTATAGTGATAAATGATTTTGATGACTGGGTGTAGAAATTGATTCATCAATTGTCTATATAAAGGATCTCGGGGAACAGTGGCATATACCATTCTTTACAACCTGTTGTAGCTGCCCTATTGTCCAATGACTCCAATCTATACTCAAATTAGCTTGTTTTTTTCTCTGTATTCAATCAGAAACCTCACATCTCAATCATCAACTCTTAAAAGTTTCCAAAGCTCTCTAATTTCTACTACTCCGAATTATTTTATTTTGGACGATCTAATTCAAATCAGGTTTACTCCTATCTTTCAATGGACATGACCATTGAATTAGTGTTACTGTCAGTGTCTGTTAGTACCTTGACTTGGAGACACCTAACTAGTTTAGCACAGTAATCGCACGCCTCTCAAATTCACATATCAGTTATTTGCAAGTTACTATTTTACAATTTTATCCGTTCTTAGATGTGAAAATTTTTATTTACAAGGGCTACACCTCCTCATAATACTCAAATTCAATTTCTTCTTGCTGCATGCTTGCCTAGAAAAAAGGTTGGTGATATAATGAAACACGTTTAGGCCCTCTAGCCACTTTTTTATGGAGTATCGTTATGATTTTGTATGAGAAATCCATATAAATTGGAATCAAAATGCTTTGGGCTTCCTACTTCGTTCGGATAAAAAATGATAACGAAGGGTGATCATGTGTGAAGTTTGTTGGGAGTTTGGGTTTGAACAGATTGACAAATAAGGTAAAATTGAGATTTTGAGGCACGTAAGATTATTTTTTTTAAAATGATATTTGCCCTCACTCGAAAAGTTTGGTAGAAGGTTCTTAAAAATCACTTTCTTGAGACAACAAATACTTTGGGATGAAGAATTACAATTAACAATATTGAAAAACTTCTAAAGAAATCTCCTTGAAGAGGTTTAATTATGAGAGAGGAGATATAAGTTATATAGAACTCTAGTGTATTTGCAAATGAAGTCTAAGACTTTATTTATAAATTTCTTGGTCTCTTTTTTCAAAAGTCGTAACTAAAGATGATATTTTTAATTCATTACTCACTAATCCGTCCATAACTAAATGAATTGAGTACCTATATTAATTAATACGAGTTCTAAATTATTTGGGTAATATGATTCATTTTAATTAAACGGGTTAATATGGATTATAAATAGGTACCCATTAAATTGAATATTTATCTTTTTATTACATAACACAAGTAATAAAATTAAATAAATATATTAATATGCCAAAAAATACACATACTATTATACCAAAAAATATACACATATATACTAATACACTAAAATATACACACACTAATAGACCACCCATGACATGCGAGTTGACCCATGAGCCACAACTCGTGCCCATGACCATGACCCACGGGTAACCAGTACCCATAATCCACGAGTCGACTCATGACCCACAAATCAACCCATAGCCCACAATTGACCCGACCCATTATGTGTGTATTTTTT
This sequence comes from Ilex paraguariensis, assembly GCA_963454935.2. Classification (NCBI taxonomy): domain Eukaryota; kingdom Viridiplantae; phylum Streptophyta; class Magnoliopsida; order Aquifoliales; family Aquifoliaceae; genus Ilex; species Ilex paraguariensis. The sequence continues at coordinate 436,746 of CAUOFW020002458.1, read as the reverse complement.
TTATTCAATGTGTTTTAGTTTTTGTGTTAGTCTATGTGTGTGTATTTTTTTTGTATTAGTGTGTATTTTAGTGTATTAGTGTGTGTGTATGCTTGTATTTTGGTGTACTATTAATGTATGTGTATTAATATACTAATGTGTCTATTAAAAATTTTAATTATTTTATGAGTTTAATCACACCCGCTATAAACTCAACCCATTATAACTCATTTACTACGTGAGTGAAAAATAGATTGAATTTATTTTAACCAAATCCAATTTAACCCAACTCATAACCAACACAATCCACACATTTGCCATCTTTAATCGCAACCCTCTAAATTTGTGTATTTTTGTTAAAAGTCACACATTTTTTAAACATGTATATTTTTTTAATAGTCATAACCTTTCTATATAGATATTTTTTCTCAATGGTCCCATCTCTTCAAATAATGAATTTTATTAATAATCAAAACTATGCAAATAATGATTATTTAAAATAAATCAATTATTCAATCAAACTATAAATAAAATCTTAACAAAATTTCTCTCAGAACATGACTATAACAACTTTCATCTATCTCGAAAGCTCTCCACAGGACTCTACACATCCACTATTTTCTCATTTCTCACATGAATGCAACAAGTACGAAAAAATTACCATAAAAAAATTAGTTTCATATGATAAATATTTATTGTAAGCCATAAGTCATTATATTGTTGGTGATATAAATTAAGTTTGTAGTTGGCCCAACCTTTCAAGAACTTGACTTTTTTTCTTTTGATAATCAAAATCAGTTAACATACCGTATTTTCATCAACACTTATCTATTTAGATTAAACTATCGCCTATTTGGTTGTCAATCATTAGGCCATTAGTTTTAAATATAATAGATGAACAACAATATACACATATAAGAAATTTTGAAAAGCTTAGAGGATTGACCAAAAAAAAAAAAAAAAACTAAGGGGGAGGCATAAGAATTTTTAAAACTTGAAGAACGTATTTTAATAATTTTGAAAATCTTTGGTTTTTTTTTTTGGGGGGGAGGGGCATGACCCCTTTGGCCCCAAGCGAGCTTTGTACCTCCATGACTATCAACCTCTTTGTTTAAAAAAAGCTGTTTTGTGGTAAGAATTTGCTTTTGTGTGATAAGGATTTATTAATTTTAACAAATTTTATCTTATTTAATAATCATTTTTTATGATGCACAAAAATAGTTTTATGCACAATCAATCGATCGAGTGTATGTTGTGAAATAATTAATAATAAGAGACAAAAATTGAGTAGTTGGATCTAGAGACCTAACAACTAAAGACAACAGCGGTGGCCGAAAAATTCTATTAATGAGAGAGTGCAAGGTAGAAAGAGAGAGGGAGAGAGAGAACAAGAGTATGCTCAAGGTGAGGTGTGCGTCATCGGGCCCTAACTGAGGCGGTGAAGTGAGGGTCAATGTACTAGTTTATCGAGGATGATAGTTATAATTGAAAATGAGCATTATCTTAAATTAATGGTTATCTCGATGATTGTTCTTTCACGTGCGTTAACTTTTCCTGAACTCTTACGCTCTGAATTGGACTGAGACTGTAAGCTAAACCTGATCTGTCTTTTGATGGTTTGGACTTAACCCATGAACTAGGACGGATTGAGATTTTGTTCCCAGAAAATTGTAGATCACTCCATAATTTAATGGAACATTTTAAGGTTTTGGGTTAATCTAGTTTTGGGTCATGCCACTCGTCAAAGAACACATTGAATGATAGGGTACCCATAACCCACCCACACATGGTCAAAAGAAAAAGAGTTAACTAGTGTAGCCGATGAATTATATTATTTATGTTAATCAATCTCTTAAATTATGTTTTGTATCAATTTAACTTCTAAATTATACAATCTAACTTAACATGGTTCTTTCGTCTAAATTCGTTGTTAACTTTAACAAAAATTCTCATGTGAACTCAAGAGGTAATTCAAGTAGTAATAGGAATGAGTTGTAAATTTAGACGTCCTGAATACGAATTTTGATGATTTCTTGAGGTCAGGTCATAAGTGATTTATCCCTCATGAATACCCTAGTTCCGACGTGAATGACTTGTTTTTAATTAGACCGAAAAGAGAATCAGTCAAAGTGTGCGAAAGTTCACCTAAACACATCTAACCATCTCATGTACGCATCACGTCACGTGCACATCAGTTGACCTTTGACCTATAGCATAATCTCTAACTCATGTGATGTGCACGGAAATTTTTTTGTCAAAATTTACGAAGAATTTTAATGGAAAGGTATTGAATCAGTTTACCAAGTTCAAGAATTTAAGAGATTGTTTGGTAAGTGGGTAGGGTGGTTGTGGTTTCACAATATGGGTTTGGAAAAAATAATCAAATACACTTGTGTTGATGACTTTTTCAAAACTAGGTCTCATATGTGTATAAGTTACGTATCATACACGAATATGAATTAGATTCGTTATTGAATTCCATGGAAACAAAGGTAGACTTGGGTTTGGGGAAACCAATCTTTTGAGTTGCGGGCGGAGAAAAGTGGACGTGGGAACTCCGGTCGGGGCGTATCATAACTCAAAATCATTCCATTTAAGATGAGACAAAATAGGCAGGTATGGGCGGTCCGGTGTCCAAGCCGATTGATCAGACAATGACTAATCCCTTCACGAAAGATCATCCAAACAAACAAGCCATAATTGACACAAGAGACTTTGATTAACACAAAAGTGTGATTTAAGTAAGGCCAAATAAATAATTAATTCACTCCTCCCACTAGGGCCACTATCAGAGTCCTCAATGCCTCCACGCTGACAGCTGCAAAAACAAACCACTTCTTCTTTCAAATTCACTTTCCCCATTCTCGTCCGCAATCCCTCATACTCACAAAAAAGGGGCACTTGATTTTGATCTTTTTTACCTTCCGAAAATGTAGTTTTAATGAGTGACTTTCTCCACTTCCTAGGAATATATACAAACAGATCGTAGGCAGTTCAAAGCACAAGACAAAAATGGCTCCTTCTCTCCTTCGCCCTCAAGAAAAGGTTGGAAATCTCAGTAGTTACAAACATACTGATTCTCTCTCTCTTGTATGAATTGATATTGAGATATATATATCTGACACATACACATAATATCGCGATTTCAGTAATCCTTCGATTCATTGTGTATTTTCTAGGGGCTTGCTTTGTGTTTTGTTCTCTGTTTGTGGAGTCGTTTGACTATCAGATTACCTCTTGTTTTAGTGTTAGGGTTTTCATCTCTCTTAGGGTTTCAATCTATCTCTATTTATGCAACATACTCTATATAGCTATTCCTGGGTCTGATCGGAGTCGAACAAAGATTTCCAAGTTTTACTGAATATTGAAAGATGAGGGAAAGAAGGTATGGAGGAGAAAGAGAAGATGTTAGAACCAAGACTCAGGAGCGGGAATACTCGCCTGCTCGCCCTCGTTCTCATTCTCGCCCTAGACATGAACTTGAGAGGAGAGACTATTACGACAGATATTTTGAATCTGAGAGCTTTAGGAGGACTGGGCAGGGTAGTGGGTCACGGGAAAGGAGAGATTATGATAGGCGTTTGGATGAGGGAGATAGAGATGGGGGATTCCGGAGGAGAGATTACGGTACCCATTTCAAGGGTGGAGGTACAGATGGGCTATTACTGAGATTCTGCGAGGACGGTTTGTCAGGTCCAAGGGACTCAACATCTAGAAAGTTTCAGTGGAAGCATTCTATGGAAGAAACCACAAAATCTAGTGGTGATGCGGACTATCATAGCTTGAAGTATTTGGCTAATGATTATGCTGTTGGTAGTGCTACCAGAGTCCGTGCTGAAAAGTATTATATTGATAGAAGAATCAGCCCTGAAAAGGAGTACAGTGCTGCTACAAGAGATAGTACTGAACGAAGCTATCAGGGCAGGGGATATCCCTCTATGGCTCAGTCTAGAATATTACTTGAGAGACCCATTTCTGTAGAAACTGAGGAGCCAAGAACATACTCTTCTTATCCGCTGGATGTTGATGTGGTGAAGAGTTCTGGCTGTATGGGTGACAGCTGCTTATTGCCATCACGAAGTTTGAATGTGGGTCTGGATCTTCGCAAGGATGAAGACCTTGGGTTTAGAGAATGCCTGCATTTGGGTAAACTAGTATCTGATAAGCCATCAGCCAGAAAACTATGCAAGGAAGAGGAGGATTCGATGACCTATTTAAAAGGTGACACCGATTATATGATATCATCATCTCGGTCCAAGGCTTTTGTCCCAGGATCATCGAGCCCTGCAAAGGAGAATCTTTTTGTTTCCTTCAGGGAAACCTCCCATGTTCTTTCTGGCGGTTATAAACTGAGCTCTGGAATGATTTCTAGGCATGTTGGTGATAATGGGTATGCTCAAAAATCGCATATCAGATCCCCTGTAGACCCTGCAGTGCAATTGAGTGACAAGAGAAACTACCCACGGCCATACCTTAGTTCACTTAAGGGAGCACATGGGGATTATACTTACTCTGAAGTTCGGACGGGTGAGAAAGGTGATATGAGCATGATGTGTGGTGATTTCCATGGAAAGATGGTGAAAGTTGAAGAAGAATATGGCAACAGAGATTTATTCAAAGCTAGCATTGTGAATCCTAGTTTGGACAGAATTCGAAGTAGAGAACATTTGAGTGAGAGCAGACTATTGGACCACCATCTTTTCTCACAACAGCAGCCAATTCTAGACTGTGACGATGTAAGTGGACCATTACACAAGAGAAAGCAAGATGAGGAAGTCTTGAGTACTAGAAATACTCACCTTGAGTATGAAAGCGAAGTATATCAGGACCATGGAAGCCTTCTCTTGGGAGAAGTTCATCATTATGAGACAGATGATGGTCCTTGGTCTCATGAAGAAAAATTGAAGGTGTTACCAAGTGCAGAGTTTGATCCATACTTGGAGGGCTTTGATGGTAGCTCCCAGCATAGGTCAAGTGCAGGGGAACTGGGCTTTCAAGTATCTGAGAAGATGCTTAAAAGAAAGTATGCCATGGATACGAATACCAAGCAAAATTTTGAAAGCTACCGGAAGAATGCTCTTATGATCCATGATCAGGGGAATGGCGAAGATTTCTTTTTGTCAAAGAAGTCAAGCGTGAGCCACTCCCAATATAGGAAGACTGGAAGGACATATAATGAGATGGCCACTCAAATGATTTCTAACCATGGAAATTTGTCAGTATCTATGCCACGGCTTCTAAGAAAATCCCACAAATCCATAGGTAGAGATATAAAAAAGCGCTTGGGACCAGTTCCTCCAAAGGTTCATGTTACACATCCTTTAGTGAAAAAGACCAAACAATCAGTGAAGAAACGGTTGGGACCTGCTCCTCTGAAGGTTCATCGTCCACTCCCTTGGCTAAATAATTTTGAACCTTACAAGTTGCCAAGAATTCAAGATGGTTCTGATGGAAATCTTCATGATCAAGGGGGTGACCCCTCTGAAGGTAATGCCACTCCTGCAAAAACTGAGCCACCTGAAAACTCTGAGGACTTTAAGCATATGGTGCATAGTGCCTTTTTCAAGTTTGTGAAGCAGTTGCACGACAATATTGGTCAAAGGAGAAGACTAATGGAGCAAGGAAAAGCTGGTAGTTTAAGGTGCAGCATATGTGGCAGGTTTGTCTTCTACATCACGACATGTTTTCATAGATGCAGCAATTTTTTCTGACATTGTTTGATTGCATTTATTCTTACTCTTTGTGCTGCAATCGAGTAAGCACCCTTTAACAGATTTTGCTTCATTCGTTACATGATAAGTTACCCAGCTAAGGTTTGTATTAAATTAGATTTCTAGCTGCCTGCAGTTTGGAAAGCTTTGAGATTCACTGAGTATTTTTTATTTGGGGAGTATATGGAGTGGATTATTCCCATGGAATGGGAAGTTGGTGAAGAAACTAATGGCTAAAACTTTCCAAGCTCTCTGTACTGCAACAGAAGATGTGGAAGCTTCCTGGCAGCAGCTTGGTACATGCTTCAATTATATTTTGTTGTGTTTCCAATACTCTTCTTATGGTTGACAGCTGCCAATTGCCCCAGCGGATGTTGGATGAACTTTAGTTTTTTTTTTTTTTTTTTGGGAGTAAAAATTGAAATTAGTTACAATACTCGTAGAACATTGGTTAGAAGGATTGATAAGATGAGAGGAAGAAGTCCAAGAGAGAAAGCTAATTCCGCTTTATGCTTGATCGTGGGGAAAAGGAAAAGAAGGGTCATGGTTCAACATCGTGATATCGAGCATCAACTCAAAGGATGGTACGACACATCGGTTTCGGCATCATAGAACGATATCAGCTGATTTGAAGACAATGCCCTGGCCAATTCATGATTGTCTCATGTGAGACTAGTGGTTTACAAGGAATAGAACTTTGTCAGAACAAAATGTATCAAGTCAGATACGACTGGGCCGAGTTGTATTATGTTGGCCAATACTATGAACCATGAGGAAAGGTGGCAAGGGTATCATGGTAGTGGTGGTGGTCTTGGCAGGATGGTGGTGTTGGCGACAGGGTGGCAATGATGGGTTGGGACCAAACAGGGAGGGCTGAGGAAAGGTGAAATGATAAAGCAAATTATTGGGATGCATAATGAAGTTTTCCTTTTAATTTCTTCATTCAAACTAGTAGCCTTTCGTCAACTGTTAAATGAACAAAACAGCTTTCTTTCGCAGTTTTTTTCTTTGCCTAAACTTCCCAGGTGCCTATTGCAGTTTTAATTAGCTGAGCTCCATTGGTTACCAGAGTTGGTGTTTGGTAGCCTGTGGCTGGAATTTTATGTTCTTGCTTTGACAGATATTCTCTGATATCTGCAGTTGCTGGGAAGGTTGTGCTTGTTTGATGCTTCTGATTAGTGATTCTATTTGTTTGTTGGAGTGTTGGAGCTACCTTCACTAACATTTTGTGTGGATGAACGATTAAGGATCATGGTATTAGCCATCGACTTGGAGCACTCTAAGATGCATTGGTAGTAGAGTTGCGGAACGTTATTGCACCCAAAAGAAGTAGTTGAACAATACAAGTGATTTAGGATATATCGTGGCGTCGCAGAATGTTGTTGGCCTACTCGGTGACGATAACTCGGCGACTTGGGGTTGACCCGAAGACATGTTACGCGAGACTTTGGGTTTAAGCGTGTAACATCCAATGCTATTGGCTCGGAAGGTGCCGAGTTGGATGTGACTCGGTCGACTCGTATTGGTGTCGGTAGATACCTTTGACCTTGCTTCCCCCAAAGCTCATTTCTTGAAAGAAAATGTCTTTTTGGCAATTCCTAATGACAAGAATATCATTTGCACTTCTCTCTATCTGCCCCTCTCCTCCTCCTCCTCCCACAACGCCCAAAACCTCCTCTTGATTTTTCTCCAGTCGTGCATGGTGAATATTCCTACTTGGGATTTTAGTTGTGTTTAGCCTTAATGTTTCAGTAACTTCAGTAGTCCTATTCTTTTATATTTTCTAGGCTATCTAAATTTTCAGTAGTCCTTCGGTAATCTTTTTGACATTTTTCCAGTTTCTTTTGTACTTTGTCATACTTTTGGAGAATGCTAGTCATATATGAGATAGCACTGGACATTAGGTAATGCATGATTTGCAATCTAGAGACATGCCTACATTTGCTGTCTGTAAAAATATAACGGGCCTTTGAATTGTGGATACGTGAAGTTATAGGCTTTGTTAATCTCTGATTTCCAACCCATTGTCCTAGAAGTGATGCTTCTGTTGTTCATCCCACTTGCTTTTTGTTTTGTATTCCATCCCTTATGATTATTTTGCCTTACCTGTCAGTGACTCCAAAGAGTTTGTAGACACACAGAGCTTGGTGAGGCATGCCTTCATGTCTCCGAAAGTTGGGTTCAGATCGCAGCACTTGGGTTTTCACAAAGCACTTTGTGCACTAATGGGATGGAAAAGTGCAGCGGCCCCCAACAATCCCTGGGTTTGTGAGATACTGTCTGATGCTGAAACCTTAGCTGTAAAGGAGGATCTCATTATTTGGCCCCCAGTTGTGATCATTCATAACAGTTCCATAGGAAACTATAAACCAGATGACCGAGTTGTTGTATCCATTGAAGTGCTTGAGGCTATACTCAAAGGTAAGAGTTTGTGTGGATGATTAGAACTATCATTTTTTGCTTTTTTTTAAGTTTTCCGGTTGATATGGATGTGAAATATATTCCATTTTCTTTTAAATCTCAACGGAAACGTGCTCTGTTTTCTGTTCAAGATTTATTCTAAAATATAATAACTCCAAATAATATTATTGAAATCTTGTCCATACATTTGGTGTGTGATAGTTTCATGATAAATACCCCCAGTGCATTCCAAATTTTCACTGCGTCCTTACATTACCAATTCAATGCAAACCAAGATTATATATATAATCAGGATGTTCACTATTGGATACGGCACTTGCCATTGGCTGATTTCACATGTCATCATGTCAAAAGTGACTTGCCTAGCCAAATGAAAAAGGTCAAAAGCGGATGTGAAGCAGTGTCAGAGCATACCTTTCCTTAATCTAGCTGACTAAAAGTTGTAAGAATAAAGCTTTTTAAGGTTTTTGATTAAGACAAGTCTTGTTTCTCTGATCGGTGGTTTACCATAACTGTTTCTCATTTTCTTCGACCTCTGGTTAATTTCAGAGCTGGACCTCGGGGAAAGGACAAAGGTGTGCCGTGGGAAACCTGCAAATCAGAGTATTATGGTGGTGAGATTCAGCAGCACCTTTTCTGGGTTGCAAGAGGCAGATAGGCTTCACAAGTTCTATGCTGAAACTAAACATGGACGGGTTGAGTTTCAACAGATCAATGCAACTAGTAGCACCGACAGTAGTGGGGAAACACAAAAAGCAACAGCAGACAAGGTGGAAAATGTTTTATATGGGTACCTGGGGACTGCCGGAGACTTGGATAAACTTGATTTCAAGACCAAGAAACGATGCTTGGTCAAGAGCAAGAAGGAGATCCATGATATTGCAGATGCATCTCTTAAAACTTAAATGAGATACTCTTAGTTGTTGACAGTGACGAATTTTACTGACAGGTGGTGGTTTGGTTTTTGCATTTGCTGAAAGAGGAAAATCAGATACGGGGTTTAAGTTATATTATCTATTACGGATTATTCAAGTGGATACAAGTTTTTGAAGTTTAAAGCACCTAATTTTATCATGAACTGAACATTATTTAGTTGCCAGCCTTGAGTGAAGGTGACAAGTCTTGGCCATATATCTTCTATAATTGTGCATATAACCATATTATCTATATTGGTTATCCTTTGATTCCAAGTTATGGAATGATTTACAACTATCCCGGATAACTCGCTCAAGGTGTTGAAGACAGTTTACATTACATTTATTTTATACCTTATATAGTTGGGTAAATGTTTTTTTTAAGGGTGTTATGCCATTCGTAAAACTCGAATATGTGATATGTTGAAGTGTAATAACAATAAAATGAATTAGATTTGAAGTACCTGGGAGCTAGCAAAATGAGTTTCGACCAAGTGATGCACATCTTCATGTATTATTTAGGCTTCCAAGTTTCGAAGATAAATATCATGTAGAACCGCACCCGCACCCGCACCCACAGACATTTTATTTCATGGATGTTAAGTTTTGCTGGGTAAGCTATGCAAGCCAGCAATTCTTGATTGCATCACTGTCATCCAAGTGAAGTTCTTTACATTTTATTTAGATCATTAGAAAGTTTCTGGACGTCATTCTTTTGTAACAAGAAGTAAAAGAGAAATACTTGTGATGCAGCTCTTTTTATGTTTATTCTGGATTCCTTTTTTTTTTTTTTTCCATACACCAATATCGTAAATGGACAAGCCAGCTTTGTATTTATGGAAACTGAGTTCTCTCTATTATATAGAATCACTTCAACAAAATTCATACAAAAAGAATAATTTTACATAACCACGAACAACAAATCAAGCAAAATAAAATTACAGGTGAAAAATGTATAGAGAAATAAAACAGAGAGGTAACAGGTTTTTTTTTCTCCTCTCACTAACACAAACTGCGTGTACCGTGTACAAATCTAGCTATTGGAAGATGCTCCACTGCGAAATGCAGTTTCTCATCATCTTCTTTGGAAGTTCAGGAACTTGATGCCATAGGCAAAGACGAAGAAGAAGAGGACCACCCAACCAACGTGGGCACAAACTATTGGTATAAGGAAGTCATGATCAAAACCCAAACTGTCTTTAAGAAAATTGTTCACCGGCACTATGTCTCCACCGGTGAGCGTGAGGTTACCTGTTCGGTCACCCACTTGAGAAGCAAAGACACCATAGACTGTCCATGCAACTGGAGAAGCCCAGTAGTACCACCTCCACCATATTGGGATAAGCTGCAAAACATTTGAGCATCTTCATTAAAATTATGTTGTATATATGATTTCAAGTAAAAGACATGCAGTTTGGCCACAATCATCGAATCAGCTTAAAAGTCTTAATTCTGCTGTGCAACTTTTATCGAAAAGCTCATTTACAAAACTCTGTGGACCAAGATGGAAGCAGCAATATCATAAAAGTTAAGCACAACTTATACAACATTATGGAAAGACTATTCATCAAATTCTTCCTGATTCTTGTCATTGCTGCTCGTTATTTTATGGATAATCGCAGTCCCACGCTCAACCCCAAACATAGCAAAAAAAGGGGCAAAACTAGACAGTTTTCTGTACAAATATAACTAAGAAGATGACTCTCAGGGTTTATGCCACATACCGGTCTGGCGATGAGGAAACCTGCGAACAAGTTCCAGAAGCTCACAAAGAAGTTCATGACAATAGCAGCAATCTGACTGCCAGGAGTCAGGGCGACAACCATCATTCCATACATTGAGAAGTAGGTATAACACATAAAGATGAAGTAATAGAAATACAAGAACTTCTCAGTTGTCCAGTGAAACCCAATCATCGAGTACAGAAGCAGCACATAGAAAAATGTCTGAATTGCAACATAAATAGTCTCAATGGCCACCTGAAACGGAAAAAACAGAGAGTCATTAGAAGTGTTCCCATAGAAATCACTCGGTGGAAGTGAGATAAATGATACACACACAAATGCTTATCTATTGAAAAATTCAGAAGTATATTCTGTCTTTTACCTGGGCAAATGCATAGGGCAACTCTGAATACATTCCTGCAGCTCTTTCACGATAGAAAACTGTTCTCTCAACTGATACAACAGATTGCACTGCAGAAGCATTGGTGGCTCCTAGGAAAAAGACAGCTGAATAGGTTGCTCCCAGCAGATTAATCAGGTCTTGCTGTCTATATCTGTTTCCGATATATACATATGCAGTTCATGTTAGTATCAGTTTCAGTTTATAAAAGCAAAAATGTTTTCTGCAGATCTGAGCACTGGCATTTTGGTAGTTTGTAAAGGAAAAAACGAATATTTTTGACTTACATCTGATCTCCTTTATTCCAGAAGATGACACCGAATATGAGGCCAATGATGATTGTCATGAAGAATCTGATAGCGTTGTACTGTGAGTTCCGCCAATAGGACCAGTGTTGTTTCCAGAAACAAGCCTTGCATTGAGTTATAAAGGACTGGGAGTATTGGGTGGGGAAGTAGAGATCTTTGGAACCCGGTGCAGGAATGCTTAGCTCCTTTATAAGCTCCTGATTTCTCCTGGAAAACAAAATTCAAGGTTGGTTTAGTAAAGAGATTGTGGGATAAAAAGTAACATCAAGGCCACAATTTTGTCTATCAGTTACCGATAGAGGTCCGAATTGGCAAAAATTTCTGCAAAGTCCACATCAAGTTGAGCCTCAACTGCAGAAGCGCTGACCTCCAACATCCAGGTAGCTGGATTGTAACCATCTTGAATCTTGGTAACGCCAGGGACAGCCTGCAAGAGGAATTAGATATTAATAAAATTTGAATTCCCAAAATCTGAAATTTTTAGTAAACTTTAGATATGATATAACATGTTTGAGGACACTTCAGCTTCTGATCGAAGCAAACATTCAAGGAATCGATGTTTATGGATGTAGCAGTCAGAATTTTATGCTAAATAGGTTTCCATTATCCATGGAAAAACTTACAGTTGTATAATATCATAGAATTCAAAAGATGGATAGAGATCATCATCAAGGGGATTATATTTCCCTTACTATTCAAGGGAGCATCTGAATGCTGATGTCTGAGAAACTATGCTTACTTCAAGCAAGAAGTTTGACTTGATATAGCAGCAGAAAGGATGTAGATGATTTGATTGCAAGATAGTATGGCATCAAGCACGCATAGACAAAAAGGAAACTCACCTCAAAATATTCAACAAGCTTGTGAGAATGGTGGCCAAGTGGTCCGCCATAAATCACTTGTCCTCCTCTCTTCATCAACAGCAGCTGCAAGACAAAAAATGTAATGTCAAAAATTGAACCAAGTGAGGGTGACGTCCTCATATGCAGAAACTATTCAATTGAACCATACCTCATCGAAAGCTTCAAAAATATCTATGCTTGGTTGGTGAATAGTGCAGACCACAGTTCGACCCGTATCCACCGTGTTTCTCACAGTACGCATGACAATTGCAGCAGCTCTAGCATCAAGCCCTGATGTAGGCTCATCCATAAAGATAATGGAGGGATTAGCAACCAATTCAACAGCAATGGTTAACCTCTTTCTCTGTTCAGTTGACAGACCATCTACTCCTGGAAGTCCGACTAAAGCATTCCTCAAGGGATTAAGTTCAACTAATTCCATGACCTCCTCAACAAACATCTGCAGTAAGCAATACATGTCAAACAATAATTCCCATGTTCAATTTTTGTATGCATGAGAGAAATTAATAATTTTTCTGATTCAGTTACATGCCTTTCGTGTTTCTGTCTTCACATCTGAAGCAAGACGCAGCCAGGCGGAGTACAATAGAGATTCATAGACAGTGACATATGGTGAGTGAATATCATTTTGTTCACAGTAACCACTGACTCGGGCGAAAGTTTCTTGATTCTTTGGGTAACCCGAGATGCTTATGCTTCCTTCAATATAACCACCAGTCTTTCTACCAGCTAACACGTCCATCAAGGTGGTCTTTCCAGCACCACTGACACCGACTAATGCTGTCAGAATCCCTGGTCTAAACGCACCACTAACATCTCGTAGCAGTTGCAGTCTGTCTTCTTCAACCCCTTGAGTCCTCATCTCCTGATGTAAAACAGCATTTACAAGTTAGCAGAAGTTTCTTGGACTGAAGACCTATAGTTAACAGCATATAAATTCATGCCAGATATATAAATTAAATGAACACTTGAGCATATAATTCTGACTGTCACAGTTTTTCATTCTTGGACATCTTTTTCTGTAGGTTTTATATAAACTTGCATTAACAGAGACTCACAGCAGGCATATCCACATAGTAATTCACATGGTTGAATGCAAGTGAGAGTGGCTGGAAGGGCAAAACCATTCCTCTTCTTGATTCATTGTTTGCTGCACCAGTTGAGCTTCCTTCAGGATTTCTCACAGCCATTTGAATACCTGTAATTGTAGGTATAAATTGAATGAGCAAAACAATAACATAGAAAAAGTTTACCATTTACATGCAAGCTATTCAATGGCACATGGGCATAAAATGAATTAGCTTCCCCCTTGAAGAACACTGCAAATATTAGGATGTTTCAAGGATGAATATTTTCATTTGAAAGCTTGTTAATATTCCAAATCATGTCAGCACTTAACAGGAGTGCCTCAAGTAACTCCAGGTTTTAACACTTTTCTAATGAGTAGCAAATGCAATACATAGTTCCCTTGTGAGAAATCCAATTCTTGTAGCTTCGCTTATGTCGTATCTGTCTACGACCCTCCCTTGAACTTGTTTTCTTGTTCTGATTGTTATCTACAGTTATTACTTATTTGGCCTAGGATTACTTGATTTACTTCCCAAATCTGCAGCATGTATGCCATCAAGCAAGAAAAACAGAACAAAGAGTCTAAACAAGAAGCAAACTAAACAAACGACAAACCTTGAGCATTTGAAGCCATTCGCTGCTTATTCTTATCTTCATTATCCTCCTCTGTAATAACAGCTTTTGAATCTCCCAGAGCTGAGATTGAATTTAACATAACAAAGTTAAAATATGTAACGGGCTACCATTTATCTCAGCATAAATGCAAAACATCAAGTGGGGCATTAAAAACTTACGATTTAAATACGTCAGTGCTAGGATGAAGAGAACATTGAAAAGAAGAGAAAATCCCGCAAGTGCTGCAACGCTAATCCAGTACCAATATTCGTCTGTAAACATGCCTCTGTCACCTAAAACAATCTTTCCAACTGTAGTGCTATTCACGGGCTGTGCCAATTAAAAATTAAAGTAACAAATAAGTAAAGAAAACAATTAAGCTCGTATGATGGCTTTTCAAAATTGAAATGTTGGGAGATTCACTGCAAAGAATTAGGCGGTCTTACAGTGCTCCATCTCTCAGCAAGAAACTCATTGATGGAAATGGCATTTTGTCCGTACATCATGGGAGATATATAGTAGCCCCAGATCATCCAGTCTTTGATGGCATCTGCAGTATGAGAATCAAAATAGTTAATTCTAATATCTTGAAAAAAAGGGAAATCAGCAGTGCCCTGTTTAAGAGTTGCATATTCAACTACTTATTTGAGCAAAAACAGTATTGGTAACATCCAGAAACTATTTATTTCCTTACCTTTGGAAACAATAAAACCTCCAAGAATAAAAATCAACAACAAGGTGAAGGTACCAAGAGTGTTTGCAACGACTTGTGTCCTTCCAAGAGCCGCAATGAAACGGAATAAAGAGAGAGCCATCTGATGGATCCCACAGAAAGCCAGAAGCTGTTTGAAAAACCTGAATATGTTGGGGATTTGTCAGCATTGGAAGAACTTTTAGAAGATCATTGAAGAAATGAAATGAAGCTGAATGTGAATTTGCACTAACCTACTGGCAGCAGGTGCAAAGCCAATAGTGTAATATGTAAGAACAATCCATATCACAGATTCCACTATAGAAATGGGAAGACGGAGGAGCCAAATTGGCATGGCGAAAGCCCATGCTGGGTAGAATAAGAAATCCCTCTGTTTGAAAAACACAGGAAGCCTGAATATTGTCATTGCAAGCTCTGCCATCCCATTAAACATCACATTAATCAGACTGAAGAACAGCGCTCCATAAAACTTGCCAGCGTCAGGTATGGTTCCATATTTCATCTCGGTTCTTAGAAAAACAGTAAAGGCAATAAGTGCCATGATTGTTATCTGGACAGTTTTGAAAATGTACACGAAAGAGTTGCGCTTCATCAGCAGCCACTCCCTTGAGAAGCATGCCTTAAAGAGTTCCCAGTTGGAGATGCCATATTTATCTTTCACCAGTGCAGCAGGATGGGCTTTGGACTTATCATAGGGAATTCTGAGTTCTTGCACAACTTGTTGTCCAATGTGGAAAGAGTTGAAGGCCCCTGCGAACTCAGGTACTGAAACATACCTATAAGGTTGATTCTTTCTGAACCAATATTGTTCTTGGTCTTTCTTGGAAGTAACTTCCTGCAGAAAGTCTGCAGTTCCTTTTCTTTCAGGGCATTTGAATCCCATGTGTTCAAAAAAGTCAAGCACATTCTCACGTGGACCTTGATAGACAATCTGACCATCCGAAAGTAGGATAACATCATCAAAAAGATCAAATGTCTCAGGAGCAGGCTGCAACAGAGATATGATCATGGTCACATCCATAATGTGAACCATTTGCCTCATGAACTTGACAATCTGGAAAGTGGTGGAACTGTCCAGTCCTGTTGATATTTCATCCATGAAAAATGCTTTTGCCGGTCCAACCAACATTTCCCCTGCATTCAATACAGCCAGTCCCATTTAGGACATCCATATGTATTTGTGTTTTCAAGTCCAAACAAGGATGAGTAAGGCTTTCTCTTATAAGAAAGTTTATACCAAATATCAAACAAATGTTTAACGCACCAAAACATGCTTTAAGTTAGTTTAAATATGTTGGACTGCTTTTAACGCGTTTTTTGGTTTTAAGGCATGTTTTTGGTATACAGATGAACAAAGTAGGAACTTCATACACCACTAAATATGGGACTGTTCCAATGGCTGAAAAAGCTCAACATGATTCGTAAACGTTTTGTTAAAACATAAGTTAGCATTATTTTTAATGAAATGCTTCCCAAAATTTTACTGTGATTCACACATACCAGTGGTAACACGCTTCTTTTGTCCACCAGAGATGCCCCTTCTCATGTCATCTCCCACCATAATATCAGAACAGATATCCAATCCAAGTATCTATAACAGAATCACAAGATGTTAGAATAGTCACTAGTATAAGAGCACAAATATTCAAGTTTCTTACAAAGAGAACAGACCTTGAGAACATAGTCTGTGATCAAACTGGTTTCCAGGCCAACCATGGCAGTGGCTTTCATGAATGCGTCAATCTCAGGATCTGGCTTTATACCTGCTTCTTTCTCTCGCCTTGACAACTCTGCCAGCATCTCATACCTGGTTCCAACCCCCAAGCAACGTCCCGAGAAATCCATTGTCTCACGGACAGTCATCTCACCGTAGTGAAGATCATGTTGGCTAATGTAAGCACATGTTCTTTGAGGAACAAATTCCTTAAACTCATGGCCACAATAGGTGATTTTTCCAGTTACCTATTCGTGAAATCAATAGGTCAATATTGGAAATCTACCATTATAATTAGCTTGATTGTGGAGAGGACATGGAAAACGAAAGAAAATATGGAATAGAAAGTTGCAAGGTCACAAGCTGCCTTTTCCTTTCACATGTTCTACTGCAAGCCAACTGAGCATATACAAGTAGTTAATTAATAGAAACCCAAGGGAAATGGAAGAAAGGATGACAAACCCTTAAGTCATCATCAGGTTTCCCTGCAAGTGCTCGCATCAATGTTGTTTTTCCTGAACCAGGAGGTCCTAGAAGCAGTGTTAACCTGTGAATCGATAACCAGTAAGTTAATTATAGCGTCATAAAATTAAGCAGTATACTATACATACGGTCTTTTTGAAGAGTGTAGTGGTAATGACAAGTGTCAGGGCCAATCTCACATTGGAAGAGTGGTGTCGAAAATAAGTAATAATATTGGTGGCCTCACTACATGCAGGATTAACTTTTTTTTTTTTTTATAATTTGATTCAAAACACAGGTTTGGCCTTGATTATTAGACTCCCCCACTGCCCTCTCTCCAACATCTTGAGTGAATTCTCAAGGCAGTGTTGATAATGGCTCGGGAGAAGAACGGGGATGTATGGGTTCTTGGAGTTTGGAGTCATAGTATCGAGGTGGTCAAATAATGGCGGGCCACTAAGGGTGGACCCCCGCGATTACGTGGTGTTCCCCTGATTGGAGGAAGTCACCCATCACAGGCTTTGTCTCGACAGAATGGTGAAGCAGAGTGAGGCTCATGTTGGGGGCAACGTAAGGTGTAGGTTAAAGTGCTGGTTGGGGCAAAGTAAAACACACACTAGACTCTTGAGGGAGGACACAATGACTCATGAACAACAAATAACATGGCATACTTCATGTGGGGAGCATTGAATTATCATAATCAAGAGGGTTGGAAGTGAGGGAGATTTTTTAACACGACATGCAAGGGTCACTCTTACATCAGAAAAATGGACTCATCAACTCATAAAAAGCAAATAAAACATGGTCCTTTCAAAAACTGGTGGATCATACTAAAGTAAAAGTTCAAATCCGATGTCGTTCACATGTGAGGGGAAAATAGTTAACAACACAAGTGAGGGTTAGTCACATGTCAAAAGAGTAATTGGGTGGGTTTGCTATTTATAGACTTAAGCTTTTACGTGAGTTAGGTTCTAAACATTGTGTGTTGGGCTATCTTGTTCAGCTTCCCCAGTCTTCCCCCACACATTACTATTTAGCCTTTTCATAGAGAGACCTCAATGTCTACTATGAATAGTAAGAATCAAATTATATATCTGTGAATTCATGAACATACCTTGATGGTTTAATAACTCCATTCACATCCTTGAGTATCTGGACAATTCTTTTCTTCGACGGAGACAGATGAATCATTCCAAGAAATCCCTATACATATTACAGATCAAAAATTTAGAGAACATCCTTCAAAACGAGTAGAAGATCATATTTGGAAATAATTCCCACAGTGAAAAATTGATCCTCTGTACTTTATATGATTTTTTAACTCAACAATGGAGAAAAAGTACTGAAAAATGTCATTCACATAAAATTTGCTAACAACATTTACCCAAAAAAAAATTGCTAACATAATATTATATAGTATAAAGTATAAACTGAATACCAGAAGAAATTACCTCTATTGTATTCAGGGTGGAATTGAGCAGAGTTGGAAGTGCTCTGCTCCCAACATATGCATCTCCCTCAATAGATAAATTCTGGAATCTAACTTCAATCTTCGGAATCTCAATTCCGACCCTATTTCCATCAAAATTTAAAACCCCACGGTCAATATGATATTTAATCGGAAAAAAAAAAAATTAAACACCAGATAAAAACCCTTCTGACATATTTCTTTCAAATCCAAAAGAAACCAAAATTTTGTAGACCCAAGTGAAGTAAAGTCTCCAGTAATATGAGCTTCATACAATATTTGTTAAAGTTAAAATGTTCTGCTTTTTTCCATTTTCTCAGAAATCAAACAGAATCGTTCAAAACAAAAACAGAAATCTAAAAGAGATAAGAAAGGTTTACCTATCAGTCCGATTTCTAAGCCTTTGGAGGAACTTCTCATTATCATTCTCAACAACCTTGAGAATGCTCTCCATTAACTGCTTCTTATCCTGATCACCAAGGTTAGCAACATCAATCTCATCATGAACAACCCTCCCATTACTCATCACCTGCCTCAGCATCCCCTTCCTCATCCTATCGTACGTGGGCAGCCTCTCTATGGCGGCCCATTTCAGCTCCTCTTCATCATCCACCACCTGCCTCTGCGTACTATTCCTCATGAACACATCCGCCGGCCCCTGCCAAATGTCTCGTATACTCTGCGACCGCCAACTCCTACTACTCCTAGCGGAACTCCTCGCCAAATCATCCCCCGCCACCAGCGCCGCCGCCATTTTCAACTTTCTGCGATCACCAGTCCTCCACTTGATATGAATTATCTCTCAGACAATATATCAAACACTATGTGGACTTGTTACGATACACTATATACCCACCACACTGCTGTGCATTCCCGCTCCAGAAAATATCAACAAAGCACGCAGACCAGTAGATTGTTGAAAATAATGAAAGAATGACAATGGGTATGACTTTTCTTCCCTTAAATGATTTTCTCTTGCAGTTTCTGCATCAAAGACTTTGGTGAAGGGAGAAAGAAAACCCGTGGGTCGATATTTTCTTGGAGGAGATTGGTGAAGGGAATATATAGAGAGGCCTTGGAGGAGGTGGCTGAGAATGTACATTTTCTTTCTCTGAATTTTCCTCTGTCTCTCTAGAGACTGGACAAATCGAGGCTGCGAAATGCGAACCGTTGTTTCCTCACACAAAGGTCTGTAGTTGTATTTTGATGACCAATTGAAAAACAAGTAGAAGTAGCTTCTATTCAACCGCTTGTCGTAACTCTCACGCAACGTTAGAGGGGGGCGAGTGGGCTTTCTCTCTCTTGACAATTCCAATCAACTGATTTTCTAATTTTTCTTATTTGCTTATTAATCTAGGTGGTTTTTAGGATTTTTGGTTTAGGAGTTTTGTTTCAAATTTTTTATTTTTTATTTACTTAGTTATGTTCGTGGTTTTTAAGGTTTTGGAAATTATGAATTTTAAGTGTTCAATCCAAAATTATTTAGTACTTAAAGAGAAATTATGATATTCGAGTTATTGTTTGATTAAAAAATCTTAACCCAACTTTAATTTGGCCCGAAATTTTTATTGAGTTGAAGTCGTTGCTTCGAACTCCCTCCTTGATCCTTGTTGTGTAACTTATCGTTGCTTATTAAAAAAAATATCAAATGGAACAAATATTATTTTGTATGTATTTTGTGTGTGTTTATTTTGATATATAAAACATTCCATAATTGATTTTTTTTTATGGAAGACTCCCAACTTACTAATTAGTCATATACAAAATGACTTATTTATAATAGTATAATTCCTACCCATTGGGGTTTAGATTAAAATATCTATTATTTGGATAGAGAGTGTTAGTTTTAGAGTTGTACAGAAAAAAAAAATACAACTTAAAATCACGATTTAAATTCAAACATAACTTGTGATTGGCGTCGAATTCTCTAGATTAAGTTTTACAACCTTTGAATCAAATTTCAACTCGAAAAAGTATATACTTTGCGTTCACAAGTTTAAATGCAATAAATATCCAAATTTAATGGTTTAAATGAGATAAACGTCTAAAAATTAGCTCGTAACTTTTCCGAATAAATTATTCCCGGTAGTCTATCCTAATTACACCCTTCATGGTGAATGTCACCGCGCTAATTGTGAATAGTTCCTTAGTTTTTAAAGTCCAAGGTCTCACATTTTAATAAAAGAATAACGAGACACACTAGAAAACCATGCTTGCTTTTATGCACATGCCACGAAAATTAACAGCCGCCAATTCTAGACCATGACGATGTAGTGGACTATTGCACAAGAGAAAACAAGATGAGGAAGTCTTGGGTTCTAGAAGGGGGCGGCTCAAGCAATTTAAGGTTTAAATTGGAAATAGTAAATTGAGCTCATTTTATTTTTAATATTATTTTTTTAAAAAAATATATTTATTTTTAATTTTTTATGTGAGAGGAAACCAAAAAAAATGTGTTAACGTTGTCGAGAAAGAGATTTCGACTTTTGTTTTTATTTTTTATCACATAGAGGAAGAAAATATTTAATTTCAACTTTTATTTTTTTATTATTGTTTTTTTTTTTTTACCAGAGAGAGAGAGAGAGGGAGTGAGAGTAAATATGAGTTGACTTTTGAGTATTTTTTTAATTTTTAAATTTTGAATGTTATGAATTGGATTATATGCTCAAATTATTAAAATAAAAAATTTGATTGAATTTAATTTTTTGGAGCTTTTTTGTAAGGCTTAAAATTTAATGAATTTAAATTTTTTTGTGAGCTAGTAATATACCTAAAATTGTAAAATTTTCTAAAAATTTAGGGTCTAAAACCATATTTTTTTTCCCATACTGATGGGCCGCCCTGGGTACTAGAAATATTCACCTTGAGTATGAAAGAGAAGTATATTAGGACCATGGAAGCCTTCTCTTGGGAGAAGTTCATCATTATGAGACAGATGATGGTCCTTGGTCTCATGAAGAAGAATTGAACGTGTTACCAAGGGCAGAGTTTGATCTATACTTGGAGGGCTTTGATGGTAGCTCCCAGCACAGGTCGAATACAGGAACTGGGCTTTAAAGTATATGAGAAGATGCTTAAAAGAAAGTATGCCATGGATAAGAATACCAAGCAAAATTTTGAAAACTACCGGAAGAATGCTCTTATGATCCATGATCAGAGGAATGGCGAAGATTTCTTTTTGCCAAAGAAGTCAAGAGTGAGCCACTCCCAATATGCGAAGATTGGAAGGGCCGTTGAAAGTAAAGAACAGATAGTGTGTTGTATGTTGTACTCTCCTTAATGTGAGAGTTGTTCATTGTCTCATTTATATATATATATATATATATATATATATATATATATATATATTGTTGCTATCAATTACAAGGGGTAAATAGCAAGAAAGGAGGAAAGAAATATTACAGATTATGTTTATGGGTCACTAGCCATTGGGAGTGATTTCAGGAGAACTTGTGTATGTCCATAGCAGAAGGCTTGTGCTCTGTAATTAAAATGTGATCAAATTACCAGGATTTGCTCTTTCTTTTTTTGGTTCTTTAGCACCATTAGGAGAATCACTTTCAATATGCCCCTGCAAACTGAGCTGATTGGTGAGGTTCAATTAGGCACGAAGTCATTGAAGATTGAATTGGGAAAGAGGCTTGGTGAAGATGACAGCTAGTTGGTGAAAAGACGAAACACGCCGAGTTTGAAGGAGGCCAAGAGCAACACGTTCTCAGACATAGTGGTAGTCAATCTCAATATGTTTGTTACGGGCATAGAACACTGGATTGACAATCATGTAGAGAGCACTTAAGTTATCACGGAAGAGAACAAGAGTTTTGTTTAGTCGAACACCAAGGTCACGAAGAAGGGAGGCAAGCCATGTTAGTTCTGCTACGGTGTGAGCCATTGAGCGGTATTCAGCTTTAGTGCTTGATCGAGAGACTGTATTTTGTTTTTTTGGACTCCAGGGAAATGCCATTACTACCCAAAAAAGGGCAAAATCCAGTGGTGGATTGTCGAGTCTCCGGACATCCAGCCCAGTCGGCATCTGCGAATGCACATAAATAGAGTGTGGAATTGGATCGTAGTTGGACACCTAGGTCAGTCGTACCCTGAACATAATGGAGAATGCATTTGACCATCTGGTAGTGATCCTCAGTATGGCTATGCATTAATTGGGACACAAAATTGACACTGAATGTTAAATTAGGCCGTGTCAAGGTGAGGTATTGAAGGCCACCCACAATGTTATGGTAATGTGCTTGGTCAGAGAAAGGAATTGAGCTCACAAAGTTCTTCGTTTTTTGAGTCATCGGTGTTGTAATCGGCTTGCAATCTTTCATCTGTGCATGTTCAATGATATCTAGAGCATATTTGTATTGAGATAACACTAAACCATTAAGAGTAGTAGTCATTTGAATACCAAGAAAATAATGTAAAGAACATAAATCCTTCATAGCAAACTCAAGCTGGAGTGCATTAATGAATTCTTCTAGTAAGCAAGTATTTGAAGCAATTAAAATTATATCGTCAACGTAGAATAATAAAATTAAGGAGCAACGATTGAAATGACAAATAAAAAGGGATGGATCGAGCATGCTACAAAAGAATCCAAAGGCGAGTAGAAAGCTACTGAATCTATCAAACCATGCTCTAGGAGCTTGTTTTAAACCATAAAGGGCTTTATTTAGTTTGCAAACATGATTGGGGAAAGATATATTGACAAAGCCAGGTGGTTGTTCCAAGAACACGGATTCATTTAGAAAATCATGAAAAAAGGCATTTTTGACGTCTAATTGTTGAATCTCCCATTTTTGAACTAAAGCCAAGGTAAGAACTGTACCTGATTTTATTATTGGAGAAAATGTTTCAACGTAATCAATGCCTTCTATTTGATGGTAACTTTTGGCCACCAAACGTGTCTTTAAGCGATTTAGGATCCATCGGCATTGAGTTTCGTTTTGAAAACTCATTTGTAGCCGACGACATGCATATCAGGTTGGCGGGGAACAAGGGGCCAAGTAAGAGCCAAATACCCCCAGTGCATTCCAAATTTTCACTCTGTCGTTACATATACCAATTCAATGCAAACCAAGATTATACATATAATCAGGATGTTCACTATGCGATAAGGCACTTGCCATTAGTTGATTTCACATGCATGTCAAAAGTGACCTGCCTAGCCACAAGAAAAATGTCAAAAGCGGATGTGAAACAGTGTCAGAGCATACCTTTCCTTAATCTAGCTGACTAAAAGTAGGGGTGCAACTTGAGTTGGGTAACCTGATTTCAACTCGAGCCCAACCCGAAAAAATTAGGGTTTGGACAAGAATTTTTAATATTTGGGTTGAACTTGGTTAAAAAATCTCAACCTGCATTCAATTTACGTTGAGCTCAGGTTAAGACCTCGAGTTCATGGGTTCAACCCGAACCCGATAAATTTAAAAAAAAATTATATATATAAAACATTAGCACTGATTTTTTATTTTTGGTGTGAAAACAGATAATCAATAATCGTGCACTGTTATGAATAAAATATATGGATTATGTCTTATGAATTTGTCATTATTCTCCCCTCTCTCTGTCTCTCTCGTAGTGGACTGGTGGTAATGATTTTTATGTTTTAATTATAATTTTTATGTTAAAAACTTGGTTGAAATTATTAGTTGTTAATTTATGTGAATATTATGTAATATATGTATTAGGTTTAGAACAAAAAACCTATTTTAGGTTCTATGCGAATTGAACCCGAATTGAACCCGTAAAGTAACCTGAAAACATTAATTTGAATTCAACTCGAATCCGTCCGAATTAAACTCAGGCAGTGCTCGAATTGAGATCTTCAATCCCAAATAGAGTTAAGATTATATACTTAAGATTGAATTAAGATTGACTGTGCAATCCACCCAAATTACGCTCCTGAGAGTAAAGCTTTTTAGAGTTTTTGATTAAGACAAGTTTTGTTTCTCTGATTGGTTGTTTACCATAGCTGTTTCTCATGGACGGGTTGAGTTTCAACAGATCAATGCCACTAGTAGCACTGACAGTAGTGGGTAAACACAAAAAAACAACAGCAGACAAGTTGGAAAATGTTTTATATGGGTTCCCGGGGACTTGGATAAACTTGATTTCGAGACCAAGAAACGATTCTTGGTCAAGAGCAAGAAGGAGGGAAATCCATGATATTGCGGATGCATCTCTTAAAACTTAATGATATGCCCTTAGTTGTTGACAGTGACGAATTTTACTGACAGATGGTGGTTTGGTTTTTGCATTTGCCGAAAGAGTGAAGGTGACAAGTCTTGGCCATATATCTTCTATAACTGTGCATACAACCATGTTATCTATATCGGTTATCCTTTGATTTCAAGTTATGGAATGATTTACGACTATCCCGGATAACTCGATCAAGGTGTTGAAGACAGCTGCCCAGGTTACATTACATTTTTGATTTTTTCAGAGATGAGTATTTTATTTTTTTTTATTTATGTTTCTGTCCCAGTTATTTTTTACCTTATATAGTTGGGAAAATGTTTTGAATTTCATTATATTTTTTTAGGGTGTTATGCCAATCGTAAAACTCATAAATTGGGGGATCCTCGATTGACCTGTAATGCATAGGTGAGTTGTATTTAGCCTTATATGTGATATGTTGAAGTGTAATAACAATAAAATGAATTAGATTTGAAGTACCTGGGAGCCTAGCACAGCGAGTTTGGACCAAGTGATGCACATCTTCATGTATTATTTAGGCTTCCTGGTAGTAGTTCAATAGAAAACATAAACTTCCGAGTTTCGAATATAAATATTACACAAAAAAACACACACCCGCACCCACACAGACATTTTCTTTCGTTGATGTCAGTTTTGCTGGTACAATTTATGAGGGGAAGCTATGCAAGCCACATATCTTGATTGCATCACTTTCATCCAAGTGAAGTTCTTTACATTTTATTTTGATCATTAGCATGTTTCTAGACATCAATTCTCTTGATTGTAGGAAGTTACTTGTAACAAGAAGTAAAAGCAAAATAGTTGTGATGCAGATCATAAAAGGATTTCGTAGCCGTTTATTCTGGATTCTTTTTCTTTTTTTTCATACACCAATATCATAAATGGACAAGCAAGCTTTGTATTTATGGAAACTGAGTTCTCTCTATTATATAGAATCACTTCAACAAAATTCATACAAAAAGAATAATTTTACATAACCATGAACAACAAATCAAGCAAAATCAAATTACAGGTGAAAAATGTATAGAAAAATACAAGAGGTAGGTAACAGGGTTTTTTGTCTCCTCTCACTAACACAAACTGCGTATACTCTGTACAAATCTAGCTATTGAAAGATTCTCCATTGTGAAATGCAGTTTCTCATCTTCTTTGGAAGTTTAGGAACTTGATGCCATAGGCAAAGATGAAGAAGAAGAGGAGGACCCAACCAACGTGGGCAACAACTACTGGAATAAGGAAGTCATGATCAAAACCCAAACTGTCTTTAAGAAAATTGTTCACCGGCACTCTGTCTCCACCGGTGAGCGTGAGGTTACCTGTTCGGTCACCCACTTGAGAAGCGAAGACACCATAAACTGTCCATGCAACTGGAGAAGCCCAGTAGTACCACCTCCACCATATTGGGATAAGCTGCAAAACATTTAAGCATCTTCATTAAAATTATGTTGAATATATGATTTCAGGTAAAAGACATGCACTTTGACCACAATCATCAAATCAGCTTAAAAGTCTTAATTCTGCTGTGCAACTTTTATAGGAAAAGTTCATTTACAAAACTCTATGGACCAAGATAGAAGCAGCAATATCACAAAAGTTAAGCACAACTTCTACATCATTATGGAAAGATTATTCATCAAATTCTTCCTGATTCTTGTCATTGCTGCTCGTTATTTTATGGAGAATCGCAGTCCCACGCTCAACCCCAAACATAGCAAAAAAAGGGCAAAACTAAACAGTTTTCTGTACAAATATAACTATGAAGATGACTCTCGGGGTTTATGCCACATACCGGTCTGGCGATGAGGAAACCAGAGAACAAGTTCCAGAAGCTCACAAAGAAGGACATGACAATAGCAGCAATCTGACTGCCAGGAGTCAGGGCGACAACCATCATTCCATACATTGAGAAGTAGGTATAGCACATAAAGATGAAGTAATAGAAATACAAGAACTTCTCAGCTGTCCAGTGGAACCCAATCATCGAGTACAGAAGCAGCACATAGAAAAATGTCTGAATTGCAACATAAATAGTCTCTATGGCCACCTGAAACGGAAAAATACAGATAGTCATTAGAAGTGTTCCCATAGAAATCACTCGGTGGAAGTGAGATAAATGATATACACACAAATGCTTATATATTGAAAAATTCAGAAGTATATTCTGTCTTTTACCTGGGCAAATGCATAGGGCAACTCCGAATACATTCCTGCAGCTCTTTCACGATAGAAAACTGTTCTCTCAACTGATACAACAGATTGCACTGCAGAAGCATTGCAGGCTCCTAGGAAAAGGACAGCTGAATAGGTTGCTCCCAGCAGATTAAGCAGGTCTTGCTGTCTATATCTGTTGCCGATATATACATATGCAGTTCATGTTAGTTTCAGTTTATAAAAGCAAAAATGTTTTCTGCAGATATGAGCACTGGCATTTTGATGGAAAAAACGAATATTTTTGACTTACATCTGATCTCCTTTGTTCCAGAAGATGACACCGAATATGACGCCAATGACGATTGTCATGAAGAATCTGATAGCGTTGTACTGTGAGTTCCGCCAATAGGACCAGTGTTGTTTCCAGAAACAAGCCTTGCATTGAGTTATAAAGGACTGGGAGTATTGGGTGGGGAAGTAGAGATCTTTGGAACCCGGTGCAGGAGTGCTTAGCTCCTTTATAAGCTCCTGATTTCTCCTGAAAAAGAAAATTCAAGAAAGGTTTAGTAAAGAGATTGTGGGATCAAAAGTAACATCAAGGCCACAATTTTGTCTATCAATTACCGATAGAGGTCAGAATTGGCATAAATTTCTGCAAAGTCAACGTCAAGTTGAGCCTCAACTGCAGAAGCGCTGACCTCCAACATCCACGTAGCTGGATTGTAACCATCTTTAATCTTGGTAACGCCAGGGACAGCCTGCAAGAGGAATTAGATATTAATAAAATTTGAATTCCCAACATCTGTAATTTTTAGTAAACTTTAGATATGATAGAACATGTTTGAGGACACTAAAGCTTCTGACCGAAGCAAACATTCAAGGAATCCATGTTTATGGATATAGCAGTCAGGATTTTATGCTAAGTAGGTTTCCATTATCCATGGAGAAACTTAAAGTTGTATAATATCATAGAATTCAAAATATGGATAGAGTTCATCATCAAGGGGATCATATTTCCCTTACTATTCGAGGGAGCGTCTGAATGCTGATGTCTGAGAAACTATGCTTACTTCAAGCAAGAAGTTTGATTGGATATAGCAGCAGAAAGGATGTAAATGATTTGATAGCAAGATAGTATGGCATCAAGCACGTATAGAGAAAAAGGAAACTCACCTCAAAATATTCAACAAGCATGTGAGAATGGCGGCCAAGTGGTCCCCCATAAATCACTTGTCCTCCTCTCTTCATCAACAACAGCTGCAAGACAAAAAATTTAATGTCAAAAATTGTACGAAGTGAGGGTGAGGTACACATATGCAGAAACTATTCAATTGAACCATACCTCATCGAAAGCTTCAAAAATATCTATGCTTGGTTGGTGAATAGTGCAGACCACAGTTCGACCCGTATCCACCGTGTTTCTCACAGTACGCATGACAATTGCAGCAGCCCTAGCATCAAGCCCTGATGTAGGCTCATCCATAAAGATGATGGAGGGATTAGCAACCAATTCAACAGCAATGGTTAGCCTCTTTCTCTGTTCAGTTGACAGACCATCTACTCCTGGAAGTCCGACTAAAGCATTCCTCAAGGGATTAAGTTCAACTAATTCCATGACCTCCTCAACAAACATCTGCAGTAATCAAAACATGTCAAACAACAATTCCCATATTCAATTTTTGTATGCACGAGAGAAATTCAATAATTTTTCTGATTCAGTTACATGCCTTTCGTGTTTCTGTATTCACATCTGAAGCAAGACGCAGCCAGGCGGAGTACAATAGAGATTCATAGACAGTGACATATGGTGAATGAATATCATTTTGTTCACAGTAACCACTGACTCGGGCGAAAGTTTCTTGATTCTTTGGGTAACCCGAGATGCTTATGCTTCCTTCAATGTAACCACCAGTCTTTCTACCAGCTAACACGTCCATCAAGGTGGTCTTTCCAGCACCACTGACACCGACTAATGCTGTCAGAATCCCTGGTCTAAACGCACCACTAACATCTCGTAGCAGTTGCAGTCTGTCTTCTTCAACCCCTTGAGTCCTCATCTCCTGATGTAAAACAGCATTTACAAGTTAGCAGAAGTTTCTTGGACTGAAGACCTATAGTTAACAGCATATAAATTCATGCCAGATATACAAATTAAATGAACACTTGAGCATATAATTCTGACTGTCACAGTTTTTCATTCTTGGACATCTTTTTCTGTAGGTTTTTTATATAAACTTGCATTAACAGAGACTCACAGCAGGCATATCCACATAGTAATTCACATGGTTGAATGCAAGTGAGAGTGGCTGGAAGGGCAAAACCATTCCTCTTCTTGATTCATTATTTGCTGCACCAGTTGAGCTTCCTTCAGGATTTCTCACAGCCATTTGAATACCTGTAATTGTAGGTACAAATTGAATGAGCAAAACAATAACATAGAAAAAGTTTACCATTTACATGCAAGCTATTCAATGGCAAATGGGCAAAATGAATTAGCTTCCCCCTTGAAGAACACTGCAAATATTAGGATGTTTCAAGGATGAGTATTTTCATTGGAAAGCTTGTTAATATTCCAACTCATGTCAGCACTTACAGGAGTGTCAGCACTTACAGGAGTGCCTCAAGCAACTCCAGGTTGTGTGTTTTGCATTTTATAACAACACTTTTCTAATGAATAGCAAATGCAATACATAGTTCCCTTGTGAGAAATCCAATTCTTGTAGCTTCGCTTATGTCATATCTATCTATGACACTCCCTTGAACTTGTTTTCTTGTTCTGAATGTTATCTAGAGTTATTAATTATTAGGTCCTAGGATTACTTGATTTGCTTCCCAAATCTGCAGAGCATGTATGCCATCAAGCTGAGAAAAACAGAACAAAGAATCTACACAAGAAGCAAAATAAACAAACGACAAACCTTGAGCATTTGAAGCCATTCGCTGCTTATTCTTATCTTCATTATCCTCCTCTGTAATAAGAGCTTTTGAATCTCCCAGAGCTGAGATTGAATTTTAACATAATGAAGTTAAAATATGTAACGGGCTACCATTTATCTCAGCATAAATGCAAGACATCAAGTGGGGCATTAAAAACATACGATTTAAATATGTCAATGCAAGGATGAAGAGAACATTGAAAAGAAGAGAAAATCCCCCAAGTGCTGCAACGCTAATCCAGTACCAATATTCGTCTGTGAACAGGCCTCGGTCACCTAAAACAATCTTTCCAACTGTAGTGCTATTCACGGGCTGTGCCAGTTAAAAATTAAAGTAACAAATAAGTACAGAAAACAATTAAGCTCGTACAATAGCTTTTCAAAACTGAAATGTTGGAGATTCACTGCAAAGAATTAGATGGCCTTACAGTGCTCCATCTCTCATCAAGAAACTCATTGATGGCAATTGCATTTTGTCCGTACATCATGGGAGATATATAATAGCCCCAGATCATCCAGTCTTGGATGGCATCTGTGGTATGAAAACCAAAATAGTTAATTCTAATATCTTGAAAAAAAGGGAAGTCAGCAGTGCCCTGTTTAAGAGTTGCATATTCAACTACTTATTTGAGCAAAAACAGTATTGGTAACATCCAGAAACTATTTATTTCCTTACCTTTGGAAACAATAAAACCTCCAAGAATAAAAACCAACAACAAGGTGAAGGTACCAAGAGTGTTTGCAACGACTTGTGTCCTTCCAAGAGCTGCAATGAAACGGAATAAAGAGAGAGCCATCTGATGGACCCCACAGAAAGCCAGAAGTTGTTTGAAAAACCTGAATATGTTGGGGATTTGTCAGCATTGGATCAACTTTAAGAAGATCATTGAAGAAATGAAATTAGCTGAACGTGAATTTGCACTAACCTACTGGCAGCAGGTGCAAAGCCAATAGTGTAATATGTAAGAACAATCCATATCACAGATTCCGCTATAGAAATGGGAATACGGAGGAGCCAAATTGGCATAGCGAAAGCCCATGCTGGGTAGAATAAGAAATCCCTCTGTTTGAAAAACACAGGAAGCCTGAATATTGTCATTGCAAGCTCTGCCATCCCATTAAACATCACATTAATCAGACTGAAGAACAGCGCTCCATAAAACTTGCCAGAGTCGGGAATGGTTCCATATTTCATCTCGGTTCTTAGAAAAACAGTCAGGGCAATAAGTGCCATGATTGTTATCTGGACAGTTTTGAATATGTACACGAAAGAGTTGCGCTTCATCAGTAGCCACTCCCTTGAGAAGCATGCCTTAAAGAGTTCCCAGTTGGAAATGCCATATTTATCTTTCACCAGTGCAGCAGGATGGGCTTTGGACTTATCATAGGGAATTCTGAGTTCTTGCACAACTTGTTGTCCAATGTGGAAAGCGTTGAATGCCCCTGCGAACTCAGGCACTGAAACATACCTATAAGGTTGATTCTTTTTGAACCAATATTGTTCTTGATCTTTCTTGGAAGTAACTTCCTGCAGAAAGTCTGCAATTCCTTTCCTTTCAGGGCATTTGAATCCCATGTGTTCAAAAAACTCAAGCACATTCTCACGTGGACCTTGATAGACAATCTGACCATCCGAAAGTAGGATAACATCATCAAAAAGATCAAATGTCTCAGGAGCAGGCTGCAACAGAGATATGACCATGGTCACATCCATAATGTGAACCATTTGCCTCATGAACTTGACAATCTGGAAAGTGGTGGAACTGTCCAGCCCTGTTGATATTTCATCCATGAAAAATGCTTTTGCTGGTCCAACCAACATTTCCCCTGCATTCAGTACAGCCAGTCCCATTTAGGACATTCATATGTATTTGTGTTTTCAAGTCCAAACGAAGGATGAGTAAGGCTTTCACTTATAAGAAAATTTTTACCAAATATCAAACAAATGTTTAACGCACCAAAACATGCTTTAAGTTAGTTTAAATATGTTGGACTGCTTTTAACACATTTTTTGGTTTTAAGGCAAGTTTTTGGTATACAGATGAACACAGTAGGAACTTCATACACCACTAAGCATGGGACTGTTCCAACGGCTGAAAGACCTCTACATGATTCGTAAACGTTTTGTTAAAACATAAGTTAATATTATTTTTAATGAAATGCTTCCCAAAATTTTACTGTGATTCACACCTACCAGTGGTAACACGCTTCTTTTGTCCACCAGAGATGCCCCTTCTCATGTCATCTCCCACCATAATATCAGAACAGATATCCAATCCAAGTATCTGTAACAGAATCACAAGATGTTAGAATAGTCACTAGTATAAGAGCACAAATATTCAAGTTTCTTACAAAGAGAACAGACCTTGAGAACATAGTCCGTGATCAAACTGGTTTCCTGGCCAACCATGGCTGTGGCTTTCATGAATGCGTCAATCTCAGGATCTGGCTTTATACCCGCTTCTTTCTCTCGCCTTGACAACTCTGCCAGCATCTCATACCTTGTTCCAACCCCCAAGCAACGTCCCGAGAAATCCATTGTCTCACGGACAGTCATCTCACCATAGTGAAGATCATGTTGGCTAATGTAAGCACATGTTCTTTCAGGAACAAATTCCTTAAACTCATGGCCACAATAGGTGATTTTTCCAGTTACCTATTCATGAAATCAATAGGTCAATAGTGGAAATCTACCATTATAATTAGCTTGATTGTGGAGAGGACATGGAAAATGAAAGAAAATATGGAGTAGAAAGTTCCAAGGTCAGAAGCTGCCTTTTCGTTTCACATGTTCTACTGCAAACCAGCTGAGCATATACAAGTAGCTAATTAATAGAAACTCAAGGGAAATGGGAGAAAGGATGACAAACCCTTAAGTCATCATCAGGTTTCCCTGCAAGTGCTCGCATCAATGTTGTTTTTCCTGAACCAGGAGGTCCTAGAAGCAGTGTTAACCTGTGAATCGATAAGCAGTAAGTTAATTATAACGAACGACATAAAATTAAGCAGTATACTAACTATACATATGGTCTTTTTGAAGACTGTAGTGGTAATGACAAATGTCAGGGCCAATCTCACATTGGAAGAGTGGTGTGGAAAATAAGTAATAATATGCATTTGGTGGCCTCACTACATTCAGGATTAACTTTTTTTTTTTTTTGTTAATTTGATTCAAAACACATAGGTTTGGCCTTGATTATTAGACTCCCCCACCGCCCTCTCTCCGACATGTTGTATAACTTGTATTAGAGAGGATGGCTGAAAATCTTGAGTGAATTCTCAAAGCAGCATTGATAATGGCTCGGGAGAAGAACGGGGATGTATGATTTCAAGTTCGTGTTAGTTATAATCAAGTTCGTGTCATAAAATTCGTATTGTATAAATAATATATAGACAAATAAGATATATTTCAATACAAATAATTAATTTTTCATCCACTTTCTTTCCAATTTTAGAAGGATTAATTTTGGTGAGTTGAAAGAAAAATTAATTCATACACTTTTTCATCATTCCTATTTTTCTTCCTTACCAAACATGATGTTTTATTTGTCCCTTCAACTTTTCATCTTCCCAATTTTCTATCCTTTCATTTTTCTATCATACCAAAACGGTGCATGAAGGAAAAGTTGAAATCCGATGTGGTTCACATGTGAGGGGAAAATAGTTAACTACACAAGTGAGGGTTAGTCACATATCAAAAGAAAGAATAATTGGGTGGGTTTCCTATTTATAGACTCCTTTTGTAATTGGGTGGGTTTCCCATTTATTGACTTTAAGCTTTTACGTGAGTTAGGTTCTAAACATTGTGTGTTAGGCTATCTTTCTCATCTCAGCTTCCCCAGTCTCCCCCACACGTTAATATTCAGCCTTTTCATAGAGAGATCTCAACATCAACTACTGTAAGAATCAAATTACATATCTGGGAATTCATGAACACACCTTGATGGTTTAATAACTCCATTCACATCCTTGAGTATCTGGACAATTCTTTTCTTTGATGGAGACAGATGAAGCATTCCAAGAAATCCCTATGCATATTACAGATCCAAAATTTAGAGAACATTCTCAAAACGAGTAGAACATACGTTTGGAAATAATTCCCGTAGTGAAAAATTGATCCTCTGTACTTTATATCAGTTTTCAACTCAACAATGGACAAAAAGTACTGAAAAACGTCGTTCACATAAAATTTGCTAACAACATTTACCCAAAAAAAAATTTGCTAACATAATATTATATAGTATAAAGTAGACACTGAATACCATAAGAAATTACCTCTATTGCATTCAAGGTGGAATTGAGCAGAGTTGGAAGTGCTCTGCTCCCAACATATGCATCTCCCTCAATAGATAAATTCTGGAATCTAACTTCAATCTTCGGAATCTCGATTCCTACCCTATTTCCATCAAAATTAAAACCCCACGGTCAATATGATATTAATTGGAAAATAAAAAATAAAACACCAGATAAAAACCCTTCTGATATATTTCTTTCAAATCCAAAAGAAACCAAAATTTTGTAGATGCAAGTGAAGTAAGGTCTCCAGTAATATGAGCTTCATATGTTCTTCTTTTTTCCATTTTCTCAGAAATCAAACAGAATCGTTCAAAACAAAAACAGAAATCTAAAAGAGATAAGAAAGGCTTACCTATCAGTCCGATTTCTAAGCCTTTGGAGGAACTTTTCATTATCATTCTCAACAACCTTGAGAATGCTCTCCATTAACTGCTTCTTATCCTGATCACCAAGGTTAGCAACATCAATCTCATCATGAACAACCCTCCCATTACTCATCACCTGCCTCAGCATCCCCTTCCTCATCCTATCGTACGTAGGCAGCCTCTCTATGGCGGCCCATTTCAGCTCCTCTTCATCATCCACCATCTGCCTCTGCGTACTATTCCTCATGAACACATCCGGCGGTCCTTGCCAAATGTCCCGTATACTCTGGGACCGCCAACTCCTACTACTCCTAGCCGAACTCCTCGCCAAATCATCCCCCGCCACCAGCGCCGCCGCCATTTTCAACTTTCTGCGATCACCAGGCCTCCACTTGGTATGAATTCTCTCTCAGACAATAATATCAAACACTATGTCGACTTGTTACGATACACTATATACCCACCACACTGCTTTGAATTCCCGCTCCACAAAGTATCAACAAAGCACGCAGACCAGTAGATTTGTTGAAAATAATGAAAGAATGACAATGGGTATGACTTTTTCTTCCCTTAATATGATGAACCCAACTTGCAGTTTCTGTTTCAAAGACTTTGGTGAAGGGAGAAAGAAAACCCGTGGGTCGATATTTTCTTGGAGGAGATTGATGAAGGGGATATATAGAGAGGAGGTGACTGAGAAGGTACATTTTCTTTCTCTAAATCTCTGTCTCTCTCTCTCTAGACTAGTCAAATCGAGTCTGCGAAACCGTTGTTTCCCCACAGCCATTAAATTAATTAATTAAATGGGTTGTTTGACTCGAACGTGTGGAAGGGAAGGAGACGTATTTTGATGACCAATTGAAGATCAAGTAGAAGAAGCTTCTATTCAACCGCTTGTAGTAACTCTCACGCAGCGGTGGAATGGGGTGGACTTTCTCTCTCTTGACAATTCAGATCAACTAATTTTCTATTTGGAGAGGATTTTCATGCATCAGCCAGGGTTTCATTGTGCAGAGTAAGGAAGATCACGTGTGCCTGTTGAAGAAGTCATTATATTATATGGGTTGAATTTTTTTATTTACTTATTAATCTAAAAGGAGTTTTGATTTGAATTTTTAATTTTTTTATTTACTTAGAGATGTTCATGGATTTTAAGGTTTTCGGAAATTAGAAGTTCTAAAAGTTCAATTTGGGCAGATCAATCTAAGTTCAATTAAAGTTTAACCCAAAATTATTTAGTACTTAAGTAGGAATATTCATACTCGGGTTAGTTTTTTGAAGTAAAAACCTTAACCCAACATTGATTCGGTTTGAAATCTTTGATTAAGTTGAAGTCGTTGCTTCGAACTCTCTCCCAGGTTACTAATCAGTCATATAAAAAATGACTGATCTATAATAATGTAATTCATACTCATTCTGGAGTAAGATTAAAATATCTAATATTTGGATAGAGAATAATAGTATTAGGGTTGGGCAGGGAAAAAAAACACAACTTAAAATCATCATTTAAATTCCACCATATTTTGTGATTGGAGTCTCAAGTTCTCTAAATCAAGTTTTATAACCTTTGAATCTAAGTGACTTAAATTCAAATTCTAACTCGAAAATTTGTGTACTATGCATTCATGAGTTTAAATGAAGTTAATGTTTGAATTTAATAGTTTAAAGAAAATTAACCTTTGAGAGTTAGTTCATGACTTCTCCGGATGAATTGGTCCCGGCAACCTACCCTAATTACACCCTTTAATGGTGAATGTCACCACACACCTTTGAGAGTTAGCTTGTGACTTCTCTGGATGAATTGGTTCGAATAATCTACCCTAATTACACCCTTTAATGGTGAATGTCACCGCGCTTATCGGGAATATTTCCTTAGCTTTTAAAATCCAAAGTCTCACATGTTAATAACATAGTAAAGAGACACAAAAGAAAACCATGCTTGCTTTTTGAGGAAGATGCCACGAAAAGTCGTTAGGATGGGCCTATTGCTTTATTCTATATACATTTTAGCAGGACATCAATACTGCCCTTCAATGGTCATTGATTGGATTTTTTTAATTTACATCCCAAAAGTTTTACTTTATACTCTTAATATATTAAAATTATTGTAATATCGCCCCTTATGTCGACTTTTGTTTGCTCATTTCATCTACGTCAATGGAGTGATTTTTGATTGAACGAGCAACAAAAGTTAAAAAAATAATCACATTGTAATAATTTTAATATCTGAAGATATAATATAAAAAATTTAATCGTAAAAGTGAAAAGTAACAATTCTTAATTTTTTGGGGGAAGAAAGTGTGATTCCCCCTTCTTAATAAATAATTTGGTATATTAAGGGCCCGCAATGGTGTAAAAGGCCGAAGAATTTCAAAGACGAAAGTAAGACGGCTTCTGGATGGAGAGGATCAACGTCCACCACCCTGTCCTAGTCCATGTAACGAAATCTAAAATGACACTTTCCGTGTTGACATTAGTTTTGGACTATGAAAATTAAATGATCAAGATTTAATTATTTTATCATATTAATAAAATAGTTTAAGTTCAACATAATTTTAATTTTTTATTACAATTTCAATCAAAAATAAGAGGAAAAAAAAAAACAACCCTCCATGGTATAAATTATGCATACAGTAATGTTAGTTTAACCAAATATTTAGATTAAAATTACAATCCAAATAATCTGATCAATCTATCTTATTAATTATTGGGATCTTACCACGTTATTTGGGTCGTAGATTTGATCCCAAATTTAACAAGTTTAAAATTCGTCGTTTGCAAAATGGCAATGATGCCCACTTCATAATAAACAAATGAACCAAAAAATAATTTTTTTTTTCTTTTATCCAAACGAACTCAATCAATCATTTTCAACGGTAAGAAGTAAAACTAAAGAAATCTTTCTTTATTTTTATGGATAACAAATTTCTTTTTAAATATAGTTGGGAGACTTTACCCAAGAAATGGGTAAAAAAAAATAGAATGATTAGAACATGGGAATAGATTTGATACCAATAGAGGCTACCCATTTCAATTGTTGTACTATTTGAATTTGCATACCTATAAAAGATTCAAGTTTCGATCGATATTTGTGGAGTTGATCATCCATCTACCAATAAAGTTGTAGACACCAAATAGCAAAGTAGAAAATTCATGAATAAATACAATATAACGGAGGGATATTACCGTATAACACTATTGATATGTGGTATTAATTAATCAATTAAAATAGAGAAAAATAGGAGTATAGTTATGGTATTTTATGTTTTACTCAGTATTTTACTTAAAATGATAGGGTCTGCCTAACGAAATATCTACAAAATATCTTTAGTTGGACCCTGGCCATCCAAGTGATATTTTTAGTATGAATAGTGCCTAAAATGAGTCCATGTCTTCTTTACTTCACTTCATGTTCAATTGACTGTTTTCATGTTACTAAGATATGTTCATGTTCGATTGACTGTTTTCAGGTTAACCAGCATTATTTCTCAACTTGTGTGTGTGTGTGTGTGTGTGTGTGTGGTGGTGATTTGGAGGGACGGGGGAGATGCATAGTGATAAATAGTCAAATCTAGTCGGATGAATGAGTATGAGATGGTCAGACTGTCCAATTTAATTTTTTTTAATACTTAAATCAAATACACCGATGTCGACATATAAAAACAAATGGATTGCCTCCCTGGCCATGACATAAAGTACATCAATTTTTAGAGGGCATAATGCATACTTTAACCTATAGACCTTATTTAATTTGTTTATAGCCAATAATTTTAAATATAAAACTGTAAAATTGAATAAGAAAATCAAAGAGCTTTATATATGCCATGTTTGTATTAAAAAAGGATATAATATTAAAGATAATAAACACGCGGGACACAAAAATAAGGTTTGGCCTAGTTCCCCTCTATAACCCTATTTTTGGAGATTCTGTTGCACCAACTTTGACCACAATAGGTGGGCAAAAAGTCCGCCGGACCCGGTTGTCCTCTAAGAAGGTATGCCCCTTGAAATTTCTTTGTCCACATCTTCAAGCCACCATAGCCTTGACAGTTGTAATAAGGCTAAGACGAGGGACAGCCTGGCTTCCTTCGAGTGTACTACATAATCAATACCGCACGCGAAGGCTAACACCGAATCCCGTAAATATAAGGTAAAAGCATAGTACGCACTTGCGTCGGCCGGTTGAGAGGTATCCCGGGGTGCGTCAATTAATTTTGGCTTGACAGACTTCAGTAAATGCTTGGGGCCAACCAGCTACACTTAAGCTTAGTGATGGGACATTTTCGGAATATTCTAAGATGAAGACACATGTTCTCGGTATAGTTGATGGGACAGTTCCAGAATATTTCAAGATGAAGACACGTGTCATCGGTATCACTGATCCTTGTTATCGAGATCACGTACCCATCGGGTCACAAGTCTCCTCTACCCCGAGGCACTTATCATGGGATCGAGTGGCATTCAGTACGCTTTTATGTACCGACAAATATCCTCGGTCTGATATGGTACATTGGTCGCTAGGCCTCCCTCTCTCGGATTCAAGATATACCTATTCCTCGGTTCCGAGATATACCTCTTCCTCGGCTCCGATATGTATCTCTTCCTCGGTTCTGAGATGTACCTCTTCCTCGGTACCGAGATGTACCCCCTCTCATCCAGGATGAAGTTCTCTGCTCCAGCAGAGGCTATTGATGCACTGATCACTAGCCTAGGCTAGGCTAGGTTAGCTATCATGACCTCATCTTACACAATTGGTGTCAGAAGGTACAGGAAGGCAGGGGCCACAGCCAATGAGGAATGAACGCGTGGCATATTGTGTCACATCAGAGACAGAAAGACCGCATGACCTTGCTGACACGCGACTTGAGAAAACAAGCATTTAATTACAGCATTCACTTGATGGGACTGCATTCAATGCAGTAAGGCTCGGAAGTGAAAGGCAATAAATGTCTCTAAGGCTGGGCATTTATTGCATCCTCCCCGAGAGGAGCACATTGAACCGTCGTCGGTAGGCCGATGACACAGTCTTGGTTGCTCAAGGTCCCGAGCAGTTAAGAGAGAAGACATTCCTCATAGGAATTAGTGCGCACGTTGCCCGTATCTAATGATCACCTACTGACCACACTGACAGCAATAATGAGTATTTGAGGTATAAATACTCCTCACTAAAGGCAAGAAAAGGGAGGTGAAATTTTTACTACAAATTATACTCAGTATTTTCTTCTTCCTCTCTCTCAAAAATTGACTTGATCGTCGGAGGGGATATGCCGGAAAACACTCTGACGCCCTTCTAACTTGTTCTTCTTTGTTCCAGGAACCTTCCTTCAGCCTTACTGGATCATTCCTTTGATCCACGAGGATCTCTCATTACCGTTCCAGGTTACCACAAGATCTCACAGGCTGTTCCAAACAGCGGGGTTAACCATTCGACTGACTCACTCGAGTTCACCAAGGGAGAGATCTGTTCTCGTTTTTATATTGTGCAAGATCCAGCACGCACAATCTGGCGCCGTCTGTGGGAAACGACTAGTTTTCCTAGTTTTTTCTCTATAAAAAACAGTGATCATGGTGAACACTCGACAAAAAAGAAAGGTCCCCACCAAAGAAGTCTCGAATTACAAGCTCCCTGTCACCACGGAGGAAGGGATCACACTGATGAGAATAAAAATGCTTCTACTCAGTCAAGAGGGGTTACCCCTCAAACCAGTATAGGAATCAGGTCAGGAGGATCAGCCCCACTGGCTCGTCAGCTGGCGGAGGTAATCGAAGAAAAATTTGGCGATAGATTACGATAGCTGCAAAAGGATAATGTAAACGTCCTAAGCCGGCTCAACAAATTTGCCACCTCCGGCAAAGGGTCGAGGGACTCATTCCTCTCTCGTGGGCTCCCCTCCCGGGAGACAGAAACGAAGGATCTAAGGAATCATCTAAACAACAAAGCAGAAAGCTCCAAGGCCCCAAAGCGACCGAGAGCCAACGAACACTCTCCTAACGAC
Source organism: Ilex paraguariensis (assembly GCA_963454935.2). Taxonomy (NCBI): domain Eukaryota; kingdom Viridiplantae; phylum Streptophyta; class Magnoliopsida; order Aquifoliales; family Aquifoliaceae; genus Ilex; species Ilex paraguariensis. The sequence goes on along the minus strand of CAUOFW020002458.1, from coordinate 396,424 downwards.
TATTCCAGGAAGGCAAGGCCGCTAGCCCTGGACGACCTCCGGCGAGAATTGTCTAGACGGAGGAAGGGAGATGAGTCCGAGGAGGATTCTACCCTATCCACACGGCGCCCAGGAAATGGGGGGCCTATTGATGAACTCAAAAACTTCAGAAGACATCCCGTCAAGGAGGAAATTGATCTCAGAGCCCGGGTGAAATCCAGGAGAAAGAGTAGGGCTGTCCAGGATGAGGCCGAAGACGAGGTCATGCAAACACCCTTTACCAGGGAGATCAGAGAGATGGAGGTTTCAAGAAAGTTTATCGTGTCAAGGTTCAAAACTTATGACGGGCGGTCCGATCCCGAAGCCTATCTCAGGCAATACAAGCAGATGATGTCCCTCTATCATTCGGACCAACGATTCCTCTGCCGAGTGTTTCCTATGAGCTTGGGGGACTCTGCGATGAAGTGGTTCGAGGCGCTTTCCCCCAACAATATTGGATCGTGGAAGGAATTGACGAGGCAGTTCCTAGCTCGATTCATTACAGGGAGTTAGCGACCCAAAGACGTTGGATCATTGCTAACGCTCAGACGTAGGGAATTCGAGACCCTTCGCCAGTATGCCATTCGATACTGGGAAGAGGTAAATGAAGTAGAAGGCTGCTCGGAAGTCATGGCAGCGGCGTCTTTCAGGCTCGGCTTGGCAAGGGACACGGACCTATACCGATCCCTGACCAAGAAGACTCCCTCGGATATGGGCTAGCTGATGGCCCAGATAAACAAATACTCGAGGATCGAGGACGAGATGGGAAGCAGCAAAGGCCGAACCCTCCAACCTAAGAGAAAGGAGAGGGAGCGGGAAGATACTCCCCGAAAGGGATTGCTACCCCCTCTAGGGGGTTCATCCAAAGGAGTTCACACTATGTTCAAGGAACTCATCTTCAAGTTGCTCCATAAAATCAAGCATGAGTCGTTCTTCAAGTGGCCGCCCAGGATGCAGAGCGATCCCTCCACCCGTGATCAAAAGGTTAGGTGTTCCTATCACCGGGATTTCGGACATCGCACCGAAAGCTGCAGGGCATACAAATCGTTCTTGGAAAGATTGGTCCGAAACGGATACTTGAAAGAATACATAGAGCCCAGGCCAGAAGAGAGACACACCCTTGCCCCGACCGAGGAGCCGGACAACGTCATAGATGTCATCCATGTATGTCCCCTGGATCGCCCCATGTCCAAGGAACTCGAGTCCGACCTCAAGAGGGTAGCTTTTACAAGGAAGGTAGCTGAGGATGATGGGGGGCCACCCAGTAAAAGGGCCAGGACTGGTGAGCCCAGCATCACGTTCTCCGACGCGGACTTGACAGGCGTAGTGACTCCTCATAACGACGCCCTCGTCTTGACCCTGAAGATAGGAAAATTCGACGTCAAAAGGGTGTTGATAGACTCTGAAAGTTCCTCGGAAGTGATGTACTCCGAGACTTTAAAACGGATGGGTCTTGGCCTCAAGGACCTCACCAAGGTCAGGACACCCCTCATCGGATTCAACGGCTTGTTCGCCCTGCCCGTAGGCAAAATCACATTGCCAGTTGTCACAGGTCCCTTCGTCATCAACACCGAGTTTGTCGTAATTGATACGGACTCTCCCTACAACGTGATCATGGGGCGAACTTGGCTGCATGCGTTGGGAGCGGTGCACTCCACTTACCACCAGAAACTAAAGTTTGCCACTCCAGAAGGTATCATGGAGATCCGGGGGGACCAAGCGTCCGCAAAAAATTATTTTTATTCAGCTGTTAGCGTTCAGGAATGGATCATGGAGGGCCCTTGGGAGGGTTCACCCAAGAAAAGGGGCGTTCACCCAAGAAAAGGGCGAGCCCCGGAAGAGATCATGGAGAAATAGCATCACAGTCTGGGCGTCCAGGAATGGATGACCCCCGGATAGACCCAACTGAGCAGTCGGTGGAGGACCTCCGGAAGGTGCCCTTGGTGGAGGGAGAAGAAGAAAGATATTTCTTAGTTGGGACCGCGATGCCCGCAGCCGAACAGGAGGAGATGATTGAGTTCCTAAGGGGAAATGCAGACGTGTTCGCTTGGAACGCAATGAAAATGACAGGGGTAGACCCCGAGATAATCACGCACAAGCTGCATGTTGACCCGGCACACAAGCCAGTCAAACAGAAGCCATGACGCATGGCCCCGCATCACGCCTGCGCGGTCAACGAAGAAATCGACAAACTTCTGAAGGCCAACGCCATTCAAGAGATACAGTTCCCAGAATGGCTGTCTAACACAGTTTGCGCGAAGAAGAAGGGGGAAAATGGCGTGTCTGCGTAGACTTCACAGATCTAAACAAGGCATGCCCCAAGGATGACTACCCCCTACCAAAGGTGGACCAGCTAGTGGACGCCACTGCCGGATATGAACGCATGGACTTCTTGGATGCCCGAGCAGGATATCACCAGATCCCTCTTCATCCCCCAGATCAGGAAAAAATGGCGTTTATCACTCCGAAGGGAGTTTACTGTTACAAAGTGATGCCGTTTGGACTAAAGAACGCTAGGGCGACATACCAGAGACTGATGAATCAGATGTTCAAAAAACAGATCGGCAACACCATGGAGGTCTACATTGACGATATGCTGGTGAAGAGCAAACGAAGTTGTGATCATCTGACAGATTTGGCAGATACCTTCTCCACCCTCAGGGAGTACGGGCTGAAGCTGAACGCGGCAAAGTGCGTTTTCGGATTGGAATTGGGTAAATTTCTCTAATATCTGGTCAGCCGACGAGGAATCGAAGCTAACCCGGATCAGATTCAAGCGATCCTGGACATTCGGAGCCCCCGAACTGTTCGAGAAGTCCAAAAGCTCACGGGGATGCTAGCGGCACTAAACTGTTTCGTCTCACACTCCTCAGACAAATGCAAACCCTTTTTCGGAGCAATCAAGAGTGCTATGAAGGATATGTGGAGCCAGGGGTGCGAAGACGCCCTAGCTAGGATCAAGGAATACCTAAGGACTCTCCTGACCTTATCCGTCCCTATCCAGGGGGAAATGCTCTTCTTGTACTTGGCCGTGTCTGAATTTGCGGTAAGCGGGGTACTCATTCGTGAGCATGAGCACCGCCAGAAGCCGATTTATTACATAAGCAAGGCGCTCCTGGACGTAGAGACGAGATACCTGCCCCTAGAGAAATTGGCTCTATCCCTGATCACCACCGCAAGAAAACTGAGGCATTATTTCCAGGCGCACCCAATTACCGTCCTTACCGATCAGCCCTTAAAAGCCATTTTGAGGAAAGCGGAACTCTCCGGAAGGATTTCCAAGTGGGCAGTGGAGCTGGGGGAGCACGACATTCATTTCAAACCTCGAACCGCAGTAAAAGGGTCAGGTATTGGCGGACTTCATAGCTGAGTTTTCGGGGGAACATCCCGTTCTAGAAAGACTGCCTCCTCCCGACATAGCGTCTCCAACAAATTGTGAAGGATCGTCATGGCTTTTGTGTGTGGACGGTTCGTCAAATAGTAAGGGGTCCGGGATCGGTATCTTGCTGATCTCTCCAGATGGGATTGTCGCAGAGCAGGCCGTTCGGCTGAGATTCAAAGCGTCGAATAACGAAGCTGAATACAAGACCCTCATCTCAGGACTTCGGTTAGCTGAGGTGACTGGAGTTACAGACTTGATCGTGCATTGCGATTCCATGCTGGTAGTCAACCAAGTTAACGGAGAGTTTGAGACAAGGGACCCTAGGATGAAGGCTTACCATCACCAGGCGACAACTGTAATCCGAAGATTCGGAAGGATTGAGATCAAACAAGTGTCTCGAGACAAGAACACGCATGCCGACGCCCTTGCTTGTCTAGCCTCGGCCGTGAAGTCCTCTCAGTCGCGCAGGATCACTATAGAATATCTTCCCGCATCCTGCATAGACCATGCTCCCGAGACAATGGCCGTCCAGGATGCACATAAGCCGCCCAGCTGGATTGATCCCTTTCTCAAGTTCCTAACAACAGAAGACCTCTCGGAGTGTTCAAAAGAGGCAAGGAAGATAAAACTCAAAGCCCCGAGATTTTGGGTCTCTCCGGATCAGAAGCTGTATCAGAGGTCTTTCTCAGGACCTTACTTGTTATGCGTCCAAGAAGACCAGGTGGAAGACCTTCTCTATGAGGTGCACGAAGGAATATGCGGGGGGCACTCTGGGGGCGATCGATGGCACACCGCATTATGTCTCAAGGATATTGGTGGCCGCGAATGCAAAGGGATGCGCGCGCATACGTCCAGAAATGCGACCAATGTCAGAAGTTCTCCCCTGCAATCAGGCAACCCGTGGGGGACTTGCACCCCCTGACCAGCCCTTGGCCATTCGCCCAGTGGGGACTCGATTTAGTCGGACCCTTACCTAAGGCTCCTGAAAACAGTAAGTTTCTCATTGTGACCACAGATTATTTCATCAAGTGGGTTGAGGCAAAGCCGTTGACTCACATCCGCGACATAGATGCTAAAAAGTTCGTCTGGGAGAACATAGTCATCAGATTCGGGATTCCCCGGGCACTGGTGTCAGATAACGGGACTCAATTCACCGGCGGGCGTTTCAAGTCTTTCTGCAAGCAACTCGGAATCCGTAATTTTTACTCCACCCCTGCCTACCCCTAAGCCAACGGGCAGACAGAGGCCTCCAACAAAACAATTATCAATGGAATCAAGAAGAGGTTGGAGAAAGCCAAGGGAAAATGGGCAGATGAGCTATTAAACATTTTATGGGTGTACAGGACCACCCCTCAGTCCTCGACAGGAGAAACCCCATACTCCCTGACTTACGGAATGGAAGTAATCATACCTCTTGAGGTAGGGCTCCCGACCATAAGGACCCAAGCTTTCAACGCAGGGGAAAATGACCGTCAACTTGGACTGGATTTGGATTTAGTGGAAGAAAGAAGGGAGACAGCCGCCTTAAGAATAACAAAGTATCAGGAAAAGATTTCCCAACTGTACAACAAAAGGGTCAAGGCGCGAGAATTTCGAATCGGCGATCTAGTCCTCAGAAGGGTAACGGTCAATACCCGTGACCCAACAGAAAGGAAAATGGGACCTAACTGGGAAGGGCCTTACAAAGTGATATCTATCGGAGGCGCCGGGTCATACAAATTAGAAGATATGGATGGAAAACTTGTAATGTGACCGTGGAATGTGATGAATCTAAAAAAATACTATTTTTGAATATTTATCTCCCTCAGTGCTTGCCAACGACAAAGATAAAGGGCAAGGCCCTGGGGACAGAGTTCAAGACTCTCGCCCCCGAAACAAACACAGGAGCAAGCCTCCTGGAAGGGCAAGGCCCTGGGGACAGAGTTCAAGGACTCCTGCCCCCGAAACAAATACAGGAGCAAGCCTCCTGGAAGGGCAAGGCCTTGGGGACAGAATTCAAGGACTCCTGCCCCCCGAAACAAATACAGAAGCAAGCCTCCTGGAAGGGCAAGGCCCTGGGGACAGAGTTCAAGGACTTCTGCCCCCGAAGCAAATACAGGAGCAAGCCTCCTGGAAGGGCGAGGCCTTGGGGACAGAGTTTGAGAACTTCTGCCCCCAAAGCAAACACAAGAGCAAGCCTCTTGAATGGGCAAGGCCCTGAATACAGTTCAAAAAAAAATGTACGCAAAAAAGTATAAGTACTCGAGCTTTATTTCAAAAAGAGGGGCTTTGCGTCCCCAAGAGCTACAAAAAAGAAAAAATACAGTTCTAAAAAAAAAAAAAAAAGACCGAAGCAAAGATGAAACTTACCACTAGGAAATTCTGGATGATAGAGCGAAACAACACGTTCGTTGATCGCCCCCTGTGAACCACCACGTCAGCCTCAAAATGCAGCGTCTCACTCACTGCATTGGCGACATGGGGGTCTTGCAAAATAGAATCGTCGACCCCTGATCACTCAGTTCATGTGATCAGTGGCTCGAGGATTCCACTCCATGGCTTCCACTATCGGCGGAAGGGGAGGAGGAGTCTGTTGTTGCTGCTGCTGTTGCTGTTGTTGTTGCTGTTGCTGTTGTTGCTGAGGAACATGGGGTAACCCACGGCCTCTCCCACTTTGATGCTGAGCGGAGGGGGCCCAAGATCCCCTGCCAAGGCCATCGTGCCTATGTTTGATCCTCCTCTCCTCCTCTACTTGAGGATCCCGGTCACGCACTTTACCCCGACTAACGACTCTTGAGGATGGGATGGCGCTAGTCCCTGTAGATGGGGCCCCACCGGTCGACCCTCGTCCCCTCCCAGCAGCAAGGGCTTGTCTCTGCCTTAGGAACCCTAGATCAATGCGGGGCGTGCTGGATATGGCTACCTCGAGGGCATCCTCGGCGTCTCGAGATTGTAGGATTTGAAAGTCCGGCCACGAATCTCTCCCCGAAGTTCTCACCTCTGCATGCGAAGGAACCAGGTCCTCTCTGACCCTGAGCTCTTCAACTCTACCCTATATTTCTGCCTCCCAGGCCCGGTCGGGGTCTTCTTCCAAGTTCTCCTCGACTTCTTGCCCCACCGCCTGATCAAAGAGTTCAGACCACCGCGAAGGATCGAAAAGCTGGGGAAGCTGTGAAAACTTCTTATATCCAGGAGTATAATTCAGAAGGATGTGGGCAGCCCGGTCGAGCCCATCGTCACCAGTGAATCTCTAAACGGTGACTAGGTCCGCAAAGTTCACCAACGATCGGGGTGGAGGAGCTGTTTCCCAAGGAGAGATGTCTGCACAAGCAAAAAGAGGGGAGTGGGTCATGAGCACGTAGAAAAACTCAGAAACAAAATAATAGACCTGAAGGAACCGACGTACTTGTCGTTCTCCATTCCAAAGGGCATAACAAGCCGTCATACTCAGGACCGACACCTCTCTGTCAAGATCCCTTGAAGATGAGTAGGTCATCCTTGTACCCCTTATCCGAGTCAGGAAGGTGAGTTACGAGGTACATGGATGGATCCCTGGCTTTGAGGTAGAAATGTTGTTGAGGCGTAACTCTCAAGAGGGAATAATAAAAAAGGATATCGTTCAGTCCGACGTTTACCCCAAGGTGCCTATTGAGCTCTAGGACTCCCATAATTATCCTAAAGACATTAAGGCAACACTGCCCGGAAAAGAGGCGGAAATGAGAGAGGAACTGGAGAAGCAGAGGGGGCAAAGGGAACCTAATCCCACCTTCTATGATGGCTTTGATAAAAAAAGGCATTGCGTTCTCGGTACCGAGGATACGAGGGTGCACAGCCGGGTCATAATCCTCTATGTCTACATTCGGGGGAACGCTGTACTTAACCCTAAATCTATTAATTTGTTCACCACCTTTTACTTTATATTTCCCTGGCCTCGAAGTACTAGCCTGAGGGTTCTCGGGTGCAGGGCGACGACGAGGCATCTTCAAAAAGTGATAAAAAATAGAGGGGGTCTTTTCCACGAAGATCCCCAAGAAGGCTTCCCGGGGATTGGTCGCAGAAGGGCAACCAGAAAACACCTCGGGTGATCGAAAAACCAAAAAAGACAGAAGGGCAAAGAAAGAAAAGATACTGGGACTCACCAGAGTGTAAAAAGAGGTTTTTTCTGCAAAACTTGAATCGACTCCTTCCAAGAATGTTCAGAAGCAAGGATGGGTCTGCTGGTTTTAAAGCTTTAGTAAAAAGGTTGGGCAGTTGACAAACAGAAGGACAGAGGTCTCTGACGAAGATTCAGGCAAGGGCTCTCTGTGAAGAAAAGTTCAGAACGATGAAATGAGAAAAGAAGAGAGAAAGCCCCTTTAAATATAGCACCTATCCCAACATTGGGCGCGAAGCACGAAACGGTGCATTTAATGCGCACGACATCCTAAGCAGGGAAAACGGCTAGGGGCAATGATGAAGCAGTTGGGGTTGTTGCAAAACCCTTCGTCTCCTTACAACGCGTGTCCTCGGTGTCAGAAGATCGAAGGCTGGGAGGCAGTTGATGGGACATTTCCGGAATACTCCAAGATGAAGACACGTGTCCTCGGTACAGTTGATGGGACAGTTCCAGAATACTCCAAGATGAAGACACGTGTCCTCGGTATCACTGATCCTTGTTATCGAGATCACGTACCCATCGAGTCACAAGTCCCCTCTACCCCGAGGTACTTATCATGGGATCGAGTGGCATCCAATACGCTTTTATGTACCGACACATACCCTCAGTCTGATATGGTACATCGGTCGCTAGGCCTCCCCCTCTCGGATTCAAGATGTACCTATTTCTCGGTTCCGAGATATACCTCTTCCTCGGCTCCGATATGTACCTCTTCCTCGGTTCTGAGATGTACCTCTTCCTCGGTACCGAGATGTACCCCCTCTCATCCAGGATGAAGTTCTCTGCTCCAGCAGAGGCTATTGATGCACTGGTCACTAGCCTAGTCTAGGCTAGGTTAGCTATCATGATCTCGTCTTACACAATTGGTGTCAGAAGGTACAGGAAGGCAGGGGCCACAGCCAATGAGGAATGAATGCGTGACATATTGTGTCACATCAGAGACAGAAAGACCGCATGACCTTGCTGACACGCAACAGGAAAACAAACATTTAATTACACCATTCCCTTGATGAGACTGCATTCAATGCGGTAAGGCTCGGAAGTGAAAGGCAATAAATGTCTCTAAGGCTGGGCATTTATTGCATCCTCCCCGAGAGGAGCACATTGAACCGTCGGCAGGCCGATGACACAGTCTTGGTTGCTCAAGGTCCCGAGCAGTTAAGAGAGAAGACATTCCTCATAGAAATCAGTGCGCACGTTATCTGTATCTAATGATCACCTATTGACCACACTGACAGCAATCATGAGTATTTGAGGTATAAATACTCCTCACTAAAGGCAAGGAAAGGGAGGTGAAACTTTTACTACAAATTATACTCAGTATTTTCTTCTTCCTCTCTCTCAAAAACTGACTTGATCGTCGGAGGGGATACGCCGGAAAACACTCCGGCACCCTTCTAACTTATTCTTCTTTGTTCCAGGAACCTTCTTTCAGCCTTACTGGATCGTTCCTTTGATCCACGAGGGTCTTCCATTACCGTTTCAGGTTACCACAGGATCTCACAGGCTGTTCCAAACAGCGGGATTGACCATTCGACTGACTCACTCGAGTTCACCAAGAAAGAGATCTGTTCTCGTTTTTATATTGTGCAAGATCTAGCACGCACACCTAATAAATGTGCAGCTCGAGCACGGGGTAGCCATTGACACGTTGGCCTCAAGAATGTCAAACTTGTAAGTTTAATGTGACTCTCTAAATTTCATATCAGAATCTCTCAAAATATAAATAAAGTCAAAGGATTGAGACTCAGGACGTACACGCGCCGATAAAATTGAACTTGTATTTGTATCCCCTCACTTAAATGCCGACTAACTTAGGCATCACATGAGATATCTCGGATACACATTTGGCTCCTTTCTAATCTCAAACCTGGTTCAATCAATTTTCGGTATCCCATTCATTGATTGCACATAAATCACCCTGAGCAAACACAATACTAATTATGGGAGAATCATTAGCCTTCGTATTGATGTAAAGCAATGATCGTGAAATTCAAACGTCAACCCATCGAATGACAATAATCTTGTTTGGATTTGATAAATTAGTCCAAAAATGCTAGATTAAAATATTTGGATAGTCAACTAATGAATAATTTAAATCGAGAGTAGGATTAAAATCAATGATAGAATCAGGATTTATCTTTGAAGAAGTCAAATCTTATACATAAAAACTCACACAAACAAAAATTCAAAATTTTAACATAACAAAGTAATATATTCAATATAAACAAAATTATTCACACATAAATAAAATAATTAAAAAATAGTTTTTAATACATATCAATCCAATTGTATATCACAAAATTCATCAATAATTAAATCCGTACTAAATTTTTTAGTAATTTCTTTTTTCATGCACACCATCAAAGAGTCTGGGAGAAAATCATCCTCTCTATGGCTAAAAAATACACGTTGTGTAGTTACAATAGAAATATGCGATATAAGCACAAGTCTAGCCAATCAACCAATTCTAATTGATTAATCGATGAAGAAAAAATCAGCAACTGGATTTGTTTTAGTCCAATCAATGATTATTCCTTGGGTGAAAGACTCGAGAATATGCTTTAATTCTTGAACGGTGAAAATTGAAAGACATTAGTTTTGGATGGTGAAAATTGAATGGTTAAGATTTAATTATTTTATCGTGTTGATAAGATAGTCGAATTTTAACACAATTTTATTTTTTTTCATTATAATTTTGATCCAAATTATGAGGAAAACGACACTTGATCCATGGATATAAATTATGCAATCAAACATGTTAGTCGGACCAAATCTTTAGACCAAAAGTATGACTCAAATGAACCGACCAACATTACCTTATTAGTTATATGGATCTTGCTTCGTTATTTGAGCCATAGATTTGATCCCAAATGTAACCAGTTTAACATTTATGGTATGCAAAATGATTGGCGGTCAAGTTTTTTTGATGGAAGTGACTGTATATCATATTTTTATACAGTATCACTTGTCAAACACGTGATCATTCCATCAAAAATTTTACGGTCTGTCTATATAGGGACCAAAGTGACACGAATTGAATATTTTAAGAACTAAATTAACAAAATTGATACAATGAAAAATAAACTAATAAAAAATATATATTTTAGAGACCAAAAATATTATTAATCCTGTATTAAGATATTTATTCTTTATCCACAATTGCTCATCGGGTTAGCAAGTGGGAGTTTCCGGCTTATAATACACCCAACGCATCATCCTGTTAGAATTTCATGATATCAACTTTTTTTGAGTGTTTTGAGGGGTTAATACAATCGATAGCTACTAAGATGTATTCATTTCTATTGGCTATCTTCGGGATAACCTTATCGATGTGAGTTCATCATTATTTCTCAACTTTGTGTGTGTGTGTGTGGGGGGGGGGGGGGGTGGTGGTGGTGGGGTTGATCTATAAAAGATACATTTTGTACGTATATGCATAAACAATGAGAAATGATAGTGATATATAGTCAGATATTTTTTAAAGATTTAGGTAAGTTTGTTAATTTTTTACCAGAATATCATAATTTTAAACTTACTTATTAAACTATCGTTTTTTTTATGAAAGTATGTTTTTCGAAACATATTTTTACACTAAAAGTATATTCCTGAAATACACTTCTCAATGGAAAAGCATATTTTGAAAAATATATTTTTATATAAAGAATGATTTGATAAATAAATTTAAGACTATGATATTTTTTATTAAAAAAAATTACGAAAAAGAAGGGAGAACAAGAATTGATTCCATATAGCCCACCATTTCCCTTTCCCTTTCCCTTTCCCATGTGGTCGTTTAGTGCCCACTTTGTTTGTAAATCCAAAAGTGGGACTTTCATGTATAAATGGAGGAAAATGCTCCGCTGTCGTTGCGATACAGCATATGCATTCATTGATATTAATTTAGATAATTTGTATCAAAAGGGTTTTATTGGCACAAAAAATAGGTCTCCAAACGTGCTAATCATCAATGGCTTCAATAGATTAAGGTAGTGCCTATACCTAATGTCCACAAAGTATAATTAATGCAGACAACTTGCAAGGTGTGCACATATAAAAATAAAGAGTAATGCAACATGAATTTAAAAAATAGATTTAAAAATTAGACTTGATAATCTCAATCATTAATTTCACTGTGAATTACAGCATTTATTGGGGCTTACTATCTCTTCAATGATTGAGATTATCAAGTTTAATTTTTAAGTTTATTTTTTAAATCCACGTAACATTACTCAAAAACAAATGACTTGCCTGTCCATGACATGAGGTACATCAATCTTTAGAGAGAATAATACATACTTTAACCTATAAATATCTTGGTGAAAAAGAGTGGCGGCTAGGTTAGGATTTTTGCCACAAGGGTCTATTTGTTTCGAGTATAAGATTTAGGTAGCATCAGATTTTATATTCATTTCACTTCAATCCAATGGTATATTATATTCAGTCTTAAACTATAATTTCATTCTTCTCCTTGTTTGTTTGCTGATGGGTCAAGCCCAAAGGCTCAACCCATGTTATAAGTCTAGTCTGAGCTAAAGGCCCAATTCCAAGAGATCCAGCTAGTTAAATCCAAAGGAGTCTACACTCGGATAACCTCATCAGGCTCAAGGAGCTACTACATCAGCAAGGAGCAGGCAAGGTCATCCAAGAGCCTCCTCCTCTACCACCTTGGAGTAAGGGTCATCCAAGGGTCTCCTCTACCACCTTGGAGTAAAAGTCATCCAAGAACCTCCTCTACGCCACCAAGGGAACATCCAGGAGCCTCACTCTCGCAACCTGGAAAGAGTCAACCTCCCTCATCCTTGAACAAATCCTTTGGAGAACACACCAACCGTCACACCTTGCCCGTTAAGAAGATGATAAGTCGTCTCCGCCAAATCAGCTACCTAATTACTATCAAACAGTCCTAAGCCATTATGACCGTCAGACTAGTCATATAATTACTATGTCAAGCCACTATAAATTGTAATCTCCTCTGACACTTGGGGGGCATCAGACTCATTTGAGTATAATTCTCTCCTCCTCTCTCAAATCTTGTAATCATGTGCTCTCCCTCCACACCGGAGATAATAAAATTTCGGCGAACCTAGTCATTCAAAATGGACGTAGGTCTTATTAACCGAACTACTATAAATCGTGTCTTCTCTCTCATTTTACTTACTACATTTTATACTACAACTTGACTAGTGGTGTGCAAACTAATTTGTGCATCATCAGTTTGGCGCTGTCTGTGGGAACGACAAAATACTCACTTCTAAACACTTCATTTGTTGAACCAATGGCTATCACCACCAGATCTAGATCCATGAATCAGCTTAAAGATAATCCACCACTAAGAGAGGAGGAGGTTGCTCCTCAACCAACCAATCCTGCTCCTAATGAGCAGTAGATGCTCGAGATCATGCAGCAACTTGCGGCCCAGAACCAACAGATCCTACAACTAATGCTCCCTAGGCGTCAAGGAGCTCCCCACATGGGTGCTCCTCATCTAGGAGGAAGAGCACAACAACTTGCGGCCCAAAACCAATAGATCCTGTAACTAATCCTCCCTTGACGTCAAGGAGCTCCCCACATGGGTGCTCCTCATCTAAGAGAAAGATCACAGCCTGGACCTCAAGTCAGAAGAGCTTCACGCTCTGGGCATCAAGGAGCTCCCCACATGGGTGCTCCTCATCTAGGAGGAAGAGCACAGCCTGGACCTCAAGTCAGAGGTGCTCCACGCCCTGGGCGTCAAGGAGCTCCCTACATGGGTGCTCTTCATCTGAGCACCCCCTTTGGAGCCCCCTCGGGCGCCCCGCACAGGGGAGCTCCCCACAAGGGACCTCCAGCTCTCTCTTTTCATAATGGAGACCCTCTTTTCCAAGAGGACGAATGTGAAAATCAAAGCATGGAACATGGAAGCCATATTCGTGGTAATTTCAATGGACCTCTTCCTAATCATTTGGACAAAAAAATTAAGGAGGTGCAGAATTAATTGGGTGATGTCTTCAATGCCATGAAGGCACGAGGACCCAAGATAGTGGACTACCTTGTAAGTCGAATCGACACACCTTTCAAACTTGACGTGACGAACTATCCACTCCCTAAAAAATTCAAGATGTCATCTGTCGAAACCTTTGATAGTATGAAGGATCCATTGGCCCACCTTTAAACTTTTAAGACCTTGATGCAACTGCACAACGTCCCTAAAGAAATCATGTGCAGAGCGTTCCCAACCACCTTAAAGGGATCCGCTCGATAGTGGTTCACCAAGATCACCCCCGCTTCCATCGATTCAGCATAAAGTAGGACCAAGATAAGAGTCTGTGAAGCTACCTCACTCGTTTTAATGAGGAGGTCCTTCAAGTCAAAGAGCCCGATGAAAAAGTCAGCATGACCGCCTTCTTGGGTGGTCTTCGGTCATCGAGCTTCCTTTTTTCCGTGATGAAACCCCCACCAAAGAGCATGCCAGAACTATTGGCAAAAGTTCAAAAATTTATGAATGCTAAGGAAATCAATAGGTCCAGGCGAGGTGAATCATCTCACAAATCACCAAAAACTTGACCTGCCTCTACATTATTCTTAAACAGGTAGTTTATCTTTAGCTTAGCGGCTCTCCCGAGGGTCGCCAAAAAGCTTGGTCTACCTCTACACTGTTCTTAAACAGGTAGTTTATTTCCAGTTTAGCGGCTCTCTCATGGGTTGCTAAAAAACTTAGCCTACTTCTACACTGTTCTTAAACAGGTAGTCTATCTCCAGCTTAGCGGCTCTCTCGAGGGTCGCCAAAAAGTTTGGCCTACCTCTACACTGTTCTTAAACAGGTAGTCTATCTCCAGCTTAGCGGCTCTCTCAAGGGTCTCCAAAAAGCTTTTCTACCTCTGCACTGTTCTCAAACAGGCAGTCTATCTCCAGCTTAGCGGCTCTCTCGTGGATCACCAAAAAAGCTTGACCTCTGCATTGTTCTCAAACAATCAGTCTATCTCCCGGCTCTCTCACGAGTCACCAAAAAAACTTGGCATCTGCTCTGCTCTCAAGCAAGTAGTCTATACCTCAAGCTTAAAGACTCTCTTATGGGTCGCCAAAAACTCGGTCTCAAAAGGTGTAGCTCTCTCACGAGCAATCCTCAAACTCTGTCTTGCTCTCGCGCAAACAGTCTGTCTCTCTCTTCAGTTAATTATGTTAAATATTTTAATATTTGAAATAACATTATTTTTTTCATCATAAGCAGGTTTACCCATCTCAGCTCGGCGACATAGAACCGTTGGGGGATATGATAAGTAGAAACAATCCTCAGAATATCATGGAAGAATTTGATTTTGAGAAGGTGCACTGAGAGGAGCTGGACCATCACTGCTGAAAGTGTCTGGCGTACTCTGCCCCCGGACTCCAGAACCAGGCTCGCCAAGAAATTCCTGGGCAACCTCACCTGCATGGGCGAGAACTGAACTCTCTACAGGGGCATCCAAAGCTCCTTGGCTACCTGAACTCCTCGAATCATCACCAAAAGTGGCACCCAAAATTTCTTTGTAGCTTGCACTATTCAACCCAGTGCTAAGAGAGGTGTCTGGACCCCTCTGCTCGTACAAGAGAAGTAGTCTTGCAGGCGTCCAACCATTTGTGCTCGCCCAAAATGGCACCTCTTGGTGCCTTCACGCTAAGACCAGCGCCCCTAGATGCCTAATGGATCAAATCAGCACGCCCAGCATGCGGGCCAGCATACATGAAGACTCGAGCAGTCCCCTTACTTACTACGTGAACTGTAACAATGCACAGGGATGCTGCCTGCTTGCCCAGGCCCTTTTCGGCGCCTGTCTTCCTATCTCCACGCCAGACCACCCCTCCTACGCGAGCAAACTGCTCCTCAAGATGACCTGGAGTGGCGCTTAGGCAGTTCTCCAGCTCACCCAAGGCCTCTTGCTCGCCCAAGTTCCTCGAGTCAATACCCTAAAAGGCACCCAAGGCCTTTTGCTCGCCCAAAACAGCGTGCCCAGCTGCATGGTTGTAAATTTTGATACGTAAGTCAAAACGGGACATATTATATATCAAATCAAAGCTCTCGACGAGCTGAGCAAAACTTATTACCTTTGATAATAAGCTTTCCAAAAAAATTCAGAAAGAGGTGTTTTATCCTCCCGAAGTTTTTAAAAAATAAAATAAAATAAAATATTTGTCTAGGAGGTTGTATGCTCGCCAGGAGGTGGCTTGCTCGCCAAAGAGGTGGCCTGCTCGCCCAAAAGCTGGTAGTTTGCCCAAAAATGTGCTCTTGGCTCCTTGCTCACTATTTTGACCGTAACTTTTGGTTCGTAACTCAAAATGGGGCTTATTATATACCAAATCGAAGCTCTCGACGAGCTGAGCAAAATTCATTACTTGTAGTAATGAGCTTTTCAAAAAGAAGTCCAAAAAACATTCATAAAGAGGTGCTTTGGCCTCCCAAAGTTTAAAAAAAAAAAAAAAATTTCCTCCTGCCCAGAACAGTGCTCTGCTCGCCTGGACAACTGTCTGCTTGCCCAAATTGCTCGTCTAGCTCTCTGCTCAAAATTTTGACAGTAACTTTTGCTCTATTGCTAAAAATAAGGCTTATAATATATCAAATTGAAGCTCTCAGCGAGCCCTAATATACTCACAACCTATGGCTATGAATGATGCTGTTAAAAGTCCAAAAAAGGCCTATAAACGGATGTTTTGGCCTCCCAAAATTTTTTCAATTATGCCGGTCAGCTGAAAATTCAAATTCAACTTAAATACCCTTCTTTCCAAGTTCTGTTGGACGCAGGGCATTAGGGGGTAAATTATGGGCCAAGCTCAAAGGCCCAACTCATGTTATAAGCCTGGTCCGAGCTAAAGGCCCAATTCCAAGAGATCCAGCTAGTTAAACCCAAAAGAGTCTACACTCGGATAACCTCATCAGGCTCAAGGAGCTACTACATCTGCAAGGAGCAGGCAAGGTGATCCAAGAGCCTCCTTCTCTACCACCTTGGAATAAGGGTCATCCAAGGGTCTCTTCTACCACCTTGGAGTAAGGGTCATCCAAGAGCCTCCTCTACGCCACCAAGGAAACATGCAGGAGCCTCACTCTCGCAACCAGGAGAGAGTCAACCTCTCTCATCCTTGAACAAGTCCTTTGAAGAGCACACCAACCGTCACACCTCGCCCGTTGAGAAGATGATAAGTCGCCTCCACCAGATCAGCTACCTAATTACTATCAAACGGTCCTATGCCATTATGACCATCAGACTAGTCATACAATTACTATGTCAAGCCACTATAAATTGTAAGCTCCTCTAATACTTGGGGGGCATCAGACTCATTTGAGCATAATTATCTCCTCCCCTCTCAAATCTTGTAATCATGTGCTCTCCCTCCACACCGGAGATAATAAAATTCCGGCGAACCTAACCAGTCTAAGTGGACGTAGGTCGTATTGACCAAACTACTATAAATCATGTCTTCTCTCTCCTTCTACTTACTGCATTTTATACTACAACTTGACTAATGGTATACAAACTAATTTGTGCATCCTCATTTGCCACAAACATTATTTGTGTAATACATACTTAAAAAAATCAACAATTGCAGCTATGACCCGTAAAAAAATAATTGTAACCTTGTAACCTTAGAAAGACAATTCTACATGAGGGCAGTTGGCTATTTTTATTCTATTATACCTCCATTTTATTTGTACCAGGCATATAATACCACCGGATATGTGGTATTTATTAAGACCATCTACAATGCATTATGACTATTGTTCATAGCAGGTCAGTATTACGATCCGAAAAAATAGTATTGATTATAAAATGATAGATAAACAAGATATAAAATAGATCCTACGTATTATTTCTCTAATACCACCTCTTTATATCAATCTAATCTTTGAAACAAACTAGCCCCAAGGGTATGAATGGGAGAGAATCCCAACGGTAAGATAGGTTAAAGGTTAATAGACACGAGATATAAATTTATATATTTTAGATTTAAATTTTAATAATATTTTAATTTTTAATACCGTGATTGGTACTTAGTCTTGGAAGGTCCCATCTATGCCTTATCCATTGGGGATTGTGCTGCACCAACTTTGACCAAAAACAGGGAGTCAAAAAATTCGCCACACCAGGGTCATCATCTGGAAGGTTTGCTCGCTGGACTTTCATGTGCGTTTCCACATCTTCAACCCACAATAGTGATGACCGCGACAGCAATAAGGGTAAAAAGGGGACAACATAACATTAATTCTAAAAAGTTTTCTTATTTCCTATGTCTATTTTGTGCGGGACTTGATTAAGGTACTCAAAAAAAAAAAATGGGTATTGTACCTTCAAAATGTATTACTTTAATTAGTATTTTTATAATTTTTATGGTCACTTTATAATTAAAAATTTTACTATTTTTGTGGACGTTTTTGTCTTTCATGCAAATATCATTTTGTGAATAAAAATACATATTGTACCTCCAAAATATCCCGTGAGTATGTCCATTGGCTTTTACCGTACTAATTTTTTAGCAATTTTTTTTTCATGCACACAAACAAAGAGTCCTAGAGAAAATCATCATCTACATATGACTAAAAAAAAGTATGATATATAATTGCAGTAAAAATAGGAAATGTAAGAACAAGTCTAACCATTCAATTAATACTAACCGATCAATCAATAGAGAAAAAAACCAACGAATAAATTTATTTTAATTCGATCAATGATTATTCTTTAGGTGAAAGAGCCAAGACTGTGCTTTGGATTATCTCTTGGTGAGAAAAGAATGGAAATTCAAAATAAATTGAAAATTTATTATTTTTTTATTCCCTTTCTACCTACCAAAGAGATATTCTTTTTATTGACTGAATGGGAAAGGGACAACTTTTATTATTGTAATTAGGTAAGAATAAACTAGTATTTTATTATTGTCTCTTGGGTGATTGGTTCACAGACCTTTCTATTTATACAGCTGTGCATGTAACTTATCATGGGGAAATGTTAGCTTTAATATATAAAACTCTTCAACAACCATTTTACGGACCCTCCCTAAATCATACATAATACAGGGGAGGGGCCATGGCCACTCTAGCCCATGGCCTAGCTCCGTGTATGACTAAAATTGTGATTAAATTTCAAAAAATATTCAAAATACACATCCATTCCGAATAACAATTATTGTCATCCACATCGAACTTTGAAATCACGTTGTATTCTATCCGATAGTATATAAATTTCAATAAGGTTCAGTGATTTATGCGACGTTGATAAGTCATAATATAGAAAAAATTGTCACACTACAAAAAGGGTAAGTTTATGGTATACCGGAAAAAAATTTTGATACCCTACTAAAAGTTATTACTTTTAATTGTAAAGTTACACATTTGAGAAGAAAAGTTATAACTGGTTGAAGAAAGTTCATCTATGATCGATTATGAAATTTTTTTGAACAGTTGTAACTTCTATTTTACGAATTATAATTTATCATTTAAAAGTAATAACTTAGTTTTATAATCGATTATGCCTTTTTTAAGTTATAATTTGCACCTCAAAAGTCATAAGTTGACCTTAAAAAATCATAAACTTCGATAAGATACCATAGAATTTTCCCTACAAAAATTATCAATGAATGCAAATGTTGAAAAAAGAAAATTTGAAATGAGGAAGAGGGTCAATAGTCAAATATTTCTTAAAAGGATGCCGTTTAAAGACCGTATGTGTAATTTATCAAAAAAAAAAAAAAAAAAGACCGTAACTGTAATTTGAAGTCATTTGTCAAAATAGTGGACTGACACAGAGGTTTGAAGATAGTGAAATACATACCAATGAGATTTGACACTAATGCAAGGATAGTTTTTCCACAACAATAATGCAGCAATGGATAAGTGTATAACAATATCAAATTCATTATTTATTCAATAAAAAATTATATTTTTAATCGGATAAAATTATGGCTCAATAAGCTATGATTTAATTAAATATAATTATAACTCAAATAGTTCAGTGTTGCAAGTTAATCCTAATGGGTGGTTTTCAGTAATGCGGGCTTAAAAAACTTAGGGTAGATGGTAAACTCGAACGTCTTATGTTCAATTTTTATTAGTGTCTCTTGGATTTAACTGATACATGCTTCTATTCTGCAGTGATGAGTCCACTGTAATACTTAGGGGGTGATAATTTCTAACACAACACAAAAATATGATTCAAAATCGACATGAAATTAGTGAATTAGGGTTGGTCATTTCTCAATATAAATTCGTACATGACACGACCTATTAACACGAATAATAAATAAATTGGGTTAATTTAAAACACGAATAACATAAAATTGACACGATTAGTACATTTAAATAATATTATAAGAATACAATGTCAATTTTTTAATATATTTTATTGTAACACCCCAAAACACATCCTAGACAGCATTACATTCTAAAATCATTCATATCATGAGAGCACTAATATAATCCCTTAAGAAACAAGACTTCATTTGTCATCTACGAATATTTACAATATTATCCAAAAGAATAAGTTCAAGTCATGACTATTACATCTCAAAAATTAATTAAAGAAGCACAGTGGAATAAACAAAAGAAGTTAGACTACACAATATTTCAAAAGAATGTCCTAGTCTAGTACAAAAGGAAAGGAGGTCGCTCTATGCATCCACCTCGGGATCCACACTCCTGTCCAGTGGAGTCTCTCAAGTAGCGGGCTCCTCTACCCTTACGTCCTTCTCCTCAAACGGGTAATCTGAAAAATGTTAGCGATAGGGGGTGAGCACGAAGCTCTGTAGAAAAATTCTCCTAAACCCATACAAGGTTTAGAAAAGTATTTAAAACGGTCGGTCTCAATTTTAATATAACAGAGATACATAATTTGAAATAAAACAGTGACATTTAAAAAGGATCTCAAATTTATTTAAAAACATTATTTAAATGAATAAACGAGCACCACATACAAATAATAATCATTAATTGTCAAAACCAATTCCTAATAATTCTTTCGGTAGGTGACATACTTTGTGGTAACCTCCACCCCCTTTAGGTCACTTTTGATTCTCAAGCATCCTTACCGGGAACCTCTTGAAAATGGATGAGCATCTTTACATGGAACCTCTCACCAATCATTACATTGTTTCTCAAGCATCTTTACCAAGAACCTCTTGGAAAGGGGTGAGCATCCTTACAAGAAACCTCTCACTCATATGCATCACAAACAACCCAACCAAACATACAATTCCAACATTTATCTCAATTTACAAGCATCTATCCAAAATCTCCAAAATATATCATGTAACAATTTCACAACCAACTAAGAAAATACATGAGATCACAATAACATCATTTTTATACCCAACACAAAACACTAAGGTTTCGAAATCCATAATAAAGAAAGCATTTAGGAAGGAAATACATCACTCTCCAAAAATTAGATTTTTAAAACTAGAAAGGAGATTTCATGGGTATTAAACCCTACTTTGTTCAAAACATGTAATCCTTGAAATATATATATATATATATATATATATATATATATATATATCATTGAAAGTCAAAACATACATATATAAATACTCTAACCTCAATGTAAGTGAATGAGAGAAAACCCCTACCTTGAATCCTTAGTTTGTAGGAAAAACTTGAACTTTGATCTTGAATCTACCCTTAAATCTCTTATTTTTTTCCTTCTTTTCTTCTTCTCTAATGCTCTCTAGGGTTACAAAAGGTGTGGGGTGAGAGTGGAGTGAAAGAAATTAGGGCAAATAGGATGAAAATGGGGTTTAAAACACCTTAGCCCCAAAATTCACTGTTCACAGTCTGTTTTGGTTTTCTTCAAAATTACAATTTTACCACTAAGAATCTCCAATTTGATCCATATGACTACCATAAGGTTTTTCAACGTTTTGGATTCATTTTTAATTTTATTTTAACCTAAAAATATTTATTTTTATGATTTATCTCAAAATCAAAGTCAACGTACACCCGAAACACTAAAGTTTTTATTTTACCTATCCGAACCAGTTATTAATAAAGTTTTGTGTTGTTTACAAATAAAAGATGATAAATGGTGCTTCTTAAAATATTTTATACTTATTTGAAACCTAAATATACTCATTATTCTTATATTTTGATTTAGAATGCCAATGAAAACGTTAAATGCAAAACGAAGCTAATTGGACTGTTTTGACATTGCTTCGTTATCTGGCATAACTCTATCATCTGAGCTCCGATTGAGATGATTCAAGATGCTATGGAATGATAAGAAAAAATCTCTAAAACTTTAATGTTTTAAGTTTTGAGATATATTGACTACATCAAGGTCTAAATCGGACTTGAAGTTGCAGCCAGTGCACTGTTCAAGCTAATTGGGCTGTTTTGACATCACTTCGTTATCTGGGCATAACTCTCCCATCCGAGCTCCAATTGAGATGATTAAAGATGCTATAGAATGCTAAGAAAGATCTCTACAACTTTCATGTTTTGAGTTTTGAGAGATATTGACTGTATCAAGGTCAAAATCGTGCTTGAAGTTGCAGTCAATGTAATGTTCACGAGCACTGTTCACGTCCTATTTCATCTCTTTTTCATTTCCAATCCATTCTTAAGCCAACCAAATCCATCACAAACCTCTCCAACACATATTTCTACACCAAACCTATTTAATACAAGTTCTATGACCTAAAATTTCATATTTTCACTTATTAAAACTAAATTTCAACTATTATTTCCACTAACATTTTAAATCACTATTTTTCCAATCTACCAAATTTAAACACACATCACTACACATATCCACATTTTAACCACAATTATTATTTATATATATATATATATATATATATATATATATAAAAGAAAATGCGGGGTGTTACATTTATAGACTAGTGACCTAATTATTGTACAAAAATATATATATTTTAATCATTTTTATTATTATATTTATTTAGTTATTTTTTAATTTATAAAAAAAGTATGATCATACGTTCAATTAAATGATAATGAAATATTAGATATAAAATTGAACATTTTCACGAGTTATATGAGTTAATACAAACACTACACGAAAATAAATTGATCAACAAGACACGATATTGATGATGCACAAAATTGATCATGCACAATCAAATTAGTTGAATGTGTGATATAAAATAATTAATAATAACACACAAAGATTGGTGATTGGGTCTGGGTGACCTAACCACTAAAGACAACAACAATGACCGGAGAACTCTGTTAATGAGAGAGTACAAAGTAGTAGGGGATAGAGAGAGAGAGAGAGAGAACGAGCAAGAATACGCTCACGGAGTAGTTTGTGAGATCTCTACCCCATATGTAAAGAGAAAATATTCACTACAATGGTAATATCACGTGACAATGTGATGTGGTATCACCAACTAATAATACTAAAACAAATAAGCAGGTAAACTCCACAAAAATCAATAACTAACCTATCATGTAAGTAAATAATTTTTCACCCTTTTATCATGTATGTCCAAGTAGAGTTCACCTTTTCCATTTGAGATTTTATTATTGATTGGTGATATCATGTCATCAATGACGACATGGTATTACCGTTGCATTCAATATTTACTCATATGTAAGGGGATTTACAATTTATAAGCGTATAGCCCTAAGTTCAGATGATAATGTGAAAATCAAGCTACTAATTTATCAAAGAGAATTGTTATAATTGGAGATGGACACTATCATGAAGTAATGGCTATCATGATGATTAGGGCTGTCAAAATTTGACACGACACGATTAACCGACACGAATTAAACGGGTTTGGGTGATAAACGGGTTGACACACCAAACACGTTTAATAAACGGGTCGTGTTCGGGTAAGACCTGTCAAACCGTTTATCACACGTTTATCCGTTTAAATAAAATTAATATAATAATAAATTAATAATTTATTTAAAAAATTAGTAAGAAAAAAGAAGTAAAGAAATCAATAAAAAAAAAGTAAGTAGTAGTTCAAAGACAAAGGAGAAGAGTTGGAGAGCACTTCAAAAGCAAAGACAAACAAATGTATTTTATTTTTGTCCCACATTGAAAAATAAGGGGAGATGGCGAGGGTTGAATTGCCTATAAAAGACAATGACCTCTTGTTTTTATTTTTAAAGCCTTCAAGTCTTATTTTTCAAAGACAAATGAGAGGAATTGTAGAGCACTTGAAAGACACAGGCAAACTAATGTCTTTTATTTTTGTCCCACATTGGAAAATGAGGGGAGATGAGATGGTGAGTTGCCTATAAAAAGCAATAGTCTCTTGCTTTTTTTTTTAAAACCTTCAAGTCATATTTTTATAAGATTTGATTTAAAATTCCTCTTTTTTGAGGTAAATGCAATTAATAGTAAAAAAAATTGAGTATTAAAATTTATTAATATAATTTTTTTAAAATTAAACGGGTTAAACGAGTTGTGTTGTGTTACCCGTTTATTAAATGGGTCGTGTTCGTGTTGAGATTTTTTACCTGTTTATTAAACGTGTCGTGTATGGGTTTATACGTTTTTCACCTGACACCCGTTTAACCTGACACGTAACCGTTTAACCCAACACGATTGACACCTCTAATGATGATTGCTCTTTCACCTGCGTTAATTTTTCTTGGACTCTTCAGCTTTGGATTGAACTGAACCCATGAACTAAGTGTGGCCTGTCTTTCAATATTTTTGCTCAACCCATGAATTGAGCTCAAGCCTGGTCTAAATTTGGCCTCATCAAATATAATTAGTTAAATGAGTTGAGTTAGGAATTGACTAATGCTCTATACGAACCTAAAATGACCTGACACAACATGATTGTCACCCTTATGTTCCAAAATTTAACGATACTAAAAAATTAAAAAAGTTTCAACTTAGAATAAATGAAGCAATCCATAAATACAAGCAATTGAATTTATACTTTTCGAAAGCTTACCAAATTAATTGTACCAGAATTAGAATGAAAACAAAGCATGATGGTTATGGTTTAATCAAAGAGTTGTTAGGTTGTCAGTTCTGTTGGGTAGTGAAAACGGGTGCTTTCAACGTTTTAGGATATTTCTTGGCAGCTCAAATTAGATGGGATGGCCCCCACCTGACTATACAATCGAACCTCAACTTGTATCTTTGATCAACTTGATGACTGGCGTTTTCTGCTCCTTCATTACTTGGGACCACATCAATTTATCATAGTTGCCAGAAAAAGGTTCAAAACAATAATGGAGGGAGCCTCATCAATAAAACCCTCAGAGCAAACAATAATTGAGCCTTACAAAACTCAAAGGGACACTCCCGCTTTGTACCAAAAAAAGATTTTTATTTTTATTTTATTTTATACGCTTAAGGATAAGATTTTTTGTATTGTACTTTTAATGTATTATTAAAGAGTTCAAAGTGACATTTTTGTTGATGGAATGAGTAATCAACCTCAACGTTGATAGAATGAGTATAGAAAACTAACGGAAGAACTGAATTGTAATGCTTTTAATACATTAAAGGTGTAATATAAAAAAATTAATTTTTAAAAGTATAAAATAAAAATTCTTAAATTATTTAGAGTGCAATGTATAATTCGCCCGCCAAACTCGAATAAGAAAAAAAAATTACTATCTAGCCCGACGTCAATGTGAGATTTGGAATATTAAAACACGACTCAACAAAGACTTATCTAAATTGTTAGGCAGCAACTAACCGGCTAGTATACCTCCTGCTTCACCAGCCACCACCAACCAAAAACTTCACAGTTCATTAACTACTTAACCACCATATTTCGTAGCACCCAAAATAGACCATAATTTCCTAATGACCAGAAAATAAAAGGAGCAAACAAAAGGGAAAGTTCAAGGGGCAATGCAATAATCGTCTTCAAGCATGTTAGGAACCTATCACTCAAATCAAATTCCTTTCAATACCTTTTTTTCTTCTATGTTATTGAATGATAAGATCATTCACTGCATAATGAAAGAGACACGTTTATATGATTGATTTTACCTAAATTCATGGCTGCTCGCTCGGTAAGCATGCATTGAGGAAAATCAAAGAAGAATGTATCAAAAGGAATATAAATTTTACCGAGACATGTTTTATCTTTAGCTTGACTCAGGGTCATAATCAAACTGCTAGCATTGATTTTTCATAAGAAATAATGCATCAAAGTAGTGCTGGTTTAAGTGCCCCAATTGTCAATCCTGTTGAATCAACCTCACTGTACCATCAATACTCATCATTATACTGTCCACTTTTGCAGCCAAATGGTCCGTTAACCTCACTATACCATCAATACTCATGTTTTATGGTAAAACTAGGTGTATTTTGTGCAGGAAGGTATGATGCTGGTGAATGAATTTGAGTAGAATATTGATGGTCATTGGATGAATCTTTTTGAAATTATCGGAAAAACTTATTAAAATTTGTCATAGTTTATATTATAAAATTACATATTTGACAGGAAAAGTTACAATTGCTTAAGAGAAAATCATGATCGATCACAGACACCTATAATCGATCATGAGTTTCCCTTAAACATTTATAATTTCTTATTTATGAGTTTTTAGTTGATCTTTAAAAGTCGTAATCTAACTTTTGAAAATTGCAACTTCGGTATCGATTGTAACCTCTTATGATCGATCATATTCTTTATAAATTATATCTCACACCTCAAAAAAGTTATAATTTAACTTTAAAAGATTATAATTTTTTGTATCATACCGTCCGCAGTACCGTAACCTTTCGCAGGAACTATGTAGCATCATTTCCTGTTCTTTATTTTGAGGGCAGGGATGATGTAGATGCCAACAATCTAATGTTCTGTTTAGTAACTTTTTTTTTAAGTAGTGTTTTTTTTTCCCTTTTTATGGCCTTTTTTAGTATTATTTTTTTGGCATTTTTATTTTTCCCCTTTTTCCTAGTCGGGACTTAATTCTTTCTTCTAACTATAATCACATTTATACCAACTAACAATGTACTACATGCGTTATACGTGAAATTTTTTGTTATAATATTTAAAAAAATACATTAAAAAATCTAATTCGTAGCTAAATTAGATATTATTTCATATTTATAATACTCAAATTATTTGTATTCTCTTCAAAACTATAAAAATTCAATAAACTTATTTTTTGTGATTCTTTTATGTGAACTACCAAGTAGTATCCACTATATTCAAAAAAAAATTTCAAATTTTTTTCTTTTTTGTTTTTACTTTGTTCCTCAATAATTTTTTATTAAATTATTTTGACCATGAATGAAGAGGAAAGATAAATATATCAGTTTGTGGACATTAGAGATGATATTGTATCAATGAAGTTGTCGACGTATATTAACATTGGAGTTTTAGGAAAAAAATAATAATTCTATTTTATATATCATATTAACCATAACATGACGATTCAAAAGTTTGGCAAAGATAGAGAGATTTACATGATAAATTAGAGATTAGTTTGTTATTTAAATATAGAGAGATATAATGGTAATTTATATATTTAAATACAAAAAAGACTTGTTATAAGAGTAAAATAATAAATTAAAAATTTTATACTAAGATATTTTTATTAGTAGTATAGATATACAATACACACGCATAAAGAATACAATTTATGTTCTAAAAAATATCTAGATCACTTTTTGCAAGTTAGTAATTAAACATGATTGATGGGAAATTTTTGGAAGGAGATAGATCGCCAACACGTGTCCTCGGTATCATTATATTTTCAACCAAGTATGGTCACGTGTCCTTGACATCACTCATCCCCTCCTGTCGAGGCGATAATGATCGGAACCAAAGGACCCCCAAAACGGTGTGATTGACACATATATCCTCGACCCGGTGAAAACCCTCTACTCCGAAGTAGGCAAATATCCTTCGGTGCTGAGGTGTTCTTTCTAAACTCTAGATCCCACATTTCCTCCGCTTCTATAAAAGCTAATGATTGACAGATGACTAGCCTAGACCAAGCTAGGCTAGTCATCATGAAGACGCTCTGCTCAATGGTGTTAGGAGGCACAGGAATGTAGAACATACAACCAAGGAGGAGTGGACGCGTGGAATGTGATATCAAATCAGTAGCAAAAAGACCTAGATACCCTGCTGACACATGACTAGAGCAAGTAAGTATTTAATGAATCCTCCTCTTGACAAGACAGCGATTAAGGCATGGGGGGTCGAGAATGGAAATACATTAAAGACTCTCATACCTGAGCATTTAATGCATCCTCGCCGAGAAGAAGGAAATTGAATGCTCGATAGACCGAGGAGAGAGCATTAAATACTCGGCATCCCGATCAATTAAAGCAAAGCACATTCCCCATAAAAGTGAGGGACACAATACCCCATCTCTGACAAATACCTGCTGGATGGACTATCAACAATTATGAGCTTTTGAAGGTATAAATAATTCTCAAAAACACATTGCAAAGGTATGCAAGAACTTCTCAAGAGAGCTATACAGTGTTTTCTTCTTCCCCACTCTCACAGCTACTGATTTGATCATTGGAGGAGATACACCGGAAAACACTCCGACGCCCTTCTAACTTGTTTTTCTGTGTCCCAGAATCCCCCAATAGCCTTCCAGGACCGGTCAGGCTACCTAACAAACAATTCATCACCACTCCTTAGGCCCCCTTTAACTCTCTCAACCTATTTTCAAGTGGTAAAATCGACTGCTGCCTCGACGGAATCGTGTTCACCACGTGAGAAACCTGTTCTCATATATATTGTGTAGAAATTTGCACACACAATGATTTTATTTTTTTGGTTAAAAAGAATTGCTTGAAAGAAGTATTATTAAAGGATATCTAAAACAAAATTAAAGTCTTGCTAAAATCCGATGGCCCAGTTTGTTGGTATTTAACAACTTTTACATCGAAAGCTACCTGCACTATATCTAGAGTTTGTTGAACAATCACCCACTAACACAATGTAGTGCAACTTTAGGTACTATGTGACTAATTGTGACCAATGCCTGTTATGTTGCAATGAAATTGCCTAACTATACAATAAACAATGTAATAATCAAAGGTGAAAAATAGAAGCCATTAACGATAATGGATTGTGACTAACCTAGAGATTAGTCAAGGGTGATCAAGATAGCAAACCCACTTTTTCTTTCTTTTTGTTTTGTTTTGTTTTTTTTTTTTTTTTTTTGGGGGGGGGGGTTTGTTGGAGAGGAAAAATGGCACTTAATATCCTAAAAGATTTAAGAATTTTTACTTTGTACCTTCAAATATTAAATTTCTCATATTGTGCACCCTAAATGAAAGCTTTGATGCATATGAAATTAAGCTACAAACAAATGGAGGTTCTAACAAGACTCATTTGACATTCACTATACTAATATTTTTTTTAAAAAAGTGAATGTGGATGTATCTTTCTATAGTGGTGGGTCTAGTAATAATATATATGGGCATTATGTGTGAATTAGAATATTAGTTTTTAAAATTTTTCTTTTTAAGTACATATTATTGGATTGAATTTTATTTATAGGTTATTTAATTTAACAAGTATTTTAATTTTGATAGATTGTTTAGTTTTTTTTAAGGTGGTAAAATAATATTAAATATATTTACCTTTTACCCAAGAAAAATTTCCTTGTGAAAAGTAGTAAATTAGAACTTTTTCATGGGAAACTTGAATTGAGTAATTGATTACTTTAGCATTTAGTTATTAAAAATTTGTGTAGAGAAATTGAGCTCGTTTTGACTCAAGTTCGGCTCGAATATTCTCAAGTTTTTGTTTAGAAGAGCTTTTACAAATATCTAAGCTCGACAATTGGGCTCAAGCTCGAATCTAAACCAACTCAAATTTGAGAAACTAAGTTTCATTAACAATCCCTAACCACATGATGCAGTCTAGATCTAGCCCATCATGATCTTTAAGGTAATGAAAAATAGGCCACAAAAAATTTGGAAAAGATGCAAGCTTCAACAGTCCCCAAGACAACAAAGTCATCATTGTGGAGAGAGTAAAGAGCATCATCCCCCCCCCCCCCCCCCCCCCCCCCCGGCTAAGGGGATCAGAAAACGCCTTTCAATTTTCCTCCTTCGTCTGCCCTTATGGCCTTTCTTAACAAGCCCTCAGGCCTCCTTTCCGTCAAGTCCTCATATAAGCGGCCGGGTTGACCCCCAATGCCGAAACTCAGTTTCATTAACAATCCTTAACTACATCATGCAGTCTACATCTAACCCATCAGAATCTTCTTAGTTTTTTTTTTTTGGCCCATCATGATCTTAAGGTAATAAAAATAGGCCCATGTACGAATCACAACTTCAAAAGCTATGTCCATTCGGCATTTAGACTACTCGCGTAAACAAGCAAGGATGCCATTAGGTACAGAAATCAGATAGGACTGGAAATCCGAAATAACACGATCCGAAAAACATTTCGTTGAATTAAACATACCACGTGTCAGAGCCAGGTAATATACATTACCGATGAAATATTGTATATTTTTTAATAAATTGTTGCTACCAATTAATTTATCAATTTTTTTTTTTGGGAGAAATAACCCATAAGATGCAGTTTCTCTGTGGTAATTCAGCTTTTCTAATTAATTTATAAATTGTTAATTAAATAGAAACAAAATTGTCGTTAATTCTTATAATTAAAAATAAATAACATTACTGTTAATTTTTATTTATAAATTGAGAAATATTATTTGGACTTAACTAAACAAATTGATTCATTGATCAATTATGAATTCCAATGTCACTTGAAACTAATTTTTCATCCAACAACAATAATAGATTAGATTTCTCAACAAATTCTCCTTAATTAAATAAAAATAACATACCATATCTTACACATACATCACGAACCCGAAATCAACCTAAAATTAATGGGCTTGAGTTTAGTCTAAGTAGATTTAAGTAGAATATACACGACATAAACTCAAATATACACCATTACAAATGATCGGGTATAGGTTAAGTAAATTTTGACATGACACGAACTCAACTAAATACAACTATAAATCAGTCAAGCATGAATTGAATAAATTTTGATGCGACGCGATTTAAACACGATATAAACCACATCACAGAATAGAGGATAAAGAGAGACCCATTTCGAGGGTTTAAAACCTCCAATAATTCAGTTCGAGAGGAATCAACCCTCCTTATTTTTAACAAGGAAGTTTAACTCAAGTCTAACATACTCTTTTCATTCATAACAAGGTTTTTAAATACAATATGAAAATCACTTTCATTGATAACTTTCATTACCTATCATCTAAATACCTATCGGAAAAACTATCTACTAATACCATCCCACAAACGTATTAATTAATAACCATTTACAACTTATATGTGAAATTATATACGAAAATAGGCGAAGGGAGCACCACTAGTCCTATAAAAACCATGAATCACAAAGCTTTCTAACTTGTGTGGAGACTACCAGTACCAAGCTTTCTAACTTCTTTTTTTTGGTACATCGGAAAGGTAAAACAGAAAACAAAAACTAAATAGAGTTCTTAGAAAAGGCGATGCTAGTCAGATCAGCTAACAAATTCTTTGCTAATTGGGGAGGGGGAGCATCAAGTTCAAAAAATGTTCCTGTTGCTGGACACCTGAGTTAGCCAGAAAATGAGCACATTGATTGCCTTCCCCAAGAGTGTGAACAATGGGGATATGATTCTGCTCCATCAACCTTCTGCAGTAAGAAATAATGGCTCTGTGCGGACGAGTAGCCTCCGGATCCATGGACAAGAGTTTGACTGCTTCAAACGAATTAGTTTCCACAATGACATATGTGATTTTTCTCTTCTAAACAAGCTGCGGTCCTTTGGAGATAGCCCACAGCTCTGCTTGTAAACTCGTAGTATCCTCCATTCTCCCAAAAAAACCAGCAATCCATTTTCCTTGATCATTTCTGATAATACCTCCCACTCTTGCTGGACCGGGGTTACCCTTGGAGCATCCATCTGTGTTCAGTTTATTCCAACCTGATTGGGGAAAAGACCATGCAATAACTCTGGGAGAGGCATTAACAAAGACATCATGATCATTATGAAAAGTTTTAACAGCATCAATAGCAAAGAGCCTTGCTTCCCTAACAACAATTTTTGGAGAGGTTAAAATTTTTGAAATACTTTTCCTTTCCCTATCCTTCCATATACACCAAGCAATACAAGCACTCAAAACAGGCCAAGGTTTCCAACTTCACCCACGCCTTTCGTCGAACATCTAAGCCTGTATACCTCGAAAGCACCAGTTTGATGACGATCACGGTAATTGAAACAGCGACATACAAGTAGTAACTTTCCCACAAGACTCTACCAAATATTTCCTGCACCCGTGACTTCCTTTATCTGGCTCTTCGACATCATAGAACTGAACCTTGATCCCAGAAGCAGCACCCCCAGCACCACAATTGTTGGAACTTGATCAAAATTCTTTAATTGTCACAGATTGGTTAATCAATGTCAGTATCTTGTATGAAATATGATTATATTGAAAAAAATTTAATATATCATGAATAGGTATATTAGACACGTATATGAATAGGGGTGTGTATTATGTAATCAATTACCAGATTACCAGCATGAAAGTTTTTGGTCCATAGATATAGGTACAGTGTATCAAAGTGGGTATGTTATATCAAATTACGTTATATCTCTATTTATTTTATTTTTTTTTTATCTATCAATTCTTATCTTCTAACAAATATTATTTGTGTTAATTATCTATGGTATAAAACCAACAAATGGTATCAAAACTATTTTCCAACAATCTTCCCGTCGTGTTGTGAGGTGAACATTATTGGCATCTAGGGGTGTCCATGGGTCAGGCCGGGCTAAGGCCACAAAAATTTTTTTGGGCCGTGCCTGAATAATGTAAGTTCAAGCCCTTACCCAAGTAAGTTATCACGCGGGCGGGCTTATTAGCGACTTTTTTATATATAATTTTATTTAAAAATAATGAATATTTTTGTAACTTAATATTTGTGTAAATTATATTTTTAAATAAAAAATAAAGTCAAAATGAATAAAAATAAAATAATAAATAATTTTATTTTTAATTAGGGGATAAATTACATCTAATAGAAATATAGAATTAATACATCTCAACTAAGTTGACACCTACTCACTTATTTGTCATTTGCATTACTCTACCTTTTAAAATTTGTATGCTTAAGCTTAATACATAGAAAATAAAATAATACATTATTTATAGTATCTAAATTTTTAAAACTTCAAATTCCAATATTCGAAGACTTATTTCAAAGTTTTAAATTTAATGGTCTAAAAGTATAATTTTTTTTTTAAATGAGGGGTGGGGAGGTTTATGTGGGCGGGCGAGCTCTTGGGCCAAACTTCGGGTCAGATAATAGGTTTGGGGGCAAATTTAAGCCCTTTTTTTAAGAATATTAGACTCGGATGAGCCAACTATTAGACCTATTAAATTTCGAAGCTATTTTTTCGAACCAAATAACAAGACTCATGAATAATCCTGCCCACAAACACTTCTATAATCACATCAATGGCCACGATCTCGTAACCCGTCACAATAAGCAACGGCAGAGAAACACCGCCAAGCTCCGTGAATCCAAAAGGCCAACTCACCGATGTTGTGACATTAGCATACAAACAATGTTGCGTTGAGATAAAGGGTAGGGCAAAAGATAACGTCCAAAGACTATTTTAATAGGTCTTAATTTGTGAAATCATGAGGTCTTTGACTTTGTCTATTACTTATCTTAGTAACAAACCTAACTAGGCTAATATAACAGTCAATCAAAATAAGAAATTCAACCGATACTCCACTATATCACCCCACTCGGTAGTAATGTTATTTATTATCACCACAAAAACTTGAGAGTAACAATAGTTGAGTCTGAAAAAATTTAAAAACATAAAGGACTTTTAAGTCTCACATTGTCGAAAGATTTGAGAGATTAAGTGCAGAGGAATTTTTACTTGAACCTAATTTATTGATTTAAAGCATTATAACCATTAAATTGACTATAGGTCCTAGTATTTTTTAAGATTTGCTACTAATCTAATGACTACAACGCATTAGACCAGTAAATTAGATCCAAATAATAATAATATTAAGTAAAACACGACCCAACAAAGTTGTATTTCAATTAAGTGGCATCAATTTTACTTTTTATTCAGTACCAACTAAAGGCAACAAACCTTATACTAAACTAAATTTCCCCCAAATTACGTATTGTAGATGGAAAGTTAAACTAGAGTTGACATACATGACCAATATCTGTATTACGGAAGGGATGAATGAAACAGATGGTTGGGATGAAAGAACTCTCGAGAGGGTGGAGGCAACTGAATGACTATCATTAGCCGGATGACCACCTCCGGACAGAGGTGGCGTTGCTCGCACTAAGCCCCTCGGATATGGCGTTCACGTCCTATTTCATCTCTTTTCCATTTCCAATCCATTCTTAAGCCAACCAAATCCATCTCAAACCTCTCCAACACATATTTCTACACCAAACCTATTTAATACAAGTTCTATTACCTAAAATTTCATATTTTCACTTATTAAAACCAAATTTCAACTATTATTTCCACTAACATTTTAAATCTCTACTTTTCCAATCTACCAAATTTAAACACACATCACTACACATATCCACATTTTAACCACAATTATTTACTATATATATATATATATATATATAAAAAAAATGCGGGGTGTTACATTTATAGACTAGTGACCTAATTATTGTACAAAAATATATATATTTTTAATCATTTTTATTATTATATTTATTTAGTTATTTTTTAATTTATAAAAAAAGTATGATCATACATTCAATTAAATGATAATGAAATATTAGATATAAAATTGAACATTTTCACGAGTTATATGAGTTAATACAAACACTACACGAAAATAAATTGATCAACAAGACACGATATTGATGATGCACAAAATTGATCATGCACAATCAAATTAGTTGAATGTGTGATATAAAATAATTAATAATAAGACACAAAGATTGGTGATTGGGTCTGGGTGACCTAACCACTAAAGACAACAACAATGACCGGAAAACTCTGTTAATGAGAGAGTACAAAGTAGCAGGGGATAGAGAGAGAGAGAGAGAGAGAGAACAAGCAAGAATACGCTCACGGAGTAGTTTGTGAGATCTCTGCCCCATATGTAAAGAGAAAATATTCACTACAATGGTAATATCACGTGACAATGTGATGTGGTATCACCAACTAATAATACTAAAACAAATAAGCAGGTGAACTCCACAAAAATCAATAACTAACCTATCATATAAGTAAATAATTTTTCACCCTTTTATCATGTAAGTCCAAGTAGAGTTCACCTTTTCCATTTGAGATTTTATTATTGATTGGTGATATCATGTCATCAATGACGACATGGTATTACCGTTGCATTCAATATTTACTCATATGTAAGGGGATTTACAATTTATAAGCGTATAGCCCTAAGTTGAGATGATAATGTGAAAATCAAGCTACTAATTTATCAAAGAGAATTGCTATAATTGGAGATGGACACTATCATGAAGTAATGGCTATCATGATGATTAGGGCTGTCAAAATTTGACACGACACGATTAACCGACACGAATTAAACGGGTTTGGGTGATAAACGGGTTGACACACCAAACACGTTTAATAAACGGGTCGTGTTCGGGTGAGACCTGTCAAACCGTTTATCACACGTTTATCCGTTTAAATAAAATTAATATAATAATAAATTAATAATTATTATAAAAAATTAGTAAGAAAAAAGAAGTAAAGAAATCAATAAAAAAAAAAGTACAGTAGTAGTTCAAAGACAAAGGAGAAGAGTTGAAGAGCACTTCAAAGGCAAAGACAAACAAATGTATTTTATTTTTGTCCCACATTGAAAAATAAGGGGAGATGGCGAGGGTTGAATTGCCTATAAAAGACAATGACCTCTTGTTTTTATTTTTAAAGCCTTCAAGTCTTATTTTTCAAAGACAAATGAGAGGAATTGTAGAGCACTTGAAAGACACAGGCAAACTAATATCTTTTATTTTTGTCCCACATTGGAAAATGAGGGGAGATGAGGATGGTGAGTTGCCTATAAAAAGCAATAGTCTCTTGCTTTTTTTTTTTAAAGCCTTCAAGTCATATTTTTATGAGATTTGATTTAAAATTCCTCTTTTTTGAGGTAAGTGCAATTAATAGTAAAAAAAATGGAGTATTAAAATTTATTAATATAATTTTTTTAAAATTAAACGGGTTAAACGAGTTGTGTCGTGTTACCCGTTTATTAAATGGGTCGTGTTCGTGTTGAGATTTTTTACCTGTTTATTAAATGTGTCGTGTATGGGTTTATACGTTTTTCACCCGTCATCCGTTTAACCTGACACGTAATCGTTTAACTCAATACGATTGACACTCCTAATAATGATTGCTCTATCACCTGCGTTAATTTTTCTTGGACTCTTCAGCTTTGGATTGAACTGAACCCATGAACTAAGTCTGGCCTGTCTTTCAATATTTTTGCTCAACCCATGAATTGAGCTCAAGCCTGGTCTAAATTTGGCCTCATCAAATATAATTAGTTAAATGGGTTGAGTTAAGAATTGACTAATGCTCTATACGAACCTAAAATGACCTGACACAACATGATTGTCACCCTTATATTCCAAAATTTAACGATACTAAAAAATTAAAAAAGTTTCAACTTAGAATAAATGAAGCAATCCATAAATACAAGCAATTGAATTTATACTTTTCGAAAGCTTACCAAATTAATTGTACCAGAATTAGAATGAAAACAAAGCATGATGGTTATGGTTTAATCAAAGAGTTGTTAGGTTGTCAGTTCTGTTGGGTAGTGAAAACGGGTGCTTTCAACGTTTTAGGATATTTCTTGGCAGCTCAAATTAGATGGGATGGCCCCCACCTGACTATACAATCGAACCTCAACTTGTATCTTTGATCAACTTGATGACTGGCGTTTTCTGCTCCTTCATTACTTGGGACCCCATCAATTTGTCATAGTTGCCAGAAAAAGGTTCAAAACAATAATGGAGGGAGCCTCATCAATAAAACCCTCAGAGCAAACAATAATTGAGCCTTACAAAACTCAAAGGGACACTCCCGCTTTGTACCAAAAAAAGATTTTTATTTTTATTTTTATTTTTATTTTATTTTAAGATTTTTTGTATTATACTTTTAATGTATTATTAAAGAGTTCAAAGTGACATTTTTGTTGATGGAATGAGTAATCAACCTCAACGTTGATAGAATGAGTATAGAAAAGAAGAACTGAATTGTAATGTTTTTAATACATTAAAGGTGTAATATAAAAAAATTAATTTTTAAAAGTATAAAATAAAAACTCTTAAATTATTTAGAGTGCAATGTATAATTCGCCCGCCAAACTCGAATAAGAAAAAAAATTACTATCTAGCCCGACGTCAATGTGAGATTTGGAATATTAAAACACGACTCAACAAAGACTTATCTAAATTGTTAGGCAGCAACTAACCGGCTAGTATACCTCCTGCTTCACCAGCCACCACCAACCAAAAACTTCACAGTTCATTAACTACTTAACCACCATATTTCGTAGCACCCAAAATAGACCATAATTTCCTAATGACCAGAAAATAAAAGGAGCAAACAAAAGGGAAAGTTCAAGGGGCAATGCAATAATCGTCTTCAAGCATGTTAGGAACCTATCACTCAAATCAAATTCCTTTCAATACCTTTTTTTCTTCTATGTTATTGAATGATAAGATCATTCACTGCATAATGAAAGAGACACGTTTATATGATTGATTTTACCTAAATTCATGGCTGCTCGCTCGGTAAGCATGCATTGAGGAAAATCAAAGAAGAATGTATCAAAAGGAATATAAATTTTACCGAGACATGTTTTATCTTTAGCTTGACTCAGGGTCATAATCAAACTGCTAGCATTGATTTTTCATAAGAAATAATGCATCAAAGTAGTGCTGGTTTAAGTGCCCCAATTGTCAATCCTGTTGAATCAACCTCACTGTACCATCAATACTCATCATTATACTGTCCACTTTTGCAGCCAAATGGTCCGTTAACCTCACTATACCATCAATACTCATGTTTTATGGTAAAACTAGGTGTATTTTGTGCAGGAAGGTATGATGCTGGTGAATGAATTTGAGTAGAATATTGATGGTCATTGGATGAATCTTTTTGAAATTATCGGAAAAACTTATTAAAATTTGTCATAGTTTATATTATAAAATTACATATTTGACAGGAAAAGTTACAATTGCTTAAGAGAAAATCATGATCGATCCCAGACACCTATAATCGATCATGAGTTTTCCTTAAACATTTATAATTTCTTATTTATGAGTTTTTAGTTGATCTTTAAAAGTCGTAATCTAACTTTTGAAAATTGCAACTTCGGTATCGATTGTAACCTCTTATGATCGATCATATTCTTTATAAATTATATCTCACACCTCAAAAAAGTTATAATTTAACTTTAAAAGATTATAATTTTTTGTATCATACCGTCCGCAGTACCGTAACCTTTCGCAGGAACTATGTAGCATCATTTCCTGTTCTTTATTTTGAGGGCAGGGATGATGTAGATGCCAACAATCTAATGTTCTGTTTAGTAACTTTTTTTTTAAGTAGTGTTTTTTTTTCCCCTTTTTATGGCCTTTTTTAGTATTATTTTTTTGGCATTTTTATTTTTCCCCTTTTTCCTAGTCGGGACTTAATTCTTTCTTCTAACTATAATCACATTTATACCAACTAACAATGTACTACATGCGTTATACGTGAAATTTTTTGTTATAATATTTAATAAAATACATTAAAAAATCTAATTCGTAGCTAAATTAGATATTATTTCATATTTATAATACTCAAATTATTTGTATTCTCTTCAAAACTATAAAAATTCAATAAACTTATTTTTTGTGATTCTTTTATGTGAACTACCAAGTAGTATCCACTATATTCAAAAAAAAATTTCAAATTTTTTTTCTTTCTTGTTTTTACTTTGTTCCTCAATAATTTTTTATTAAATTATTTTGACCATGAATGAAGAGGAAAGATAAATATATCAGTTTGTGGACATTAGAGATGATATTGTATCAATGAAGTTGTCGACGTATATTAACATTGGAGTTTTAGGAAAAAAATAATAATTCTATTTTATATATCATATTAACCATAACATGACGATTCAAAAGTTTGGCAAAGATAGAGAGATTTACATGATAAATTAGAGATTAGTTTGTTATTTAAATATAGAGAGATATAATGGTAATTTATATATTTAAATACAAAAAAGACTTGTTATAAGAGTAAAATAATAAATTAAAAAATTTTATACTAAGATATTTTTATTAGTAGTATAGATATACAATACACACGCATAAAGAATACAATTTATGTTCTAAAAAATATCTAGATCACTTTTTGCAAGTTAGTAATTAAACATGATTGATGGGAAATTTTTGGAAGGAGATAGATCGCCAACACGTGTCCTCGGTATCATTATATTTCCAACCAAGTATGGTCACGTGTCCTTGACATCACTCATCCCCTCCTGTCGAGGCGATAATGATCGGAACCAAAGGACCCCCAAAACGGTGTGATTGACACATATATCCTCGACCCGGTGAAAACCCTCTACTCCGAAGTAGGCAAATATCCTTCGGTGCTGAGGTGTTCTTTCTAAACTCTAGATCCCACATTTCCTCCGCTTCTATAAAATCTAATGATTGACAGATGACTAGCCTAGGCCAAGCTAGGCTAGTCATCATGAAGACGCTCTGCTCAATGGTGTTAGGAGGCGCAGGAATGTAGAACATACAACCAAGGAGGAGTGGACGCGTGGAATGTGATATCAAATCAGTAGCAAAAAGACCTAGATACCCCTGCTGACACATGACTAGAGCAAGTAAGTATTTAATGAATCCTCCTCTTGACAAGACAGCGATTAAGGCATGGGGGGTCGAGAATGGAAATGCATTAAAGACTCTCATACCTGAGCATTTAATGCATCCTCGCCGAGAAGAAGGAAATTGAATGCTCGATAGACCGAGGAGAGAGCATTAAATACTCGGCATCCCGATCAATTAAAGCAAAGCACATTCCCCATAAAAGTGAGGGACACACTACCCCATCTCTGACAAATACCTGCTGGATGGACTATCAGCAATTATGAGCCTTTGAAGGTATAAATAATTCTCAAAAACACATTGCAAAGGTATGCAAGAACTTCTCAAGAGAGCTATACAGTGTTTTCTTCTTCCCCACTCTCACAGCTACTGATTTGATCATTGGAGGAGATACACCGGAAAACACTCCGACGCCCTTCTAACTTGTTTTTCTGTGTCCCAGAATCCCCCAATAGCCTTCCAGGACCGGTCAGGCTACCTAACAAACAATTCATCACCACTCCTTAGGCCCCTTTAGCCCTCTCAACCTATTTTCAAGTGGTAAAATCGACTGCTGCCTCGACGGGATCGTGTTCACCACGGGAGAAACCTGTTCTCATATATATTGTGTAGAAATTTGCACACACAATGATTTTATTTTTTTGGTTAAAAAGAATTGCTTGAAAGAAGTATTATTAAAGGATATCTAAAACAAAATTAAAGTCTTGCTAAAATCCGATGGCCCAGTTTGTTGGTATTTAACAACTTTTACATCGAAAGCTACCTGCACTATATCTAGAGTTTGTTGAACAATCACCCACTAACACAATGTAGTGCAACTTTAGGTACTATGTGACTAATTGTGACCAATGCCTGTTATGTTGCAATGAAATTGCCTAACTATACAATAAACAATGTAATAATCAAAGGTGAAAAATAGAAGCCATTAACGATAATGGATTGTGACTAACCTAGAGATTAGTCAAGGGTGATCAAGATAGCAAACCCACTTTTTCTTTTCTTTTTGTTTTGTTTTGTTTTTTTTTTTTTTTTTTTTTTTTTGGGGGGGGGGGTTTGTTGGAGAGGAAAAATGGCACTTAATATCCTAAAAGATTTAAGAATTTTCACTTTGTACCTTCAAATATTAAATTTCTCATATTGTGCACCCTAAATGAAAGCTTTGATGCATATGAAATTAAGCTACAAACAAATGGAGGTTCTAACAAGACTCATTTGACATTCACTATACTAATATTTTTTTAAAAAAAGTGAATGTGGATGTATCTTTCTATAGTGGTGGGTCTAGTAATAATATATATGGGCATTATGTGTGAATTAGAATATTAGTTTTTAAAATTTTTCTTTTTAAGTACATATTATTGGATTGAATTTTATTTATAGGTTATTTAATTTAACAAGTATTTTAATTTTGATAGATTGTTTAGTTTTTTTAAAGTTGGTAAAATAATATTAAATATATTTACCTTTTACCCAAGAAAAATTTCCTTGTGAAAAGTAGTAAATTAGAACTTTTTCATGGGAAACTTGAATTGAGTAATTGATTACTTTAGCATTTAGTTATTAAAAATTTGTGTAGAGAAATTGAGCTCGTTTTGACTCAAGTTCGGCTCGAATATTCTCAAGTTTTTGTTTAGAAGAGCTTTTACAAATATCTAAGCTCGACAATTGGGCTCAAGCTCGAATCTAAACCAACTCAAATTTGAGAAACTAAGTTTCATTAACAATCCCTAACCACATGATGCAGTCTAGATCTAGCCCATCATGATCTTCTTTTTCTCTTTTTTTTGGGCCCATCATGATCTTTAAGGTAATGAAAAATAGGCCACAAAAAATTTGGAAAAGATGCAAGCTTCAACAGTCCCCAAGACAACAAAGTCATCATTGTGGAGAGAGTAAAGAGCATCCAATGCAGAGCGGTCTTTCATTTTCTTGTTTCGTTGTGGCACCCCCCCCCCCCCCCCCCAACAACACCCCCGGCTAAGGGGATCAGAAAACGCCTTTCAATTTTCCTCCTTCGTCTGCCCTTATGGCCTTTCTTAACAAGCCCTCAGGCCTCCTTTCCGTCAAGTCCTCATATAAGCGGCCGGGTTGACCCCCAATGCCGAAACTCAGTTTCATTAACAATTCTTAACTACATCATGCAGTCTACATCTAGCCCATCAGAATCTTCTTAGTCTTTTTTTTTTGGCCCATCATGATCTTAAGGTAATAAAAATAGGCCCATGTACGAATCATAACTTCAAAAGCTATGTCCATTTGGCATTTAGACTACTCGCGTAAACAAGCAAGGATGCCATTAAGTACAGAAATCAGATAGGACTGGAAATCCGAAATAACACGATCCGAAAAACATTTCATTGAATTAAACATACCACGTGTCAGAGCCAGGTAATATACATTACCGATGAAATATTGTATATTTTTTAATAAATTGTTGCTACCAATTAATTTATCAAATTTTTTTTTTTGGGAGAAATAACCCATATGATGCAGTTTCTCTGTGGTAATTCAGCTTTTCTAATTAATTTATAAATTTTTAATTAAATAGAAACAAAATTGTCGTTAATTCTTATAATTAAATATAAATAACATTATTGTTAATTTTTATTTATAAATTGAGAAATATTATTTGGACTTAACTAAACAAATTGATTCATTGATCAATTATGAATTCCAATGTCACTTGAAACTAATTTTTCATCCAATAACAATAATAGATTAGATTTCTCAACAAATTCTCCTTAATTAAATAAAAATAACATACCATATCTTAAACATACATCACGAACCCGAAATCAACCTAAAATTAATGGGCTTGAGTTTAGTCTAAGTAGATTTAAGTAGAATATACACGACATAAACTCAAATATACACCATTACAAATGATCGGGTATAGGTTAAGTAAATTTTGACATGACACGAACTCAACTAAATACAACTATAAATCAGTCAAGCATGAATTGAATAAATTTTGATGCGACGCGATTTAAACACGATATAAACCACATCACAGAATAGAGGATAAAGAGAGACCCATTTCGAGGGTTTAAAACCTCCAATAATTCAGTTCGAGAGGAATCAACCCTCCTTATTTTTAACAAGGAAGTTTAACTCAAGTCTAACATACTCTTTTCATTCATAACAAGGTTTTTAAATACAATATGAAAATCACTTTCATTGATAACTTTCATTACCTATCATCTAAATACCTATCGGAAAAACTATCTACTAATACCATCCCACAAACGTATTAATTAATAACCATTTACAACTTATATGTGAAATTATATACGAAAATAGGCGAAGGGAGCACCACTAGTCCTATAAAAACCATGAATCACAAAGCTTTCTAACTTGTGTGGAGACTACCAGTACCAAGCTTTCTAACTTCTTTTTTTTGGTACATCGGAAAGGTAAAACAGAAAACAAAAACTAAATAGAATTCTTAGAAAAGGCGATGCTAGTCAGATCAGCTAACAAATTCTTTGCTAATTGGGGAGGGGGAGCATCAAGTTCAACAAAATGTTCCTGTTGCTGGACACCTGAGTTACCCAGAAAATGAGCACATTGATTGCCTTCCCTAAGAGTGTGAACAATGGGGATATGATTCTGCTCCATCAACCTTCTGCAGTAAGAAATAATGGCTCTGTGCGGACGAGTAGCCTCCGGATCCATGGACAAGAGTTTGACTGCTTCAAACGAATTAGTTTCCACAATGACATATGTGATTTTTCTCTTCTAAACAAGCTGCGGTCCTTTGGAGATAGCCCACAGCTCTGCTTGAAAACTCGTAGTATCCTCCATTCTCCCAAAAAAAACTAGCAATCCATTTTCCTTGATCATTTCTGATGATACCTCCCACTCTTGCTGGACCGGGGTTACCCTTGGAGCATCCATCTGTGTTCAGTCTATTCCAACCTGATTGGAGAAAAGACCATGCAATAAGTCTGGGAGAGGCATTAACAAAGACATCATGATCATTATGAAAAGTTTTAACAGTATCAATAGCAAAGAGCCTTGCTTCCCTAACAACAATTTTTGGAGAGGTTAAAATTTTTGAAATACTTTTCCTTTTCCTATCCTTCCATATACACCAAGCAATACAAGCACTCAAAACAGGCCAAGGTTTCCAACTTCACCCACGCCTTTCGTCGAACATCTAAGCCTGTATACGTCGAAAGCACCAGTTTGATGACGATCACGGTAATTGAAACAGCGACATACAAGTAGTAACTCCCCCACAAGACTCTACCAAATATTTCCTGCACCCGTGACTTCCTTTATCTGGCTCTTCGACATCATAGAACTGAACCTCGATCCCAGAAGCAGCACCCCCAGCACCACAATTGTTGGAACTTGATCAAAATTCTTTAATTGTCACAATTGGTTAATCAATGTCATAATCTTGTATGAAATATGATTATATTGAAAAAAAATTAATATATCATGAATAGGTATATTAGACACGTACATGAATAGGGGTGTGTATTATGTAATCAATTAGCAGATCACCAGCATGAAAGTTTTTGGTCCGTAGATATAAGTACAGTGTACCAAAGTGGGTATGTTACATCAAATTACGTTATATCTCTATGTTTTATTTTTATTTTTTTTATCTTTCAATTCTTATCTTCTAACAAATATTATTTGTGTTAATTATCTATGGTATAAAACCAACAAATGGTATCAAAACTATTTTTCAACAATCTTCACATTGTGTTGTGAGGTGAACATTATTGGCATCGAGGGGTGTCCATTGGCCAGGCCGGCTAGGCTCACAAAAAAATTTTTGGGTCAGGCCTGCGTAGTGTAGGTCTAAACTTTTGGGTAATTTTATTTAAAAATAATAAATATTTTTGTAATTTAATATTTATGTAAATTATATTTTTGAATAAAAAATAAAGTCAAAATGAATAAAAATAAAATAATAAATAATTTTATTTTTAATTAAGGGATAAACTACATCTAATAAAATTATAGAATGAATACATTTCAACTAAGTTGACACCTACTCACTTATTTATCATTTGCATTACTCTACCTTTTAAAATTTCTATGTTTAAATTTAATACATGGAAAATAAAATAATACATTATTTATAGTATCTAAATTTTTAAAACTTCAAATTCCAATATTTGAAGATTTATTTCAAAGTTTCAAATTTAATGATCTAAAAGTATAATTTTTTTTTCAAATAAGGGGTGAGACGGGCGAGCTCTTAAGCCGAATTTCAGGTCAAATAATGGGTTTGAGGGCAAATTTAAGCCCTCTTTTTAAGGATATTAGACTCGGGCGGGCCAACTATCGGACCTATTAAATTTTGGGTCTATTTTTTCGAGTCGAATAACAAGACTCATGAATAATCCGGCCCATGAACACTCCTATAATCAGATCAATGGCCACGATCTCGTAACCGGGTTGTCAAAAGGTAATAACACCCTTCACAATAAGCAACGGCAGAGAAACACCACGAAGCTCCGTGAATCCAAAAGGCCAACTCACCGATGTT
Source organism: Ilex paraguariensis (assembly GCA_963454935.2). Classification (NCBI taxonomy): domain Eukaryota; kingdom Viridiplantae; phylum Streptophyta; class Magnoliopsida; order Aquifoliales; family Aquifoliaceae; genus Ilex; species Ilex paraguariensis. Next base: position 351,550 of record CAUOFW020002458.1, on the reverse strand, counting down.
GTGACATTAGCATACAAACAATGTTGAGATAAAGGGTAGGGCAAAGGATAACGTCCAAAGACTATTCTAATAGGTCTTAATTTGTGGGATCATAAGATCTTTGATTTTGCCTATTACTTATCTTGGTAACGAACATAATTAGGCTAATATAGCAGTCAATCACAGAGCCTTAATGTGGACTTTAAGACTTAAACCTCTAGCCTCAAAATAAGAAGTTCAGTCGATACTCCACTACATCACCCCATTCGATAGTAATGTTATTTATTATCACCACAAAAACTTGAGAGTAACAATAGTTGAGTCTGAAAAAATTTCAAAAGATAAAGCACTTTTAAGTCTCACATTGTTGAAGGATTTAAGAGATTAAGTGCAGAGGAATTTTTATTTGAATCTAATTTATTGATTTAAAGCATCATAACCATTAAATTGACTATAAGTCCTAGTATTTTTTAAGGTTTGCTACTAATCTAATGACTACAACGCATTAGATCAATAAATTAGATCCAAATAATAAAAATGTTAAGTAAAATACGACCTAACAAAGTTGTATTTCAATTAAGCGGCGTCAATTCTACTTTTTATTCACTACCAACTAAAGGCAACAAACCTTATACTAAACTAAATTTCCCCCAAATTACGTATTGTAGATAGAAAGTTAAACTAGAGTTGACATACATGACCAACATCTGTATTACTGAAGGGATGAATGAAACAGATGGTTGGGATGAAAGAACTCGAACTACCTAGTAATGAAGAGACCCGACATTTGGATGAAAGAACTCTCGAGACGGTGGAGGCAACTGAATGACTATCATTAGCCGGATGACCACCTCCGGACAGAGGTGGCGTTGCTCGTACTAAGCCCCTCGGATATGTCTCAGACCACGATGTCAATCAGTCTTTCTCCATTGCTCAACATACTACGGGGTGAGCAATAATAGTATTTATAGCACAAGTACTCAGAAAATCCGAGCTGCCCGTATAGATTATCACCAATTGTCTTTGTACTTGGTCAACGTTGCTCATGGACAAGCAGCAAAAAACACGTTGCTAATGGACACCATGCGCTTATGCAAACAACTCAAGCCAATTTTATACGAAGCTTGCGCAGTGCACATCCAATGTCCCAAACATTACTTAAGTAGATGTAATATTCCAAGGATACCATTTGGACTCATTTCTCGGGGAGGAGGTTCGGCCTCCGACATTGGGAGTGACCATCGAGGTGGAAGAGTCACAGAATGTCATGACTGTGGATGGTCATGGCCACAGTGCCCCCAGGTTGTGCACACCGCAAAACCGCTCTTGCTTGTGGAACCCCTGTGAGTAAACTCCAAGATGCCCGCTCAAAGAATATTAAATCGTTTCAATTCTATAACTGTAAATTCACATGTCCCAATATCTCATATATTAATCCAAGCCATCTCTTTGTACCTCAGGAGTTTCTCTGAATTCCCAGACAAATTAAACCTTCGAAGCCCCATCCAAGGTTGACAATCACACTCATCCGCCCCCGTTGCTCAATTTCCTCGAGGAGAGTCATACTTCCTTATCTCAAGACATTGACCTCTCTTCTTGATCCCTTGGACCAGTTGAGTAACGGTATATCATGGTTGGTCAAGGAATACTTTTAAAACAGCCGCTTTTTTAAGTTAAGTGCTAACAAACATGGCCAATGTAACACAAAAAATAACTGCATATGCCAAAACATGCATAAATACTGACTTAAAAAATTAAATCATACTCCAGTGGAAACCAAGCAATCAAACAAATCAGCAAATCAGTCATTGATGAAGAAGACTCTACACCAATTGGTAGATTTAAGTATGCAACTCTGCAATTATTGGGTACAAACTGCTAGATGGTCTAAGAACATTAGTCCAGGTCGAAAAGCTTGGGATGTTGAAATTAAGCTGCCATACAGACACTTGTCGGGCGGAGCTCATTCTTTCTTCCCAATCCCATGCGACAAATTATAGATCCCTCGTGCCTGGAGAAAATGCATAAAGTCATCAAGAACATCACAAATGATGAAATAAACCACATATAGATGGACCAAAAAGGAACTTGAGTGGAAGAAGAACAAGTAGACATGAACTCACAATCATATATAAAGATGTAGCTGCCAAGGCAGCAGGTATGGCAACTGAAGTGACCTTATCAAGAGGGCCTTTCAGATATGTGTGCTTGTGGATGCTCTGAAAATATTTCTGCTTCTCAATGAGCTTTTCTCTCGGCCTGAAGGGTGTTTCTGACATCCTGTACCAGTTAGAAATATAAGCCTTAAGCATCTTATGACAAATGTGTGTGTGCACATTAGTACATCTGCAGCAGAACGCACAGCTTAATAACAGTCCCGTTTGATGCCGACTTATTTCTATGCCCTGGATGTCATACTTTGACAACATATATACTACAAAATGAACTAACCACTTCGACGCAGAACATTTTGAATAAGCAATCTTAAGCTTTCCTTGAACTGAGTACTGCTTCTGTTGTGCGAAATACAGTCTCAATTAAAACCACTTGGATGTCACCAAATAAAACCATTACACGATAATATAGTGTCCGGCATTAATGGCTTCTAATAGGGTCAAAAAAAAAATACAATACATTGCATCACTGATACAGTTTAGGGAACATGGAACTCTTCCACCATATCATCTAGTGGATCAATAAATTAACACGTGTATTGGTATCAAAATGTTTGCAGTTGTCTCCTCTAATTCTAAGTGAGTTTCCAAGAAGACCAGAACAAGACCACTACACGCTCTCAAAACTCCACGTTCACTGAAAAACTCGACAATAACTTTCCAACTCAAAGAAACATGCAGAATTTTATCATACATCACAAACTTATATGTCTATATTTCTTCTAATCAGTTTCTGTACGCACTATGGTTCTTTGGCTACAATATTTGGATTGCTTCCATTGAAATTCCCACATGTCTAAACAACAGAAAGCTCACATGCAAATTATGATCTTTGGCAAAGTTCTGTCGGCTTCATTATGTTTTGGAAATTAAAAATATGAAACACACAGATCACAGAACTTCATCAAATATCAGCCTATGAACTAAGCCATTTTTATCAATCTTTCAGGCTACAGAGTCACCATCAGAAGATTAACAGCTGAGCCTTGAAGTCTCACACTATCTTTTGAGCTAGTCTAAATAATAAGGGAAACTAACATAGGAATTTGTGAAAAAATAGCATCTGCAAACTTAATTGAAGAGATCTATCATGCACATGTTTTCCTACACGCATAGATTCTCTTGTGCATCATTTCCTCCATGCATGTTGTAGTTTTTATAAGTTTAATCATTTCAACATGTGGTCCATACGGATAAATAGCCACAATTACTCAGTCTCTTCTATATTCCAGAAATGTCCATAATAGATCATAATCAAATACAACAATCTACGCATAAACAACAAAATTGGACTATGTCTCCTATCAGTAGACAGCTAAATTTTAACACGATTATGAGCATTGCTTCATGGGATGATGGGACGGAAGCAATAATTTCGGAGATTTGGCATGTTAATGAATGCTTTGTATGGGAATCGCGCGTGGTGATTTATGGGGCAGTCTGAAAGACCAAAACCCTTTTATCTGTTTTACAGCTCACAAATGCAGATATTCATGCTCTATTAGGACAATCAAGCGTGCCTTTTACCTTTATTTGAGCAGGTCTTTCAGGCTACACGATTTTTCCCCAAACAATATCTGAACTATTTAAGGCGGACAAAACCTAAAACAAAGGAATTAAGGCTGTCCTGTAATCAATACTACGTGCTAGGGCCTTAGTTGTAAAATGGTCAGAATTGGGTTTAAGAACAGACTAGGTTTAATTAGATGACGTTTAATTTTCTTGTGAACCTGATCCTTATGGGTAGCAGGAATTTCTAGACAGCAATAGAAAATCAATGGATACGGCAGTAGCGGTAGTGGAGGATGGAATTAGATTCACAGACAAGAAATAGTGCTCAACATCAAGGCTGAAGGGGTAATTTGGATCTGATTCCTCACAGTAAATAGAAGAGAAGAACTAGAAGGAAAAGAGAATAAAAACACAGTCTCTCACTGTGGCCATCTAGGAGTCTCAGCTATAAGATTTCAACGGAGTGTCACCATCAAAAGAAGTAGAAATATAAAGAAAGTTTTACTCCTCAACATACCTTGAATGTATGGCAAAGGCTTCTTTATATAGAAGCAAAAGTAACACAATTTAGAAACTATCAAAGGCTTGTTTATATAGAAGCGAAACTCACACTATACAGAAAATATCTAGTGCTGTACCCTTTCTGATTGTGTGAAGTCTGAATTTCCCAGCTCATAGGGGCCACAATAATACGTGTTCATATAACCCCATCTAATTATAGGCCCTGGTCACATGACATTGAGTGCAAGACTTGATGGTTAATTGGTGGAGCCCATATGGAGGTTTTCCTTCATACTCCTCTTCCAAGTACATGTTCTTGGAAAAAGTCTTGATCCCTATCACTACTCATTGAGTATTAACACAAGTACGTATGTGATGCCTAATTGAATGTGTGCCTCTTTGTGAAGCCTCGATTTTAGCTAGAAGGCAACATCCTTCTTAGCTTCTTTTATTCTAAGTTAAAACAAATGGTGAGCCAGTGCTCAAGATTCTATAGCCATTTTTCATTCAAATTTTCTTACGTATATTTTTACACTTTTAAATCGGATTATCAACACACATGCAAAGATACAAACTCGCATACTCTTGTACTGTGGTTTAATATGCATTTCTTGGAATAAAAAAGGCATGTGTTGGGAAGGGTGGGCAGGGTACAGACCCAACATCTAGTTTATTTGAGCAAAGCAGATTCTTCTTGACTCAAGTCCCAACTCATGCTTGATAGCCCAAACTTTTACCTATATATCATTTATCTACGCCTACAAATTAATTCATGCTTGTTAAATTATTGACGGACCCAACCTAGCTCAATCAAAACTCATAAATCTAAACCAGCTTGAATCTGATCTTTACAGGAATTCAAAGCCAAAAAATATGAATCCAGGCTCAGCTTGGCAAAGCACGAGCTCAAATATTAGACAAGCAATGTCATTACTATAACAAACAAGATAATCAAGGTCAAAAATGAGGGAAAAAGGACTTATCAAGATCCCAAATGTCCCAATAAATTACATCTTATCAATAAATAAACCAAAGAATCGACCAAATGAGAATAACCATGCCCACGACTTTCAATTATCCAGATCAACCACATCAAACAAATCAAATATTAAACAGATACTATAAATATAGAGAAGTGAGTGTATATTTAACTTCTAGATGTGTGTGTGGGTGTCATATAACGAACCAAGCTTACTGATTACTGATGATCATGTGTGTGGGTGCATATTCTAAACTAGCTAAAATGAATCCAGGGTCGTCTTGGCAGCACACATCAGCCCAAACATTTGATAGGCAATATTTACAATGATCATCAAAATCGATTAATATAACAAACAAGAACATCGAGATTAAAAAGGATAAATAATTAAAAAAAAAAAGGACATTTCAAGGTCACAAATTCCCCAAAACATCAAATCTAGTTAACCAATAATACAAACAAGAACATACCCAGCCAAAAGAGGATAAAAACACCCACGACTTTCAATTATCCAGATCAAACAAATTAAAGACTAATCAGATACTATAGATATAGTTAAGTGAGAGCAAATTAAGATATGTGTATCATATAACAAATAAACAAACCCTGGAAGGGAGGAAATGAGCTCGATAAACAAACCCTAATTTCGAGGAAGGGTTGGAGAGAGAAAAAGAACTTACGTGAAATTGAGAAAGTCAGAGATAGGGGTGTTCACCCTACTCTACCGGTAGGAATATGTTCTTTTGTCTTCCTACCCGATACTTTGCGAAAGAATTTTTTCTTTGCCTAATCTACCCAATCAGATATGGTATTCCTACCGGAGTTCCTGCCCGATTAATCGGGTAGAAAGTCAAGTAAACACTTTTGTAGTTATTAATTTTTAAATCATTTTAACTATTTAATTAAATAACATGCATCAATTTAACAATACAATAAATCAATAACACTAAAATTTAAAACAACTACAACAACAATTATAATAAAACACAAGAAAATATGAACTTCAATCTACCATAATTGTTACACAAATACAATAACAATTAATTGAAGTTTAAATCATATGAAATACATTAAAATTATAATTGCTCCGTCTGTGGCAGTTATGTGGCAATTAAAATCATAATTGCTTCAACCTCCTTCACTCTCACATTAGCTAAGAAGACTTAATGAAAGCAACAAATCTGGGTCTTTCGATTTCGCTCCCTCCCAAAATTGTCAAACATTAACTGCAATTCTGCAAACAAGGATTGAACCAAAGCAACCAAAAAAGAAAGGGAAACAATAACTCAGAAAGGCAGCAGAGTTTGCCTTCAGAGTCCAGCAATACTTCACAGATCTCGCTCATGTAATTCCTAGTTTGATCATTATTTTCAGCAATTAATTTTACTGGTTTATGTAATTCCTAGTTTGATCTATTTGGTGATTTCGTTCAACATATGTAAAATTTAGACTACACCCATATGATTAACTAAGATCTCATGAATAACAAATCAAAAGAAAAACGATTTCATGGATTCAAACAAAAAAGGAAACAAGTAAAAGCAGATAAAAACCCATTGATCTGCAACATAGGAAAAAGACCAGGCCATCGTGATCTGCAACATAAGATAAAAACCGATTGATCTCAACATAGGATCTGCAACTAAGATCAAACGACTCAGACCAGACGATTCGTGAGGAAGGTCTGCGATCAGACCTTCCAAGCCAGACCACAACAGATCGCGTAGAAAGAGAGAGAGAGAGAGAGAGAGAGAGAGTACCTGGGTGAGAATCGGGACTGGAATTCTGGAACGATGAAGCCCGAAGGAGAAGCACGGATTGAGGTGTGAGGCGCTGAAATGACTTAGTAGACGATTGGGTTTTTTTAGTTTATATATATATATATATATATATATATATATATATATAAATTAATGCAAGTAAAGTACAAAAATGGATAACTATTCTATATTTTTATTCGATTTAATTGAAAGATCAAAAATTCATTCACACTCTTATCCAATTTTTACAACTAACCGTTCAATAAGATATAATAGAGTTATACAACTAAAAACTTGCGGCAAGTCAAAAATTTAAACACCCTAGTAAGAGAGGAGGCACCAAGCGCAGAAAAATCGGAATAGGACGAGCAAGAAAATGTGTATACCAGTGAGAGATAGATAGATAAATGTAGAACTGTTGGTTATGGATCGTACTTCAATCCAACATTATTCTGAATCTGAATTCAATTAATGGCAAGAAACTAATTTTTTATGTTTAAGTCAACGAATTTTATGTAATTATTTCAAAATATGTGATTTAATAATTTTTAATTAAATTTTAAACGTAATTTGATAAAATCAACTCTAAATGAGTTAATAGTATCAAAACAGAAATCTGATTTTTAATGACTTCAAGTTTTGTAAGCTCATTGTCATTCTATAGAAAAACTCTCATAACTTGCTCAATTTGTATGATCATTGATGGGACTCTTCTGAAAAGCCCTAAAATGATGACACGTGTCCTCGGGATATTTTGGAACAGTGTTGCCCGGATGTAAGCACCATCGGCGAAGAGCGCCCTTTACCCCGAGGTACCTCTCATGTAGGATCACACATTCGGTATATTATACAAACAAACACGTGTCCTCGGTCAGACGTGTACCTCGGGGACACACCACCCCTTGGTCCCGAGGTGAGCCTTTCCTCGGCGCCGAGGGTCACTCCATCCTGGACGCTTCCTCTACTCCCGGATAAAGCTACTGACATACTGGACATCAGCCTATGCCAGTATGGGTTATTCATCATGACCTCTTCTTACACAAGTAATGTCAGAACGTGCTGGAATACCGACGTAACGGCCAATAAGGGATGGACGCGTGGCAAATAATGTCACATCCGAAGCAGACAAACCGCGTGCCGTTGCTGACACGCGACTTGGGAAAGCAAACAATTAATTGCACCCTTCTGTTGACGAGACCGCATTCAATGCGGTAAGGTTCGGATATGAAAGGCAATAAATGCTCCTATTACAGAGCATTTATTGCATCCTTCCCGACAGGAGCATATTGTACCGTCGGCGTCCCGACAGACTCAGCATTGATTGTTCGGGACCCCGAGCAATCAATTAGAGAAGACATTCCTCATCAAATGATTACACACGCTACCTGTGCCTGATGATTACCTACTGACCACACTGACAGCAATCATGATCTTCTAAGGTATAAATACCCCTCCCAAAAGACAAAGCGGGTATGCAATCACAAACTCTCTACTACAAAATATCCTTCTCAGTGTTTTCTCCTTCCTCTCTCTCATTCAAAGACTGACTAGACCGTCGGAGGGGATACGCCGGAAAACACTCCGGCGCCCTTCTAACTTGTTCTCTTTTGTCCCAGGAAATACCTTTCGCACGTACAGGATCGTTCCTCCTTTCCCAGGATCGTAAGCTGTTTCGAGCAGTGTGCTTGGCCACTCAATCGGCTCACCCAGAGTTCACCAGGGGAGAGATCTGTTCCCAATATTTTATATATATCGTGCAGGATCAAGCCCGCACAATCTGGCGCCGTCTGTGGGAAACGAGTAGTTTTCCTAATCTTTTCTCTATAAAAGAACAGTGACCATGGTGAACACCAGACAGAAAGGGAAGGGACCCCATCAACGGAGTCATGAGTTGCAAGCTCCCTGCCATCACGGAGGGAGGGATCGCACCAGTACGATTAAAAGTGCCTCTACTCGGTCAAGGGGGGTAACCCCTCAAACCAGTATGGGTATCAGGTCAGGAGGATCAGCCCCCTTGGCCCGTCAGCTGGCAGAGGTGATTGAAGAGAAATTTGGCGATAGATTACGTCAGCTGGAGAAGGACAATGTAAACGTCCTTAGCCGGCTCGACGAGTTTGCTGCCTCAGGCGGAGGGTCGAGGGATTCATTCCTCTCCCGAGGACTCCCCGTCCATGAGGCGGAGACAAAGGATCTAAGGAACCACCTGGATCACAAAGCAGAAAGCTCCAGGGCCCCGAAGCGACCCAGGGCCGGCGAATGCCATCTTGACAACCATTCCAGGAAAGCAAGGCCATTGGCCCTGGACGACCTCCGGCGAGGTTTATCCAGACGGAGGAAGGGAGATGAATCCGAGGAGGACTCAACCCAATCTACACGACGCCCAGGAAACGAGGGGCTTACCGACGAACCCAGAGACTTCAGGAGGCATCCCGCAAGGGAAGTAGATCTCAGAGCCCGATTAGACTCCAGGAGAAAGGGCAAGACGATCCAGGACGAGGCCGAGGACGAAGTCATGCAAACACCCTTCACGAGGGAAATCAGCGAGATGGACGTCTCAAGAAAGTTCGTCGTGCCACGGTTCAAGACCTATGATGGGCGATCTGATCCCGATGCCCATATCAGACAGTATAAGCAGATGATGTCCCTCTATCATTCGGACCAACGGTTTCTATGCCGGGTATTCCCTATGAGCTTGGGGGACTCCGCGATGAGGTGGTTCGAGGCGCTTCCCCCAAACAGTATTGGGTCCTGGAAAGAATTGACAAGGCAGTTCCTAACCCGATTCATCACGGGGAGTAAGCGCCCAAAGGACATTGGATCACTGCTGACCCTCAGGAGGAGGGAATCCGAGACTCTTCGCCAGTACGCCATCCGATACTGGGAAGAAGTCAATGAGGTCGAGGGATGCTCGGAGGTCATGGCAGCAGCATCATTCCGGCTCGGCTTGGCCAGGGACACGGACCTGTACCGATCCCTGACCAAAAAGACTCCCTCGGATATGGGGGAACTGATGGCCCGAATCAACAAGTACTCAAGGGTCGAGGACGAGATGGGGGGCAACAAAGGCCGAGCCCTCCAACCCAAGAGAAAGGAAAAAGAGCACGAAGATATTCCCCGGAAGGGATTGCTACCCCGTCCAGGGGGTTCGTCCAGAGGAGTTCACACCGTCTTCAAGGAACCCATCTTCAGGTTGCTCCATAAAATCAAACATGAACCGTTTTTCAAATGGCCGCCCAGGATGCAAAGCGACCTCTCCACCCGTGATCAAACAGTAAGATGCTCATATCACCGGGATGTCGGGCATCGCACCGAGAGCTGCAGGGTGTTCAAGTCATTCTTGGAGAACTTAGTCCGAGATGGATATCTGAAAGAATACATAGAGCCCAGGCCAGAAGAGAAACGAGCCCATGCCCCGACCGAGGAACCAAACAACGTCATAGACGTCATCCATGTGTGTCCACTGGAGCGCCCCACGTCCAAAGAGCTCGAATCCGACCTCAAGAGGGTAGCTTTTACCAGAAAGGTAGCCGAAGGAGGTGTGGGGCCATCAAGCAAAAGGGCCAGGATGGGTGAGCTTGGCATTATGTTCTCTGACGCGGATTTGACGGGCGTGGTGATTCCTCATAACGACGCCCTTGTCTTAACCCTGAAGATAGGGAAATTCGATGTCAAGAGAATCTTGATTGATTCAGGGAGTTCCTCGGAGGTGATGTACTTCGAGACTTTGAAGCGGATGGGTTTTGGCCCCAAAGACTTGACCAAAATCAGGACACCCCTCATCGGGTTCAACGGCTCTTTCGCCTTGCCCGTGGGGAAAATTACATTACCGGTCGCCACTGGTCCCTTCGTCATCGACACAGAGTTTGTGGTGATCGACACGGACTCCCCTTACAACGTGATTATGGGTCGAACATGGCTACACGCTTTGGGAGCGGTACACTCCACTCTCCACCAAAAGTTGAAGTTCGCCACGCCAGAGGGCGTCATGGAGATCCGGGGAGATCAAGCGTCTGCGAAGAACTGTTTTTATTCGGCCGTCCGAGCCGGGGCGTCCGGCCAGGAGAAGGGGCGAGCACCGGAAGAGATCATAGAAAAATAGCAATTACAGTCCGGGCGTCCGGGGATGGATGACCCCCGGGTAGACCCAGCGGAACGGTCGGTTGAAGACCTCCGGAAGGTGCCCTTGGTAGAAGGAGAAGAAGAGAAGTATTTCCTAGTTGGGACCTCGATGCCCGCAGCCGAACAGGAGGAGATGATCAGGTTCTTAAGAGGGAATACAGACGTGTTCGCCTGGAACGAAATGGAAATGACAGGAGTAGACCCCGAAATAATTACTCACAGGCTGCATGTTGACCCATCTCACAAGCCAGTAAAGCAAAGGCCACGACGTATGGCCCCGCATCACGCCAACGCGGTCAATGAGGAAATAGACAAACTCCTGAGAGCTGGCGCCATTCGAGAGATACAGTTCCCAGAATGGCTGTCCAATACAGTATGTGCAAAAAAGAAAGGGGGGAAATGGCGTGTCTGCGTGGATTTCACAGATCTAAACAAGGCATGTCCCAAGGACGACTACCCCCTGCCGAAGGTGGACCAGCTGGTAGATGCCACAGCCGGATATGAACGAATGGACTTCCTGGATGCTCGAGCGGGATATCATCAGATCCCTCTTTATGCCCCGGACCAAGAAAAAACGGCGTTTATCACTCCGAAGGGAGTTTATTGTTATAAAGTGATGCCATTTGGATTGAAGAACGCCGGGGCAACATACCAAAGATTGATGAATCGGATGTTCAAGAGACAGATCGGCAACACCATGGAGGTCTACATAGACGACATGCTGGTAAAAAGCAAACGGAGTGGTGATCATCTTACAGACTTGGCGGATACCTTCTCCACTCTCAGGGAGTATGGGTTGAAGCTAAATGCAGCAAAGTGCGTCTTCGGAGTGGAGTCGGGAAAATTCCTCGGGTATCTGGTTAGTCATCGGGGAATCGAAGCCAACCCAGATCAGATTAAAGCAATCCTGGATATCCGAAGCCCTCGCACTGTCCGAGAGGTCCAGAAACTCACAGGGATGCTGGCTGCACTTAACCGATTTGTCTCACGCTCCTCGGATAAATGCAAACCTTTCTTTGGAGCAATCAAATGTGCTGGGAAGAGTATGTGGAGCCAGGGGTGCGAGGACGCCCTGGCTGGGATCAAAGAATACCTGAGGACTCTTCCGACCCTATCCGTCCCCATCCAGGGGGAGATGCTGTTCCTATACCTGGCAGTTTCAGAATTTGCAGTAAGCGGAGTACTTATCCGTGAGCATGAGCACCGACAGAAGCCGATTTACTACATCAGCAAGGCGCTCCTGGATGCAGAGACAAGATATCTGCCCCTAGAAAAACTGGCCCTGTCCTTGGTCACCACTGCAAGGAAACTGCGCCATTACTTCCAGGCGCACCCAATCACTGTCCTAACTGATCAGCCCTTGAAGGCAATTTTGAGGAAAGCTGAACTCTCCGGAAGGATCTCCAAATGGGCTGTAGAGTTGGGGGAGCACGACATTCATTTCAAACCCCGAACTGCAATAAAGGGTCAAATACTGGCGGACTTCATAGCCGAGTTTTCTGGGGAGAATCCTGTTCTAGAAGGATCGCCTCCTCCCAACTTAGCATCTCCAACAAATGTTGAAGGATCGCCATGGCTTTTATGTGTGGATGGTTCATCGAACAGCAAGGGGTCCGGAATCGGTGTCTTGCTGACCTCTCCAGAAGGGATTATTGCAGAGCAGGCCATCCGGTTGGGGTTCAAAGCATCGAACAATGAAGCGGAATATGAGGCACTCATCTCAGGACTTCGGTTAGCTGAGGCGACTGGAGTTACCAATTTGATCGTGCATTGCGATTCCATGCTGGTGGTCAATCAAGTCAATGGGGAATTCGAAACGAGGGACCCTAGGATGAAGGCGTACCATCACCAGGCAACGACCGTTATCCAAAGGTTCGACCGATTTGAAATCAAGCAGGTGTCCCGCGACAAGAACACACATGCCGACGCCCTGGCTTGTCTAGCCTCGGCAGTGGACTCCTCCCAGTCGCGCAGGATCACCATTGAGTATCTTCCCACATCCTGCATTGATCATACTCTTGAGGCGATGGTCATCCAGGACGCGCCCCAGCAGCTCAGTTGGATCGATCCCTTTGTCAAATTCCTAACAACGGGAGATCTCCCGGAGTGTCCAAGGGAAGCTAGGAAGATAAGGATGAAAGCTCCAAGATTTTGGGTCTCTTCGGATCAGAAGCTTTACCGAAGGTCTTTCTCAGGACCTTACTTGCTATGCGTCCGAGAAGATCAAGTCCAAGACCTCCTATACGAAGTGCATGAAGGAATATGTGGGGGGCACTCTGGAGGACGATCAATGGCGCACCGCATTATGTCTCAAGGGTATTGGTGGCCGCGAATGCAAAGGGACGCAAGGGCATATGTCCAAAAATGCGACCAGTGCCAGAGGTTCTCCCCTGCGATCAGGCAACCTGCGGGGGACTTACACCCCCTCACCAGCCCTTGGCCATTCGCCCAATGGGGGCTTGATTTGGTTGGACCTCTGCCTAAAGCTCCGGGAAACAAGAAGTTCCTCATCGTGGCCACAGATTACTTCACCAAATGGGTAGAAGCGGAGCCGTTGAGTCACATCCGAGACATAGACGCCAAAAAGTTCGTCTGGGAGAACATAGTCGTCAGATTTGGCATTCCTCGCGCACTGATATCGGATAACGGGACCCAGTTCACTGGCGGGCGCTTTAAGTCTTTCTGTGAGCATCTCGGGATCCGTAACTTCTACTCCACCCCTGCATACCCACAAGCCAATGGGCAGGCGGAGGCCACCAACAAGACAATTATCAACGGGATCAAGAAGAGGCTGGAGAGAGCCAAGGGAAAGTGGGCGACAGAGCTGTTAAACATTTTATGGGTGTACAGGACAACCCCTCGGTCATCAACGGGCGAAACCCCCTACTCCCTGGCGTACGGGATGGAGGCAATCATACCCCTCGAAGTAGGGCTTCCGACCATAAGGACCCAAGCTTTCGATGAAGGGGGGAATGATCATCAACTGGGATTGGATCTGGACCTACTGGAAGAAAGAAGGGAGGAAACCGCCTTGAAGATAACCAAGTATCAAGAGAAGATCTCCCAGCTATACAACAAGAGGGTCAAGACTCGAGAATTCCGGATAGGCGACCTGGTCCTCAGAAGGGTAACGGCCAATACCCGGGATCCAACAGAGGGAAAGATGGGACCTAACTGGGAAGGGCCTTACAAAGTAATATCAATCGGGGGCGCCGGGTCGTATGGATTAGAAGATATGAGTGGAAGACCTGTAATACGACCATGGAATGTTATGAATTTGAAGAAGTTTTACTTTTGAAGTACTCTCTCTCAAAGGACTCGCCAAACAAAAGACAAAGGGTATGGCCCTGGGGACAGAGTTCAAGGACTCTCGTCCCCGAAGTACATACAGGAGCAAGCCTCCTGCAAGGGTATGGCCCTGGGGACAGAGTTCAAGGACTCTCGTCCCCGAAGTACATACAGGAGCAAGCCTCCTGCAAGGGTATGGCCCTGGGGACAGAGTTCAAGGACTCTCGTCCCCGAAGTACATACAGGAGCAAGCCTCCTGCAAGGGTATGGCCCTGGGGACAGAGTTCAAGGACTCTCGTCCCCGAAGTACATACAGGAGCAAGCCTCCTGCAAGGGTATGGCCCTGGGGACAGAGTTCAAGGACTCTCGTCCCCGAAGTACATACAGGAGCAAGCCTCCTGCAAGGGTATGGCCCTGGGGACAGAGTTCAAGGACTCTCGTCCCCGAAGTACATACAGGAGCAAGCCTCCTGCAAGGGTATGGCCCTGGGGACAGAGTTCAAGGACTCTCGTCCCCGAAGTACATACAGGAGCAAGCCTCCTGCAAGGGTATGGCCCTGGGGACAGAGTTCAAGGACTCTCGTCCCCGAAGTACATACAGGAGCAAGCCTCCTGCAAGGGTATGGCCCTGGGGACAGAGTTCAAGGACTCTCGTCCCCGAAGTACATACAGGAGCAAGCCTCCTGCAAGGGTATGGCCCTGGGGACAGAGTTCAAGTACTCTCGTCCCCGAAGTACATACAGGAGCAAGCCTCCTGCAACGGCATGGCTCTGGGGACAAAGTGCAAGGACTACTGTCCCCAAGGCAAAAAATGGAAACGAGCATTCATAAAGAAATGGTCCTGAGAACAAACACAAGGCCCCAAGTCCCCAGAGTAGATACAAAGATCTCGCCTCCGGAACGGGCCAGCACGCCCCGAGGACAGTTCAAAGACACTTATGGTTTATTCTACACAGAAGTAAAGAAAAGCAGAACACTACTGTATACAGAAGAAGACAGAAAGATAAAAAGACTAGTTCATTTCCAAAAATAGGGGCTTTGCGTCCCCAAAAGCTACAAAAGAAAAAGCAAAAGGAGTACAAAAAAGGGGAAATAAAAGCAGCTTCATCGGGCTCCAGGCACCTCCAGAACTTCGGCCGAGGGCGAATCAGCAATAAAAGGTTGGGAAGCTTCTGGAGCGGGCAGGAGAAGAACTTCGTCAGCAGGAACAGCTGGAACAGCTTGAGCAGCTTGAGCTTCAGGGGCAAGGTCGGGCGGAGCGTCCTCGGACAAGTCCACTATCACCGTTTCGGGAGCATCAGCCGAGGTTTGCATCGGTGTAGGGGCTTCATCCTCGGCAGCAACCTGTGCTTCTGCCTGCTCCATCTCTGCCGAGGGCACATACTTGTGCACTTGGAAGAGAGGGGAGTCTGACGGGACTCCAGCAGCCTGGAGCGCCTCGTCCCACCCTTTCTTGAAGAACTCTTTGCTATTTTCTTCAAGAGCGGGGAGCACTTCATCGGCAAACTCCTCCAGAAGTTGTTGCTCCGACTTCCGGTTCAGCTCCTCGGCTCGGATCCTATCTAGCTCCTGGGTAAGGGCCAGGCAGCTTTCCTCGGAGCCCACTGCCCTCTCCTCCGCAGCCGAGAGCCGCTGCGTTTGCTCAGTAATTCTCCTCTCAGCATCGGCAAGTGCGGCACTTAGCTTCTCAGCGCCCAACTTGGCCGATTCAGCGTCCTTGAGGAGTTGCTCTATTTGGGCAGCCTGCCCCGCCAGGGTAGAATCCCTGGCAGCAACATCTTCCGTTGCCCGAGCAAGGGCAGCTTCCGCTTCAGCCTTCTGATCCTTGGCCCTCTGAAGGTCCATCCTGGACGCGTGGTACCGGCCAGCTATGATAGAAATCTGCTGGGCAGCCTGTAAAAGAAGGAAAGAATGTTAAAACACAAAAGTAGAAAACAAGAGTGAAGGGATCGAAACGGGAATAAACTCACCACCAGGGAGTTCTGGATCATGGAGCGGAACAACACGTTGGTTGATCGCCCCCGATGAGCCTCCATGTCAGCCTCAAAATGCAATGTCTCACTCACTGCATAGGCGACATGGGGATCCTGCAGAATGGAATCATCGACCCTGATCACTCGGTTCATGTGATCAGTAGCCCGAGGATTCCACACCGCGGCCTCCACTGTGGATGGGAGGGAAGGAGTAGCTGTTGTTGTTGCTGCTGCTGCTGTTGTCGGGGCTGCTGTAGTTGCTGCTGTTGTCGAGTTTGCTGCTGCGGTTGCTGCGGTTGTGAGGGAGTAGAGGGTAATCCACGATCCCTCCCGCTTTGCTGCTGAGCGGGAGGCACCCTGGGTCCTCGGCTGAGGCCATCGTGCCGATGCTTCACCCTCCTCTCCTCCTCCACCTGAGGGTCCCGATCTCGCACCTAACCCGATCAGGAACCCTTGATGAGGGGGCAGAGCTGGTTCCTGCCGGAGTACCGCCGGCCGTCCCTCGACCTCTCCCGGCCGCGAGGGATTGCCTCTGCCTAAGAAACCCCAAATTAATGCGAGGGGCGTTGGACATCGCTTCCTCGAGAGCGTCTTCGGCGTCCAAAGATTGGAGAATTTGAAAATCGGGCCACAAGTCGCCTCCCGAAGTCCCCACCTCGGCGTCCGAAGGAGCAACGTCCTCTCTGACCCCGACTTCCTCAGCAACTCCCTCTACCTCTCCCTCTGAAGCCCGATCCGGGTCTTCCTCCAAGTTCTGCTCGACCTCTAGCCTCGCCGCCTGATCAAAGAGCTCTGACCACTGCGAAGGCTCGAAAGGTTGAGGGAGCTGTGAGAACTTCTTATACCCGGGGGTATAGTGCAGCAAATTATGGGCAGCTCGGCCAAAACCGTCGGCACCCGTGAAACTCCAAACCGTTGTTAAGTCGCCAAAATTGACCAGCGACCGAGGGAGTGGAGCTGTTTCCCGAGAAGGAATACCTGCACAACAAAAAAGATTGTCATAAACATGAGAAGTCCCAAGAAACGAATAAAAATACCCAAAGGAACCGACGTACTTGTCGTTCTCCATTCCCGAGGGCAAAACAGGTCATTGTACTCGGGACCGACACCCCTCTCCCAACATCCCTTGAAGATCAAGATGTCGTCCTTGTACCCCTTGTCCGAGTCAGGAAGGTGGGTTACAAGGTACATAGAGGGGTCCCTGGCTTTGAGGTAAAAATGTTGGTGGGGCATGACTCTTAGGAGAGAGTAACAGAAAAGGAGGTCGTTGAGCCCAATATTCACCCCGAGGCGCCTATTGAGCTCTAGGACCCCCATAATTATCCGAAAGACGTTGAGGCAGCATTGCCCGGGGAAGAGACGGAAGCGAGACAGGAACTGAAGAAGCAGGGGGGGTAAAGGAAACCTAATGCCACCCTCTATGATGGCCTTGGTATAGAAAGGCATGGCATCCGTGGCCCCGAAGGTAGGAGAGTACAACAAAGGGTTAAAATCCACTACGTCCACGCTCGGAGGGATGCCATACTTCGCCCTAAACCTATTGATCTGTGCCTCGCCCGTCACCTTGTATTTCCCTGACCCCGAGGGACCAGCCGATGGATTCTCGGGAACAGGGCGACGACGAGGCATCTCTAAAAAGAAAGGGGAGGAAAAGGTGTTCTCTGTTGAAAACCCGAGGAAGTTCCCCGAGGGTTTAAATCGAGACGTACCGACCGGATGACACCACTGTTCAGTCGGAAAACAAGAAGGCTAGGGGGACGATAAAGAAGAAGGTTGCGAAACTCACCAGAAGATGTCGAAAACGGAGTTTTTCAGGAAAAACTTTGAAAATAACTCGCACCGGAAGGATCAGGAGTCAACAATGGGTTTTACTGACTGAGGTTTTAAGAGAAGATGCTGTCGACGATGGCTGAGGAAAACAAAAAACTCCGGCGAGCAGATCGGAAAAGGCGTATTCTGGGTCAGAGATCGGAATGGCAAAATGATAGAAACCGGAGAAGAACCCCCTTTATATAGGGGGGAAACTGTCATCATTGGGCGGGAGAACCAAAAACAGCGCATTTAATGCGCACGACATCCCAAGACGGGGAAAGCTGCTCGAGGCCATAATGAAGGACGGATGGCAGTTGGAAAAACCCTTCGTCTCCTGACAACGCGTGTCCTCGGTGTCAGAAGATCGAAGGCTGGGGGGCAGTTGATGGGACTCTTCTGAAAAGCCCTAAGATGATGACACGTGTCCTCGGGATATTTTGGAACAGTGTTGCCCGGATGTAAGCACCATCGGCGAAGAGCGCCCTTTACCCCGAGGTACCTCTCATGTAGGATCACACATTCGGTATATTATACAAACAAACACGTGTCCTCGGTCAGACGTGTACCTCGGGGACACACCACCCCTTGGTCCCGAGGTGAGCCTTTCCTCGGCGCCGAGGGTCACTCCATCCTGGACGCTTCCTCTACTCCCGGATAAAGCTACTGACATACTGGACATCAGCCTATGCCAGTATGGGTTATTCATCATGACCTCTTCTTACACAAGTAATGTCAGAATGTGCTGGAATACCGACGTAACGGCCAATAAGGGATGGACGCGTGGCAAATAATGTCACATCCGAAGTAGACAAACTGCGTGCCGTTGCTGACACGCGACTTGGGAAAGCAAACAATTAATTGCACCCTTCTGTTGACGAGACCGCATTCAATGCGGTAAGGTTCGGATATGAAAGGCAATAAATGCTCCTATTACAGAGCATTTATTGCATCCTTCCCGACAGGAGCATATTGTACCGTCGGCGTCCCGACAGACTCAGCATTGATTGTTCGGGACCCCGAGCAATCAATTAGAGAAGACATTCCTCATCAAATGATTACACACGCTACCTGTGCCTGATGATTACCTACTGACCACACTGACAGCAATCATGATCTTCTAAGGTATAAATACCCCTCCCAAAAGACAAAGCGGGTATGCAATCACAAACTCTCTACTACAAAATATCGTTCTCAGTGTTTTCTCCTTCCTCTCTCTCATTCAAAGACTGACTAGACCGTCGGAGGGGACACGCCGGAAAACACTCCGGCGCCCTTCTAACTTGTTCTCTTTTGTCCCAGGAAATACCTTTCGCACGTACAGGATCGTTCCTCCTTTCCCAGGATCGTAAGCTGTTTCGAGCAGTGTGCTTGGCCACTCAATCGGCTCACCCAGAGTTCACCAGGGGAGAGATCTGTTCCCAATATTTTATATATATCGTGCAGGATCAAGCCCGCACAATTATCTTTTTGGAGATTTAGATTATCTATAATATTTATTTATTTTTAGTATTTTTGGATCATCTACTATTAATTAATGAATAAAGGATTTACTTGGATATAATGAGTACCATGCATGATCTGTAAATAAGAGAAATTGAAAAAAAAATGTATCAGTAACGTATCACTTTCCTTATAGAGAAGGAAGACAAAGGAAGAAATCAGTTTAAGGGTCAAGTGAAGGCGGACCAATCGGCCCACTTGTAAAGGGCCTAGTCCAGGCCAGATAGGGGCTATCGGTCCAAGGACGGTCAACAGCTTGCGTTGGATGGGTCAAAAACGGATCATAATTGATTTTTCGATTTTAGGGAGGTCAACCTCTTTCAAATATACAACATGGATTCTGGTAATGCAATGTAATTGGACTCTCATGTCGATCCGAATGAATCATTCTTTGAATGGAGGTAAATCTTTACCTGCTAGGCAAGAGGATAGCAAGTTACAAATTCTGTCTCGGTAGGACGTGTATTTTTATTACTATGAAATTCATAAATGAAGTATTTAATGGTGGTCGGTACCTCCCTAAAAACTTAATAGGATAAAAGTACACTTTTAAAAATTATTGGGATAGAAGTACATCTACTAAAAAAAAATCATAAATGTCATTTTATCTCTACCATAAATAGTGCATACTTAATTGAATGTAAGATTTCCAAAACTAAAATGTGAGAATTTCAATATTTTTTTTAATAGTTGTGTATCATTTGAATTTTGAAATTTTATTTATATATATGTATGTGTATATATAATAACATATATATTTGTCTACTTAAAAAGTTGTACCTAAAATGAAACTCGAAAAATTATCATGCAAACAATGACACCAAAGAGAGACACAAGATAATAACAATAAGGGTTCAATCAATGACATCATGTAATGCTCCCTTGATAATGTCCAAGTAGTGTTAGTAAAGAGTGACAATAATAAATTAACTATAAATGATGATAATATATATTTGTTCACTCAAAAAATTACACCAAAAGAGGGACTCAAAAAATTGATGTGCAAATAGTGTCACCAAAGATAGACACGAGATAATGGCAATGGGGGTCCAATCAATGACATCATGTAATGCTCTCTTAATAGTGTTCAAGTAATGTCAGTAAAGAGTGACAACTAAATTATTATTTGATGTTATTATTTTTTTATTTAACCTATTACTATACACACACACACACACATATATATATATGAAATTTTAAAATTCAAATGATACACAAATATCAAAAGAAATCTAAGTTTTACATTCTAATATTTAGATATTGAAAATATAAATGTTGTTAATTAGGTATGCACTATTATGGTAGGGGATTATAAAATATATTTTAGAAAGAATTTAAAAATGTTTATTTATGGACAACTATTTGATGAAAAAAATGATTTTAAGGAGAATAAGTTTGGAGGTGGTATTTAAAGTCAAATAAGTTTTAAAAAGATAATCACATCTCATTATCTCTATTTTATAATCTAATATATATATATATATATAATTTTATGAAAATTATAGTATTTATTGATTGAAAATTAACATTAATTTAAGTCTCCTTTCAAATTTGAATCCTGTGGGTGCATTTAGGTAGTGGGTTAAGGTGGGTCAAGAGCCATGAGGATAACTTAACAATGAAGTGAGTCTCATATATTCATTGTTTGGCAACTGAAAAATGAGGGAGGTTTATGAATTCCGGGTCAAACCTTGACCCGGATGCTACAGTAGAAAAGTATCCGGTGTACATGGGTTAACTGTAACCCTCCCCCTGGGTTACAATCCCACCCACCAGGTTAAGTAGGTAAAAAGACAGGCTTACCCCTCTCTCTTTCTTAGACATTTTGCTACACCCTACCGACAAATCCTTCACTTTTGTTCAAGCCTCCAAGCAGCTCAACTCCAAGCAGGTCACTGGCGATTGTAATCGAGGTAAGCTTCTTCTCATCGACTCTCTGCATATCTACCTCTCTTCACTCTCATTGACTGTCTCTCAGTCTCTCACTGACTTCGTCTCTCCGTCGATCTCTTACTCAGAACAGATCGTCTTGCGACTGCTGGACCAGCTGATCTGCGCCTCTCTCCACCTTCAAGACATCGTTCCAGGTAAGGTATGTTCTCTACTCCCTCTCCCCCTCGCTATAACCTGTAGCCAGTCTGCGGATAAAGGTTTCTTCTGATGAATTTTTTTTTTTCACTTGCTGTAAAATATGTCTTCTTTTTTTCTTGTGCTTTTGAGTTCAGATCCTACAACGGTGTGTTTCCTTTAAGCTTCTCTCTCTCTCTCTGTCCGTAGCAAATGCGAACAGATCTGGTTCGCTGAGGTATACCCAGATCTGGTTCGTTCGTCTTTGGGCGAACCTATAAAAATGACTCCATGAAATGCTTTGATTCCACGACCTTAATTGGGCAGATCTGGTTCATGAATCTGGACTGCGTGGTCAAATTTTCTTGTAGCTTTTGATGACCTTTTGATATAAGTGGTTAGGTTTGATAAGTCAGTGGTTGGTTAATTGAGTACTGAGAAAGAATGCATGCTTATTTTGGTTTTGTAGAGGAATTTCTGCGATTGTTTTGGTGCTCACTTTCCACATTTCGTATGATTTATTGGATTTACATAGTTAACCCACTGGTTTCACTCCCCCAACCATCTTTTTCTAGACCCCCAAAAAAAAATGAAATGCTTTGATTCCCACTCTAAAACTTGGAAATATTAATTTTTCCTAAATGAATTGCTGCAATGTGGTCCTATGAGTTTGGAAGAACAGTGAACGAAATGGGTAATTTTTCACCCAGAGATCCATATCTGCTTCTGTTTCATCCTTTATTGATTCTGAAATTGTTCATGTATATGTTGAGGCAAACATGGAAGCTTAGAATATTAAAAATAATGTAAATTATCTTGAAAAAAAATGCAGAAAATAGTGTATGTCCAACTATTTTTTCTTCTGCTTAGCTTAAAGTGTGTTCATAGTACCATGCCCATGTTCAACTGTGTTCTATCTTGTTGCAATGGAAAGTAGTATCTGTACACTCCTTTCTTGTTCTATGCCCTGAGTGATCTGATGTATGGATTCTTTGCTTTGAACTGTAGAACTTAGATGCATTTTGAATAAATTCCATGTAAACGTTCATAAACCTTCATTATAGTTCGTGATAGCATAACTAGGAAAATGTTGAACCTTTTGGTGAGGACCATACAATGAATTATATATTCGGTTTTGCTTTGTCTTACTGTTGAGTGGTTGTTTGCTTTGGTGTTGTTTATGAGAATGGACTCTGATCACAAGAAGGCTATGGTGTTTGATGATAAGGGTTGAGGGGTTGTATCCTCTGCTCTGCTTGCTGCTGCTGTGCAGAGTGTTGAAGATATGTTGTACTGGGGGAGGTCCAGGAGCTGAACTGTGATCAGCAGAATGCTTCTGCAACAGGTCCAGTCTGCCTGTGTTCTGATCAAAGGAACTGGAGCTGAGCTGTGAGGACCAGAAATACAGTTACTGTATAGGAATTTTAAACTGTTTTGTCTGATATTTGGTAACAGAATTCTGTAACAGAATTTCTGTTTTTTTGCTAAAACAGTTTTTCTGTTTTTTGATTCTTGTAATTCTTGAGATTTATTCAATAAATTTCTCTTTAAAAAAACGAAAAAAAGTGTTCCAAGTTCATCTTCCCCACAAGGATCTCCTGTTTTAGTCAAGTGCAGAGATGTAAACCAAAATATTGTGAAAACTAGTAATGTCACAGTAAGTGGTAGCCTAATATAGAGAACTTGGATTTTGTGATTTGGTGGTATCCTTGTCTGACCACATGAATTTGAGAAGAAATGGTGTGCAGTCATGCAGGCTATTTATTTACCAGAATTTGTTTTGGCTACCTTCATTGTTTTATATGTTGCTTTAATGATGAATGGAATCTGCATGACATTTCCAACTCTGATTTGTTGTAAACATTCAAAAGATTTTGCATGTTTCTCTCAGTTTAATTTTTTTTGTCTTAGAGACTATTTTTATATTTTCATTGTTTTGGTTGTTTTATGATATTGTTTTAAGGCATGGTTGTTTGTCTTTCTCCCATTGTAATCAATTTTTAAGTAATGAAATAAAGTGTTGATTTGTTTGAAAAAAAAATTATATATTTAACTTTCCTTATTTTTATATGTTTTTATGTATATGTGGAAATTGTATTTAACTTTCACTTTCGTCCAAGCAGCTCAGCTCCAAGGTCTCAGGCGATCGTCGCCTGCAATCGAGGTAAGCTTCTTTTCATCGACTCTCTGCATATTTACCTTTCTTCACCCTCAATGAGACATATATACAGGGAGGTCAAATGGCGTTGAGCTAATTTTCTTGCCTCATTTGCTGTCCAAACTGAAGCAGATACTGATTTTTCAACATTAGAGCATTCTGCCATTGTCTGGCAGGCTGCTTCTATGGTCGCAAGACTTTTATTTCTTTGATTGCTATGGTTTTAGGGTATGCTGACTTTTTACGGGTTTCCCTCTTTCTCATTTGGCTGTGGATTGCATTAGATATCTAGCACTCTGTTAATTTTTGTTTATTATGGTGATTTTAGGTCAGATTTATGCAGTTCATTATCAGTAATATGCTTCATTGTTGTGGTTTTATGAAAGAGCAATATTGGAGTAATTTTTGAATTATTTATTATTTTTGGTTTGCTTGCTTATAGTCCTCACTCTCCATTTCTCTTTTTGTGTTTGTTGTTTTAAAAAAAAATTCTTGGTTTTTGAGCATATTTGCTAGATTTGTTGGCACACCTGAAGTTCTTGAGATATTTTTTACAATTGAGAGGGAAATAGCGCAGATCGAGAGGTCAGTTCAATTTAATTGACAAACAACTGCAGCAGCAGAGGCAGAAGGTGAAGATGAAAGAATATTTAACTGTATTAATTTATGCCTTTTGACTTCATTAGTTTTTAATGATGAGCCTTTATTAAGCATAGGTTTTATTTGTGATAACGTAGTTTGTTTAGATTGAATTTCAGAGGTATAAATGAAAATATGAAATCTATTTTTTCCTGTTAGAGTGTAACAGAATTTCTGTTCTATAACAGAAAATCTGTTTTTTCCTGTAACAGTTTTCTGTTTTTTTGTTCTTAAATAGAATTTTCTGTTTTTTGGTCTTTTTGATGACAAAGGTTGATGGGAGTGTTTGGTTGGTTTCAGCCTTGTGTTACATATATGGATGCTCTGCTACAGCTTTGCTTGCGTGACATAGGAAAGATGTTGGAATGGAGGGTTGTATGCTGCTAAGGATGAAATCTGTTCTTTTGTTATGTTTTGAAGGATTAAAGCCATCTTTTGGCTTTGTTGTGTCTTGTAAAAATTTGCTTCTTGTAAATTTTGAAGTATATCAATAAAATTTGCTGTTAAAAAAAAATCATGCATTTTGGTTTATTTTCTTTAATATTCATATAATTTGATTGCATCAAGCGGTATTCCCACTAGTTAGGTGTAATCCAATTTTAAATCAATAAAATTCCCAGTATAATGTTGCTTGATGTTATTCTCTTTTTTCTTTTTTTTTAAAGAAAAGAAAATTTTTTTTTCCTGAATCAATGAATTACAAGAATCAAAGAATAAAAATTTTAAAATTCAAAATACAGGAGATGGCTTTAATCCTTCAAAAGGATTAGGCCATTTAAAACTATTCTCCAAAACTCCAGCTCCTGCACCATCCACACCAGCACCTCCTTGCAGTATTAAGCAGAGCTATTACCTCCACCAGCAATCAGCAGGAGCCTTAGAGAGCCCCGCCTCCTCTACAACTTCTCAACTTCAGACAGCCCAGCAAACACAGCCACAGCCACATCCTACCACTCAGCATCACAGAAGATCAGCAAAAGCATAGCAGACATCACAGTATTCATAGCTGCAAAACCAAAAAAAAAAGTGTTGAGTTTTTTGGAAAAAAATGAAATAAAGTGTTGATTTGTTTAGAAAAATAAAATACAAAATATATATATATATATATATATATATATATATATATATATATATATATATATATATATATATATATATATATATATATATATATATATATATATATATATATATATATATATATATATATATATTTTTAACTTTTCTTATTTTATATTTTTATGTATATGTGGAAAATGTAGAATTTTATTAGGCTTGGATGGGTAAACCAAATATAAGATAGGATTGGTTTGAATTGAATTGGAATGGATAGAGTCATGAGTAGAATAAAAAATTATGATAAAATTATTTGTGTAATCTATGGAGCTCACTGAATTGTACATTTGTTTCCCAAACAAATGTTAGGATTGAATATAACCTTGGGTTAGGGTTTTAAAATAGACGAGTGAATTTGGCTCGGATGGATTAGAATATAAAAAAAAGTGAAAATTGGGGGTAAGTCCCCTTAGATGGACTTGTTTGGAGATAAGTTCGGTAAAGAAACTTATTTGATTATAAGTCCATTTTTTGACAAGTTTACTGTTGTACCCTTATTTTTTAGAAAAACATAAACGACATCCAATTTGCCGTCTCTTTCTCAGATGGTAAAACCCTCTATTTCTCTCACTGTAAACCAAAACTTCCCTTTCTTTCAAGCCTTGAAATCCGGCAATATTCATCAAATCTTCCATAAATTTCTTCCCTGAAAACCAATAACTGTCATTACCCAAACCAATCCTATTCAAATTTCAAAAAAGTTACATACCATAAAAGCAAAATTTGAATATACTCTTAAAGTTTAATTTGGACTCTATTGAATAAGTTATCGTTGTTGTCTCTGCATTCAAATCATCATCAACAATCTTTGGGATTCATAAAAAGATTGAAAGGTATGTGATTTTAGATGAATGCTAATGTATATTTTTGGGTATTAGAAAACTCATTGCCTGATGTGTCGTTCTTACTGTCATTTGAGTTTTTTTTTAATTTTTTTTAATTTTTGCATTAATAACATTAAAATTAAGATGGATTGTTACTATAATAAAAGTGTTATGTATTTTGTTTTTGTCATTCTTTTTGATGTGTTTGACAGTTGAAATTCGTTAGTTGTGTTTTTGTCAAATATATGAGATTACTATGTGAAGAGTTGAATAAATTTATCTCATAATTTAAATATCTTGATGTTATTGATCGGTGTTGAGTGTCCTAATTCAAGCATTGACAGTGTGCTACAATTGAGAATTTTTAAATTTTAAATTTTAGAATTGTATGTTTACTATAACCATTTGAAATTTGATATTATTATGAATACAATATAGCAATTGGGATGAAACTATTCATGTTTGTGTTACTAATTTAATGTGCTATATATTTACATGTGAACATTTTTTTGTTGTTTTATGCCTTGTTCAAGACATTCAAAAACCATTGTTTTAAAGTAACATGAAATATATCATGTTACTCTATGTTAATATGAAAAATTAATTTCTTAATTTCAATGGATTGATGTGCTTAAGTACTATAGATGTTACTATGAAAATGATGTTACTGCACGTGTGTTACTGATCACAACCTTTGGTTTTTACTTTTAATGCACAATCTGTTGGTTACGAAAAAGAAAATATCACAAGTTTCCTCAAAAAAATATTCAAGTTGCTTTTAAACACTGTTATTTACATTCCAAAAATTATAACTTTGGGACTCAATGGATTTCCAATGGAAACAATTGTATAATGAAAAATGTAGTTACTGAATTAAAAGTCTATTATATAATTACATGTGTAAAATTTTTGTTGTTTTCTTCGTTGTTTAAGAAATTTGAAAACCATTGGTTCAAGAGTACATTGAACCTTTTAATGTTACTATGTGATAACTGAAAAATTGAATTTATATTTCCAATGTATGCTTGTGCTTTGGGTACTGTGGATGGTACTGACAAATTGATGTTATTATAGACATATTACTGATCAACTCCCTTTTTGGTTTTTACTTTTAATGCACTATATGTTGTTTATGAAGAGTTCAGGGGTTGATGTTTGATTTTAAATGTAAAAAAGGAACACAATGAATTTGTAATGAAATTGTGTATTGAAAATGATGTTATTGAATTGTGTGTGTTTTGATGTTACTAACCTGATGTTACTATATTTACATAATGTAATTTGGTGGAATTGTTAATGTTACTTTTGCACAAAATTTTTCACAATTAGTTTATATCCATTATGCTTGGTATCATGCTACTATATTATATATGTTACTATTGTGTATGTTACCATATGTTGTGTGTTATTATTTTGTATCATTATACTATATGTTTGTGTAGGATATTGATATTATAATTGTCCAATATATTTATATTAATATTACAATGTTGTGCTACAGGTTGATGACAATTACAGAAAATAAAAAAAAAATTGAAATTAGCACAATTTAACGTTCTACGAATACATATAGTGACTACATTCATAAACCATAGGAATGCATGAACTGTTAAAGACTACGAGACAAGATCAAGATTGAAAAAAAGATACCAAAAAAATAAAAATTGGTGATGTTGTAAAGCTATTCATTCTTTAGCTACTCGTAAGCTCGATTAGAAGTTGGTTGTAATTGTTTATTGATTGGTACTTAGTTTAAATGGAGTATTCAAACATGTAGAATTGTGGTTTGGATGTTACACCTTGATATTAAATTGATATGTTGATGTAAGTTTGGGAATTTGTTTGTAATAGAATGTTTGGAAAACAAAGGAAATTCTGTCTAATTTTTAAGTGCAATAGTAACTCAAACAGTAACATGTTAAAAAATGTTCCAACTAACATAACCATTCAATTTTAGAATGCTAAAATTGTGTTGTATGTGGAATTGATATGTTAAAATCCATTGTAATTATTCATTATCAAGTGAATTTGTAATATTATTGCACGATTGGTTACTGTATGTAATAATCATTAAATAGTAACCTTGGCAATAACATCATTAGTAACACAGAGTCTCGCAACTGCTTCTATCACCTTCAAACCACCTGCCAAACACAAAAACTTGTTATTCAAAAGTATAACATACTAAAATTGAATAAAAATTCGAATTTGAATTTGAATTGATAAAGAAAACTTGTGATATGAATTAATTCCTCAATTAGGTTTCTATATATAGCTAGCAAAGTATATACATTCCATATATTCTTTATTTAATTATTAGGATTTTTAATGAAAAATGATTTCTATATATAACTCAAACTAAGATTTCTATATATACTTTAAAGATTTAACCTATTTTTCTATAATTTGACAAAATTAATACCGTTAGAGGTAATATTGAGATTTAAAAAAAATGGACTTAAGTACCTACATATAAATTTTAACACGGACTTAGATTCCAATAATTTTTCTTATTAGACTTATCTCCAAACAAATCCACATAAGAGGACCGACTTCCAAATTTTCCAAAAAAAACAATTTTTATCCTATCCTACCCCGTTACCCAAACACGCCCTGTCTGTCTGGCTAAGCCCGTGGATTTTCCCGAGAAAATTGCCCAAAACCGTGAATTTTTCAACGAAAATAGCCCAAAGGTGGTCATAGATCCTCAGAACAACGGTAAATCACGTTTATGTGTTATCAATTTTTAACTTTCTCTTGATGAGTAATTGAGTTTCCATGGAAATGAATTCTCTGTGTGTTCCACTAAAACCGTAATCTCCTACTAATTTTCAACGGAACACAAAGACAAGAAAATTCAATTCCTTAATCTTTTAATGTGAAATCTATTACATATAGAACTCTAGTTTTGAGTTGTCAAATCTAAAACCACTTCTCTGGATTCACTGAAAGAACTTGTTGAGATTTGTATTGTTTCTGTGTGTGTGTGTGTGTGTTGGTTGAATTTGATGCAGTATGGAGCTTTTATCAGTGTAGAATTACCTGGGTATGTATGTTTTTTGAAAGGTTCTGTTTCTCTTTTTGATAGCCGATTCCAAATGAAATATAGGATACTATAGATAGTAGAAAGTAGAAGATTTAGTTGTGGGACGAGGCTTTATAGATCATAGTGGAACACGATGATTGTATGTTTTCCTGCTTCATGGATCCGTTTTCTTGCACTTATGATTTATCTTGTGTTAATTTGCGCGCATGTTTAAGCTCAATGTATCTTTTGAATTTGATGTTTTTGAGTAGGAGCACTAATTTAAAGAATAGGCTGTCATCAGATCTATTGAGCTGAAGGCATCATCACTTCAATCTGATATCTGGTTGGTAATAAATGGGTACATCAGAAGCAGTTCTACATGTTCTATCAGGGGCAGCGCCTCCGTTACATTATATGGGTTCATGTTTTGAGAAGTCAAATTCATTGCTTTTCTCTACAAACCATGTAAATAGTAGAATGGAAAAAGATTATGCATGTACCCGAATTAAGTATTCAAGGACTCTTCGAAGTTGCAAAAGGTTCTATGCAATTCATAGTGTAGATAGTATTTACCGCAGAGGGAACCTAAATGGCCGGGAGGAGTCTTCTAGTTGCAAATGCCGACAGACTGAAAATATTAGTGAGTCAATTGCTGAAGAAGGAAATGGAAAGTGGATTAATGGAATCTCCAATGTTGCAGATGTTCAAAACTTCGAGGCTGCTCGACCATTGAAAAATGAAAATGGAGGCCTCGTATCTAGTAGGGATTTGGCTACAGCTGGAACAACTAGCAAGACACTTCGTGAGGTTGGCATAGATTCCATTGAGGACGAAGCATGGAACCTGTTACGAGCATCCATGGTTTATTATTGTGGTAATCCTGTTGGAACGATTGCTGCTAATGATTCAAGTGACTCCAACACTCTTAACTATGATCAAGTCTTCATCCGTGACTTCATACCTTCTGGAATAGCTTTCCTTTTGAAAGGAGAGTATGATATTGTACGGAACTTCATTCTTCACACCCTTCAGTTGCAGGTAATATCACACCTACAGTCTGAAAACCCGTTTAACCATAACATACTGGTCTGCATCATTTACACCATTTTTGACTTAAGTTCACAGTAACAAGTCACTGATGACTTTGAATTGGAAAGCAATCTGACTTTTCATAAACTATGCCTAAAATAAATTATTCTTTTCTGTCCAAATAGTTTTTCCACTTTCTGTGTTCAAAGTGAAGCTTTATATTCAGCATAGAGATTATACTTGCATCTCCCCAAATACTTCTCTTGCGTGTCACCACCTGATCTTTCATGTCTCGCGTAACTACAGTATTTGTGGATAATGCGCTTTATAGTCTTGAATTCCCTGGAGCAATGTGCTATCTATCCTTTCATATACTTTACTAGATTTTTTGAAAAAAAAATGAGGTCTTTCTTCTTCCTTGGAGTATTTCTATCGATTTTGTAATTTTTTACCGCCTTCTAAAGATTTTGAGAACCATTGAGATAAATAATCTAGAAAAAGGGAAGTTCACACTGTAACACTCCCTTGGAAGCATGGATTTTACTTGTTTGCATCATGTACTTGGTAAAAATGATGTATACATACCTTAAAAAAAATTAATGTTGTACTATCTTTATGTTTTCCTCTCAGTAACAATCTTTTTTTGTCTTGACAGAGTTGGGAGAAAACGATTGATTGCCATAGTCCTGGTCAAGGATTAATGCCTGCCAGCTTCAAGGTGCGCACTGTTCCACTTGATGGTGATGAATCTGCAACTGAAGAGGTGTTAGATCCTGACTTTGGTGAGGCAGCAATTGGTCGTGTTGCGCCAGTTGATTCTGGTAAGTTAATTGTTCTGTTCCGTTAGGTATGTAGTACGAAATATGTGGTCTGAATATTCATTGTACCGATACCTCATAGAATTTGTATTTCAGGATTGTGGTGGATTATACTGTTACGGGCGTATGGGAAATGCTCTGGAGACCTTTCTGTGCAGGAGAGGGTTGACGTGCAAACTGGAATTAAGATGATTCTGAAGCTATGTCTTACTGATGGTTTTGATATGTTTCCAACTTTGTTGGTAACAGATGGTTCTTGCATGATAGATCGCCGCATGGGAATTCATGGTCATCCCCTGGAAATTCAGGTTATACTCATCTGTAACTTTGGGTTTATATGTATTTACACACATATGTAAATATCTGGTATGCCACTAATTTTCAAATATATGTTCAAAGAAAATTTCATTATAGCCTATAAGTCGTCTATAATAGTGTAGTAAGAAATCTATTCATTTACTGTAGTACTCTGGGAGATTGGGACCACAAATCTGCAGTTGTCTAACTAGACAGACTTGCAGACAATGCAGGTTTGTAGGGATTTCGTGTTTGGTTCCATCTCTGACTCAGATTAAAATGACAACTTTGCCATTGCTCTTTCAAAAAGAACTCCCTGTACCTATCTTCCGTCCTCTCGTCTCAACCCCCTCGTCATTTTCGATGTGGATAGTTTTTTACTAGTTGAATTGGAGGAGGAAACACATGGGCTTTGTTTATATAGAGATTTAACCCTTTTTTGTGATGCGATGGATTCATTTACGATCCCATGACAATCCGCTTTTTATCTGAACATCAACTGCCATAGCAAACATCGATTTCCATGGACGTATACTAATTGAGTAACGTACCGAGAGAAGGGATAACATGAAGTGGTTAGATAGCCATAGTACATGGCTTTGCTTAAGCCTTTGTCCTGTGAGACACCCTCCACCAAACACACACCCCGCAAAAAAGAAGAAAGGGGGGGGGGGGGGTTATTTTCAGTCGGGGGGCAGTTACCTTATAAGCTAGAACCTATCATGCACGCCGAATGTTTGATTTGTAGGGAAGTGAAACCATTATAAAGCAAATATGCAGTCAAACCATACAGGAAGAAAATTATGAATCAGCTTTACATTGCAAAGGGTAGCAAACTTTTAGGTCAAATGGCATAAGCACTTGTCTCTTGTTTTATAAGAAGCTTGAAGATTATGGCCTACATTTTTTAGAACTTCTTTAACAAAGACAGATGGCTTAATTTATGATGTGATGTTGCATGTTCTTTCAGGCATTGTTCTATTCTGCCTTACTTTGTGCACGTGAGATGCTTGCTCCTGAGGAGGGATCAGTTGACCTTATCAGAGCACTTAACAATCGTCTAGTTGCATTGTCGTTCCACATCAGGGAGTACTACTGGATCGATATGAAAAAACTCAATGAAATCTACCGTTACAAGACAGAGGAATACTCATATGATGCAGTTAACAAGTTCAATATCTATCCAGATCAGATTCCTCCATGGTTGGTGGAATGGATGCCCAATAAAGGAGGCTACCTGATTGGAAACCTGCAGCCAGCTCACATGGACTTTCGTTTCTTTTCTCTAGGAAACTTATGGTCGATTATAAGTAGTCTTGCAACAACAGATCAGTCACATGCCATATTAGATCTTTTTGAAGCAAAGTGGGCAGATTTGGTGGCTGATATGCCACTGAAGATATGTTATCCTGCTCTCGAGGGACAGGAATGGCGGATCATTACAGGAAGTGATCCCAAGAACACGTAATGTCCTCATTTTTGTGTCTCTTAAGTGAATTTGATTTCTTAGTTTTATTATTTTTTTCCAGCCACCTATCTTTTGATGGTGCTTTTTGATACAGGCCATGGTCTTACCACAATGCAGGTTCTTGGCCCACTTTGCTCTGGCAGGTTAGTTTGATTTGTTTCAGGTTTAGTACGAGAGCTTAATTGCATGACACAGCTATTACTCGGAAAAACTCAATTTAATTGTTATGAAACTTTTTTATTGATCATTTATTACATTGGTGGTGTCAACTCAACATGTCAGGGATGAGCAACCAAAACCCATGGAACGAGGATTTAATTAAGACATGAGTGAAGCAACTGAAGTATAGCAACTTAAGTGTGAAATATAGGATGTAGAAAAGAATTATTAGTGCCCCCAAGGAGGCCTACGGGGTGACTGTCCGATCAAAACATACAAATATAAGAAAGAAAAAAGTGATGTCTTTTTTTTTTCTAGTCCAGCCGGCTTATGTATCCAAAGGCCGCTATTCCAGAAGATAGGATGCAATAGAGTAAGGCCTTAACCTATCCTATCCTATCTAGTTAGATCAATCAACTTTCAAATAGGCCCATCATGAGTATCTGGTTAGATCAATTAACTGTCAAATAGGCCAAACGTGAGTATCTGGTTAGATCAACTAACTGTCAAATATGCCCACATGATAACCTCAATACAATCATGTGGCCATTTTGATGTACAGAAATCGGGAGGATGATGACGTTGATAGTAGATTGCCTTTCAGATTCTAATTTTCCTCATCATCTTAGAACAAGTAGCGCTCATGGGACCTCTATATCTTTTAAATGAACTCAGATCTAATCTGGTTTCTTGAAAGAATCAAGAACCAGTTGTGGTTCAGGAAGCTGTCATGAGCAGAAGAGGAGAAGAGAAGAACCAGAAACGTACTGGATCTATCTCTCTCTTTCGAGAGAGAGAGAGAGAGAGAGAGAGAGAGAGAGAGAGAAAACTATACAGATGGATATATATACATTGTCGCATTCCATCTGACTATGGTGGTTTAAACATAAAAAGGGGTGGAAGAGTCTATCTCTCTCTCTCCGTGCAAGCAAGAAAACTATACAGATGGACATATATACATTGTGGCATTCAATCTGACTATGGTGGTTTAATCATAAAAAGAGGTGGAAGAGTCTATTTTGTATGTCTGTCAACAAAGTTAGGGTTTTCACTTCGGTCCAAAATCACATATGGTTATTTTTAGATTCTAAAAGTTTTAGAAGACAATATGTAACTAGGTCATACCACATGTAGTTAATCTGTAAGTAATGCATCTGGAGTTGACAGAAATATCTTTATATAATAAAACAAGTCTGCCTGTGTTTCTTTCAGCTTACTGTGGCAAGCATAAAGATGAAAAGACCCTGGATTGCTGAAAATGCTGTGAAGATTGCTGAGAGGCACATATCTAGAGACAAGTGGCCAGAGTATTATGACACTAAGCGAGCAAGATTTATTGGAAAACAGGCACGCCTATTTCAAACCTGGTCAATCGCAGGATATCTTGTGGCGAAGCTCCTCCTTGCCAACCCAAATGCAGCAAACATCCTGGTAAATTTAGAAGATTCAGAGCTTGTAAGTGCATTTTCTTGCATGCTCAGTGCTAATCCAAGGAGAAAGCGTTCCCGGAAGGGACTGAAACAGAGCTACATAATATGATTTTATGATGCAAAGCTTTGAGATGCCTTGTATATGTGAGAATCAGCTGATTTTCAAAGCAGCTTGCCATGGTGTTACTACGATGGAGAGAGTATACGTCACAATTCCCAATTAAAAGGAAGGTAATGAAGTGGGAGCATTGTACACGCCGGTTCAGTCTGGTATCATCATTTCTTTATTTTTTCCCTTTTGGTGTATTAAAATTTTCAGTTGATGTATAGATAAAATACTCCATAGTAACTTCAGAAATGGTAGTCAATGGCTTTTCTTCTGTATGGAGATACATATTTCTTTAATAGTCTACATATCTACACGCATTATGGACTTTAATGGAGGATCCAAAGTTATAGAATATAGCGGCCTGCGTTTTTCGCTCCTTGTCTCTCTAAATTCCTAACCATCTGCATAGAATGCTTGATGCATCCCAGCTGAGAAAAGAAAAATGAGCAGTAGGCATGTCAAAACTCTAGTAGTTGTTTGATGAAAAAGAAGCCTTTTTTTTTTATTGGGTTTTTGGTAGGGGAGGGGAGGGGGGGGGGGGGGGGGGGGGAGGAAGAAGCATTAACTATCTTTCACACTGAAAGATCCATTAGATCACATCTTCGTGTGCCTGAGCCAATTCTCTCTCCCTCACTTCCTCGGGTGGATGTTTGAGTTTTTGGTGGCTTAACCCTCACCCGGAATAGATGAACTCTCTCTCTCCAGGTTTTTTATTTTTGAGATTTGTAAAAGTGAGTTTGAACCCTAGACCCTTTCCCTTCTCTCTCTTAAGATGTTATGTCATTACTTAAACAACTGTGTTACAACCAGTGTTATCAGAACCGGACCAAACCAGCTGGTCGGACCGGTTCAACTGTGAACCGGAACTCTAATCGGTACGGTTCCTTAGTTGAATCGCTTAAGGAAGCAAACCAGCTAAAAATCGGCCGGAAAATTGGCCGGTTTTTAAAAATTAAATTACATAAATAAATTTTTTTTGTCCTAAATCAGTAAATAGTTAATTTTTTTTTAATCTTATTCTTGGAAAAATTATAAATGACACCCCTTCTTTTTCTTTATAATTTACTTGAACCTCTTTACTTTGCTTTAAAATACAATAACCCCCACTTTGTTACTTAATTTCATTAATTTTATGACAAATTTTATGTATTTTATACATATTTTATATTTTTTAGCTAAATTATTAAGTTTTATAATTATTATATATATTTTTTTATTTTTTTATTATATGACCGGTCCGACCAGTTGAGCTAATGGTTGAACCAGTGAACCATT
Organism: Ilex paraguariensis; assembly: GCA_963454935.2. Classification (NCBI taxonomy): domain Eukaryota; kingdom Viridiplantae; phylum Streptophyta; class Magnoliopsida; order Aquifoliales; family Aquifoliaceae; genus Ilex; species Ilex paraguariensis. The sequence goes on along the minus strand of CAUOFW020002458.1, from coordinate 315,537 downwards.
GACCTGATTTTTTTGCCGGTTCGATGACTAGTCCGGTTCTGATAACATTGATTACAACTGCTTTGGCATATGAACACAGTTTTTGCTTACATTGTCGAGGCCATAGTCTTTCAATAGCAACAACTATCCTTACAAGTAGAATCCAACTAATGGCTTGGAGGATTCCTCCCCAGAGTGCTTATAACATAATTGTTTTTTGGGGCAAGCAAGGCGCTTTTAAGACAACATCCTTTGATATTCATTGAGTGCTGATTTTTTCCAGATATATTGCTGGCCACACTTTTTTAATTCCTCATGCTTCTGTTTCACTATATATATATATATATATATATATATATATTGCATATATCCAGAGCTTAGTGAAATCTTTTATCAGTGCATGCTAGAGCAAAGCTTCTGTCGATTCGGAATTAACTACCACCAAACAATACTTAACATCGCTCGAAGAAAAAGCAACCAATAATTTTTGTAAAAAAAAAAAAAAAGAGAACGCTAATCAGTGGATCAATAGCTTCATCATATCTTGTTGGTAAATAAAAGTCAATTGTTTCAACAAAACAAGAGAAAAAAGGGGAAGAGAGAAAAGTAAAAAGGGGGGGGAGGGGGAGGGGGTGGGGGTGGACCCACTTGACATATGGTTTCCTCATATACCAACCAAGATGCAAAACATAGGGTAATATAACAATGTACGACCCAACTGAATGAAAAGTGCATACATATATTTTTCCATCGGGAATTTAAGTATCTCAAAGTTCTATTTGCTCAAAAGGACATCCCAATCAATGAATAATATCAGAAAAACAATAGGCCGCCACAGTGACCACAATGGGTTCACTATAGTTAGATGTGGGTTTGGCATGATGAACAAGGGATCTTTTAGCAGAAAACAATTTTCTATGCACAACAGAACAGTGGATCTGGTTCATCACTTTCAAGAGGGGCTAAGAATCCAAAAGGTGACTGTTCTCTGCCAAAATGCTTCCCAATAGCGACTCACAAGCATCTTCGAGTAAATCTAAAACCTGCCAACGAGATGGGATTTGCTTGTTATCATATCTTGTAAATAGTAAATAAGTTCCCAATGAAATTTGCTTAAGCTTCGCAACCACATTACACTGCACTTTAGATTTTTGCACTCCAGGTTGTGAATATGATCAAAAGAAACGCGTGGAAAGCAAAAAAAGGCAGAATACTGACAGAAGTAATCTTGATTTTTTATTTAGTAAATCAAAAAAATTAACAGAATCTATTTAGTAATTTGGAAATCTTATGATGGGAGGATTTATATCCATCATAGCACCGTTGTGCTTTGTAGCTCAATCTAGCATTTCTGGAGTTCATAAAAAACAAGAGAAGGGCCTAGAATTCTTTGTTTGAGATGTTGACAATAAAATGAAATATAAACATTGATGTTTAAAGTAAATAAGGTGCACAAGCTGAACGTATAGATTAAGTAGGGACTAGAGAAGCCACAAAAGCAGCATAAACAGACAGCAGCACAAGGCAAAGCAGAAAAAGTAATATGGCAAAAATTTAAGGCTCAACAAGGATGTTAAGAAGGCCAACTAGGAAAAAGAACCAGGTAGCACCGTAGCATGAAAATACCAAGGAACACAAATTTCAGAAGGTGTAAGGTGCACTGACATGGTGTAATTTGTTTAGCAGAGCCCAATATTATGTTGACTGAAGGGTAGTTTCTAATGAACTATGTCTAGTTTTTTATTTTTTTGGTGGGAGGGGAGGGGGGAGAGGGACATGATCCTTTGATCTCAAAAGGGCAAAGTCTTTACAAGGTAAAGAATACCATTGGACCAAAACCAACAAATGTTACTAGAGTGAGATCCAGATGATGTTTGGTTTAGCTACTCGTGAGGCATACAAGGATAAAACAAAGATCCCAATTAAAACAAACTTGCAAAGCACTCTAAGAAAGAGAGTGCATGGTGTTAAACATCCCAGGTTACTGCCTCTTAAACGACTTGTTCCAATCATATGCCACAACTGAATCACTAAAACCTTTCTCCTTCAAACGACCTTCTATTTAGAGACATAAAGGAGGATAAACATTCACATGTAGGCATTCTCTGTAACCTAGGCAACATGCATATGCATTAAGCCCTCAAATTATTCAGCATCACTATTAAACCATGGAAAAAGTACAAGATTTAAAGGAAAATTAACCAATGACTTACATAAAACTAGGAAAAACCTTTAGTGATATTCGCAAAACTAACACAGGAAATTTTTCGGTAAAATTATGCATTGAGACATGGTAAAGGGTAATGCTAAAAACCAATTCGTGTGTATATGCATATCCATATTCGTACACACATGCGTACACAGATACATGGTCCTTGTTCTCACTTTCCCTATAAGCATGATTATTGACTATTAGAATCCAAAATTAACAAACTTAAGGATATAGCCAAAGAAAATTATTACCCATCATACAGTAATGTTTGTCATAAATAAACAATAATACACTATAAAACATGTATTTTTTTGTCATATCCTTGTCATGTCTACGTGCTACTGTTTAACATTGGTTTTGCCGATACATCCATGGGAAGTGGGTGTTCCATGCTCAGGGGCTGCTAGATACATGAGTTCCTCATAATTGTTATGTTCATATGTTGTTCTAAAAGGTCTGTGTACATTTCGTCATGTAAGGTGATGCATCTTATAATTGTGAGGAAATCCTGACGAAAGCCAATATAGAGCCATGATGAAATGAGTTGAGTCGAGTTGTTGTATGATGTCAATCATGTCTCACCTCTTAAAACTTCCAAGAAAGCAGTTGTGAAAGTAAAAACTCATCAGGAACATTTCATATAAACATTTTTGGATTCCTTAGGTTTTCAAAATAACTAATATAATTTGTTCCGGATATCATATCTCATTCCAACAGAAAGAAGAATCAGTTATGCGTTACCTTTTCGAAGCCATGTGATCCACCATAGTAAGGATCTGGGACTTCGGTTTCATTATGCCTCTTACAATAGGAGCACATTAACCTAACCTGCATATTCAGTACCCAAATATAAGAGTAGCAATCCAAAATACACTATTACACTAACACTACTCAACCAACCTTCTTATGTGCATCAGCAGGTAAGGTCTCTCTATGACTCCACCTCTCAAAAGCCCCAAGTATATCCTCTACACACAATCAGGAAAATTCAAGAAAAGTAAACTAACAGCCAAACATAGACACAAATATGTCACTCACAAACAACCCCCCCCCCCAACACACACTCTCTCTCCCTCTCTCTCTCTCACAGACACACGCAAGCAAACAATAGTGGATGGGCATTTCACAGAGCACCATCCAATTCTATTCAACACACGCAGAACAAAAGGATGAAAAATATATATATTTCAATGCCGTAATTCGAGTATACCAACTCAAATCATCACACCTCTGTTTTGCTTGTCCATTGCAAGTATCAGATCGAAGTCTCTGAAATCCGACGGTTTTATTGGCCTTGATATCGAGGTTATCTCGACTCCACGCTTTTTAGAGGCAGCCCTCATTCTTGGGTCTGCTTCATTTCCCTTGAGGAAACACCACCACAAAACAACAATTCCAAGAAACTCAAATCAAATCACACCCCACAACTCTACATAATCATTGAAATCACGTATTAAAATCCCAAGACTTCACACACAAACACACACAGACAGAGATACCTCATGGTAATTGATGGTACCGGCAGAGTCAATGGTGAGCTTGGAATCAAGACCCTTTTTCTTGACCAAGTCTCTGAAGACACCTTCAGCAGCTGGGCTTCTACAGATATTGCCAAGGCACACAAAGAGGACTGAGAATGGTTTAGTCTGTGCCTCTGCCTCAGTCGCTGAAGCCATTAATGCTTTTCTTATTATGGGTCTAGCTCTGCGTGTTTGTCTCACTTGGTAGTTCGAATTTTTCAAAGACGGGTTTTGCTTTGGAGGAGGAAAGGAGAGAAAGAATGGGGATTCCAGAGAGAGAAGACGAGGGAGAGGGTAGTGGCAATATGGTAATTTTATAGTGGTTGCCAGTCTAGTGTACAATGGCCTCATATCTTTTCCTGTGTACCTGCAATAAGAATTTAGGCTGGTACAAGCTCCTGGTCCTGAAGAAATAAATATCAAGCTGTGTGTGCCAAAAAGATAGTTAAAGCAACTCCAACTACATTCTTCTGCATAAAATACTTAAATATTATTCTTTATTTTAGAAAGTCAATTTTTTATAAGTTCGTTCTAAGTACATTTTTTATTTTAATTAAATTTTAATAATTTAAATCAAAAGTATCATGTAGCATACCATGTCATCATCATATTGTTGACATGACACGATAGTGTGTTATGCCACATCATCAAAATTTAAACTTTATAATGATTATGGTCACATTTTTAACAATCATATTTTCAATGGTCGTATTTTTTTAACAACCATAACTAAAATGTATCATGAACAAATATATATATATATATATATATATTATCGTATGAAAAATTATAGATTGACGGACGAATGCAACATACTAATGAAACATTAAAAAGGTCCTCATATTATTGATTTGACGGCCGAAGGCAAATGAAAGAAAATTCATCGAAAAAATTGGGGGTTTGAGCAATTGTTTCATTCTTCGCATGTCCCACCAATAAAACAAAATGGGAATAAAAAACCTTAATTGATGGAGCACTGATGGAAGAATTGGAATGACCTTGGATGAATTGGACGCCACACCTGGGTGAGGATGAACCAAAATCTATCACCTTAGATTTTTGTCGACTCCAACAAAGAGAGAGACAGAGAGAAAGAGCTCCATACCTAAAGACGGTGAAGCCACAGCCAAAGAAGATGAAGACCATTTTTGGCGCAAAAGAACAAATACTAAGCCAAAATCTGCTCGCTACTCCTAACGAGTGAAAAATGGATTTGCTAAAATAACTAGTGGGATAAAGAGTGGATTGGAGAAAAATTTTGGAGATTGGCTTTTCAAAATAGTTAAGATTGGAGTTTTAGCTACTCTTGGCTACATTCCACTTTCAAGCACAACTTATTATTCTTTACCTATTCACCAAAAAAAAATCGTCTCAAACACGTGTTCATTACATTTCATCGTGATAATTTGTTATATCCAAGATTATCACTTTATTATGTAGATCAGATCCAATTGTGATCTAAATCAATTGAGAGTAAGAGTCAGTTTCGAATCCAGATAGCTTGATTTGTTTTACAAACCTACATACGAGTGAGTCTCAGGTTTCAAAATCAGTGGTAAGTATTTGGTACTCATTTTAACTGTCCACAATTGTTCTGCATTACATGTATACACCATATGCTATATCAATATGCTACATATCAGTTACAACAAGGATGAGAGATCTCCAGTTGAAAACGAAAATCAAACATCTTCCTTTTCTCACATCATACTTTCAAGGCTAAAACATCTCAAACTCTATATCCTCCCCTGTACCGTTGGGATCTTTCAGACACTTGGTACTCTCTTTATTCTGGGAAGCTGAATCTGAAGTGACATTCCCCATATCATAGAAGTTGGGCAGCTCCGGTGGTGTCGCACATCGTACCAAAGCCCAGTTCAGACCCTCGAAGAATGGGTGCTGTTTGATCTCAGCTGCCCCTTTTGCAGAACCTAATCTATTCTCGGGTTCCTTTTTCAGCAGCCGTCTGATCAAATCTCTTCCATGAGAACTAACTATAGGGCTTTCGGGGAACTTGAGACATTTTGACACCACGTTGGCCAGTGTATCCTCATTTCCTTGACCTTTAAAGGGTGTCTTGCCATATAAAAGCTCATAGAGAAAGATTCCAAAGGTCCACCAGTCCACTGCACTCCCATGACCTTCTCCTTTGATTATCTCTGGAGCCAAGTATTCGTGCGTTCCTACAAAGGAATTGGATCGTGCATTGGTTGGCTCGACTACAAGCTGAGGCAGTGGGCTAACTTGGGCAGCTAGTTCAGATTTAAGCTTTTTGGTTTTTGCTGCAGCAGAGAGAAACTTGGGGGTGAAGCAGGGGACTTGCCAGGATGGATGGAGGCAGAAAGGGTCTATGCAGCTAGATTCTGAGCATGGACTGGAAACCCTCTTTGGGGACTCAACAACAGGTGAAGATGATTGGAGCAATGTTGGATTCACAGCACATCTAAGTGACAAGTCAAAATCTGTAAGCATGATGTGACCATCTTCCCGAACCATTACATTTTCTGGTTTCAAGTCTCGGTAGACAACCCCGAGCATGTGTAAATACTCTAATGCGAGAAGAACTTCAGCAACGTAAAATCTACACAAATGGCATCATGAAATCAGACCATTTACCAAACAAGAAAAGAAAGAAAATCAGACACGCAAGGTCAAAAGGGGTCACATAAAATTGTGGATGACCAAATAAGTTGAATATATTTTTTGCCTTCCGAAAACAATTAAAACCACTTTACATGGTTGCTTGAAAATGTCTGTTAACTACCAGTGTTAAGCAACAACACAACTGGCCTATTGTTTCATCCATGTAGGACATGCCCAGTATGCAAAACGCAGACAAATGCAGAGTCCAATACCAAAAAATAAGTGAAATACTCATGCCAGAGAATGTGTTATTTCATGACCTGATATTGCCAAAACCCAAAATAAAGAATTTATAAACGTCAGCTAACTTGAAAGACTTCTCATTTTCAATTTCGCCCTAAATGATTATTATAAAGCCCATGATATCCTTTGATCTCTTAAGATTAACATTAAATTAATCTATGTTAATTAATTAACCATAATGCCAGCAGACACCTCTCTTGGTTACCATTGTAAGCCCATTGTATTCTATGGTTATTTTTCTCCATCACCAGCATCTTCAATGTCACCCAAATTCGATGTAACCCCGGTAAGGTCACATTTCTTGATTGGCAGTTCACTCTGAGAGTTATGTGCCAAGACCACATTGCTTTCAACATTTCCACAGTTAGGTTGTGTTCAAGGTAAAGATCCCTTAAGCCACGTTCTTGTTGGCTTCCCTAAATCTCAGCATATATTTTCATTGTTTTCACTAGCCTCATTACAGTTGAGATGGATGCTCCCAGCAGTTAAAGGCCAGGTAGCTATTCTCCCCAGCTGGACATAATTAGATCACAAATGATTCTTAGAGACATAATTTTCATATGTGCAACCAGAACTTTCTTGTTTCTGTGACGCTCTATCCGAGGAAGGAATTGCTCGGAATCTCGGATATTGAGCTTTTAAATTGTTCTGTTGTCAGATATGGGCCTACTCTGCTTTTGTCTGGGTTTTTATAATTCCATTTGCCTGTTTTGTTTGTATATTTACCATTAATTATCTGTAATGGTAGATAAATTTTCTCTCATTAGACCATGATTAAAAGCTTGTGTTTGTGGTATATTCATTTTATTTTCTGAATTTACATTTCATTTTACTTCTTGTAAATATTATTTTTTTTCTAAACTCAAGGATATTTTTGGACATCTGCAGGACCTATTTATTTCCATGGAGTCAGATGTCAAATATGCTAAAGAATTTTATTTATTCCATCACTGGTTGAGCCAGTTCTCATGAATCAAAATTTAAAAATAATTAGAAGTATTTACATTTGTAAATGCAATAAACTAATTCAGCTAGCAGCCAAACTATGCTTAAATTGAGTCATCCCAAAATTTGCCTTCAAAATTTTAAGAGTTTTAGATTCTCAAATTCTTTTTAGACTATTCTCAAATGAGTTTCAAATCAACTAGGTTGTTATCTGTGTCAATATTTGTTGATTGCACTTGGTTATCAATATGAATGGGGAGCATATTATTTATAACTTTGATTTAAGGGAATTGAAAAGGTTCAAAAGCACTTTAAAGATCTATAATATTCAATGTATTTGTACTACAATCACGTAACTGGGATAATGTATGGCTGTTGGCTTTTGGTCTTAATACGCGCATACTTCATTAATAATATTATAATGAAGGTAAGTCACTGAGCACCTAGGCAAATGCATATTATAACATAAGCACAAATAAGGTAGGCAATTTAGATGTCTTATGACAATCACAATTTTTCCGGAACTCAATTTCTGTTTATAGTGCATAGGTGCTGTTTGGTTGATGGGGAAAAGGTGTATTAATGGGTGGGATTGGGCAAAATAGTCCAGGAGACCACATAACCCATGTTTTATTCATTTATAAGCATGAAATATTAAACAATTTGACTTTCCTTGACCCAATTTGAATAGTACATATGTCAGTTTATATAAAGTATAAACCCACCGGAGGTGGTATTAAAAAGGGTCCAAATTATCACTATTGGGATTATTACCAAAATTACTAATTTGCCTTTGCATTAAATTAAACACTTCATTGGACGAAGAACATTATTGTCAAAAACACTACCATAATAACAAAAAGTACCATTAGGTTTTATGTCACATCGCGGGGTCCACATGTTTCTTTTATTCTTATACAATCCCAAGCTATGAAGTACGGATACTTCGTTGAGGTTGGCGTATCCGTATCGAATACGATACTTGTCGGATACATATCGGATACACTTTCTACGTATTCGATAATAATTAAATATTATGATACTTTATGGATACTTTTGTGATCGACCAACATATATAATTTTTGAGTTAAATTTTTAACATCTCTTTTCGAATTCGCATACCATATAATACATTAACAAAAATTCATATTACTTCAAAGGAACATGAGTGTTTCTTAAGTATTATCTACAATTACATGTCAAAAGAGCATAAAATAAAACTATTAAATTATAATCTTAGCAAAAATTACTTCTAAATACTAGATAAATATTAGTTTTGATTTCTTTAATTAATCACTTCACTTTGTGAATATACCATAGTGATACGATATATATTTTCTTGAAACTAAAAAAATTATTAATTTTTCTTATTGTGTGTTAAAGAACTAACTAAGTATTAAGTTGGTCGAAAATAATAAAAATATTAAATATATTTTATTATAGTCGTATCTTAGCCATACTTATATCCTACTTTTATAGATTTTGTCGTATCGTCGTATCCGTATCGTACCTGTATTTCGTATCTATATCCGTGTTTCATAGACCCCAAGTATGTGGGAGATAGTAAAAATATTTCATATTCATATCCAAACCTATCCCAGAAACCCAACTAGATGGGTTTGGATTGGTCTACCTAAACCAATTGAAATACCATTGAGTATTACATATAATTACTCGCTATAAAACAAAGCTTTCATTTTGTTATATTATGTATGTGAACATTTCAATCAAAATCCAATCTTGAACAAATAAACCTAAAAGTCCTATAACTACAAATGGTTCTCATGCAACGTATACACCAACTATTATAACTTAGAAATGTCCACAAAATAACGTGTTTCAGATGGGAAAAAAAAAAAGATACAGGCCCATAGACAGCACTCATCAGGGCAACCAATGGGCACTGCCAAATCATTCCTGTACTGGTGAACTTAGTGCATCAACTAATAGGTCGCACATGGGTTATCGAAGGTGGACCCTATTAGATGTTCAATTAGTCAGTAGAAACCGCAATTCAAGGTCCTGCAGAACCATAACAATGCAATATTTCCAGTCTCACCTTTTTGACTTTAAATTTACTAACCTAAGTGATACTTCTATACCCCTTCTGTTGATATCAATGATCTTTTAATTATTCAATAAAACCCTGTAGTTTTTAGAGACACAACATCACAGACGGTAAGGCCAATATCCCAATAGCAGCCTAGCATCTCTGATAGCAATTCTTACAAAAATAGCAGCTGTATGAACCCAAAATCGAATGCGGGAGCCCATTGGCTGTGGTCTAGTATGTAACAAGCAGATTTCTGCACCTCAAACTAGAACATATTAGATTCGAGAGCAAATTTTTTTTATCTAGCATGTGTGATATTCGTGCAAACTTCCTCAGCAGAACCACGGTCATCTGGAAAGTTCATCCTTCCATGATTCCATCCGCACTTCAAACGAAAACATATTAGATTCAAGTGATAATGTTTTTATCCAGAATGTGTGATATACGTGCCAACATCCTCAGCATATACCATGTTAACTTTTAAGGATCATCTGGTAAGTTCATCCTAATTTTTTCCTAAAAATTCTGCACGTTCAGTCTTAATAAACCCAGTCACATGACGAAATAGAGACCAGAAAGAGATGATAATTGTGTGGCATGGCTTAGCCAAATATACGTACAAGACAAAAGTAGTTCTACACTGACACAAAATGTTAAGACCACAATATACACAGGCAGGAGCAATTCATTAACAGGTTGCATGCATCTATCTTATTATGCAGTCCGTAATGTGTAAAGTATATTTCTCATGAACTCAAATGAACAATACACCAAATACTGGCAATAACGCATTGTGAAATGCTTACCTGGTTGCTTGTTCAGAGAAACTCTTGCCGGGTTGCTTCTGCCGCAGCACATGAAGATCTCCGCCTGGACAATATTCCGTAACCAAGCATGAGAATCTATCTGTTGTAAAATGGGCATAAAGGGTAGGGAGGAATGGATGATCCAGCATTTGCAGTATCTCTTTTTCAGTTTGAGCCCTTGACATTTTCCGCCTGCTAGCCAAAAAATCATTGTCCATAACTTTCAAAGCAAAAAGGCAGTTTGTGCCAATTAGCTCAGCAAGGTAGACAGTCCCAATGTCGCCACCACCAAGCTTCCTAAGCAGCTTAAAGTGTCTCAAGCCAAAGCTTTTGTGCTGGCTCTGAACACAGCAAATGGCTTCCCATCTCAAGTTTTTTGACATGTGAGGCCTGTAGCCACCGCGACTAGATCCACTTAGATTGCTTTCTTCACTAAAGCTTGTACTACTGCTATACTCACCAATGCTACTTTTTGAGCTTTGAGAGAACTCCCCCTTTTCTCTTGATCTGGAGCTTTCATCAGCTTTCGTAAGTACACTTCTAGTTTTGCTGCAACACCTTGAAGTGAGATCTGGTTTCCCAACACTAAAGTTTGCAGAAGTTGAACTGATTTCAATGCTTATGTTTGCACTCCTTGATGCAGGAGATGCTTTCTTTGTTTCTTCACTTAGATTCACCATAGCACTGTCAGGAGTACCGCAAACCACTGTACTAGTACTAGGACCCGAGTCATCATCGGCTCCTACATTACAGTGATTGGAACTACTGGTCACAGAAGTTAAAGCTTGTCTGATTTTCTTCTTCACAAAGCTCTTGTTCCCAAAAACAGGCTTAATTAAACGGGGGTTACTGCTTGCAGGTTTGATAACCTTATTTCCAGCAGTAGAGCCAGATGAATAAGATGCAGAATGCAACTTGAAGTTTTGCTCCTTGTCTTGCAGTACTGATTCAGTCAAAACTTCAACCGATGCAGGAAGAACCTCATCTAGCATTGGGAGCTTCTTGCTACAGTGAGTGGAAATTGAAGATTGTGTCGAAATTATCTGTCCGCACTGGCCCTGGTTCGTCTTTGAAATTTCACCACCAACTGTAGTTGGCAAGGGAACAATATCATCTTGTGGTAGTGTTATGGTTATTTTTGCTTCTCCTGTTGATGCATCTGCCAAAAGAGTAGAAGAACAAGCACTCTGGTTTGACGTTTCTACCGTGGAGACATGATGAGATTGAGGTACCCTTTCACACAAATCTGACATGCTACTTTCCGGAACAAGGGAGATCACCACATTCCCTTTACCTTCGTTAAGGGGATAACTAGAATCACTGGCCTCAACTACCACTGCCCTGTACAACCTCTTAATAGTTCCAGCTTCTGAGACTCCTGACAACCTAGAAGGTTTTGATGACCGCTTCATAGCAGCCATCTCTGACGCCTGAGAGATGCATAATCCTCTTAATGCCTGCTTCAAACTCACGGACTCTGAAATTCCAATACCCGACACTGGAGATGAACAATCTCTAATTGGTCTTTTCATGGCACTCTTCCGTAAAGCATCTTTAGCAACTTGACGAGAATTCCTGATGTCTATCGCCTCAAATAGTTTATTAATATCGTCCTCTATAGAACCCTTTGGTCCAGGCTTCACCATATGATGTCCATCAGTTTCATCCATTCTTGATTCAGAATCAAAATCTTCTACTGATTCGACTATTTCACTAGTTCCAGGCAAAGTATTCATCATTTTTCTGCTTCCAAGGTAAACCGAAGGTGGATGTGGTCCTAATGTTGTATACTAACCCATCTCTGGCAAAATCAGATAGAGAAACACAGAAATTGCAGAACCCGCTACACGTTTAGAGAAGCTATCTTCAGGCATATTAAATCCCAAAATTGAAGGATGTGCAGATATTCCTTGACTTTCTTCAAAATGCAGCATTCAAACCCTACAATAACCGACCAATTCCACACATATACAAGTCAACAACAGCATCATAATTCAACAAGAAACAATTATACTCACATTTCTTACTTTACGAAATGAGAAAATAAACATTTTCCATTCCTACCCTTTCTACTTAGGAACAAATAAATTTGGAGTTGACTCAATACTCAATCAAGTACGTAACCAAGTTTACCTACTTAAATACCCATGCTGCGCGGTAACTATAAGCCTAATGTAGTTCTGAGAAATTATGTTTAACCGACGCAGATATAACAGATAAAAAACTTAGAATTAATCCAAATCTTGCTAATTTCCCACTGATACCCAAAAAAAAATGATAAAATTTCACACCAGCACTGCTAGCTTATGTCAATCTAATAAATAAACAAACAAGATAATCTACTCCCACATATTTCTCCTACTGTTCATGAGGCAAATATTTGCATATTCATACAACATATATCAATTTGAAACAATTATCATATTTAATTAAAATGACAAAAACCAAAAAAAGGAATAAATCTGGCATATTTCCCATCAGATCATCTGGAGGATTTGCTCTTGCCGCCTCATATATTTAATTTAAACGAATTTTCAGAGTCGGTAAAAACTGATGAAATAACAAACCTAACCTCAGCATCATTTACCCCTTATATGATTTTATTTCTTCTAACTTATGTATCATCTATCACCCTCTGATTCCATTGCTAGAATCAAATGCTCAATGAATTGTCGATAAAAGAGATGACATAAGCCTATGTCAAAAAAAAAAAAAAAAAAAACCACTTAATTTTTTAAAGGCAAAAGGCAAAAAAATGACGGTATCCAAGATAAACGAGTTTGAATCAGCCCCAAAAAGCCACACTTTGTTTAGTATCAGAATCAAACGAAAAAAAGAACAACATCTGTACAAGAAGAGAAAAGGACAGATGCTTTGAACAGAAAGGACAACAAAACACCACAAAAGTTGGATCAATTTGAAAAACAAAGACAAGTACTTAATTAAACAAGTTCAAACATGCCCATAAATCTATGAAGAGAAATAAAGAATTTACCAGAACAAGATCAGAAAGAGCCATGAAAACCCAGTGTTATCTAGATTACAACAAGAACTAGGAATTTAGAGTGGGGAATTGGAGATTTGGGTGAACAGTTTGAAGATTTTTGGGGACACGAGAGAGTTGTTGGGTGGGTTTGAATGAAGAAAGAGAAAGAAAAGTTAGGAGTGGAAAAAATTTGCTACAAATCACGGGAAGTATCACTGTTGCTTTTCCTCTTCACCTGCTGAGGTCTTTCTTCTAAATTGGCGGAAAAAAAGTTGAAGTCTAGACGATGAGGTGGAGGACCAGAGCAAGCACAAAAAGCTTTACAACTGTGGGACTCTGTGTGTGTGTAAGAGAGAGAGAGAGAGAGAGACCGCCAAAGTAGTATTGAGATTGCTGGGGAAAAAACAAGTTACATGGGATTGATCGCATCTAAGTTTTGCGAGTTTTCGATATTTGCTCAGAATTGCACTTCGCATCTTTTAAAGATTATAATTTTTATATTATATTTTTAATATATTAAAAATATTATAATATGATATTATTGCAAGCTTCTGGTACTAATTACCTTAAAAATTATTCTATTGTCATCAATGAAATAAACAACGAAAATAAACGATATGACCATATTACAACAATTTTAATATATTGAGAAAATAATATGAGTAATTTAATCTTTACAGATACAATATAAATTTTTTTAAACTTTTAAGTGCAAAGCACAATTTATCCATAATGCTCCGTTTGATAGTAAGGATGAAAAGTAAGAAAAATACACTATCTATCTTTCGAAGAAGAAAAGTACGAATAATATATTTTATTTCTTTTGTGTTTAGTAAGATGAATGAAAAATAAAAATGATTAATTTTTTTATTTTACTTAGTAAGATGAAAAAAAATATTTTTTTTTTATTTTTTTTAAATGATTAATTTTTATCATTGTATTTTTATATGAAATTATATATATATATATATAGATATTAATGGATATATAGACAAATAAGATACATTTTAACACAAATAATTAATTTTTCATCTACTTCCCTTACAATTTTGGATGGATTGAATTTGGTGAGTTAGAAGAAAAATTCATTCATCCACTTTTCCATTCTTCCTATTTTCTTCTTCACCAAATATGATATTTTATCTATTTCTTCAACTCTCCATTCTTCCAACTTTTTATCTTTTCCTTTTTTTATCGTACCAAACGAAACATAAAAAAATCAAGTTTTATTTAAAAATTATGTCTAGTGATGCACAAAATTTATAATTTCTTTTATTATCACCTCCTATCTTACTCATTAAATTCTTCACCGCTATTCTCACCCCACCCCACTCCACCCTAACATTAATGAAAAAATATATGTTAATGTGCTGAATAGATTTAAAAAAAAAATTATATGTGAAGTAATTTTTAAAAAAATTAAATGTGCTGTAGTTAATAAAGATGGTAGAAGTGTTTTTACATCAAATACATGGAAGAATTTAATTCTAAAAGACTATTTCAATTATTCAAACGTATACGAATTTAGTATTTAGAGAGGAAAACTTCTTTAAACCACCTCTCACGAAATTTTATTGTTATATATATATATATATATATATATATATATATATATATATATATAAACCAGTATAAATTAAAATTATGTTTAAATAAAATGTTATTCAATTTGACATGTTTTGACTCAAATCTATCTTTATTTAGTATTTTTCTTCTTCTTTTTTTTTTGGGGGGGGGGTGGGGAGGGAGATAGTAACGAAAGTAAGGGTTCAATCTTACCATAAGTAGGACAATATTTTTTTCATCTTTTTTTTTTGGATTTAGTTGGTGAATAATATTGTAGTATTGATGGAGGAGGATCATGATCTTTTCATTCACGACTAGTAACATTGTGGTAGGTTTCGAATTTATAAAACCCATCTCTAACCAAATCCAACCATTTTTCACCTAAGTTGATGCCATCGGTTGATTGAAGAGAGAGAGAGAGAGACTTCAAGTGCCACCTAAGTCAGCTCCACAAGAGTATCGTGTGTGATTTGATTCAATCCTTTCAATTGTAGGGTTTTTTTTTTTTTTTTTTTTGGGGGGGGGGGTTAGGGGGGTTCAACCTAACGTCCAACTAAGTCAACAACTTAGGTCTTGATTTCCATTTTTTTTTTTTTTTGCACATAGACTAAACACCTCTAGTCAAAACTAGAGTCTCCAACACACCCCTAATCTTGTAATATACTTAAAAATATATATATATTTCATCGTGTTTATGATAATTTATTTTACGTCTTCTTTTTATTCTTAATAACGATATCAACGTGAATGACATAGCTTGTAGAGTGGCCCATCCTATAGAGCTCAACGGATTAGGGGTTCATATGTTCTATAAAAAGAGGAGGCATCAAATGTTATTTTGTTGGTTTATTGAGTTAAAAGTTGCATTTTAATCTAATATCTTCTCGATCTTTATATGCAATTTCCAAACTTACTGTAAGGTATAAGCTACCACATTAATTTTAAAGTCCTTCCTATCACCAAAAGGTCTTACTGAGTCTAATGTTTTTGTATTGGTTTTGGCTGCAACAGCAAAAATATTAAGAAGGGTTAATTGCACTAAAGGTCTTTAAAATAAATAGTTTGTCTTATTTTGGTCTTTAATGTTTTAATTATATCATTTTGATCCCTTAAATATTAAATATGTTTTTATATGATCCTTCAAGTAGACAATATCTAGATTGCAAACGATTGTTTATCATAAATTTGTAATAGCTAAATATGCTATCAAAAAAATAATTTTGATATCTCTTAAATAAAATTTGGGTATCTCTTGACAAAAAACATATTTAAGTATTTATCATACGACAAGTTTATGATAAAAAATCAGTAACAATTTGGACGTTGTCTGTCTGAGGGACCATATAGAAACATATTTAATAGTTCAGGGAGCAAAATAATACAATTAAAATATTGAAAACTAAAATAAGATAAATTTCATATTTTGAGAACCTCTAGTACAATTTAGTCTATTAAGAATATTCTCGATTTATGCATGAAATACCTGACACGATCGTACGAGATCATAATTCACCCAACACGATCATCCGGGGGTGAACAAGAATAGGGGATCATATGCGGGCGAAATTCCCACCAATGGCTGCGATTTTCGGTCAACTCCCTCCCCCTTTGTGGGGGTCCGAATCCCTACGAATGAATCGCAAAAATTAAGTTTACTCCGTAAGTGCAAACAAATTATGTGACCGCAATTGACAAAAAATTGAGGGGTACATGTAAATATTGAAAATTAGAATGAAATAGTAAAACAAATATATGTTATTTTATGATTTTATATAAAGTATGAACTTCCATACAATAAAATGACATAATAGAACTTATATTGCCGATCCCAAATAACCAACACAATACAAATTTAAGTTGAGTTTTGCTGTGTTAAATTTCAAGCTGCTCATCAATTTACCATAAAATATGGCAGAAAAGACACTACTGAAATATTTTATGTGGCATTTAATAAAGAGTAAATTATACATATAGCCCTTAAACTATGACGCTAGTGTCAATTAAGTTTTTTGAATTTTTTTTTTTTTGGGGTCAATTGAGCCATTGAACTCTTTAATTATGTTACTTGAGTCTTTCTATCTTCCTTCGTTAGATTTTCTAAAAGAAAATGGCGAAATGTGTCACTCGATCAGACACAAATGGTTAAAGTAAATTATACATATGGTCCTCAAATTATGACTATTGTATCAATTAAGTCTATAATTTTTTTTGTATCAATTGAGTCCATGAACTTTGTAATTGTGTCAATTGAGTTCTTTTGTGGTATATTGTCATGTGAGTGATACAGTAACGGAGATAGATAAAAAGATTCAATTGACACAATTAAAAAATTTAGGAGCTCAATTGACTTGAAAAATGTTTAAGAATTTAATTAATATAAAAGTCATAGTTTAAAAATCATTTGTAGTTTATTCTTTAATAAAATTTTGAAGCTCAAGAGATTTCTGCCTCAGCTCCAAAATCTGACACACCCAGGCTTTAAAGGTCTGTGGTGCTGTTCTGGGTTCCTATATGTTAGCACAGGTACATCTTGTTGTTGTGTTGGTTCAAGTCCCAATAGGTATATACATATTCTTGATATATATTTTCCAATTTCAGCAGTAATATTACTGCATATCCAATAATTATAAAGCAATGGGATTGTCTCTAATGCCCTTTGTGGGGAAGTTGGTGGCATAATGACAAGAGATTGACCACCAAGGTCCGGTGAGTGACGGTGGTCTTAAGGCAGCGAAATTCTTTTGATCGAAGAAACGTGATAAGACATATGCGGTGTTTCTTATGTTTCAACACCTAACTCAACAAGCAAGAAAAAGTTGAAATTTTGTACAGCCTAATGTCTGGGGTATGATATGTCCTATATGTTCAAGCTTTTCTGCTTAATAATTGACATTGGACTATAAATTTATGAACAGAAATTATGCATAATGGCTAATCTTGAGGGATGCAGACTGGTATTCATATACATTTAGACTTTCTGGCACATCTCCATGACCAAAAAAAAAAAAAACCTAAGACTACAATGAAAGAGTAAAAATCCACTAAAAATATTACAAGAACAGATCAAATTGCAACGACTGATGTGCCCTAAAAACGTAGGACACGTGGTCAAAATGGTCCGATTGATGTCTTCTGTGAGGTTAAGTATACGATCATATTGTCACAACTGACGTGTTGCTTAGAACCGGGCAAGTAGACTCAAAAAAAAAAAAAAAAACTCACTCCAAAATTTAAAAGAAATTAACAAGAAAAGGGAATGAGAAAAGCAACATGTCTCTCTTCTTTCCATGCTTTCTAGAGCAAAAGCATTATCATGATTCCTAAACTAAAAAGGAAGACTTTGTTGAATTAAATTCTTCTATGATTTAATGATGGAAACACTATGACAAAGCTTTAACAACAAAAGAGGCCAGAAAATCTAAGAGCAACTGTTGCTTTTTTTGCCTGGTTGCTGGAGTCTTGATTGAGTCTCCCATGACAGATACAGCAGTGATAATTTGGCATAATGTCACATTAAGAGATTGGGTAGGATGGGTTGTAAAATTTGAATATTGCATGGCCTATTCAACAAAAGTGGAAGTAGAGAGGCACCACCAGCGTTGTTATTATTTATTTCAAGAAAAAAAAATCTCACTATTTTTGGTGAACGTAGATTTTTTGTTCTCTTTTTAAGAATATGTCAGCAGTTACAATAAATCTTTACATTACTTTGAGCTCTACTGAGTAGTCTAAACTTTGGTAACACTTTTTGAAGTATTTTCTGTTGGAAAAATTGGATACAAATATAGTGAACGATAGGGTGAGACGCGGACTAGGTCGCTCTCTTAAGACGATTTGTGCCTCTTATGAAAGAATTACAGCGCAGAAGGTAGTAACGCGTCGTCCCCAGGATACAATCAGCCTATTAACTGTTACTTCACTCAGATTTGTACAATCGAATGAAGCAGAAGCTTCACACACACCTTTGAATATTACCCAAAAACTTATATTATAAGAAGATAGTTGATATGATATTGTATATCTCTATACTGAAAATACGTACATATATATACAAAAAATATATGTGTTTAATAGGCTATAATCTCTTCCGCTAGTCTCACCTTACGCACGTGAGAGTTTCAAGATTTCTCTTTTATTCAAAGGCGAGATAACATATATATATATATACACTCAAGTACCTTTGGATATTTAGTCGATATGGGATTGAGTTTCCACACATAAAAAACATTTTTTTAGTTAAAATATACTAACATTTTCTTTTAAGTAAATAAATAATTTTGTCAAGAAATGTGTTTTTTATTTCTATTTTATAAGAAATATCTATATGCATATTATCATATAAGTAGCATGCTTACATGTTTATGCATACGTGTCGTACTATAAATATGATTAATATTGTAGGAAAAAAGAAAACCTAGATACGAAAAAAATCAAAAACATAAAAATGCAAAACAAACACTGCGCAGAAAACATGCTTAAAACAACAAAAAAAAAACGTTTCATCAAAGGTACCTCATCAATGAAACTTCCATATTAACATTTAGTGTTTTTATTTTTGTTCTATTCATATGAATTCTCTCTCTCTCTCTCTCAACATGATTTCATCATCAATTCTTGCTGCATACCTATCTGCAGCCAGGATTTTCATGAAATCACTTTCTCTATATAATGGTATATAAATGACTTTCCCATTAGTAATGCAGGCATGTGCTGTGGTCTGTGGTAGAAAGACGGTGTTGGTGAAAATTTTTACCCTGCCGCAGACCTAAACTTAAAGTGGGATTATTTGAATAAACAAAGAAACTTACTGTGGCAATGATATCATAGCATGCAGTAAAAACATCTGTAAGATTTGAAAAAAAAAAAAAGTGTCAATATTTTTTTATTATTGTTGACCCTAAAAAGAAATTGTAATCATTCTTCATACAATATCATTTGGTTTTCCTAATGTATTCCATTTTATGCTTTTCAATTGATATGTAATTTTTTTGTGAATAACTAAATACGATTTTATAATTCTTTTTTTTTTTCCTACACAGATACTATCTCATGGGTCAAGTAAGGGGGAAGGTGTAAAACACATAAGTTGTAAGTTCGAGTCTCCAAAGTTACATGAAAGATAGATTTAATCGATACACGTAGTTTGCAGATGACTATATGTATCAAAGATTTGTCATAAAGCCATCAGTTTAACAGTTACGTGATTGAAATGATTTCCCCTCTACCCAAATAAAAAAGTTCAATCAACAAGCAATGATCGGATTATTCCATATGCGGGTAGGAAAGCAGAACGCCAGCGAAATCAATTTAAACAACTCAGAAAAGATTGAAAAAACAAAGGATCACACAAACATAATGTAAAAAATGTGGAAAGAACTTGTAGTCACTTAAAAAAAAAACTAGTGTCACACAAGCTTTTAAACATACATGGGTAAGAGGCCTCTAGGGTAATAGCTTAAACTTTTAAATTGGAGAACCTGGCTTACTATAGGCAAATAAAAATTCCTGCAGAATACTTGAATATTCGAAAGTAACATTCTCAAGTTTAAAAGAACAGTTTTCTCCAGAGTAGTAAATTCAAGTATATATCACCCCGTTTGAGAAATTTCCTTTTTCAATCATATATCCCCGTCGTTTGAGAAATTTCGTTTTTCAATCACAAGAAGGAGAAAATATTTAATGTAACAGTGACCCGAGAAGCCCACTACTGATGACGGACAATGAAATCTTCATGGTGATAATGGAAACATAGAGGTGTTGCACATAAGTCTGGAGGGTGTTTGGAGCATATGCTACTGGATTGAAAAATTCCTCTCAGACTGACTTGACATGTATACCCAGGCGGCTCCTTAAACCATCAACTTAGAAAAAAAAAAACACTTCCCAAGACAGAGGAAAAGGAAATTGGGAGCAAAATTTGTTTCTCGGCGTTTGTAGACATGAAAAAAAACTTGATATTTCTCACCTAATCAAACAGGAATTTGGATCCTTACGATTTGAAAAACACCTCATTTCTATCAAAGGGTGACTATTTGGACTTCAATCACCTACCGTTAAATCATTGGGCTCCACCAGCGGGTCTAACTTGTGGATCCCACCGTTAACCAACCAACCACCTATTGCTACACTACACCAACGCAAAGGAGAGACCAGGCAGCTTTTATGTCATGTAAGATCAATTGATTTAAGTGGAGTGACAATAATACCCACTTTATGACATTAATCATAAAATAGTTCAACAAGAAGTAAAGTGGAGAACAGCAGGTTTCCAGAATAAAGAGTTCAAGCATATGACTGAAAATAATAATGAAGTAATGGTTACTTATCCAGACATCATTTTTCGCTGTTAATATCACAGCTTTCTCAACAAATTGGGATGAGAACGGCTTGGAGATTACTTATTCGAGGTCTCAATTTCATGTCTCTGATCACAAGTCCTAGGGCGGTTATCAATTATTTTAGAAATAAATGGCTTTTTTTTGGTGACCCTTGATTTTGAATTGGATAACCTATAATTATTGATTAAAAATAATAAACTAAGAAAAATGTACTCATGGTGGTGACATTTTCATTAGCCTAAAAATAAAAATATATTATGGTACTCATGGATAAAAATTTCCTTCGGATTTATTGTTTCGGTCACCTAAAAAACGAAAACGTTTGATGTGTTTCAGAAATATTTTAAACCCATTCAAAAATATAATCAGAAAAAAAAAATAGAATTATTTTTTCAAAACATTGATCGAAACATATTAAAGTATCTTGAAATACATTGAAACAATTCTGAAAATACATTGAAATATCTATATAATAAAATAAGAGTGTGTCTGAATTTTATCTCAGTCATATTTTTCCCCTTAAAACCATCATCAATCACTTATCTTACCCATTATCCTTTTGTCAGACTCAAACGTCAAATTGCATCACTTATTTCTATCATATGTTTAATCAATTATATATTTCTTTCTTAAAAACATCACATCACTCATTTTTATCATATATTTAATATTTATTTAATTAATTTGTAGTTAATATATTTTAAAAAAATTAATATGATGGAATCGATTTTTTGGACGCTCGAATTTTATATTTTATCGTGCCTTCAAGCACGGGTTATGACTATTATAAAATATTTCACAATATTATGAAATATATCGAAATATTAAAATTTTAATTTCATTACTAATTCATTTTGATCTTTTTTAAAACAAAATTATTATTAATAATTCCATCATTTTCGAAACAAAAATTTAATCATAGAAGGTGTTTAGAAAGGTGGAATGTTACTAGAGAGTGACTACAGCACATATGTCACCTGATATGTGACGCCATGTGTGTTTCTTGTCAAAAAAAAAAAGTAAGGACAAACATAAGTCCAATCACTTACGGTCACATGGAAATTGAAAGGATTAGGTGAAGGACACAGGTGCTTGTGTCCTTTCTTTATGTTGTTAATGGTCAAGACACCAAGATTTGAGCAGAAGCTAACTAAAATTTGTGCATAATAGACAGACCTGAATATCTAGCTGTGGGATTAAAGTGGAGCAATGCTATCAAAACTTTTGATCTGACAATTACCCACGAAGTTTCCCAATTGAAAACGATGTTCAATCATAGATTTCTATAAGTTTAATGTTTATAATCGATAGAACATGAAACGATTCTCTTATCATATCATAATATATAGACACAAAATTGATCGATTCCAAGGACAAAGCCGATAGGGATATGCCCCGGTATGAGTAGGGCAAAAAGTGCATCTTGGTCAGGTAATGAGATGTGTCCACCATGGCACAACGGGTCACAAAAAAAAATGTTTCTACAGACATATCATATGAAATGTACCTAAAATATAAGAAAATTTGAATAAAATGTATGACCCTTACTAACGTAGATTTTTTGGCGTCAACCCAATGAGTATTAGGTACAATTCAATAAATACGCTACAGAGGTCATTAAATGTCGAGAGAACATGCTTTGAGTGTTCGGCTTCTGGGACAGGGCAATCCTTGTAAGACTACATCTTTAGGAAATGCCGACTGTTTGCGAGAAATATGGCTCCCTAATAATTAATCTTATGAAAGTTCCCTCAGTCAACTTGATGAGACTCTTATGTTGTCACATCATTTTTTAAAAAATATAAATAGTTCAATGAATTGAGTATCAGGTACGCATTCGTAAACAATTCAATACAATAAAAATTTTACCTCGTTTTTGAGCAGTTACTGACTTAAGCATCGAAAATGATACCAAATCACTCAATCTCCACCATAGTACAATTATCTCAAACTATTACATGAATTCACTCATGCAACTTTCAACTACTTAATACAATATTATTAATTTTATTTATTCGAGATTGAAATAATAAGTACGAAGCACAACAAAGGCGGAGTTATTATTGATTCTAGTATTCATACGTTAATAGAGGATACTGGAAAATGTGAATTGGACATAACTCAACCATTAACATAATACGCCAGGTTCTAGTAATTAAATTGAAACACATAACCTTTTGGTTGTCGGCTGTCGGCCGAACTTTTTGATCCAGATCCGTAAATACTCCATAGTATTAGTGACACATTTGACTGAGGGTTCAAAGAGTCGTGAGTTTTCACTCATGGGGCCAGCAAGGTTGGTGTCCATTGTAGTGATTGTTAAACTACCGACTCATCTAAAAACTTTCAAACTTTAGAGTATATGTAAATATACACCAACAACATGTTCATTGCTCCATAATGCAATAACATGGATGAATGATCCAAAAAAGGGCACATATGCAAGAGAGTGTTAGATTAATACGCTCCTCCCTCTCAGTTTAAACTTTTAGTATAGATGGTGATTCACAATAGTTAGAGACCACTGGCATTTTCGAAATGCATTAATTCTCTTTCCTCCTAAACTTTATTTTCCATTTCCCATTTTTAAGCATTGCCTAAATCAAAGAGAGCCCTGCTTGATAGTGGAACTACTTATTAGCCTTGTGCCCCACCCCGTTGTTTTTACCCATTTTAATTTACACAAGTAAATCTTATATGCACAACACATAAGTGGTTCATTTTGTGCCATGAATAAAGAAATTTCAAAAAGAAAAAACCCATTACAAGTTACAAAAATTATAATCACTACGTTCGAAACTAATCTTTAAGATTGTTTTTTATTTGAGTCGGAATTCCCATTTGTTTGGCTCTAATATTTCTCATCGCAATCAAATTTGAATGCGAGTCAATTTGAGTTTAGATCATTTTTATTTTCGATTTTGAGTTTTGAGTTTACATCCTAGTTCCTTTAATAAATCTATTAATCTTATCATTCCCTTTATGACAAAATCTTTCTAATACTCTTTTTGCATATACTGCATTGTTCTTATGATAGTTATTCACTTTTTCTTTTCTTAACATGTGAAAAGCTCTTCTAATATATGTATGTAGCTGGGTATAAAACTACTTTGTTGTTTTGATTTCCTTTGCCTTTTTCAGATAGTCTTTCACTTCATGTGAATAAACAGAGATATACTAATGATCAAAGATATGGGAAAATGGTGTTTTACTTCACCACACAAGCTCTCTTTCCCTGTACACCCCTCCCCCTCCCCCAAGCACACACACCCACGCATATATGCACATGTATATCATGGATGACCTACTTGTCAATTTCATATCTTCAATAAATTTAGGTCGTGTTGAGTAACTTGCTACGACAATTAGGCATCACATATATATAAAACTAGACTATTTAAAATTCACAATATTTAATTTGAGTTGAATTTGAATTTGAGCATTTTGGCCCGATTGATCTTAAACTCGATTAGAGACAAATTGGAACTGGGCCGAGTTTAGGCAAACCTAAGACACACACCAACCCAATTGACACGCCAGAGGCCTCACCTCTTAACTAGTAGATTTGAGGCTCGAAGTCAGAGTAGAGTTGTTTATGTGGTGACAAAATGTTAGTACTTAACAGATCTAAGACCTAAATTCAATCCCTACAAGATGTTTAGCGACACACATCTCCTTTTTCAGTAAGGAAAAAAAAAAAGATGCATTGTTATGTGTATATGTATAGGTATGTGTGTGTGTGTGTGTATACCTTTATATGTATCAAATTTTGAAGAGTAATATATTACTCTCGGCCACATGAAGTTGAAACACCATTCACAACTTACCAAGCTCCTGTTGCATTAAATTGGGACAGATTTCTTTATAATGTATCCTACTTTTCATTTACACAAGTAGTAAAAATTCATTTTTGTTGAAGCCCATTGCATAGCTGATCCATAAGAATTGTCTTACATAGTAGGCAGTCTTACATAGTAGGCATAAGTTCAATCTAAATATTCTTTGAAAAAATTTGTATTCACATAAAACTTCTCGTCTACAATGAACTCTATAAGAGGTAAGTGTTAATCAAGTTTCTAAACTCGAACTTATAACATATCATTTACAAGAGTGAAAACTTGTCATCATTTTATATCCAATCACTATAAAATACTCTTCCCATGAGTAAATAACTTGAATTCGAGTGCAACAATAGAAACAGTGCCAATCTTTGGCAAAAATAAAATTGAAAGATCGGGAATCAAAAAAAGATTACATGTCAACGGGCTTTTGGTTTAATAATATTCTTATTTGGTGAAGGTTTTACCTTCTCGAGATCAATGATTCAAGTCACTCTCCCAAAAAAAAAAAAGAACCACATCAAAATTAGAAAACATAAAAGAGTCAATTTTATCTTATGCATTTGGTTTACAAAAAGTTTTAATTAACTGAGTCTTATCTCATATTTCCCAAAAAAAAAAATACGTGATTGAAATAATTTTTATTATGAAAACATAATTTAAAAAAAAAAAAAAAACAGAAACAGACCCACCAAAACACAGGTTTAGTAAACTAGCCCCAAGAAAATAAAGAAATCAATCAGCCCAATATTTCCCAAATTCACGCAGTCTAATGACCTAGAGCCACCACGTGGCCCAAGCCCAGCCCAATATAATAATACTCTTCTCTCGATCCCCGAGGCCTCTCTCTTCCTCTCGTCCTTTAAAACCTTCAAATTTTTTTCTCTCTCTTCTCAGTACACACCACCACAAAGTACAGACATGGAACCATGGCTAGACGATCTCTCCGACGACCTCCAAAGCATGAGCTTCAACTCCACCAACACCAACACCACCACAACAACCACCGACATCAACCGCTCCACTTCCTCCGGCTCCGAAACCACCTGGACGGCCATTTCCTCCTCCACCCACTACGGCCCACCCATCACCAATAAACCCCACACCACCCCCTCCGGCGACCCCTGCTGGGACTCTATCCGCCGAGCCAAATCTACCTCCCCTTCCAACCCTCTCTCCCTCTCCGACCTCCGCTTCCTCTGTCGCCTCGGCTCCGGCGACATCGGCTCCGTCTACTTAGCCGAACTCAAATCGGCCGAGACCACCGGAGCATTGTTCGCCGCCAAGGTCATGGACAAGAAGGAACTTGCGAGCCGTAATAAGGAGGGAAGATCGAGGACAGAGAGGGAAATTCTCGAGATGTTGGACCACCCATTTTTGCCCACGCTTTATGCGACCTTAGAGTCCCCTAAATGGTCGTGTCTTCTGACGGAGTTTTGTCCCGGCGGCGACCTCCATGTTCTCCGGCAACGTCAGCCATGTAAACGCTTCCCTGAATCTGCCGTCAGGTGCGCAGTTTAGCATTCTTGAGCAGGCGCATTTTAGTATTTAAAATCATTAATTTTCATGGCTAATTTACGTGGATTTGATTCGGTGTGGCGGAAGTACATGCGTAATTTTTGCTCTTTCTTTTTCAAATTTCTTGTGATTTAAAAAAAATAATAAAAATTACTGTGATAGTGATGTATCGTTCCTGATGTGTTTGGGTCCACAACCTGCAACACTGTTGGGGTATCAAGTTTGTGGGGACTACTTAGTTGGCAACTGTCTAACTGAGTGAATCGGGTTTACGGTGTTTTCTGTAGTCTGTCGTACACTGGATAATTTTTTTTTGTGTGGCGGAAACTAGAAAATAAACGGCGTAGGATTATGGATCGTGATCGCACGTGCTCGTGTCCACGTAAGTTTGTCAGTGTGTCTCTCTCTAAAGTCAAAGTCTGCAAGTACTTTGATGTTCCTTCATAGTATTTGTCTCGCCAATGGGCTCTTGACAAGTCATTAACATTGGCAGTAAGATTACGATAATGCCACTGTTCTCATGTGCATTAAACATAAAATTATAACAAAAAATTATACGTAAAATTTGTATTAGCAATTAAAAATTATGTGTGATTAGTGAAGGTAGTGAAATCTTTTGACCCATATTTGCAATTATTTAGTAGCAATTATGCGAGATCAATCACTGTTTGTTGTGTTAAATCACCGCTTTGATTGCTCACAGTTGGGCGTTTATAGTTGGCCCACTACGAAATTATTTAGTAGTTGCCCTTGAGCAGTAGCAAGGGGCATTTTAGTCACAAAATTTGTAAAATTTTCTACTCTACGTAAAATCCATTAATTTTTGCGGTTGACTTGGGTTTCTTTATTTAGTGTCATGTCATTTGGGTCCCAATAAAAACTCAAAATAATATTCTATCGTGTCATTTGGAAATTTAAGGTGGTGGGGGTGTAATTTTCTATATGTAATATCTTTAACTTATTTCTGGCTGGCCCCCCCCCCCCCCCCCCCCCATTGATTCTCCTTGTGACAATTATGCCATTATTGAGGTTGGGTACATAGTGAGAATGACAATGGAACTAAACCAAAAGCATCAAGAATTCATGAAGTAGTAGATCCCATTTGTCTAACCAAATTTGGGAAGGATTTGTAAGTTAGAACACAACATAAGAGATCCAAATTTGTCTTATAAATGTTGGAATAGGCCAGTTCAATTATGTACCATTTGATTACATTTTTGTGAGTATTATTTTATTTTTTCAAAATGTTTTTAAATAGTGTTTCTTGTTATTTTTCTTTATTGAGTTATCACTTTTGTAAAGTAGTAATCAAACTTTTTACTTCTTTTCATGATTGTTTTCTGCTTGAAAAAGCTCCTTAAAAACAGTTACCAGACAGCAACATATCCTGTAATTTATTTACTGGAATGTTTATAGCTCGAATGGAAAGATTTTAGAGATGTAATATTGTGAGATTATAAGTTCAACATCAAATAATCCAATGTGCGTGGTTGCAAGTCGTTGTAGATGTTGATGTTTGTATTGTAATCACTAGTCCAAAATACACATAGTTGAGACTATTGTCTGTTATAACCAGAATGAACGGAGAACCACAAGTTGTAGGGATCACAAGTGTCTTTTGAAATTGTTGTTATGTGTATCTTAACTGTCTCACATGTCAAGGAATACAAGTCACTTGTCTTATACATGTAATTTTAGTCTCCTATTTACTCTGTCAATCATTTTATATATATCTGCTAACCAAGGCAGGTAACACATTTCCTTGATGCAGTGACATTAGTACACCTACATAAACCTGGTGTATCAGCTTTATGTTGTACCGAATCCAAAACAAATGGGAAAAAAAAAAAACGTGCCCAATGCATAAGCTTCCTGCTTATAGCGTGGTATTGGAGGGCTTGATAGTAGACATTTTTAATGCAATTTTTGGATTGAGTAATTCTCAGACTCGACACCACGATCTTAGTTACTTTGGCGGATGAGCATGTGCTTTTAGCTTCTTTCGACTCAAAGAAAGAAAAGAAAAGATAAGATAAATATTCATCAGAATATGCCAAAACATGCAGCAAAAAGGGCAAGGAACCCCCTTTTTTCTTTTTTAAAACCTAGGTATTGGTATATTTTGCTTCATTGCATGGGTATATTTTATAGGGTCCTAGACATCCCACAATATGAAAGTTCACTCACCAGGAAACATATTGGTCCCCTCACTATATGATGCCACACCTGGTAGAGTAAGAAACAAAGTTGTCTCTTTATACTTTATTTTATCTTTTGTTTGTTGGTTTAGAAGTACAACTTGCATAGATTAGTTGCATAATAATTTGATTCATGAGTGGAAGCATGATGTAAGAATCCCTTAGTGAAATTATAAATGACAGTGATACGAGTAGGTCCACATGCACCAAGGTGTGACTTAATCTTGTGGGACCTCAATTATTTTCCTGCATAGGGGCAGATCTGTAATTTTACTCCCACATGTTATCATCAATTATCTCTTAGACTAAAGTCCTGGAGTCATGGTAAAATGCTATATTGATCTTGATTGATTTCACTTGGCGTGGCCAATTTGAGCAAGTAGCCAATATAACAATCAGTCAACTTGCTGCTTTTTTTTCAGGTTCTATGCATCAGAGGTTGTGGTAGCTCTAGAGTATGTCCACATGATGGGAATCGTCTATCGTGATCTCAAGCCTGAAAACGTGTTAGTTCGATCGGATGGCCATATCATGCTCACTGATTTTGACCTCTCGTTGAAATGTGACAACTCTACATCTACGCCAGCTCAGATATTCTCAGAGCAAAATCCACCAAGTGCACCACCACCTAATGAGTACCATCTCGATCCACCACCCTTTACGTCTTCATCGTGCATTCTTCCCAATTGTATTGTCCCTGCAGTGTCATGCTTCCACCCTAGACGCAAGCGAAAGAAGAAGTCGAGTCATCATGGTGGTCCTGAATTCGTGGCCGAGCCCATTGATGTCCGGTCAATGTCATTCGTGGGGACTCACGAGTATTTGGCGCCAGAAATTGTGTCCGGTGAGGGCCATGGTAGTGCTGTGGATTGGTGGACATTGGGGATCTTCATATTTGAACTATTTTACGGTGTCACACCCTTTAGAGGAATGGATAATGAGCTAACCCTAGCTAATATTGTTGCTCGAGCCCTCGAGTTCCCTAAGGAACCCGCCATACCACCCATGGCTAAGGATCTGATTTCGCAACTATTGGTCAAAGATCCGGCGAGGCGAATGGGGTCCACAATGGGTGCCTCAGCAATCAAGCACCATCCATTCTTTCAAGCAGTGAATTGGGCACTTTTGAGATGCACATCCCCACCGTTCATTCCTACCCCATTCAGCCGAAATGTTTTATCAGATGAAAGCTGTCCAGAGACTCCAGTGGACTATTACTAGTGCCTATAATAGGGGGTCAACAAGGAAAGCTTCCGATACTTATACGGTGGGTTTATAGTGGAAAATTTTCTAAAGCAAGATCACTTTACTCTTGTTTGCCGACACTGTGGCAGCCATTGATGCATGATGCTTCATATGTAAATTTTTTGAATCTATTTTGGGGTGGAAAATGTTGAAAATACCTGGTTTTCACCAATTTGGCAATAGATTATGGGCTATAGTATAACGCTGAGTTTTTGGATATGGTTAATGAAAGTTCGGGTCAGTGTAAAATTATGTATAATTTTGGAGTTTACACTTCAATCTATCACAATTGCACCATGAGAATTAAATAATTTGGACTCAATAATGCCCATCGTGCGAACTATGAGGTCTCATTAGATTTTTTTCACACTTTGTATTCGGCTCAATTTCTAATAAATTTGAATTTATTTTTTTTAAATGTCATGTCCTAACCATTTAGTTATCAAAAGAAAATGGTAGTCCATGAGATTTTAATTTACATAATTTATTCTGCGGGCGAATAAACTATTCCATTCAATTGCATTGCTGTCTGGGTAAATTCTAAGATATCGAAACAAAAATATTCGGTATCATATTTAACACTTTTGAAAGGAGAAGTTAAAACTCATCGAGGTAATGTTATGATCGATCGTAAAAATTTCAGTATCAATTTCAATCTTTTATGATCAATTATATCTTTTAAAATTATAACTTACACGTCAAAACAATTATAATTTAACTGTTAAAAGTTATAATTTTTGGTACCATAATGTCAACGGTTCCGTTGCCTTTCCCTATTGTTTGTTAGCCGTTGCTCTCTTGCAATAATTTGCAAGAGAGAAAGAGGGAAACATTTGTTTTCAAAATTTTTAAAGTGATGGGTAAGTTTATATCTTCTAGTCAATGGCGGTGATGGAAACATCGGATCCCGACAACATGCATGTAAACAATGATACAGACGTGTGATGCCGGTGGCATGGCGTGATAGGTTGGCCATTGTTTCCGGCGGGCCGGAGCATGGGCCTTCATGCATCATCAACTTCCCCCCTAATTGTTGCGAGAGCTTGCGGATACCACGCCCCCACCCACGTGATTTGTTTATAGCATGAAGGAATGTAGGGTTGGGGATTTTTGTCTTTTATCTATCAGAGCTACTCTTTTAAGTTTTTGGGTTTTTTTTTTAATTTCTATCAAGAGACTTGAAATGGGGATTGTCACTAGGTTCTTGCATACTTTATCATAGAGAATTATAATTTTTTTTTTATTTTTTACTTTATTTTGAAAGGTATTAGAACATAAATTGTATCTGTTAAGGTCGAATTCCTGACGAACAGGTATGTTTGTTTCGCAGGATAAAAAGAGATTAAAGAGGGGGATTGGGTCAAATTGTTCTATGGTATCACTTATTATTTTGATTCTGCAAAGACTATTTCTTTGATTCTCTAAAGAGATCTATTCAATTAGACATAACATTATTATTGCTGACTCTTATGACCCCACTATAGTTTTAATCAGCAACAATTTTGGGAAGGTAATTTAGAGTTGAAATGCCCCATTAGTGTTTTTTTGATCAAACACTAACCACTTACTCTAACAGAGTAAGGGCTAGTGAAGACATTATATATTATTCACACACCCAAAGACTATCCGATGTGGAATAACCCCAGCTCCCACCGCCCCGGCCCCATTGGTGTTCATCATATGATCGACACATACAATATGTTTTAAATGTGGGTTTTTATTTAACCCACACGAGAGGTGGAATGAAAATGGTCCCCTATGCCACTCATATTACAAGTCGGCAATTTTACTTTTTTTAAGGCCATGATAGTAGCATCAAAAAAAGCAGTCAAAAAAAACTTCCTACACGCCCACAAGTCAAATCTAGGATTGGAATAAAAAGGTAATTCTCTTGAGATATAAGTAGGTCACTTGTGATTAGGTTGGATGGAAATTTTCGAACTTACTCCATTCAAAACAACATATCAAGGACGTTCGCAAAGATACAATTAGTTTCATCATTTGTATCTTTTTTGGTTCATGGATAACTCTAGTAGGGCAGGCAGATATCCCTCTTTGCTGTAAAATTGGATTGCTGACATTTTGGGATGCTAAACAATTATATGCTTTTGGTCCAACATCAAATAATATTTTAGCATCCCAAAATGCCTAAAATAATCTATATTAGGACCGTTTGATCCAAAAAAAAAATCTATATTAAGACCGACAATTTTTGTTATAGCCCTTTAAGCTGATAAAAAATTAACACGCAATTTTGTGATACTTATCTCTATCTTTCAGTAACTATGTTAGAGTTGTTGGGCCTTTGTGGAATCTAATTTTGTGTGTGTGATCCGGAAGATGACCCTACCCGAAATAATATTGCCTGATTTTTAATGAAAAATCTTCTGAGCCTTGGTCCATGGAGCGAAAGTACGTGAGAAATATAAAAACCTGTTACTTTCGTGATTAGGGTTTGAGTGTAACAGTATAGCCGTCCTTTCTATTCTGCTTTCTCAATAGTGAAATCTCTACAGCTTCGTAGACTTAGACAAATTGTCAAACTACGTAAAATCTATATGTCTTGTTCTTTCTTACTTCTCATTGTTTTATGTTTTTTGTTTATTTTTCGATTATGTGTGTTTATTTGTGGGTTTAAAGCGCATTGGATCCCAACAAGAGTATTTTAAACAAAAAAAAAGTATTTTTTATATGAAAATTCAATTGCACATCAAATAAATTTCTAAAAATATTTGAATATATATGTTAGAGTTATTTAGTATTTGAATTAAAGTGAGACCTTAGAAATCTCACGTGTGTAGAGGTGGGACAAACGGAGAAGATAAGTATTTAGTCCAATTTACTCCACACCCCGGTAGTGGGTCCCCTGCCTTGCATAAATGGAATAAAATATGAACTACTATTAAACTTACTTTTTAATATTTTATTTAATTACTTTCCGTCATAATTCTTATATTAAAAATTCACTTTCTGAATATCAAAAGTTGTAACGGCTAATTTTTCAACAGCTTTTTATTAGTTATTATCTGATTAAATATGTGATTAATTACGGAATATAAAACACCTATATTTTCTATATATATATATTTACATATTTAAGTATAGAAAAATACAATCTAAATATATACTACAATCTCTCTACTGCATAAGTTTTTTGGCAATATTAAAAGGTATCGTGTGAAACTTCTACTTCATTCAATTATGCAGATCTGAGTGAAGCAACAGTCAATAAATTGAGTTGTTATATCATGAGATGACGTGTTGTTTCTTTCTGCATTGTATTTTTTTTCATAAAGGGACACGAATCGTCTTAACAGACGACTCAGTCCGTACTTTACTATGTCATTTACTTTATTTTTCAACAAATTAAATGAAAAATGATTTAAAAAACAACTTTAGAATTGAATACGCTCACCCCATGAGAAAGACCCCGACCCCACCAACCAAGTCAATGAAGTCAATATTCAAATGAATCATACACCCATACCCACATAGCACTTAACTTACACCAACAACCACCCTTAAATTTAACACATGCCCACCACTAGGACTTCGATGACTTCAAATTCAAAATGGTTATCTTGGTTTGTCCATAGTTAGTATATTAGATAATTCAATCTAAATCACCATCAAAAGCACTATAAAATGGCATTTGGATCACCCTCAACACCATCGTAACATCAGCAAAAATCATTTGCTAGATTGAATATTCGACCCACAGGTACAAATCAATTTGCTCGTCTTATTTGATATTATGAAATTTATTTCATCTGTTTTTGGATAGGAAAAAAAAGGATGGAGAGAAGAGAAGAGAAAGTAGAGGATGGAGGTGGCAATAGAAAATAGAGAAAGAGGTAGAGTTACAGTAACCCACGAGGGAAAGGTAAATATTAGCAAGAATAAACTACACCAATTAAGTTTTGAACTAAATTTTATTTCAATTAAGCTCTTAAATTTTAACAATTAAGCCCCTGAACTATTTTTGTATCAATTGAGCTCTTAAACTCTAAAATTTCAACAATTAAGTCATTCTGTCAAACAACCGTTAGATTTTTGGACAGAATGTCCTATGTGCTCACCATATGGGCAATAAATTAAAGTTATTGTAGATTATTCGTTTGAAACTTATCAGACGAAGAAATTTATTCTTTACAACCATCAACTGAAAACCCTAAACTTAAACCTCTTTCATACCCATTAAACAGAGCAACTCAGTAAGTTCTTCGATCTGGTGTAGAAAATAGATTAAACAAATGTAAGACTCTTCGAAAAGCTTGTTAATCTGATTTGTTTGATAGGTATGAAAGAGGTTTAGGTTTAGGGTTTCAGTTGATAGGTATAAGGAATGAGGTTATTCGTCTGATAGGTTGCGAATAAATAGTCTTAAATAACCCTAATTTGTTATCCATGTGGTGAGCATGTAAGATATTTCATTCAAAAACCTAATGGCTTTTTATAGAAGGGCTTAATATTTAAAATTTTAGAAATTAGGGGTTCAATTATCACAAAAATTAGTTCTGTGACTTAATTACAATTTTTTGAGTTTCGAAACTCAATTGATATAAAACTTAATTAAATGACTTCATTGATATAAATTTCATAATTTAAGGGCCATTTGTTTTGTTTACTCTATCATCAATAACCATGTGTCTAAAGACAAATTGCTATATAAAAAAATTGAGCATTGATCATGAAATATTTTATATTTTAAATAAATAATTTTATTTTTGTAATTACTGAATTTAAAATTGAAGTTAATAAATATGAAAATAAGACAAAAGTAGGTGAAAAAAAAAAGAGATAGGTTTGGATTAGTGAGGTTGATTGACATCAAAGAGTCTGGTAGTTAAGTTGTCTGATATTGAAAATCATGTAGAGAATATAATATTTTTGTGCAAAAACAAAACTTTTTTTAGAATGAATTTTTGTACTGATAAATGAAATTGAATAAAATTTAAATTAATTTCAATCATTGTTTTGTTTTTTATAAATGTGAAATTCAAATGATTAATGTTATGTGCATCAAAATTTGTACCGAATGATGTAAGTCATTAGATTTATGGGATCTATTGACACTTATTACACATCTGATGAATATGATATTGTCACATCATTTATGTTCTGTTTAGTAGGAAGAATAAAGAAAATGAGGAATACACCATACATTTTTCTTCTTTTGTGTTTGGTAGAATAGATAAAAAATATATATAGATATTTTTTTGTGATTGGAATTGATGAAAAAAATAGAAGAATATACATACATAATTTACTATTTTATCCTTATATGAGATTAGTGTATATATTATACATCATATCACTATAGTATATGCATCATGTGTTTTAACAAACACAAATCACATAAAAATATATCTATTTTTTATTTGATTTTTAAATAAAAAAATAAAAATAAACACACACATACATAGTGTTAACACATAATGTAGTTCCACCGATTGATATATGAGTTTGAGTTTAAGTGTTTAACGTAAATAAGTAATTAGTTAAATATTAAAAAAGTAAATAACATATTTTTATCTAACACGAGTACCGTTTTTCATCTTTTTCTACCCATTTTTTGAGGGATTGATTTTGGTAAGTCAGAAGGAATGTTCATTCGTCTATTTTTTTTTCCTTCCTTACGAAACATGATGTTTTATCTATTTCTCTAATTTTTCATCATATTAATTTTTCATTATTTCATCGTACCAAACAAAACATTAGTGTAAAAAATTTAATGTACATAACAAATTGCAAGGTATAATACTGGATAAGAAATACAACCACTTCTACTGTACATATAATTTTAGTATTTGAAGAGGCAGTCTCCGTATTCAGACCAAACTATTGTGGGCGTTAGTGTAATTTAATCTAAAAGACATCAGACTGCAGAGTTCGTACTTCCACAGAGCTTCACTGGGTTTTCTTTCTGCTTCGAATTCTTCTTCAGTCCATTAGATTACTTTCCTCGTTGATTTCAAAGCCTAGAGAACCAAAAATGGAGGAAGCTCAGAAAGAGAACGGAAGCTCAGCGACGACGGTGGAGGAGAGAGAGGAAGAGCCTATTGTCGGGCCTGGTCCGGCCCCTCGCGCTCGTACCAAGCGCCCTCTCCAATTCGAGCGAGCCTATCTCGATGCTCTTCCCTCGGCCAACATGTACGTATTTTCACCGATATATACACTTGTAAGCATATTTGTGCTGAATGCATATGTATGTAGACTTGTTTTAGGGTTTAGGGTTTTGGTTCTGGATCGCCAATTTTGTCTTTCACTATCTTTGGATTAAGATGGTTTTTGTTTCAAATTAAAAAGGAGTTTGTTTTTTCTTCCAAATATTGGATCTTCTTGGTGTTTGATGATGTTCTTAATACGATTGAGTAGAATGAAGAATGTAAAGTGCATAAGGAATTCAATCTGAGCTTGAAGGCTCTTAGGAATAAGATTTTTGGAAGGGGATCAATCACATAGGAAAATTATTGTGGTTCACCCTCTGGAGCCCGGGTAATCTACTCTTCAATATATTGACCAAAATGGGAAATTATACAGTTTTTGGTAAAGCTATCATTCATATATCTGGTTGAGGGTTTTAGTCTCTTATTTATAGTTGATTCTGGGCCTAGCCAGAACTACAGCGAGATCCTTGTCCTTTTCTCATAATGGCTGCTTGAATTGTGCCACGGTTGCGGGGGTATTGGGGTGGTTACGAATCTCGTGCATAGATAAGTGACTGTTGCTATAGGGGAGTGTTTGGTGGGTGCCAGTTGTCTTTAACACCGTCTTCCTTGAGGTGTAAATTCAGGGGTCTCGAGGTCTGGAGTCAGAATCTTCATGTGACTGGGCTGGATGAACCAAGCCCAACCTTAGGCATATCCTAGATATTATCAGTTGCTCCCCAATCCTTGGTCAGGTAGAGTTATTTGAGCTGGGATTGAGTTATGGATGGGGTGAGCGAGGTTGCCTAGGAACAACCTCAAGATGCACATGATGGGACATGTTTTTGACGGTTATGGCGAACGAGCACTCATTCCTTCCTCGTTTCTCTCGCACATCTCTTATTTCAAGGTACCACATGTCTGTCCGTATGCTTGGCTTTAAATGCTTCTATAGAAGAAAACCCGCCTTTTTCATTACTTCGAAATCTCTTCTTATTCTTTCTCCAGATTTTACTCCTTTCCTTCTTTTCTTGCGGTTTCATCTTTCCCAAATTGCTGGAGATCTAGGGCTTTGCTGGTAAATCCCAAATTCGATTTGAAGATTTTGCGAGGTTAGCTTAGTCCGTTCCTCAGATTTGTTCTGGATTTTTTATTGTTGCTTATTTTCAGCTAGTTATGCTCTTTGCTTTGTTCTTATTTTCTTCTTTTCGCTTTGGATCTCTCGAATTCAAGGTGGTTTTTTAATTTCTGGACGTTTTGCTTTTGCTACTTTAAGAATCAAGGTCGTTCCTTGTCCTTTTCTCCTCTTCTCTTGGACCCTTACTCTACTGTTAGGATTTTACTTTTTGGCCGTTGGTGTCTTGATCTTTCGGCCCTTAGGGACTGCTTTGCTAATGTTCACTTCCTTTATACCTCTTTCCATCTTCGTTTCTCCAACCCTACCATGTCTACCTCTTCTGAAGCTACTGCTTCATTTGTTTCCTTTGTCATAGGCTTCAGGTCTCCTAAACTTGAGGAGGACGACCTAAGTGATGTAGGTGACGAAATAAATAATTTTTTCGGTGTTGATTCCCTCGATGTTAGGGAAAAGGTTGAGATCCCTATTCTGTCATCTTCTCCAGTGCTGAGGTCTAAGAAGTCTAATAAAAGGAAATCCAAGATGAATGATGTTGGGGTTTTTGGTAGGGAGATAGAGGTCGTCCCCAGAGCTTCAAACTTTGTGAGGTCACCCTTCCTTTTCTAAGTATCCTTTCAGCTCGGTTTGGTTTTCCTCGGGGTATGTAGTGTTGGTCCCCACGTATGAATATTCGGTATGACTCCCAGGTTCCAAAGAAAATTTGCTAATTTGTAGCTTCTTTCGAGAATGGTCTTCGCTTTCTTATGCATCTCTTTCTCAAAAGTGTTCTTCAACAGTTCCATGTCTGCCCTGCTCAACTTTCTTTCAATTTTTGGGTGTTATGGTGGGCCTTTTTGTTTTTTTTCAAGAAGAACGAACTTGGTGTCCCCACTGTACTCTTACTCATGAAGTTCTTCAATGTTGAGGTTGCTCCTTCTGATGGTTTTTTGTATATTGCCAAATAGGTGAAGTCTCGAATTCTCATCATTGACCTCCCGAGCTCTCACAAGGGTTGGAAGAAACTCTTCTTCTTCGTGTCTGGGAGAGAATGGGAGTATAACCCCAGAGATGCAGCTGACACACTTTCTATACCTCGACCTTGGTCTGCCCCTGATAATTTGGGTAAATCTTGCCTGAAAAGACTTGACCTTGCCTCAATGTTTCATTCTGCTGATGTTGTTTCTTCTATCTCTTTCAGGTGTTCAACCCGATCTTAGTGTTGAGGACATGATAGTTTTCCTGGGCTTGGAGAGTTGTGAGCCAAAAAAATACTCCAAGCTTCTCAAGCCTGAGGTGCTTACTCAGTTTGGGTTTAGTCCTCCCGAAATAAGAGTTAAGACCCCTATTCCCATCTCTGTGGTTGGCGTAGAAAGGCGTACTGGTAAGGCTTCTTTCCCTTTATCCCTAGCTTTTCTTTTCTTTTTTTCTGTTTTCATTGACCTGCTTATTTTGGCTTCTCAAGTTCCAGCTCAATTACTCCTGATGTCAATGTTGTGAAGGATTAGGTTGCCCATCTTAGGAAGAGTAGAAGTGGGGGAAAATGCAAGGCTAAGGTCGAGTCTAAAAACGACCCCGCTCCATTTCCGAAAGTGCGGAGAACAAAATTGCCTTCACCCTCTCCTTCTCAGGCGATCTTTTCACCTCCATCGATTTCTCAGAAGGCTGTACTGACTTTTACTTCTCAAGTGATCTCTCGTCCTCTCATAGAGGGATCTTCTGGACACGTTGGGGGCATCATCCTCTCCTTCGTCAATAGAGTTTATTGAGGCTCTGGAGGCCATAGCTCCTCTCTTGCGAGGGCCTTCTTCTTCCCGGCCTGTCGAGAAGACTCCTCACTTGCTTGTGGAGGGTTTGTCGACGAAGGTCGAGAAAGGCAAGAGTTCGCTCATTAGGAACGTGAACCTTGCTTCTGAGGCCATTGTCTCATTTATTCTCGAGTCCGATATTCAAGAGGTCTCGATGATCCCTTTACTCACCTCTGCTACTACCACTTTGTATGCAACTACTTCAATAAGTTCTGCTTTTGCTATGAGTAAATTTTTTGCTAACCTTGACTCCTTATGCTTTTCGCAGTTGGCCATTCACATAAGTGCTCTGGTAAGCCGAGTTCGAGCTTTGGAAAGCACAGCTGAGGAGGCTCAGAAGTCTTCGAAGGCATCTGAGCTTGCCTTCACCAATGGTGATCTCAAGTCCCATGTACATGACCTGAAGGCTCAGTTTGAGGGGCTGTCCTCGGCAAATAAAGGCCTAGAGATTGAGGCCAAAAAGGCTAGGGAAGAACTCAAACTAAAGGCTGACAGTCTGTTCCAATCTCGGAAGGATGCCTTTGAGGCTCTTGACTCCCATGAGACAATGAAGAGAGAATATAACATGCTGGTTGAGATCAATGCTACTCTACAGAAGGAGATTGAGGTTGAGAGGGCCGCAGCTCGGAAGAAGGATGCTGAGATTACTGAGCTCAAGGATGAGACTACCTTTCAGGAGCAGGCGATGGACATGTATCCAGACCAGGACTTCGACTTCAACTTCGACCCTCCTTTGGACAAGGAGAAGGAAAAATCAAGTGTTGGGAAGGAGGCAGAGGTCCTAGTTCCTGCTGCTCTTGGGGGTGGAGGAGCTCATGGTTGGTAATGCTCCTGCTGACTCTGAGGTTCAGACTCCTAAGCATATTTCTTTTGAGGCAGACGTAGGGAGTTCTGAGGTGACTCTGCCCCCAGCTGAAGACCCTGCTCCTATCGTCATTGAAGCTCCTTCTGATCTTATTCCCATTGCTTCCTCTGTTGTTAAGCTGCCTGAAGTCACTGCTGACCCCGCTGTAGAGACTTAGGACTTTTGTTTTTTTTTTTTTTTGTTAAGAAATTTTTGTACTTTGTAGAAGACTTTGTAATTTGTTTCTTTTTTTTTAGAAATGAAAAATACTTTCTTCTTGTATTCTTGTATTCTATCTAGTTTTGTATTTTGTCCTTTCTCCTATGCTCCTTTGTTTCAAAGAGAACTCTGTTCTTCTGTAACTGAATTTGAATTTTGTCAAGTATGAGGTCTGTTCTCAACCTGAGAAACTTAGATGTTCGCTAGGAGCACTTTGTGGTTTGGTGGGCTGAAGATCTTATCTTAGCATGAGCTGAGGTGCATATCCTAATTTTTATGAGTTGAAGGGCCCATCGAGTACTTATGAGCCGAAGGGCTCATCGTTTGTTTATGAATTGAAGAGCTCATTGAGTAGTTATGAGCTATAGAGCTCATCGTTTGTTTATAAGCTGAAGAGCTCATCGAGTGTCTATGAGTTAAAGAGTTCATCGTGTGCTTATGCTAGCAATAGAACGTTGACTAAGTTGAAATTTTGTCGTTTTATTGATGATAGACTTTTACAAGTGTTTTGGTTTACTGAAAGAATCTCTTTAAATGGTCAGCATTCCAGGAATGAGGCAAGATTTTTTCTTCCTCCGTTTGCAACTCGTAATTCCTAAGTTTGATTATCTTGAATATGATATATGAGCCTTCCCAGTTGGGCCCTAACTTTCCATGATGTGAATCTTTTCTGTAGGGAGGAGTTTCTTGAGGATCAGATCTCCGACTTTGAAGCTTCTAACCTTCTTGTTGTAATATCTGGTTGTCTTTCTTTGATAACTCATGATGCACTACAAGGCTCTATCCCTCTTTTCATCTAAGAAGTCGAGGTTGAGCAGAATTGACTCATCATTATGCTCGGATTTGGAGAGCTCTGCCCTTGGAGATAGAATGCCTATCTTAACAGGAGCTACTGGCTCAGTTCTGAATGCCAAGGCGAACGACGTCTCTTGAGTTGCTGACCTGGTTGTAGTTCTGTAAGCTCATAACACTTCTGTAACATGTTCCACCCATCGTCCTTTTTAAGGCTTCGAGTTTGATATTTAGAATCGTTTTTATGGTTCGGATGGTTACTT
Source organism: Ilex paraguariensis (assembly GCA_963454935.2). Classification (NCBI taxonomy): domain Eukaryota; kingdom Viridiplantae; phylum Streptophyta; class Magnoliopsida; order Aquifoliales; family Aquifoliaceae; genus Ilex; species Ilex paraguariensis. Next base: position 274,257 of record CAUOFW020002458.1, on the reverse strand, counting down.
CTGCTTGTCTATTCAACTAAGGATGAGTTGGAGTAGAGAATTAATTTTTTACGCCTAGCTTGGCATAGAACCTTTGAATTCGAGGTTGTCGAACTGTTTTCTAATGTCTGAGACGATTGCCCTAGGTATTCTAGACCTGTAGATTATAGATTTTTAGGGGAAGCTTTGAACTTTCTACTCTGTAATTGTTGTCATGGCTTCTATCTTAGCCCTTTTGGTGAAATAGTCCACTCCAACAATGACGAACTTGCATTGTCCAGTGCTGGTAGGAAGAGATCCAAGTATGTCTAATCCCCATTGTTGGAGTGGTTAGGGGCTAATCATTGAGGTAAGGAGCTCCGGTGGGCACAGTGGGACGTTGGCGTGCAATTGGCAGGCCTTGCATCTTCTGACTAGGTCTGCTGCATCTTTAAGTAGGGTGGACCAAAAATATCTTTGCCTTATTATTTTACTTGCCATGGCTTGAGCTCCGATGTGATTGTCGCAGATGTTTTTGTGGATTTTTCTTAGGATGTAGTCAGTTTCTTCGTCCCCTATACATTTCAAGAGAGGTGCCGAGAAACCCCGCTTGTACAAGTTTCCTTTTAGGAGGGTGAATCTGGATGATCTGGCTCTTAGCTTTGTGACTTCTTTGGAATCCGCTGGTAGGGTTCCATTCTGAAGGTATTTCCTGATTGGATCCATCCAGGTTAGCTGGGCCAGGGAACGTTTCTTCATCCTTGTGGCTTACTGACGGCTCAACTAGGTGCTCAATTGGAATCAATCTGTTCAGGTTCTCTTAAGAAGCTGTAGATATCCTTGCTAAGGCGTCCGCTCGAGAGTTCTCAGCTCTGAGGACATGCATGACCTTAACTTACACAAATTTCTTCATTAGCTCTTGTACCTTCAGTAAGTATAGAACTATTCTCTCTCCCTTAGTTTCGTAAGTTTTCTCAATTTGCTTCACCACAAGCTGGGAGTCGTTGTAGATCACGAGTTGTTCTGCTTCCATGTAATGTGTCATGTTGAGCCCGACAATGACGGTTTCGTATTCAGTTTTGTTATTTGAAGCCGTGAATCTGAACTTGAGGGCGTATTCGATATCTATTCCGTCAGGGAAGATAAGGATCAACCCAGCAGCGTTGCTTTACGCGTTGGCAGCTCCATCTACTGAAAGCTTCCATATGGGGAGGTCGGGTACTAACTGGGTTGCCTCCATGGATGCTTCTGAGGTTGTGGTGAGTTCTGCAATGAAGTTTGTCAGTGCTTGCCCTTTGACTACAGTACAGGGTTTGTATCTGATATCCAACTTGCTGAGCTTTATCGCCCATTTGACTAGTCGTCCTGAAGACTTTGACTCGTGTAACACCTGTTTCATTGGCTGGTCTGTAGGAACCTCAATAGTGTGAGCCTGAAAATAGGGTTTGAGCCTTCTCGCTGTTGTGACTAGAGCTAAAATTAGCTTTTCCATTTTCGGATATCTTTCTTCTACCCCACTTAAAGCTCTGCTACAGTAGTAAACTGGTTGTTGAGTTTTGTCTCGCTCTCTGACCAGTGCCGCGTTGGTTGAAAAATCTAAAACAACAAGGTATAGGGTGAGCACTTTTCTCTTCCTAGGGCTCACCAGGATTGAGGGTGAGCTAAGGTAGTTTTTGAGGGTTTTGAATGCTTCCTCACAGTGTGTATCTCATTGGAACGCCTTTTTCAAGATTTGGAAGAAAGACTGACACTTGTCGGTTGACTTGGAGATAAAGTGACTCAAGGCTGCTATCCTTTCTGTTAGGCGTTGGACCTCTCTTGTGTTTGAGGGTGGTTGCATGTCTATCACTATCGTGATCTTCTCTAGGTTCGCATCTAATCCTCTGTTGTTGATTATAAAACCCAGGAACTTTTCAGCAGAGACCCCAAAGGTGCATTTGATTGGTTTAAGCTTCATCTGGTATTTCTTGAGGATTTAGAAAGACTCTTCAAGATGCCCGATGCCCTTTGGAGACGTTGAAGAAGACTCAGCAACTCTTCATTCTGTTGGAGGAGGCGCTGATTGGCTAGGCGAAGGGCCTCAAGCCCATTATTTGGAAGGGGATCCATTATGGGGGATCAACTTCAGGAACGAGCTAGAAGTTACGAAGATTTTTCTGTTGTCTTCTGCTGACAGCTTCTTGTTGGTTCTGTAACCAAAGAGGATTGATTTGACTTTTGCTCATCTTGCGCGAAGAAACCATCAATTACTAAAGAAAATTAGTAGATTTTTAATAGGAACAATCGTTCCCATAGACGATGCCAATTGATAACGTTATTAACACAATTAAGCAGAATGGAGAATGTAAAGTGCACTGAGGAATTCAGTCCGAGCTTCAAGGCTTTTAGGAATAAGATTTTTGGAAGGGGATCAATCACACGGGGAAATTATAGTGGTTCACCAGCTCGAGAGTTCGGCTAATCCACTCTTCAATAAAATCTGTTGGCCCTGGGGAATATATTGACCAAGGGAGGAAATTACACAGTATTTTGGTAAAGCTATCATTCATATATATGATTGAGGGTTTTAGCCTCTTATTTATAGTTGATTCTAGGTCTAGCCAAATCTACAGCGAGATCCTTGTCATTTTCTCATAACGGCTGCTTGAATTGTGCAATGGTTGCGGGGGTATTGGGGTGGTTACGAATTTGGTGCCTAGATAAGTGAATGTTGTTATCGGGGGGGTGCTTGGTGGGTGCCAGCTGTCTTTAACACTGCCTTCCTTGAGGTGTAAATTCAGGGGTCTCAAGGTATGGAGTCAAAATCCTCATGTGACTGGGCTCCCAACCTGCGAGAGCTGGGCTGGATAAATCAAGCTCAACCCCTTAGGCATATCCTAGGTATCATCAGTTATATTGCAAAGGGGATGAACTACCTTCGAGCGTGATGAGAATGCTGGTAGGATTATCGATAATGGCCTTTAGCTATGAATAAGTATATTTCAACCTCGTATACAAGCAGCGTAGTCAGATCAGAGTGTTGTGTGTGAAATTTTTGGCTTTGAAACCTGAGACAAGCAATCGGGGTTGCGTCTGGTCCTGTTCTCTGTCAAATGTCAGGGTTCACCGTGTGTTTTTGACGAAGCTCAGAGGTCATCTTATTGGTTACCACAAATATTAGGGAGGAACTGAAATGGAAATCTTGCCCGACATTTATAACTGAGAACACCAGAGCATACCACATTCCCATTCTTTACCACTGATCTATTGAGAACCTCCACCTCCCTCAATTGGACATCTTGATTGGTAGTAAGACAAGATTTGGAGCTCTAATCAGGCAAGAAATCTGCTGTTCAATATTTATTCAGGCTTAGATTTATTAGATATAATTTAAGAATTCAGTGACTCAAATGTTTAGGCAATAAGCAATCAAAATGTCATGACTTTTGGTTGTGGGAAACCATGCTTCACAAGAAGGGGGTTGGAGGGGTTGAAAGGCCTCTGTGGTGTTCAAGTCTCAACTTCCACCTTAATTTTGTAAATTAATGTATGACAAAACATAGTATGCAAAAAAAAAAAATTGACTGGGCTCCTCCATGTCCTGTGAATCTAGTTATTAGAGCAATCAACACTTTCCACTTCTCCTATTCATTGGTATCAAAGACATACATGGGTCTTGTGTATTTTTCCCCATACTTCAATCATGAAGATGGAACTCCAATCTTTTTGTTGCCCCTAGGTTCAATATATTCGCTTCAACCTTGGAGGATCTCTTTTTGACTTGTAAGTGTGTGGAGTTTGTCTTTTTTTTTTATATGGGAGGGGGGGAGGGTTGAATTGGAAGGATTTCCCTGCACTTTATGTGGTTTTCTTGTTGGTCTCCATCCAGCAGCTTTTGTCATAGGCATCTTTTCTTGCTACCCTTCGGATGGTGTAATCTTATTGCAGTGTAATACTGTTTCTTGAGTTCAGCACTAGTTATCTAATGGTGCTCTGTTCTTTCGCAAAATTGTTAATAGAAGCATTATAAATCAGAACAAATCAGACAGCTTGAATTATGCTTCTTTTTTTTTTTTTTGCAGGTATGAGAAGAGTTACATGCATCGAGATGTTGTCACACATGTTGCTGTGTCAGCAGCAGATTTTTTCATAACCGGGAGCACCGACGGTAATACTAATAGCTATCTTTTACTGAAGTTTACTGCATAAATCAGTAAATAATACAGGGGCTCTCCCTCCATATCCGGAATACACAAGCTTATGCTTTGACAACTAGGCCTCTAGTGACTTCTGATGGGCACATTCATGCATAAATTCTCCAATTGGTCTACTTTCCAGAATTAGAGAAATAGGTTTTATTGATGAGTGGGCTATATAGCTTAACCCAAAATATTCAGACTCTACTTTGTGTCTATGACACGTACCCATTTTATAATTTACATTGTTGTGGGTCAGAATTTGAAAAGTGGATCCGTTGTGCTTGCAAGAAGTTACTCACTTTTTAAACTATTATTAAAGAATTAAATTAAATTTATAATTACAGATATTTAAAAAATATAATCTTATAATATCTTGACTCTATTGTATTCTAGATTTCAAAAGTTCTATCATACCATCATAATAACCGTATCCAAAGATCAAAATTTCATTTCGAAACAGTTGAAGCGGCCAAAATGTTAATTGAATCGAAATTTCAATGTTTCAAGATGTTTCGGAATATTTTGAGGTGTTTTGCCATGTTTTCACCGATGTTTTGAGATATTTCAGGATATTTTGGAAATAAATTCTCAAATTTTTATTTGTTTAGATTATATTTTCGTGCATAGATTGTATCCCCTTTCATCGGTGACTAGTATTATCTCTTAGCATCAAATAAGCAACGAGCTGCTATGAATTCTAAATTTGATCTCACCTCCACAACATGAATTAATCTTAAGCATGGGTTTGTTTTGCATTTCTTAAGATTTTTTTAGTTTCACCAGTTTAGGTGGAAGGAATGCATTAGTTTTAAGTGGATGGGTTTGGAAAAGGCGGTTGATAAAAAAATTAGAGCATTCATTTATAGTTAGAGGTGTAGGCAACAGAAGGCTTGATGAGATGAGATGGTTTAGTCACGTCCAATAAGGACAAATGGTTGAAGCAATCAGAAGGGATTGATTTAGTTGGATGCTGAGGGCATAATTAGGATAAGAAATGAAGATGTGTTGTTCTATTACACAATTAAAAGAGAGTTGAACATGGTAATGATAAACAATGATGACTGTCAGTAAGGGAATGCTATTTCCAGGAATTTAATTTGATCATCCTAGTCTAGGCTATAGGTTTTACCAAGCTATCAAAAGAACTGACTCCCATGAAATAATATGCTTTTGTTCGTCTTAAGGGATTGTTGGAGGCATCATTATTCTCGCAATGTCTGTAGATTATTGACTTATTTTAATGGTTTGGATTTAGTGGAGCTTGCTTTACTTTCCTATCCCTAACAAAATAACTCCATGAAGCAAAGAAGAAAGCCAGGTTCTGTTCTTAGAAAGAGTAATATGTTTTGTTGCTACTGGAGTGTTAATCTTTTAGTAACCATAAAATGACCATGGTGGCCATTTCCCAGAATCATTTCCTATATGCACCGAATTACAGTGCTAATTATTTTTTCTTCTTTCTACAATCATTTTATCTGATTATAAGTTTATTATATAATTGTCTAGAATGGGTTGTTGAAAGTGGAATTACAAAGTGGAGTGGAAGTAAGTATATGCCACTCTGTTGATTTCAAATATTTGTGCTGCTTCTCTTTCAGGTCACTTGAAATTCTGGAAGAAAAAGGCCCTTGGTATTGAATTTGCGAAGCATTTTAGATCACATCTTGGAGCAATTGAAGGGTTGGCTGTGAGTCATTCCTTTCCCATTCCTGCCATGCCTGTGTATACACATTTCTTTTCCTTTTCTGTTTTTTTTTTTTTTTTAACGCACACGTGGGGGGAAATGGTAGATAACCGGTAGAATCCTGTGCACATTTTGAATCTATCTGCTGAGTTGGTTTTTGCTCTGATTCTAGTCTTTCATTTTTTTTTTAATTCTGACTATGCATGGAAGATATGGCTTGTGTAATAAAGTGGTAATTATCCAAAATTAGGGTAGCTTATGGGTGGTTTGTGGGCCATTTTGGAATTTACCTTTTTTACCCTGCCAAATATGTTCATTATTGGTTTTGTTACCGTCATTCTTGTCAATCTTTGGAAATTCTACAAGAAGAATTTAACCAGTCCATTTTAGGTAGTGGGAAATGCTGCTGTGCATATGAAATCTCTGTATTATGTACACTTTCTTATCTCTCTGGCGCAATATTTGTATACAGTTCAAGTATGCATAAGCTACTTAATAATATCATTGTGGTTGAATCTCAGGAGGAGTAGATTCAATACTACGTAACTAGGTAAAGCGCACAAACTTGTGGCTGCAATTAGTCGTTTTTAAGGAGGAAATCAGAAGGCATTGTGAAAGCATTCCGGCTGATCATCCTTGTAATTACTACCTTATCTAGCCATAATTTTGATGTAAGGTGAAGGCTGGTGGCTTTAGCCCTCTATCCATCCTTTTGGACCTAAAACTGCCCATGTGTTTAACATTACGGCCTGTTTTGGCTCACAGCTTAGATGAACTCAAGTGGCCCATCTAGGAAACACGGATACTTGCCAGGAGGTTGACGTGGCGGTGTCAAAGCCTGGATAGAGAGTAGAGAAGAAGAGGCGAAGGCTTAGGATCTTCTTTTATTCGAAGGTTTCGGATCTGCTTCAAGCCAAAGGCCTCAGATCCGCATTGGATTTGCTTCAAAAATAGCCGAAAAACTTTAACGATCGATTTGCAACCAGATCTACTTCAAGCCTTCTTCTTCTTCATCTCTCCTTTTTCTTCTTCCCTTCTACTTCATTGTTCTGTGCTTCAGATCTGCTACGGGTGTCGCCCTCGGCCGCCCTTTTCTTTTTCTTTTCTCTCTCTCGATTTTAACGTAGACTTTTCCTTCATTTCTTTTTTATATTTTTCTTCTTTTTTTTGGTATAATTTATTTATTAACCCACAACCCACTTTGGAATTAGCCCACATCTCAATTTAGTATTAGCCCACTCCCCAATTCTACATATTAGCTCATTGCTCAATTGTAAGATATTAGCTAACTACTTAATCATGTTAGGTCTTATTATTAATGTTATTTATATAAAAAAAATATAACATTATTTTAATTAGTTGTATCCTTACCGTACCCGTATCCTATATTTTAAAATTTTTGTCGTATCCCCGTGTCTGTATCCGTGCTTCTTAGTAGCCCATAATAATAGTGCACTTGCTCTACGATGTTTTTTATTTAGTCTTTGTTTGGGTATACTTTGGAGTTGGTCTAACTTCATTTTATATTTGATGATGTTGATTTGTCTCATGAATCACTTGGTAAAATGAGCTAGATTATTGATTCTTTGGGTTTCTTTTCTTGTAAGCCCTTTTTTTGTAGGTCCTTTTTATAATCTTTTATTGATGATCCTTCATGTCCATCATTTCTCCCTTTTGTGGTGATATGGAAGACCATAGTTGTTAAATCGCGTATCGAAAGACGTATCGTTTTTAAAAAATAGTGTATTGTAAGATACGCGCAATTTTAAATAATTATTATATATATATATATATATATATATATATATATATATATATATATATCTTTGTAAAAAAGTCATAAATTCATAATAACATAGTATTTTATTAATATTTCACCAACTATTCAAGTTCCCAACATAGTTTAGTAATATCAAAATGCAAAGACCTTTAATACAAATTTCTAACATCAACTACTTGAACAACATTAATATTAATCAGAAATTTTGAATTCAATTGAACAGTATTAACAATAGATTTTATTTTTATTTTTTAAATTATAACCACTGAAACAACGTTATTTCACTGGCTAGTAATTTAAAAGTAAGTTTTGGGGTGAAATAATGTTATTTCAGCCCCAAAAAATTAAAAAAAAAAAAAACAGAATTTCACGAATCGTACGATACGGTGCAAACACGATACCTATCGTTTTTCAGGTGTATCATGACATATCGTACGATACTTATCGCATATTGTACAATATTAATAACTATGCAGAAGACTAAAGTGCCTAGTAAAATGCAAGTTTGTGCATGGGTATAACTAATGGTAGGACAAACAATATTGATATGCTTCAAAGAAGAAGACCTCAAGTTTTGCTTTTCTCTGTTGTGCTGTGTTATGTGCTGAGGTGCTACTGAAAGTATGGAACTATGGATTATCTTTGCATTTCTATGTTGCTTTGTCATAATGAAATAAGTTGTTTGTTTGAGTTGGTGGCTCCTTAGTCCTTTTCTTCTATAGATTTTGACTACACATAGGGTTTGGAAAAACAAGAAAGGGGCCACCCGGTGGAATCATGTATTCTAGCTATCATTTGGGTTATTTGGTTGAAAAAAAAAGTTAAGAACTTTTACATTAGACACGAAGTGGTGGAAGGTTTATGGGTACGGGTTTACTCCTTAGCACTTTTTGGCCTTGGGTTGCAAAGGATTTTTGAAGGAACTCCTCCCTTTCACATTTTGGCAGGTTGAAGAGCTTTATGTTATTTTTAGTTGGGTTTTTACATAATTAAGATTTATTATGTAGTGTTTTTTGGTTGGATCTTTCTCATGTACTAACTATCTATTGATAAAAATGACTGTTCCTTGTGGAAAAAGTGTCAGTGTTTGGTAAAGCAAGCATCCTTATTTTTTTGTGCATTGCATATGTGGAAAGATACCATCCCTAAAAATTCAAAGGGTGTGTAATTTCCTTGTTTTCATGTGTTTTATTTTGTGGGCATTCAATGCACTTAGTTATATTTTTCCTATTGAGGATGTATATGGATTCAATTGTATCTTGTGGATGTGATCGTCTCTTTTGGGTGGTTATTATGATTTATGTATACAATATTCACCATGACCGAATTTCAGCTGTGCAGGTTAGTGTGGATGGTATGCTTTGCTGTACAATTTCAAACGACCGTTCTGTGAAAATATATGATGTGGTCAATTATGATATGATGGTCATGATACGTCTTCCATTTGTACCTGCTGCTATTGAATGGGTTTATAAACAAGGTGATGTAAAAGCCAAGCTTGCTATTAGTGACAGTGACTCCTCATTTGTGCACATATATGATGCGCGAGCTGGTTCAAATGAACCCATTATCTCTAGAGAGGTATATTGGTATATTGTTAGTTTCTAGTTCAGTTGTTTGATGCTGTGCTATTACGTTCCCTTTGTTAAGGTTTTATGGCTTCTGTCATTTTCTGTCCAGATACACTTGGGCCCAGCAAAAGTTATGAAGTACAATCATGTTTTTGACACGGTGATTTCTGCCGATGCCAAGGGAATCATTGAATACTGGAGTCCTGCGACACTGCAGTTCCCAGAGAATGGGTGAGTATCTGTGAAGCATCCATATATTTGCGAATTCAATGAATGTTGGCTGGAGATCTCCACTAATAATTTGTAGGGGATTCTATCACAAATAATTTAATATTTGATCTTCATAAAACAACAGAATATGTAGCTGAACTATTGCTTGTGGAGGAACTTATAATGGAAGTATTGATAGTTGATATGCAAATGGACTGGAGTAGTTCTCTTGTTTGCTAATCTCTGTCTTTCTCTCTATGCCCTTTCTTTCTTTTCCTTTCTTTCCATTTTTTCCCTAGTTGTTTTGGTATCATATGCTTTGTGTGGGACACTCACTGCTAAAAGTGAAGTAATTTGAGAATATGTAAATCCACTTTTATGTATATGCTATTTGACCTTGTTTGCTGTCTAATTTGCTTGGTCTTATGTCTGAAGTAATGCCTAGAACACCAACTGAAGTCCAATATGTATACTAGTATCATTATGCATACATACCTATATGAGATTCGAAAATTTGTCCTAAATTTTCTTGTTTCCATTAATTGATTCCCTTTATACTAATATTTGTTTCTCATTTGCATGCAGGATGGGTTTTAGCTTGAAAAGTGATACTAATCTCTTTGAAATTGTGAAATGCAAAACAACTGTTTCTGCCATTGAGGTAAGATACATACCAATTGGCTCAAAAGATTTTTGGCTTAATATTGAATACTAGTACCAGATCACACCTGATTTCAGCTAGAAACGTGAATTCATCATAAGTTATGTGAATATATGGATAGTTGATATGAATATCTCATCTGTTACTTATTTAATAAATATTTGGAAAAACTCGCACTCAGTCCTTTTTCAATTATTATTCACAACTATACCATCCTGTATGGCATTGATTCTCAGGTGAGCCCAGATGGTAAGCAATTTTCCATCACGTCACCTGACCGTAGAATCCGTGTATTTTGGTTTAGAACAGGCAAATTAAGGCGAGTTTACGATGAATCTCTTGAGGTAATAATTAAATGCTGCAATCATTTTCATAGCTTCATTTTACAAATTTTCCTTAGACATTGCTGTCATAACCACTTCTCTTGCATTGTTTAGGTGGCCCAAGATCTCCAGAGAAGTGATGTTCCCTTATACAGACTGGAAGCTATTGATTTTGGCCGAAGAATGGCTGTAGAAAAAGAATTTGAGAAAACAGATAATGTTCCCCAACCAAATGCAGTTTTTGATGAAAGCTCTAACTTTCTTATATATGCAACCCTCCTTGGAATAAAAGTAAGACATCAATTGTCCTGTAACTGCAAGTAGATTTTTGTTCATTGGTCTTGTCTTTAGATTCTACTGGATACAACTTAAGTCAGTTGCATTGAATTTGCCTTGTCAGCAATAAAAATGACTTTTAGATGGTTTTTTTTTTGTTTTTATTTTATATCCAACATCTTATTACTTTGGTGTTTACAGGTCATAAATTTACATACAAATAAAGTTTCCCGAATTCTTGGAAAGGTGGAGAACAATGATAGATTCTTAAGGATTGCGCTGTATCAAGGTGACAGAAGCAGTAAAAAGGTAAGAAAAATTCCTGCTGCTGCAGCAAATGCCAATGAAAGCAAAGAGCCTTTGACAGATCCCACTCTCTTATGCTGTGCTTTCAAGAAACACAGAATCTATTTGTTCAGGTATAAGAGTTATTGATGCACAGGAATCAGCTGTTGCTTATCAGTTTGGTTGTTTTCTTGAATTCATCCTGGCATTAAGGTTGCAATCTGACAGTATTTTTGCAACTACTAGATGCTTACATATGTTCCAAGTCATTGAAACATTGCCATGTCAAGTAGCAATAGAACTATGATATACAGACAACTTGGAACTATCTTGGATTTTTTTATCTTTTTTTTGGTCTAATCTAGGATTGTTTTGTGTAGCTGGTTTCTTTGTAATCCAATTGAGGTGGAGTTGTGTCAGTTATTGCATAACACTTTTCTTTAGATCTTATTCATGCATTGGTGATGGTAAAGCTTGTTTGTATCTGGTTTTTACTGTCAATTATACACAGGTCTTTACATGTACTTTATTGTGAAGTACATAAATTGTTGTGTCATATTTCTCATATCAAAAAAATAAATTATTTGTTACTGTAGTCGGAGGGAACCTGAGGAACCTGAAGATGCTACCAAGGGAAGGGATGTGTTCAATGAAAAGCCTCCTGCTGATGAACTTTTGGCTGTATCAGATTTGGGAAAGGCTGCTACGACATCCCTTCCAGATAATGTTGTGAGTTTTTTTTTATGCCACAACTGTAGAAAATGCATTTGCTATGATTGCCTTCTAATACATGAAGCGTTCCCGCATATGAAGTCGTCCCAAATAACAGGAATCATTTGTGAAGTTTCAAGCTGAATTTTTTTCCTGTGAAATTTTGTTTTCACTTCTTGGTAAATTATTTGAATTACTATATAATAGTTTTCACAAGCGGCCATTGCTTGGTGTAATGATGAAAGCTGGTGTTGACGCAAACATGGGTTCAAGCTGAGTATAACCACTTATTGGACAAGAAAGAAACTCCTAGGAATTGCCTTAGATGAGTTTTATACTACCTGGTTTGACCTTGGTTTGCTTGCCATATGATCTTTTGGTGTTCGTCGTGCTTGCTTTGTGATGTTAGTGTTTTCTCTTTTTAATTTACATTTTAAGTTTACTATCTTTTTGTATTTCCAATGCACCAGATCATGCATACCTCTCTGGGTGACATTCACATGAAGCTTTACCCTGAGGAATGTCCAAAAACGGTGGAAAACTTTACAACACACTGCAGGAATGGCTATTATGACAATCTCATTTTTCACCGTGTTATCAAAGGTTTTATGATACAAACAGGAGATCCATTAGGAGACGGCACTGGTGGGCAATCAATTTGGGGAAGAGAGTTTGAAGATGAGTTCCACAAAAGGTGATGATTTGTGTTAGTTAATATAATGAATAGTATACTCCGACCATATATCATCTTGTGCTATTTTTTTGTACTTGAGAGTTGAGACGTTGTACGTAGGGGTGTATCCATGGGCCGGGTTACCCACGGGTCTTGGTATCTAGTCCGTAAAAAATAAGCTTGAAACTCGAGAGGTCCGATAGTTGGCCTGCCCGAGCCCAATATCCTTAAAAAGAGGGCTAGGATTTGCCCCCAAACCCAATAATCCACCCAAAAAAATCCGTTAAAACCTAACCCAAGAGTCAGCCCGCCCACCCTTTGAAGAAAAGTTATACTTTTACACTATTAAATTTAAAACTTTGAAATAAGTCTTCCAATGTCGGAATTTGAAGTTTTAAAATTTTAGATACCATAAATAATGTATTATTTTCTTTTCCATATATGAAACATACAAGTTTTAAATGGCAGAATAATGTAAATAATAGATAAGTGAATAGGTGTTAACCTAATTGAGATGTATTCATTCTATTAGATACAGTTCATCCCTTAATCAAAAATAAAATTATTCATTATTTTATTTTTATCCATTTTGGCTCTACTTTTGATTTAAAAATATAATTTACACAAATATTAAGTTATAAAAATATTTGTTATTTTTAAATGAAATTGTATATAAAAAAACCCGCGAACAGACCGGTCTAGCAAGCCCGCGCAATAGGCTCGTGGGTTGGGTTGTAGGTAGCCTACCCCTACTCGAAGCTCACCCCAGTCCGCCTGATAACTCACTTGGTAAGGGTTTGGGCCTACACTACTCGGGCTCGGCCCGAAAAAAAATTTGCGGGCCTAACCCAGCCCCGGCCCATGGACACCCTTAATTGTACGATAAACTTTTAATTTCTCTCTTGTATGACATTTTTTAGGGGGGGAGAGGGGAGGGAGAAGGTTTGGTATTGTGATAATTTACAGTATCTAAAGCTGGGTGGGATTGGTAGTGTGATTAACTTGCAGACTAAATGGTGAATGCTGGGTTATTGGTGGCCTTAATCTTGCTGAAACTTCAATTCGGAAAGTAAAGATGCCTATTTAGGGAAATGTATGCATCATAGAATATGCTCAAGTATTAGGTTGAGCACTTGAGTTACCAGATTCCCAAGTAGCAATGACATAAATACACAATGCAGACATGATGCATCAGACATGGCATGATGGCACAGCTCTGATATGCTAACACAAAAATTGTAGATAATTTAGGGCAGTAACATATTGGAGAAAAGGAAAAATGTAAATAAATATTTTTTTATACGTATGAGATATGAAAGGCAACTTACATATCTGTAGCTAATTTTCAAACTTATATATTGACAATGGCATATTGTGAAGGATGAATTCTGGTGACTCAATGACATAAGTAGGTAAACTCTGATATGATAGTTTTCTTAGTTTGTACATAATGTCTAAGATCACCATCTCCCTATTATCCATATGCACATTTTTTTTGTGTGTTCTCTTGTCTTGTATATGTGGTCATTGCATGCCTAGCCTATGAGGGCCCTGCTAGGATTCAAATTTCTTTATGAACAAACAAACAAACAGTGAATAAACACTCATGATAGAAAGTAATGCCTACCATTATTTTCTTTCTGTTATGTATATACATATTATTCTTTCAATTTGTACACTTTGTCAAATTTTCTTTGAAGAAATTACCAGGGGCTATATATTTCATGGTTCAAGGTATCGACTGAGTCCAATATGACTCGGCCACTGTTGATCCAATACCGATACACGTTACACAAAAATTCTGATTTCCACCTGAATTGGTGGTGACTCGATGGTATCAGCTGGACTCGGAGTTATATTGGGTCAACTCGAACGATTCATATTGAAATCAGACCAATATGGTAAGAATCGTCTGCCAAATCTCCAAAATCCCATAGAAAATGCAAAATGCAAAAGAAAAATAAACCCAAAATCGATCCTAGAAAAATGATGTCAGCAGTTGGAAAATGACTTCAATGCCCTTTTTTAGATCCGACAATTTCCTATGATTACGGGCAACTTTGAGGCTTCAAAATTAGATCGTTGCACTAATACCAAGTTAGATTTTGGTGTAATTAGGTCTAGAGAGAGAAGAAAAGATTAAGAAGAAGAGAAAAGGGATTAAGAAAAGAGTGTAGTGCGTTAGGGTTACACAACTACATCTCAGTCAATATATATATAACCACAAAAGTACTAAAAATACCCTTTAAGGGTTACATCCTACTATAGCATAACGTAACAACATATAAACTACATTGCTCTTTATTTATATAAAATGATAGTATTCTTATAGTATTCAGTATGCCTTTGTTGCAATGTAATGGTTTCTAGTGGTTTACATTTTTACAGTGGTGTGTTTTTTCATATATATTGAGTCAGACTTGCAGAACTCATTGCTTTTATTTTAGAACTTTTCTATGGCTTTCTTAACTGCTTTGTTTTTTTTGATGATCAACAAACTACTTTTCATTAAAAATAAGAAGAATTCATGAGGGACGAGAAGTCGTTCAATAAGAAAAGCATACAAGCAAATGCAGACATACAAATAAAAAATTACATGTCACACGGATTTCCAGTTCTCCCTAATTACAAACAGGAATTGCTGGAAAATGTGGGCATATAGAAACCCAAAAAGAAGCCGGGAAGCACATTCTTTTCCAAATGCAATCCACCTCCATTTTGGCTTCAGACATTCTTGCATTTCTCTCAAGCCAAATATCCCGAAACATGGTCATCACCGCACATCCCAAATGTTTTAACTTTTTCACTCCTTCCAAGACCCTGAAGCTCAATTTCAAACAAAAGGCAAAGGGACAATGAAAGAAGAGATGTTCAATACTCTCCTCACTTCTAATTACTTTGGCTGCCTTGTTTATGTTTTTTTCACTGTTTTTGTTCAGCATGTTATTGCCAGTTGTTTGTTACTACATAACTCAATGGTTCTCATGCATTTATCCTAACTATCACCCATACCATTGGCATATGTAGTCATTTGTTTTAAAATTTTGAAAATGCACTTTTGTATTGGGTTGGAGTAACTTGCAGTTGTGGTAACTCTCTCTCTCGTGCGCGTTAACGTTGTTGCCTTTTCAGTGCCTTGACTGTGTAAATGCCACTTATATAATGAAATGATCCTGCTGGTCTCTGCAGCTTACGGCATGACAGGCCTTTTACAGTATCCATGGCAAATGCAGGACAAAACACCAATGGTTCTCAGTTCTTTATAACCACGGTGGCAACTCCATGGCTGGACAATAAGCACACTGTTTTTGGAAGAGTTGCAAAGGGAATGGATGTTGTACAGGTATGAGATATACACTTTCTGATCAAATCTCTATTCTTTTTTCTTCTTTAGTTATTTCTCCTTAGGTTTTCTTTTAGTAAAATAACAAATGTATAGATCGATGTAAATATGTACATGAATGCATGAAATTACTTGTGCTATGTGGATAAACGTGGCACCACCTGTTCTGTATTTAAAGACCCGCCTTTTGATCAGCTTTCCAAATTCAGAAAAGGTGCTGAACAAAATTTTCTCGTCATTGAAATGGGGATATCAAATGTTTTGATGGGTCCACAACCCCTTTTTTCATTTGCTTTGGAATGATGGCAGGCATAATGGCGCCGTCAATGTACATGACATGACCTTCAGTTGTGAATATATATTTGTTCTTTCTCCTATATCGCATGCAACCTACCTCTTTTATATTGACCTCATTTGAGACTTCTTGATTCTTGACAGGCCATAGAGAAAGTGAAGACCGACAAGGCTGACAAGCCATACCAAGATGTAAAAATCCTCAATGTGACTGTTCCGAAGTCTTAAAGTGAGGTCTCCCTAGTAATCATTTATCTGTCCAGATAGACAGTAGATCTGGGAGAAGTTGTATGTCTGGGTGGTAGTAATGGAATACTTTCATTATCTGAGTCTCCACGCTCTGACCAAAGCTCAACGATACTGTTGCCGCATATAGTGGTGGTGCTCTTTGGAGTCACTGGCTGCCGAAATCTTGCATCACATAAATTATGGTATGCATTTTTTGAGGCACTTATTTTTCTCAACTTCAATAGCAATTCAATTTTCCAATAGCCCCTATGTGCTGGTTTTTTTATCTTCTCTGGGCTCTAGCTTATTTTTGGATCTCTCTGTAAACTTTAACACGCTGCTCAACAGGCCAACAAATTTGGTTCCAGTTAGTATATTGTTCAGAAATTAATATCAAAGCACCACGTTGTATTAAGAATTAATCAAGTCCCATGTCAACTAAAGATTAGTTGTTAATCGAGTAGCACCTATGAAATGACAGAGGAAGAATTGACCATAAACTGAACTAAAGATTTAAATCCTCTTTTAATAGATGATAATAAAGCCAAGTTGTAACTTACTGATATCCTGAATTTGGCGCAAGAACAGACTGACAGTAAGGACTAAGTGGGGAAAAAATATGAAATGTTAACTTCAAATAATGTTTAGTTCTCTGTATGATTGTGAAGTGGCTTGTCAGTTTCCACTGTTCCAGGACTACCAAAGAATGTGTTAATGGGAGAAGGTAAGAATTAGTTGAGTGAGAGGTTGGTGTTTGGGCATTTTTGTTTTTCTTTCGTTAAGCTGGTTGGTACAATTTATGCTGTAAAGGGGGCTTTCTGAACATTGTAATGCTTCCATTTTAATTAGTTTGATGAAGGGCGATGATTTGGATCCTTCATTAATAGTCTTATCAAGGAGATACTTATTAAGTGACATTCCTAAAGGGGAGTCTTGTCGAATTGCCAGAGCAGAAACTAGCGTAGTTTGTGAAATCTTTGTTTCAGTTATTTATTGGCTTCTCACTCTTTTTTGCACAGAACCTTTTATTTACTTTTACACCATAGTATGGTCTTCATTTTTGTAACGACATCGACCTACTCACTAAAAACTCTCTTGATCTGTTAGGTATACTATGCTGAATGGGCCTGTTGATTGCATCTCCAAGGAATCCATCAAATAGATTATATAATTTTTCAAATCTACGTGTTTTGGGGATTTAGGGATTTGCTCTTCCTATTTCCTGTTATCTTTAGGGTCTTAACTACGGCCTGGTAGTTGTACTAACAAAATTTTTGTAGCCATAATTGTATCTGTTGATATTTTAAAAAGATGTGATGGTCCTCAATGTCTAAAGTATATTGCTTTTTTTGAATAGTGTCTAAATTATATTGCTGATGGATTGTTAATTTTACATTTTGTGACATCAAGCTTGTCCCTGCCTCGACCAGTAACTGTTGGGTCTGCCCATCTCTTAAACTTCTCCCGGTCTTCAGCCCTAACTATATGAGGAATAAACTCGTCCCACACATGGTTTGGAGGCCGAGCGCCACCCCAACAATAAGGCTGCAACATAGGTCAACTAACACAAGATAAAATTCACTAAACGGTTACCTTTGGGTTCCGAACTCTATATGGGAAAAAGCGTTGCTGTTTGCAAGGTCTTGATCCGACTCGTTTCTCTTCTCATTTTATTTGTGGGAATTTGATGATCTATAAACGCTTGGCGAACAATTGGGTAATGTCGTGCTAACATGTTGCCAATAAATTTTCCCTCCTAGAGTACAAAATTGTATGATTTTCTGCATCGGTGGATGAAGAAATTGTCATAAATAGAATCAAACAGGCATAATGATAGTAGGGTCGGAGAAGTTGGGCCATTCGGGCCAGCCGTGAAGGTCTCCTCTATCCACCACAGGGGAAAATGTTTTTGGAGGGGAAAATGTTTAGGAAAATTTGGAGGTTGGTCTCTCTATATGGATTTATTTGGAGATAAGTCCGGTAAAAAAGTTTATTTGGTTTTAAGTTTGTTTTTGTCAAGTTTACTATTATACTCCTACTCCGTAGAATAGCAACAAACGACGTTTAATAGTTATAAAAAGCCACATAGGTTAGATCATTGAAGTATATATAAAAATCGTTGAATGAATTATATATAAAAATTGTTGATTGAGTTATATATGAAATTCATTTATTAAATATTTTGATAATTAACGGAAGTTTTATATAGAATGTATATATTTTAATAGTTATATATGGAAGTTTAATGTACAAATAAATCATTGATATATTAAGTAAAATTTAGATTACAAGATTTGCTTAACAATTCAAATTCAATAGTAACATGATACAAGCATATAATAATATGATACAAACATATAGTAACATGAAACAAATATAGGGTGACAACTAACACTGTAACATGACGTTATATTATTAATAATCTAATCAGCATATAGTAATATGATACAAAATCACCAAGCGTAATAGATATATAACAATTATCAAGAATTATGTGTAAAAGTAACATGAACAATATCACCCAATTAGTTGATGTAAACATAATAACATCAGCTTAGCAACATTATAATGGACTTATAATATTATGTATAATGTAATGTTCATTCCATAAAATTGTAACATGAGAACTCAAAATTGTGTTTGGCTGATGTTACTAAAAATGATGTTACTAAGATTCAGTTAAGAAATTAATGTTACTAAACTAATGTTATTGTTTTTACATCAGTTAATTGGATGGCACTGTTCATGTTACTTTTGCACATAATTCTTGATAATTGTTTTATATTCATTACGCTTGATAATTTTGTATTATATTAATATATATTAGTTAGGATATTGATAATATAATGCTATAGTGTCACCCTATGCTTGTATCATGTTACTTTATGTTTGTATCATGTTACTATTGAATTTAAATTGTTAAAGAAATCTTGTGATCTAAATTTTACTTAATATACCAATGATTTATTTGTACATCAAACTTTCATACATAACTATCAAAATATATACATTTCATATAAAATTTTTGTTAATTATCAAAATATTTAATAAATAGTTTTCATATATAACTCAAATAACAATTTCCATATATAACTCAATTAACAGTTTTCATATATACTTCAATGATCTAACCTATGTGATTTTCTATAACTAAATAAAATTAACACTTTTAAAAATAATTTTAATATTTAAAAAAAAGAATAAACTTAAGTACCTACATATAAGTTTAATCACAGACTTAACCCCAAATAAATTTCTTTTCTAGACTTAAATCATTACAAACCCATCTATGAGATCTCACCTCCAATTTTCACAAATGTTTATAGGACATCTCATAGGGTCGCTAGGAAAGGTTGGTATGCCATATCTTTTGAATTAACTCATGTATTTATAGGTCTATTGACAAATGTAGACCCAGCCATTCTAGTCCTAATAGGGTCGCATTGCAACTGATACACAGCAGTGAATGCCTTGTTATTTTGATAAAAATCAGGTATTTGTTTTGCTCCACAATTACAGGAAATATACAATGGGATGGGCAGAGTAGTTTCAGTTGTTTGACAGACTAGCTATATGACATAATCTATTCAAACAAAAGAGGGGACCCAGCTTTCATTCCAGCCAAATAGCACTAGAACAGGATCTCTACCCTGACAAGTGCTCAAACACAGACCAAGGGTGTCATGTAAATGGCTACCAAACCGACTAAATCCAACAGACTGTTTCGTGGAACAACCGAACCAAACTTTTTCTAATACAAACAAGAGAACAAGTTGCTCATCTCAAAATGCTCACCTCTTCAAATCAGCAGCATGTTGCACCTTACATCCTTGAACCACAGCCAACTCAATGAAAGGCAACCTTTCATTTTGACATCTAAAGCCACTAACTAACAAAAAAGTGACAGGCATCAAGCAGTTGACGATAATTTTTATTTATGACCCCATATAAATATAGGTCAGATCCATAACTCTTGAAATCTGAAATTCAAATTCTAGAACTATCTCTGCTATGTTTTGACTGAACTTATCTTCCTAAACAAAAGACTAAGCCTTTAAACTAGGACTACAACCAAAACTAAATATCGCAGACACCTAAAACTCCTATGTTAAATTAAATGATATTAGTTTCATAAGAGAATGCTCCATACGAGCAGAGCAGCACCACAATCACTTAGTCGAAGAGACTGAAGCCCAAATCCTGCAACAGAAATAAATAGACAAGTCAGGCATGGACATACCCAAAAAAAAACAAAGGAAAAGCAAACATTTTAACCAAAAATAAATAGTCAGCCCAACAGCATATCCTTTTCCATTCTCATTGGAAGAAAACTTACATCATCAGTATCCTCTTTTTCTTCCTCTTTCTCTTCTTTTTTCGCCTCGGCAGCAGGTGCTGCAGGAGCACTACCAGCCCCACCAGCTGCTGCTGCAGCAACTGCAATGCCAGCACCACCACCAGCAGGAACTGAAGCCAACTTCTCCCTCCCAGCTGCAATTAGCTCAGTAATATCTTTCCCTCTAACTTCAGACAAGAGTAACTCAATCCTTTCATCATCAGCCTCAGCTCCAACTGTGGAGAGAAGACAACTCACGTCAGTTTTCAACACATTGGACGTTCAAAGTCAATATGACAGACACATCAAACAAAATATCTATCAACATTAAACAATAAAGGGTTGAATCAACGATAAATCCTAAACGATGTCCCCATCTACCGAGAAGCAATCAAGTCCAGATATGCAACTTAACATATTCAGCCCTGGATGAATTTGTAAATGACATTGATAATTAAATAAAAAAAGGAAACAAGGCAATAGACAGACACGTTACCAAACCAGAAAGCTCCATGACAATCCAACTGGCATAGATGAAGTCAACTCGTTAAAACTCAGCAATGGCACAGATCAATGCAAAACAGAAAATCCTCCATTAAGCGGAAAGGCACAATTAAAACAAGTAGCAACACCCAACCAATTCCCCACTAATTCCTCCTTTGTGCTTTGACAAGCAGCACCCATTCACTCATACCATGTAAACCAAAGACACCTAAAAGTAGATATTCACATGCATCCACCAACAACAGAATACAGCATAATCATACTCTAATTATGAACGAGTCACTTCTCAGAGAAACAACAAGATTTAGTGATGATAACAGTTGTAGCCTAAAAAGATGTTTATATAACCCTTCAAGACACCAGGAGACATATCTTAATGAGTAACACCAAGTCAAATTTTTGTCACCTAAACTCATAACATAACAAGGCCAATATATATACAAGTCAACAATAATGAGGTAACAAGCCTGTTACCAAAAACAAAGTATCACCCCAATTAGGTGAGTGCACATGAAATTTTTCAAAAACTTTGCTCCCACTTGAGTTGACCTGTGATACACATGTGGCTTTATCTAGTTAGAGTATTATCACACCCTTGGTAACAAAGTGCTCTAACTTGTTTATATGTGTCTTTGTATTCCATCCATTCTTATACTATCTATTCCATTGACCACAAATACTATGACAAACAAATACCAAAAAGATAAATGGACTCCGTAACAATCCAAACTGACCCTTCAAGCAAAATTCATCCAAAACTGCCAACAGCTATCATGATTATCATGCTTGACTCACATATGTACAGACACACACACACATACAAAAGACTGATGGACACAAACAAATCAATCAAACCAAATAGGCATCACACACACAAAAGCGGGCACAAAAACGGAATGTATGTGTCATGAATTCAATTAGAAAAAAAAAGTCCTGCCTGAAGCGAGAATGCGCTTCAAATCAGCAGCGGATGGGTTAGTGTTGCCTCCCAACACGGCCAGCAAGTATGTAGCGATCACCTTCATCTCTGTTCAAAGCACAATGATAAACCACAAAATGTCAAAATGTGCATGCACATTCATAGACTACATACAATCTGCATATGCACGTATGTTTATATAAGTATATATATATATATATATATATATATATATATATATATAAAGAGAGAGAGAGAGAGGAGGGGAATTACTTGCGAAATTTGGATCCGGGGAGGTGAGAATCGAAGAACGGCTTTAGCTGTGGATCAAAGATTATGAGACCGTTCCTAGGGTTTTGAGTATGGTAGCACTGGAACTAAACGATGTACGCATGCATTTATAGCTAGGGTTTCGGGGTTTGTTACGAAGATAACATATTTTGCTTAGATCCTGACCCTTCAATTTTATTCTACTAACCACGTGGCAGTAGAATAGGCCATGTCACAAGGCCCACGTAAAAACTGTTTTTCCCTCGTTTTTTCGAATTCGGCAAGGCACGGAAAGTTTATTGACATGAAATTTTTTTTCAGTAGAATAGGCCATGAAATTTGGTTTCCCGCAAAATAAACATGAATTTTTTTTTTTCCCATGAAAATGTGGGCTACTGCTCATACTTGACCTTTTTTTGCCCATATTCATCTTTTGAACAACAGCACTAAATAGGGAACTTAAAAACAAAAAGGCCTCAAGAAAACTAAACTTCGTTTAATATAATTAAGGGTAATTTAAATAATTAAATAAATTTTTTTATAACTTTCATTTTTTTAAACAATAGAATCAATTTTTTTTTTAAAAAAAATTCAAATTTTTCATACTAACCAAATACATGCATGAAATATATTTTATTTTCTTTCACTTCACTTTTTAAATTTTCACATTTCTATTTGAAAATATAAAAAATGGTGATATGTCAATCGTGCATCAATTCTACATTAATAATATTTGATATTTACTTATTTTATCATAAAAGGTGGATAAATGTACAATCTTCAAGTTCAACATCTTCTTCAATGTAGATATAGATATTTTAGACAATTCTCAAAATTTTCAAGCAACTTTGCTACCTTTCAAATAAATAATTAATTTTTTTAAAAATTTTAATGCTAACTAAATACGTGAAAAAAATATATATTTTTTCCTTTTTCATTTCTTTCAATTTACTTTCCACTATTCTTTTCTTTCTACCCAAACAGACTCTTAGTGACACAAGAGATTAGTTCATGGACCTAATGGAAATATGGGGCACAATATATGGGTTATCTACGATAATTTTTTTTCTATGTATAAAGATTTGTTTTCTTTGAGAGGGAGGTGGAACATGAAATTCCGCATGAACACTAAATATCACCGTTACAAATGTGACACCTCATTTATGAAATTAAGGTTTGTCAAATTTAAGAAACTACCTTGAGAGACATTTCTCTCTCATTTTTCTAAAACTTTAGACTTCAACCGTAAAATCAATATTTCCTCCGATTAATACTCAAGGCATGTATAATTATGAGGAATGCAATTACTAAATGCAATAAAGTACAAGGTTGTTTTATGCTAGACTCTTTCTTTAGCAATGAAAATGAATCGTATTCGAAATACTCTGAGAATTAATTGTTCATCCCATAGTATAAGCAACATTCAATTAGGAATGATATTCTCCCAATCCCACCCCCACCCCCCCCCCCCCCAAAAAAAAAAAAAAAGCAACCAAGTTTATCTCTTTCTTTGTCAATACCAATAATGTGTGTGCCAGTTTGTAATTTTCACTTGCTTTTGATTAGCATTTGAAACTATGACTACTGACACCTTGGCATGAACCTCACATCCCTTACGGTGTCGGCAGTATTTCTTTGCATCGATCAAATCGACAACGCATTTTTCCACTTGATAACAAGGACGCACTGGCACCACCCCCTCGTCCTCTTCCTCCACCACCACCAACACAAAACAGAAGACCCTTTTCCTTCTAGACCCGCCAAGAATATTTATTTTTTCTTCACGTGACCACCAATCGTCTTCTTCTTCTTCTTCTTCCTCCTCCTTCTCCTCGGTCATCGTCTGCATTTTTCACCATTTGCTTGGTGTACTATACGCTTTGTTTTCCAAGGTTCACGATAACCTTGGTTCAATCCTTCTTTGCATCTCCATTTTTTATAAGTTGCATTTTTTTTTGGGGGTTTTCACGATGGTGAAAGAAGAGAGAAAAGTTAAAACAAAAAATGGTACAATGGATGTGAATTGTGCAAGTTGCAATTAATGAGGCATACGACATGCTAAAAGGAAAGTGCAAAATAGTACAACAGCAACAAACAAAGGAAAGTAAGTAGCATAAAAACTTTTTATCCCTCGTACATCTATATAATAAAATAATTTAAAATTTAAAAATAAATAAAATGACTTTTGTTATTCGCAGTTAAAATCGTTTTAAATTTTACTTTAAAATTAATCTAATAGCTAATATTAACACTCTAAATTTAATAGAAAAAATAAGTCCATAAGGGGGTGTTTTGAATAACTTTTTAAAAGTATTTCTACAAATTATTTTTCATAAATACTTAAAAAAAATAGTGTTTGAAACTGCTCCACCACCACCCCCACCACCAAGGGCGGAGCCAAACATATTCTCCAGTGGGGGTAACTTAAACTATATTAATATTAAAATTTAAAATATTCACAAAGTATAGTTTTATTAATAGAATATCAATTAAAGACGCAATTCATATACACAAGCGATATACAAAATGAGCCAACAAAAAAAACTCATTATAGATTTATCTATAAGATATAACAAAAAAAATTTGAACCGCAAAATTGGGCTCAATCATATATTAAATTTTAAGAAAAATTTTCATAACTAATTCAAAAATTAATTTGTTCAATCACAAACTTAATATTAATCATTAAATTTTAACAAACAATCAAAACTAACTTAAACTATAATTATTCTAGTAAACTAAACCTAGTTATATGAAGTACTTAACTTATCGCAATAAAACTGTTTAAACTACTAAATTAAAATAATTTAGTCTAATTATAATAGAGGACTACATGTCCTAATTTCAATTCTACAAATAAAAATAAAACAAATGAGACGATTACAAGTCCTAATTCCAATTCAACATATAAAAATAAAATACTAGAGAGGACTACAAACTCAAATATCAATTAAATATATAAAAAAATAAATCATAGAAGAGGACTACAAGCCCCAATTTTATTTCAACATAGAAAAATAAATACAAGACTACAAATTATAGTTTCAATTCAATACATAAAAAATAAAACATAAGAGATGATTACAAGCCCCAATTTTATATTTTCAATTCAACATGTAACAAATAAAATACAACAGAGAGCTACAAGCGCTAATTTCAATTCAACATTTGAAAAATAAACCACAAAAGAGGGCTACAAAACCCTAATTTTCAATTCTAACATATAAACATAAAACAAAGAAGAGGATTACAAGCCCTAAATTTAGTTCGATGTATAAACATAAAACAAATGAGAAGGCTAACTTATTTTGTAACATATTAGTTAATCTTTAAATGTTCAAATTTTTGATGTCATATTCCATTGATATTTACAAGTGAGACTCATATATTTGTCAAAATAACATAACTACCCTTAAATCTTTTAAAAAAAACTCAATGGGGGCCAATATAAACTCAGTGGCTGCCCCCACTGTGAATCCGCCCTTGCCCACCATCATTACCTTTACCACCACGACTGTCATCGCCACCACCATTGTCGTTGCCACCTACCACAACCATCACTGTCTCCTACCACCACCACTAATGATCACCAACTCTTACCCTCACTACAATCAATGTTTAAATTTATTTATCTCTCTTCTATGTTTATAATTTTAATTTTGGATATTAATACAAATATGTTTATTATTTACCATTTTTTATTACTCTGTGCCTTCAGGCACAAACAATAACTAGTATTTTGACATTCTGCTGATATGGGTGCATAAATAATGAATACATAATAAGTTTTTTTTCTAAAGGACAAATAACAATATTTTGATATTGTAAATGTTATTATTATTAATTTTTTTGAGTAGACGGTAAATATTACAATGTGTTTGGTATAGAAGAAAAATGGAAGGATAGAAGAGGAAGAATGAAAAATGGGGGAGAGTGGAAAGTGTTTAACCTATTTGATTCCAAAAGGAAAGGGCTGTGGAAAGGAAAATTCGGTGGAAAATGAATTCCTCCTGCCCGCCATTTCTTATCCGCCCAAAGTCAGGCAAAAAATTAGATAAAGAAAGGCAGGATTTTGGTTAGATAGGTTAATATTATTATTTGACCCTCTTTGCATCATTGTTTTTTCAAAAGTAGGCACAACATCTTAGACCATCTTCAATCTTTACCCTTTTTTAAATCATTTTTTTTAAATGAAAAATTCTTAAAAACCTTATCCAATGTTAGACTCATATCCATACTAAATGAAGGGAAATCATTTTTTAAGCCCAAATTAAGGGAGACCCTTTTTAAATCTAAATATTTAATAGTGAGATTACACCATCCTTTAAAGATCCAATAGTTATATTTTACTTTTTTTTAAATTTGACTTTGTTTTCATTTAAATTTGAATTTCTCTTTGTCTTAAAAAGAGTTTGTTCATTTGAGAGATCTATACAAAATCAAGTTTTTTACTAAAATTTGGGTTAGGGTTTAAATCTCTATTAGAGATGTGCTTAGACACATGTCCACGTGGGTGATACTTTATGAAGCTTAAGCTTTAAATATATTTTTGAGTTAATTACACTGGAGATCCCAAAATATATGAAATTTATCTCATTTTGGTTCTCAATATTTTAATTCCATCATTTTAGTTTTGAAGTATTGAATATATTTCTACGTGATCTCTCAAGTAGAAAATGACGATATTGATAACAATTTTTTATTATAAACTTGTCACATAATACCTAAATATGGATAAAAAAATAATTTTGATAAATCTCACTAAATTTTTACCCAAATTTTAATCGAAGAGCTACTTAAATTACAGTTTGGATTATGAGTTATCCAAAATTTTATCAAGAGCTACTCATATTACACATTTGTTGTCAAAAACTATTCAAAATTTGGTCAAGAGCTATTGCCCATATTTATGTATCACGTAATAAGTTTGTGATAAAAAATCGTTAGTAATTTGAATGTTGTCTGTTTGAAGGACCATATAAAAACATATTCAATAATTTAGGGACAAAAATTATACAATTGAAATATTGAATATCAAAATGAGACAAATCCTATATTTTAAGGATCTTTAGTGTAATTAACCCAATATTTTTGCTAGATATTAGCCACGTGTAATGAGAGGTATCAAAGACTTGCTTTGTAGGTCGCTTTTAACGATACATTTTTTACACTTTTTCATTTACTATATTTTTTTCAATCCCACCTTCTCTCCACTATTTTTTTTTATTCCTCATGACTATTTGTTCAAAAGTGTATTTTCAATAGAAAAATATTTTTATATGGAAGGGTCTAATGGTAAAATTTTTATGAATTTGTTTTATTTTCTTCTATTTTTTCTTTAATACCAAAGAATGGAACTTTCTATCTGTTGTACCAAACAAAAAAAGGTCAAAGAGTGTTTCTTTCTATTAGGGGTGAAAAGTTCTCATCCCTCTTATTTCCTATCCATCATATTTTTTATTCTTCCTATCAAACGGACCATTAGTTTTTTTTTTCACAGACTATAAAGGATAATTTTTTTTCTAAACATAATATAAATGTTAATTATTGAGCATAATTTCCAGCTAACTGCTGGCATTTTACCAATACACGCCGATGGTCATGGCTAACTGCTACCCTTGGGGACTGTTATAAGGGGGTATAAGAGGGCTTGGTAAGATGGGCTTGGAAAAAATAGTTCAAAAAGACTCCCACATCCCATGTTTAGATTAAAATTCAATCTTGGGGTTCCAAACCAGCCTGAAGTTGGTTCAAATATTAAACTCATAATCATGAGCTTCGTCAAAGGGAAGATAGGTTTGAGAAGATAGGTTAAGGAGTTAAGGATACAAAAGATAATTGTACCCCTTAACATGTGTATGAATTGAATTGATCAAGGACAAAATAGTCATTTATAGGACAAATAGTTATTAATTATTATAATATATATATGAGTGCTACATATGTATGTGTTACATATCAAATATGAGTATGGATCGGATTCAATGTTGAATTCCTTATTTATAAAGAGATTTGAGTTTGAACGAGTTTTTGAAAAAATTAATCCAAACTCTCCCCAAAAATCTATCCAATTAAGCCTTTAGTGCACGGGATGCCTATATTTGAAAGTGAGAACGGGAGAAAAGACGGAGAGAAGTTAGAGATAGAAAATCAACAATTTACAATACAACTCTAATAAAATGACATCGTTTGACAGGTATATTTTTTTGGGCCAAATTTTTTATTGTGCAAACTTATTAAAACAACGTTGTTTCGTAATAACGGCACGCGGTGTTGTTTTACTCTAACAGCAGAGGAGCTGCACCTTGGACCAATGATTTTTTTTTTTTTCCTCTAACAGTAGAGGAGCTGCACCCCAGACCCCATAAAATTGGCTTGCCAGCATCCAAACGACAACGCTCCATGGTAAACTCTTCCAACGACGCCGTTTGCAACCCTTCACAGCAATAAACTATTTGAAAACCTCTCAGCCTGAGGAAAGCATCACGTCCAAGCAAAGGCATTTTTGTAATCTACCGTTATAATGAAGCTGAACAAAAGCGCGGGAAATGTTCCTTCCCTCGGACCTCAGTCCCGCTCAGTTTCGGAAAGGGTTTCTCTCACTTTCTTTCTTTCTAATCCTCTCCACTCCTAAACCCAAAACTCGATCTTCATCTGGATCTCAAATACCAAAACAATGAACGGAGATAATCGAAGGCGAGACCGTAGAGACACGAGGATTTCAAAGAAGCAGAAGCTGATTCTCAACGCTGAAGAACAACTCGAGTCCAAACGTGGCTATGATCTCTTCACCGAAGGTGAAAAACGTCTCGGTTGGCTTCTCACTTTCGCCTCCGTAAGTCACTCCAAATTTCATTCCTCTAAATAGCCCAATTTCCCTCGAATTTTGGAATATGGACATCTTTTTTCCCGATTATAACCGACTCTTTGTACTATTTTGTAGTCTTCTTGGGAAGATCAAACTACACATAAAGTCTACAGTTGCGTTGATCTCTATTTCGTTTGTCAGGTAAAGTTTTAATGAATTTCTAGAAGCTGATTTGGAAAAGCTGTTACGTGTTTCTTACTCGTTTCAATGATTTGATTGAAGGATGGATCAACTTTCAAAGCAAAGTACAAGTTCCGGCCATATTTTTATGCAACCACAAAGGTATGTAATTATTATATAATTTGTGGAGAAGAATCGTGTTTGTAGAGTTAACTCTTAATTAATTGCCACCTCATATTATTGCAGGATAAAATGGAGATGGATGTTGATGCATATTTGAGACGGCGTTATGAGGGACAAATTGCTGACATTGAAATTGTGGAGAAAGAGGATCTTGATCTTGTAAGCCAACATCATTGCAACACCACATTCTTTTTTCCTTTCATGCCCATTTTTTATTTAGTGCCTTTGTATTACAGAATGCGTTGTATTTTCATGCCATATTTCGTCCCAGTAATAGAAATTTTAGCAATACCCATGTTTATGTGATTGTTGGGATCTAGGAGAATTGTCTTGATGCCTGGGGGAAAGAGGAGATGGATTTATGCCTGGGATAAGTCATGTACAACAATTTTTGTTGTAATTTATTAAAGGAGGAGTAATAAATAGATCCATTGCTGAGATTGAGAACAAGTATAATTGTGTCATGACTATATTGAGAACAACCACATGAGAAGCTAGTAAATTTAAGTTGCAGGAGGCTTACACCAGGGATTAGAGGATCATCCTTAACTAATGTTCGAGTTGAAGAGGCACATCTATGTTGAGGGTCTATGGTGTGTGCTTTTTGTTGATGATATAAGGTTAATTAATGCACTAAAGTAAATATTAATACTAGATTAGGAATCAAGAAGATTTAGGATAAGTAGAATGAAAACTGAGAATATGGAATCTAACTTTTTAAAACTAGAAGTCCAATGTAGAAAAAAATTTGATGATTTAGATATATCAAAGAGTGGACAATTCTATATAGTTCGATTATTTACGAGGTGGGTGAGATTGAAGAGGATATTATCGACTAATTTAAAGCAAGATATATTAAGTAGAGGAGTGCATGTGATATATTATGTAGTTGACATATACCTTGTCAGTTGAAATGGAAGTTCTACAGAATAATCATGAGATCAATGATGCTTGATGGTGTAAAGTGCTCGCAATGTTCTGAAATTAATGGATGGTAAATGAAAGAAAGATGGTACGATAGATGCTTGGTTAAACAAGAGAGGCTAGGATTAGGCATTAATGTATTTGCAAAATTATAGATGTATATCCAACAGGAGATAAATTGAGAGAATATTGACTATGATGGTTTGGTGCATTTAAAAAGATCTACAACTGCAATAGTCAGGAAGACTGACGCGATATACAGTCATGGTGTTACTAGGGGTGGAAGAAGACAATGAATATTAACTGATATTGTAAATAATGACATGTTGGCTTGTTGACGATACATGATTCTATGTAACCAATCTGAAATAGTTAGGATAAGACTTTGTTGAGCTAGTTAAGTCTAGTTATATTGTCTAGTTGCATGTAACATAGCTTACTGACATCAATGCTACTACAAAAGCTTGTTAGGAATAGTGTAGCTGATGTATTACAAGCTCCGTTGAACCCACCAGCTTGCCTAAATCAAAGATAGAGCCCAACCCTCTTGCAAATGGCCTACACAAGCTTTCCCCACCAGGTCTAACTTAATATGAGCTTAAGAAGAAAGCTTGTTTTCGGAGACTTGCTGCTGTGGCTTTTATAAGCCTCAACCCGTCACACACTAAATTTTTTTATTAGCTAACCCGAAATAAAGTTTTGTTGCCTTTGCACGTCATGAATAAGAGGCTTGTGCTTGTGTGGCATGCAATAGACATCTATTTTGATTTTGTATGGACATATTTCTTCTTGTACTGATGGTAAAAGAATAAGATGTCCATGAACTATCCCCATCTCAACTTTTAGTGCTTCATCTTCAACTCATGGATAGAATTGATCACTGAGACAGGTTCTGCTAAACTAGACTTAAGAAGATTAAGGGAGGTTTTATTGGGATATTCTAGTTACATTGGGTGGCCTAGCAATGTTGGGGTGGTATAAAGTCTTGCTATCAAATTCTGAAATGAAGTTTAGCAAGCTTTTGGTGTGTACAAAATTATCGAGTTATATTGGCAAGAGATAGAAGTGAAATCAGTGGGAACCAACAATGGATTTAGGCAAGTAGCTAGAATTGGGCATAATTCAGTGCACCACTGTTCACTTACTCTACCTAGGCAGCTGGAACTTTGTTGTTATGTAGTCAAGCTACACAAATGAAATACTCAGGGGCTTATGACTTATGTGGACCAACAGATGTTGTGGCCTTTTCTATCCTTCATAAATCGGAGAAGTTTCTGAGTTTAGAAGCAAAAAACTGACCTATATTCATCATAATCATATAGGCAACTATTTTTTTTGAGCCTTTTGCATGTCTATAACCAACCCTTCAAATTTTACTTGATGTGTTGGGTTTCTGTTGACGATAGTTCTATCATGTATATTTCTGGTATCAGTATGGGTTAGTTTTTGCCTGAGATGTTTGAACTTCTATGTTTTTGTACAAATTGTCCTGGAAGTTACATTTTAATTTCTTTGTATGCTTATGACAGAAAAACCATCTGTCTGGTTTGCGCAAATCTTATTTAAAGATATCTTTCGATACGGTGCAACAATTGATGCATGTAAAGAGTGATCTAATGCACGTTGTTGAAAGAAACCAGGCAAAGTTTGATGCTGCTGAAGCATATGAATCCATATTGACAGGGAAAAGGTAAGGGCGTCAGGCCTGAATCAAAATTTATTTTATATGGAGCAATTTTCTTATTTGCTAATAAAAAATTATTGACAATAAATATTTTCCAAGTTTTGAGATGGTTTTTTGCTTGACATGCAGCAAACAACGACCTCAAGATTTTATAGATTGTATTGCTGATCTCCGCGAGTATGATGTCCCTTACCACGTTCGCTTTGCAATTGACAATGGTGGTTTTCTTTTCTATTTATTTTTTTGGGAAAGTTTCTTTCCTATTTAGTTGATTGCAAAGCTTCTTTGTTTCCTGTATACTTTCTGACGTTGTTATTTAATTGTCTATTCACTCTGGTTTCACTTTGAACTTCATGTTATTAGATGTAAGATGTGGGCAGTGGTATGATGTTTGCATATCCAGTGCTGGGCTCATGCTAGAAAGAAGGGCTGATCTCCTGCAACGTGCTGAAGTTCATGTTTGTGCATTTGATATTGAGACCACAAAGCTTCCATTGAAATTTCCCGACGCTGAATATGATTCAGTAATGATGATTTCGTACATGGTTGATGGACAAGGTTATCTGATTATTAATAGAGAGGTGCATATAATAGAGTAAAATCTTTATCTTTACATTTTACATGTTCTAGAATGATTCTGTACATACGTAGCTTCATAATGGGAAACTTCAGATGGGGGGTATAGAGTATAGTATTCTCAACTGTGTAGGAACTCTGTATTTTCAACAGGGGGCTTGAATGATGTATTGAGGAGATGGCCCTAACAGGTGGGTCATCTATTGCATTTGGAAAAATGCTCAATCTGAAAGAAATCAGTCTGCATGGTATCTTAGATGACGCCACGATTGTTGTTTCAATTTAAGCGGGTGTCAGGTTCCCACTGTTCTTTCTAATAAAAGAAGGCGGCGCTATGCCTTCTTTTCAGCAAGGGTCCAGGGGTGTTAGTACTTGGCTCTAGGTGAATTTCCAAGAATATGAAACAACTATATGATTTGTTTTGGAGACATTTGTTGGCTGAATAAAGTTTATGTATTCTGAGTTTATCTATTGCCATCGTAAAAGACTCTGTTGATGTGTAGGCTGACAGGTCTATATTTGTTTTATGTTAGAGGACATCATTCACGATGCTTTACTTTTAGAAACAAGCATTTGGCCAGATCCTTGCTTTGTGTTGGGTCTTCTGTCTTGAGGCAGAAAAGATAGAGTTGTAGAATCCACCTTTTGTGAGTTTACTGTGGCACTGATGTTAGTTGCGTAGAAGATCTTGAAAGTGGATGGTGTTATGATCATAGGGATGTGAATGCTCCGCTTATCAAGGAAAATGAGTGCATAATCACCAAAATAGAGGCAGTTAGTGAATATGAACAACATTTTAGGGACAACACCTGAATATGCATTTGGAATGAGATTTTCATTAGATGGAATGACAAAGTGAAAAAGTAAAGGACGTGTGCTTGAAGAAGTGGAACTGACGCCCTTTTTGTCATCTCTTGTTTCACAACATTGCCAATGGTGGAGATAATATGGACTGTGACCTGTTCTACATGGGTAATGAGCTGCTGAACTTCTAAAAATTAAACATGCCACCAAGAGCATGGGGGATTGAAATAATGTCCACAGGGTGTGGGACCTTTCTGGTAGGAGTTGACGTTGGTATCTCAAATAGGTGCTAATGCTGCAAATATGATGGTTGGAAGGATATTAAACCAGAAGCTGGAAGGATATTAAACCACCTTCAATCAGATAGATAGTGGGAAAGGTTATGCAAAGCTTGTACCTTTTAAGGTTTGAAAGAGTGGAACTAAACAAAGTGGCCCGAAAAGGCAAAGTGATTGTCCTAGAATTGCCGTTTTTTATTCGTTGGAAATTCTTCACAGATGGAATCTTATCATATACAACAAACTGGTGTAGAAAGAAACAGGGATATCAAACTTGGGTTTAAAGAAGACCAAAGAAATTGAGGGCTGTTGTGATTCAAATAGTAAATTCAGCAGCAGGGAAAATAGAAGAAGAAGAAGAAGAAGAATCTTCTTAGAATTTGGCTAATAATTCCTTGGGCCTTGGTTCTAAGGGGGTTGTATCTCACTACACTATTTGATCTTAAACACAGCTCCATTGAGCTTAAGCATTACCTATATACTTATGGGATAGTGTTGTTCTATATTTAGTATCACTATGTCTCCAAAGAGAGAAACTCCAAAACTTTGAATTTTAGAACTATTCTAGACTGATTAAAGACTGCATCTAAAGACCAAAAAAACACAATAGTCAGCCCTATACGAGGCCCATGAACCACCACTGCAGTTTATGTCTAGCAAATTTGGATACTAGTGAAGTACCTATTGACTCCTAAGTCCTAAAACATAAGGACGCTTGTATAACACTGTGCCAACAAAATATGAGCTGATAATTAAAATAGTGTGAGGATTACTCATTTCAAAACTTTATCAAATATGGTCCAAACCGCAATTCCATGTGAAATTCTTACTTTTGACTTTTTTTGTCATGCTAGTCATCAATGTTGCATTTATTTGATATTCAACATCATATATATATATATATTTATATGTATTTATATCATATGTTTGACTTCAAAAGGTTTTTAGTTTCTAGGGGCCTTGGTAAATTTCTTCCCTTGTTACACAACGACTGTAGATAAAAAAGTATTTACACAAGAAGTGTTGGTTAAAGCAGAAGGGTTTCTTACTCAAAAATGGTTATTTTAGTCGTTATTGCTTTTTGTCTACATAAGCATCATTGTTGCAATTTCATGTCCTGAGTTGTGATCTATGCCCTTAAATGATGGAGTTATGCTGTGTTACTGATAATTAAATTTTTTTCCCACAAATTCTATTCAGTGTGTTGGGGAAGATATAGAAGATTTGGAATACACTCCAAAACCAGAATTTGAAGGGTTCTTCAAGATTACAAATGTTAAAAATGAGGTAACTCTATTTATATTACTTTGGTAGCTTCTGACATTTTACGGAGTTGGATTCATATTTTATAATTTCTCTATGATTTGTTTTGTTACAGAAAGAGCTTCTTAGACAGTGGTTCGCCCATATGCAAGATGTGAAGCCTGGTATATATGTCACATATAATGGTGACTTTTTTGATTGGCCTTTTCTGGAAAGCAGAGCTGCCCATAATGGGTTTAGAATGAGTGATGTATGTATCTCAGATCATTAGTTGCAGTTTGTTTTAAATGAATTGGCCCTTTGGCTTGTTTGTATTGTTAGCATTAATTTAGTGATGGCTTTCTCCTGACTTTTCTTCGCCACAAGTCTAAACTATATCCTCAGTTAAAATTTTGAGATTGATCATATACTTGAAACCTTGTATTTCTTCGCTTTGTGAATTCTAAAATTCACGTCTCTTTCTTGCATGCTAGTCCATTACGTGGTGTTAATGCTGCCAACGTGCCAATTTGGAGTGCTGAAATTAGATGAAATGAAATCTTTGCATGCCTTTGTTCAAAAAGTACAAAAAATATTGAAATCACATATTATCTCATATATAGGATTTAATTGTTATCCATCAGTTAAAACTGCTGCGTCTAACAGACTTTGTTTTGTCGGATTGGAAAACATCTTTGCTATTTGACTGGTGTTGGTTGTGTCACTGACTCACTGCATTTATATCCACAAAAGTCAAATGTTACTTTTCTAAATGATGCTAAGTTATAAATTACAGTTGCATTCAGTTTTAAATCAGCAGCAAATTCTTGTGATGCTATAGGGTTGAGATTCATGTTTGCAATCCTAGAGCTAGAAGTGGCTGTACACAGCCTAGTTCTCATATATGCATGACTTGTAAGATATCTTCATTTAGTTCTCAACCAGAGTTCTTCTTGACCGAGGCACATTTTCATGGTAAATGAAATCCTGAACGAAAAAATGTGCTACACTGTATGGATGAATATTATATGATTTTCTCCTGTATGGATGAATATTATATGATTTTCTCCTGATTAAATATAAGACGGAAAATTTGATACGAAACATGAAACGAAATATAATAAAAATTGTTTTTTATAAGAAAATGAATTTGAGTGGGATACAATTGGTGGTGAAAAATTCATGTTAAAGAGTGTGACATTATATCTATGTTAATGTATCATAGATGTAGTAAAATCCATTATTTTATCATATTTTTACCATTTTTATATTTTTTTTGATATTTAACATATTTCACAAAATAATTTATTTTTATTACACAAAAGCCGCAAAAGAATATTAGATGAGTTTAATCATAATTCAGAGGATACCCTACTCAGGACGTTATGAATCTTCCGATTGACAATGAGAGCATTGAACAGAGAATCAGGATAGTAAGTAAGATTTCAATATGCTTTGTTTCCTAGTTGCATGATCTTTTAAATTGATTGATTTTGAAAAATATAGTGAAATCTTTTAAAACTTCCAGCACAATGGAGTATGCTACGTAAAAGAATTAATAAATGTACTATACATTTAACTCAAAAGGACGAGCATTTTCCATTATGTTTTGGATCTATACATGAACCATGAGTTGTTTTCATTTATAGGTTGTACATGGAAAGTGTATCCAAGAAGTACGAGTGTTTACTACCTATAATTTTGATTATTTTTGCTTTCTTATTTGTGTTTTCTTTTTGAGCTGCAGGAGTTAGGATTTCTCTGTGACAAGAATCAAGGGGAATGTCGTGCTAAATTTGCATGCCATCTGGATTGTTTTGCTTGGGTCAAACGTGATAGTTATCTACCTCAAGGGAGCCAAGGCCTAAAGGTGCAAATCTCTGCTTTGGATTCGTGTTTCTTCAATATTCAAGACTCTGAATCTATCTTCTGTTTGCTAATATTTTTCCTAGATCCTGTCAACATTGAAATTCCATGATTCGAGGTCTTGTGCTTATTTGAGTTTGTAAATTCTGTTTCTGCTATCGGATTGTTTTATTATAATAAAATGACATACTTGTATTTGATGCAGCACATAATAATGACGGTCCCATAAATGTTTCTTTTTCTAGCCCTACAAGTTTGAATGTATGCTCATCATATCTCTGTAGCTTTCATCATAATTAAAACAATGAATATAATTTGTGTAATCTGTGCCTTTTTGTGAGACTGATTCATCCAGGACACAATTCACTTTCCCCCATACAAATAATCAAATTATAAGGATACAATTCTGATGTGGTTGATTCGTGTGATCTACCTGGATGCTGATGCTATTAATTCATAATGAGGACAAAAGTAGATGACATCATGCTTAAGTTGTATGTATCTTGAATTCTTGATTCATGCTTCTTAAACTTCTGCTTTGTTAGCTATAATGTAAGAGGATCATGCCTTTCGTCCAGAAATCCTCATCATTTCTCTTAATTTTGCGTCAATTAGATTTTTCAATTGGGTCCAAAAAGATTTTAAACGTTAAACGTTTAATGTGATAGACATAGTTCCTACGGATATTTTCAAGTGAGTACCTTCAATGCAAGAGAAATGATGTGTCCAACACAACTTTTACCAAATTTTTGGATCCCAAATGATTTGTCACATTGATAGCCATTGAATGGTTAGTGAGAGGTTGTGGGACATACTAATCCTATGGTTTACACTGATTTGGGATTCAAAATTTGGTGGATGTAGCATTGTTGCAATGCAAAGTGGCATGTAAACTGCACACAAACGTTGTTAGAGAAACACAAACCTTCTTGTTACAGGAAAGGCTTATGTTATTCTTATTGAACTTGTCCCTTGAATATTTTCATTCCTTTCCTTGTGTTATACTTCTTCGAAGAATAACATTTACTCTTTTTGGTGATATATCAGGCTGTCACAAAGGCTAAGTTGGGGTATGATCCACTGGAAGTGAATCCTGAGGACATGGTTCGCTTTGCAAAGGAAAGACCCCAGGTATGTGTTCCTGGAGATGGTCTATTCTTCACTAAATAGCTGCATTTTATAGAACTGAAGCCAAAGTATATGGAAATAGTTGAATGACTAAAGGCCAATAACATGTAACACTGGTGAACTGAAAACTTTATAGAGTACTTTAGAGTGAAATAGGACGAAATAGTGATATGGCAGAAACACGGATAAATCTGGACATTCCAGTGATTGCTGTTTGCAATTTTCATGTGGCAGTGGCCAGTGTGCTTGTAGTTGTTGAAGTTGGGGTTTACTAGAAGAACATAGATTTTGGTCAAGAGAGTAGGTTAAATCACTAATCATTCTTGTTATGGATATATTTGCAGTGGAGAACAAAAATTGAGAAGGCAAGTATATCTTCATGAGTGGTATACTTGACACAATATTGTAACACTTCCCCTCAAGCTATATATCATATAATCCCAATTTGGAACAAATGACAGTTAGACGTTTAAAACCCAACTCCTTAGCGAAAACATCTGGCAATTGATCCTTGAGCTTTGTCTTTTCATGAAACATAGGATGAGAAGCTATGTGCAAAGTTGCTTGATTATCACTTGCAACTGAAGTGAAGTAGGCAGTACAGTACAGAGAGTGGTAGAGACAACTGGGGTAATTGGATTTAATACCATATGAGATGATCATAATTAGTTATTGAGATGGAAAACAGAGATGCCTATGCTGACGAAGACCTGCATCATTGATTATCACTTGCAACTGAAGTGAAGTAGGCAGTACAGTACAGAGAGTGGTAGAGACAACTGGGGTAATTGGATTTAATACCATATGAGATGATCATAATTAGTTATTGAGATGGAAAACAGAGATGCCTATGCTGACGAAGACCTGCATCATTGAGGAGACTGTCCTAAAAACCAGTGCTGCCGTGGACAGAAATATCTGATTTTTTTTGTACCTTTCTGAAAAAGCATACGAGTCTGTGTGTATAGAGAGTTCAATGTAGGAGCCGAGGCAGTCAGTCAGTCTTGGCCATTCAATGGACATCAAGAAGTTTGTGTAAAGGTGCCCAGGTATTAGTTTTGTGCAAATTATCAACGGAGCCCATGAAAGGATGTATGCATGGTCTGGGAGCACTTTGGGGTGTACACCCATCTGAAGAAGTAGGGTAGTTCAGCATTTAGGCCGTAACATTTTGCAACAAAAAAATCTTATGACTCAACGAGTGCTCTCTGAACCAAGCATTGAGTTACCTTTTACCTTTCTATCAAGGAGGGGTGTTCTTCAGCTTCCAAGTTCTATGTTTGGGTTATACGAGTGGTAAAATTTTCCTCATGTCTGATCCACCAAATCTTAGGAACCCATTACCTTTTTCTTAAAGTTGTAGGAGCTTATAAAGTTGCGGAGGTGCCTACAGTGAGATACCATCTATTATATAGTTTCTAGCTGCCTATAGATGAGGGACTTTGATGGCCTAGGCGGCAACTCATATGGACTTAATTTTTTGTTGGGTGATTGTGAACGCTATCTTTCTTCTTACTGAGCTCAATTGCTATCCATGTCACCTTATATTTGAAATTAAAACAGTGCATCATCTTTTATCCATTATGTTATTGAAAGTATTTCTAATATTTTTTTTTGCGTTTGAATTTATTGCTTCAGATGATGGCCTCCTATTCTGTATCTGATGCTGTTGCAACTTACTACTTGTATATGACTTATGTTCATCCCTTCATTTTTTCCCTTGCAACTATAATACCAATGCCGCCAGATGAGGTTTTGCGAAAAGGAAGTGGAACCCTTTGTGAA
The DNA here is from genome assembly GCA_963454935.2 of Ilex paraguariensis. NCBI lineage: Eukaryota > Viridiplantae > Streptophyta > Magnoliopsida > Aquifoliales > Aquifoliaceae > Ilex > Ilex paraguariensis. The sequence continues at coordinate 234,595 of CAUOFW020002458.1, read as the reverse complement.
ATGCTTCTTATGGTCCAGGTGTGTGTTTGTTTTTCTTTTCCTTTGTCTGAAAAGTTTCTGTATAGTATATCACTACTTTCCTTTTATCATGCTTGCAGGCATACAAGGGAAATATCATTTGCCCTAATAAACATCAATCTGATCCGGAGAAATTCTACAAGAATCAAGTCCTTGAGAGTGAAACATACATCGGTGGCCATGTAGAATGCCTAGAAAGTGGTGTTTTCAGATCTGACCTTTCAAGTAGTTTTAAACTTGATCCATCTGCCTTTGATGTAAGTTGTCTCCATGTTTTCCACAACCATTGCCAAACAGTTTCTTTCATTCTTTTCGAAAAAATTGTATCTAGGATGCATTGATTTCGTAAATTGGATTGAGCTCATTTTTCATTACAGCCTAGTGCTCTGTCCCTTTTCAAGTATCGCAAGCTGACTAGTGGCACAAAGTTTGATGTTATAGAATGACAATCCAATGTTGCATTGAGAAAATTTATTTATACGGTGTACCACTAGTTTTTTTCACCCAAAAGCTACAAATTTATTGCTTAAAATCCTCAAGAATAGTATATTAATATTTGCTATCTTGAGAAGGGGAATTTGCTTATTTTTTTTGTGCTAAAAAAGAAGTATTTGGCCCTCTTAGATCTCTCTGAAGATCCTCCCAACATGTACGGTGCTGGCCACGTGCATTAGTCTATTATGTGGATTCATCACTGGGACATTTTTCTTATATCATTCAGTAAGAAGATCACATAAATTGGGAGTTGTTGGTTATCTGGTTTTTTGACTTGAAACGAGTTACGTGGTTAGAACAGAAAACAGATGACAATGAAGACCAAAAAGCACTAGAATTTGTCTGACTAAACAGTATTATAAAAGACTGTCCTTTAGCTTTGCATGGTAGTTAGGGTTTATGCAAGAACCCTTTGCAAGAAAGTCTGATGACCAGTAGATCACCTAAATATTTCATGCTTTGCGCTACTAGTGAAATTTTTGAAAATCTGTATTCCAATTAAGATTGATAGACAAAGTAAGGGTCAAGTTTGGTTTTTGGGAGACTTGGAAAATGGACAGGACAAGTGAGTAAGATTTGCCCTTAATCCATAAGCAGTACAACATTGGGTAATGCCCCCTTATTTGACAGTTTTGATCTCTTGAAATAGTTGGTCTATGCCTATCTATGGGGTTCAAAGCCTTTTTTTTCTTCTATGGTCAAATGCATTTTTGATATGCAAAATCTATGCAATTCCATTGTCCATATATGATTGTGTTCCATATTTTAATCTGCGCTCTGTATATGCAGCTAAAGAAATTTAACTGTTTTTCTCAAAACTTTTTTTCCCTTAGACCTGGTTGAAAATTAGTTATAATTAACTTTTTCAGTTGGTATTTTCATGAATTTCAGCTTTTTTAAGTTTCAAATTTGAACAATTTCTTTTGTAACTTTTGAGTTTTGAAAAAGTAGTGTTATGCTAATCAGTGGATGTTCATGAAGCTATAAAAGGTAGAAACAAATATGGTACCCTGTGTTCATGCATTATGATTATATGAATCCATGGATTTTGACTACATTCATTCTTTGGCGTGATCCTTTATTGCTATGTCACACCATTTAAGGAACAAAAATAGATTGAGGTATGATGAACTCAGTTTCCAACATATGTTCTCACTGTTGATACTCTTTTGTCAGAGCTGGCTAGGAGTGGGCATTTTTCAGTATACAGAAAATATATCCTAAATAAGTTTGGGCGATTGATGTTTTCAGTGCTCACAATATGTCATATTTCTTGATTACATATTTTGTGGCATGGGTGTATGGTGAGCTGAAAACTGATTGTTTTATCATATGTTGTCATGAAGAACCTAACTCGGTTTTGAACCTAGTCTGGCAACATGCTCAGTGGTTGCTATTCATTGCCTGCTCCATTGCAGTTTTTTGGCCATTTTTCTATGAAAAGATTTTGCTTCATGTCTATTTTTGATTAACTTGGGGGTACTCTGTTTTCCAGCAACTAATCAACAACCTTGATCGTGATTTGCACTATGCTATTAGAGTAGAGGGTAAGATGGACTTGGAATTTGTCTCGAATTATGATGAAGTGAAGAATGCCATCATGGAAAAGGTGCTGCTTCTTTACTTTTGTCAAGCCTGTGGCCAAGTCTATGACACTGATGCTTGGCACTGAATTAGGGGCCCCACTTATTTTTCCTTTCATGTGCTTTGAATCCATTTCTGTTCTGGATGTTGACCATTTTATCTTATTTGTTGTTGATATATCAACCTATACAATGTCCTATCGCTCGTTTTGAGTACTCAAAATTAACATGAACGATAGATTACATATAGATTACCCCCCTCGTATTTTGGACCAGTAATCGGTCACCTCACTAAACTTCAATTTGTTATATTAAGCTTCCTTCAACTAATCTACCAAGTGCACAATTAATAGTGTCTGTCAGATTTAACAAAGCGTATGTGTTTCTAGGCCTTGTTTGTCTAACCACGCATGTCTATGTTATGTGTTTTACAAGGCAAGTGACGTTTTCATCCTGGTTAACTTTGCTTATATTCTTCTCTCTCTCTCTGCTCAGTACCACCGGCGCTGCAGCCTTCTCTCTTCCCTCTCTCTCCCCAATCTCTTCCCTTATGCAATACAGTACCCCCAGGGCACCCCTCCATCTCATCGTCTTCTCGTCTCTCTACAGTCTGGAACTTCTAGATTCCGTCAGAGACCCATCTTAATTCCATCACAAAATCTTCTAAAGTTTGTCAGAGAAACCCACATCTTTCCATCTTCAAACACAAGTCGGAAACTTGAATCTGGAACTCATGGAAAAGTGAATTATTTTGACTGTTCAGCAATAGCTAAATATAAACTAAACAAGTTATAAACTTAAGTTTCTGCCGATTCAGTGAGATAGGTGCAAAAAGAGTATAAGTCTTTAGTCTCTTCTAAGCTCACTTCAGCCAGTTCTCACCCTCATTTCAACCGGAGACAAAAGACGCAAGAAACACGAGTCTTCAAAAATTCAAAAAATTTATGGATCAATGTCGGCATTTGAACAAATTACTCCAACAAAAAATGGTGGCTAGACTGTTTGAGGAACCAGTGTTCTGGCACATTTCCAGATCTCTTTCAGGACCAATTTACTAGACCAAGTTAGAGACAAGATTGGTGATGAGCTACCTGTGTTGCACCAAATTTTCGATTTTCAAGTACTAGAGAAGAACAAAAACATCAAAACCAGGTGGAAAAAATTATAAACAATTGCAAAGACCTTAAATTAGTGAATTCCAAACCCAAATTTCTTTTTTGTAATATTACTATATCAATTATTTTCACATGAACTGCTGTATTGCAGTGGTGGTTTAATGGAGAAAATCGAGCTCCTATGTGGTGTATATAATGTAGTGATATAGATATACACACCCACTTCAAAAAAGATATAGATATAAAAAAACGATTATGGGCTGTATTTGGTGGAGAGGCAGAGAGAAATTGTGGGCTGTCAGCTGCGTGATGTTTTTTGGGGGATGGGGGTGTAAGAGAGAGAGAGAGTTGCACATGGCTACTGTTATGTGTGTGTCTGTGCATAATGGATATAAATACATATGGCCTTCCTTGTATGAATATATATAAGATGAAGTCCTTGAAATTTAATTTATGAACTTTTCAAAATCTAGCTGCTGTGCTTGTTTCAGTATAATCCTTGTGTGTTTTGGGTTTAGTTCTCTGAGAGATTTTTTTGTAACAGTTTGCACTTTACCATTTAGCTCAAGGAGGCTAGGTATCACGAATTGAAGTTTGAGGGGGGGTGGGGGTGAAGTGTTACCAATCCAAAATATAGGGGGATGATATGGATTCTACTTGTTGTTTTTGATAATTTTTCCTATCTCAAAGCCTGTGAAGTTTGGTTAACATTCATTTTTGGTTGATAATTTAATCATCTGAGCTTGTGATGTAATAGTATTAAGATTTTAGTTTGGCAATAGAATCATGTATTTATCTTCTTTTGTGTTAATTTTATCTTCAACATCCAGCTTATGAGGCTGCGAGATGACCCCATACGTGAAGAATGCCCCTTGATATATCATCTAGATGTGGCTGCAATGTATCCGAACATCATATTGACAAACAGGCTTCAGGTATGCAAATGAATTAATAAATTCACTCTTGGCACATTTAGATAACACTATTTGAATCACTGTTTCCTACTGTTCATGATTGTGATTTATCTATTATTTACTGAACAAGGCGACAGAGATTAGTATTGGTACTTGATTGAACAGTTTACCACTGTTTGTAGTACCTCATGATCTTGATTGATTGAATTTTGTATTTAGAGACCTTAGTTTCTTTTTTGTTTCTACCCATGAGTCTGCAATATCAGGAAATGTATGGTTTGGTGGCAATGAGACCAATGGATAATCTACCAAGAAACCTGTGCAAATAGGAATGCTGCTGTGCCCTTACATTTGTAATTCATAATGCCATATTAAACATGCACCTGGAAGTAATTAGGAAGCTTATACTTTTTGAAGATATGTATCATGTCATTTTTTTACTTCTTTATTTCTCTATTTGTTTAGAGTGAATTTTTTTTAAAATATAATCATGTTGTCATTTCAACTTCTAAAAGCATTCTTTATAAGCTATGAAGTTTGAAGATGGGTAACAAAGAAGGTGGACGTTCAAAAGTTACTTGATTTAACCTGTATAAAGTTATGGAGTGATACTCATTGTGTTTGCTTTATAAGTGCCTCTCATTAATTCTTAGCATTCAGTTCCTGTCTGATAGCTTGGAAATTGTTTTCTTCGCAAGGGTTACGGAGAGCATATGGTTAAAAAAACGTTGCGCCTTAAATTATATAGGAGTCCACAAAAGGAAAGTAGCTGGTATGATGTACCTATTGGTGGTGAAATTCACCACAGCTAGAAGCATCCTTTGGATATAGGAGTCCTTGTCAAACCATCTTGTTCAAGACATGGAATAATCATATATTCTTAAACATCTCTTGCTCTTTTACTGGTTTCCTAGCCCCATTCTCCTCTGCAAATGGCGAAGCCCAAAGTTGTGGGAATACATTAATATCCTAATGGATGGATCGTCTTTTGAATTGCATATTTGAAAACAGGGTACATTTTCGTTCCATAAGATTAAACCAACTTTTGGGATTAGCAAACCAAAATGTGTTTTTATGATAATTTCCAATATACAAATTTCTAAAATAGAAATTTTTGCATTCAAGTCACATTATACCTTCTTTGAAGAAAATTATTGTTGCATTTTTGAGTATAAGACAAATCTTGTCCCTGTTTTATACTCCAAAATGTTCTACATTTAAAGAGAGCTTGTATCCCACATTGAATGATTATGACCACCCAAGGTTAATTTGTATAGTGAAAGGGACTCTCCACACATTGTGACTTGGTTTTGGCTTAGATGCTCTAATCATGGTATCGAAGTTGACCCTTAGGTGTTCAGTGGGCCAAGTCTCTTATCCACTTGAATTTCCGGATATGCATGTTTATCTGTTTATTTTTCTTTGGTTAGCTGTACTTGCTTGCCAGGGTCCCATGTGTGGGGTTTTTTTTTTTTTTTTTTTTGGGGGGGGGTGTTGAAGAGAGCTTATATCCCACATCATTAGGACTACCCAAGATTGGTTTATCCAAATAAAAGGGCTCTTTAGTCATCGTCAATTGGTTTTTGGTTGAATGTAGTAACACCACGTTCTGGATTCCATTGCATAACTGTACTCACCAACATAGAGATATTAGAATTTGGTATTTGGAGAATAAGGTGATCTAGAAAGGAACTATTTTAAATTGTTAGGTGTTGATTTGTATTACACAATATTCATGGGAAGCGTAATGGTAGATTGATTGGAGCATAGTTATCAACCTTGGGTTGACCTGGATTGAACCACCAAATTGGCTTGTTGAACTTTGGATTGGATGTGCTTGATTTTCTAATCATTGTAGCCTGTTTGAGTTTTTGTGTAACCTGCAAGTAACACGTGGACTCGATGGGCATGGGCACTTTCTATTTTTAAGGCAAAAACCTAACCAATGTTGCAACTAAGAGTTGAACCCTTGCAAGGAGGATAGGCTTCAGAAACTACACTACTAGCAACAATGTGATACAGTCTAAACTATTCAATGGTCTAAATTACATATCTACAATAGCCACAGAAGATATCCATTATGTACTTACCCTTCAGTACACAAAACCTAACATCCATCCAAGCTATTCGTTACACCAGACTAAATAAGTAACGTTGTAGTCAACTTGTTACTTATATCCATTCTTATGTGCTTTTTTGTAGAATGTACATGGAAACATTTAAACCAGAAATCTACTAGAAAATAATGACGGGCAGTGCACAAAAATAGACGTCTTGATGTATGAATATGGCATATCTGTTTTATGCTTTAAGTCTTTAACATTCTGTGATATTGTATATATATTAATTTTTATACACATATCCATTTTTAAGAACATGATACTGATGTTCTGGCCGGACTGTTTGACCAGATAGTTGAGCCATTTTCTTGTTGGACCCAATCTATTGCGTCCAAACGATTTTTGAAAGTTATTGTGTGAAGGAGGTGCTAATGTGGTTTGTTAGCATTTTAATGTTTATTTGTAGCAATTGACCTTCAATATCCAAGATATGTTAGGTGGTAATTTTTGGCATCCCAATTAAGGTGGTTCTTTTGAAGAGGCATTCATTTTGTGGAGTTGTGGGATGACTGATGATTAGTTTGATGCTAGGTTTTTTGATTCATTGGGGCAGGTGTAGAGAAAATAAGTGGGATTATTCAGAAAATGGTCAGTAGTTATGTGCTTTGGTGTGCCTGCACTTTCTGGAAAGAACAATCTTTAAGAAATGTTGAGGGAAGCATTTACAATTTTGATTCTTAAATAAAGTGTTTCATGATAGCTTTTCCCATAGTGATCTCTTTGGATCATTAGGTAGGTGCTCTTTCGTGGAGTTGGATTGCTGTTTCAGTGATATGAGCTATGTAAGAGTGACATATTTCCACGTCTAGGGCCTTGCCCTTTTTCCTGATTAATATATTATCAAAAGGAAAAATTGATAGATTTTTGCTGGTTCTTACTTGTTACCTTGGTGGACTTTATCCCTCTGGCTAAGATCAATGATTTTGCTGTTTTACTGATCAGCCTTTGAAAATAGTTTTCCTTTTGCATTACTTTTCCAGTTGTAATGGAAAGGAAAATGCCCCTTCGTCCTATGTTATAATTTTCAATTCTTTGATCATGTGTGTGTTATTCAATTAGAGCGATTTATCAGTCCTTGGGTACTGTGTTACTGCATGGCTATGTTGCCTAATCTATGTTTTTTTTCTTTTTTTGTTCTTTTCGAGAAGCATTCTCTTGGTCGTTGGGGGTTGTCTTGTTGGTTTTTGGCTGGCATTTGTTTAGCTAGTCTTTATAGGACTGATTTGGTTTGAATGGTATCTTTGCTATAAGCAAATTGTCATCTCTCTCTCTCTCTCTCTCTCTCTTTTTTCCCCAATTCCAGCCACCATCTATAGTCTCGGACGAGGTCTGTACTGCATGTGATTTTAACCGTCCTGGCAAAACTTGTCTTCGGAAACTTGAATGGGTTTGGCGCGGGGAGACATACATGGCTAAGAAAAGGTAACTTTTCATATTCCTCTATTGGTGTTCGGGTTTTTTAGGTTTCTCTTTTACTGATAATTGGTTATGGACATCATTTTTGGAATATCAGTGATTACTATCATTTGAAGAGACAAATTGAGTCTGAGTTTGTTGAGAGTGTAAATGGGCAGTTATCAAAATCTTTTCTTGACCTGCCTAAGGTGGACCAACAATTGAAACTCAAAGATCGACTAAAGAAATACTGCCAGAAGGTATACATACTGCCACTTCTAATAGAAGCCCATGCTTAAGCAACACCTTAGATACTATCTGTTTGTTGGCTTCATAGGCATATAAAAGGGTACTTGACAAGCCAGTTACTGAGCTTCGAGAAGCAGAGATTTGCATGCGGGAAAACCCTTTTTATGTTGATACTGTCCGCAGGTTAGTCACCTAATATTGTGATGTATCATCATTCTCTTTGCTCCGGTTTGATGTAATGGTTTTAGGTTTGATGAAGACTGGGTACAATTTTTCCTACTGAAAACCCGGGTAAAGGCTCTACCGGGTTCAGTTGTCCTATGCTAAATCATATTTTCTTTTGTTTTGGTTAAAGCTTTCGAGACAGAAGGTATGAATACAAAGGACTAAATAAAGTTTGGAAAGGGAAGTTGTCAGAAGCAAAGACTAGTGGGAATCCTATAAAGATACAAGAAGCACAAGTAATGGGTGCTCCATTTCTCGCTCTCTCATGTCTAAAGTTTTGTTTATTTTTTATTTGAACAGATATACTCATCTGTTGTCAGTGTCATTAATCACTGTCTTTGCCCATTAATATTTGCAGGATATGGTAGTTCTTTATGATTCGTTACAACTGGCTCATAAGTGTATTCTGAATTCTTTTTATGGATATGTCATGCGCAAGTAAGTTTCCATGTCTTCCTTTAGGCTTTATGTTGCACATTTTTTTTTTGGCTATAGTGTTTTTTTTTTTTCCCAGCTGCTCTCTTTAAATGCATGGTTTCTTGCCAGGGGTGCAAGATGGTACTCAATGGAAATGGCAGGGGTTGTTACATATACTGGAGCTAAAATTATTCAGAATGCTCGTTTACTGGTTGAAAGAATTGGAAGACCACTTGAACTAGACACGGATGGTATCTGGTGTGCCTTACCTGGGTCATTCCCCGAAAACTTCACCTTTAAAACACAGTATGGTTGTCTTGTTCAATATCTGCATATGGTCTATTTGGATTTTCTAAGTGTCTAGGAGTCTTTTTGGTTTTGAAAATTTTAGTGGTTACCTGGTTTGGACGGTGTTACTGGAGACACTGAATCTTATGGGGAACATATATTGCAGAGACTCAAAGAAGAAGCTGACAATTTCATATCCTTGTGTTATGCTTAATGTTGATGTGGCTAGTAACAATACAAATGATCAGTACCAGGTTAGAGGATAACTTATTCCTTCCGTATATCTGACTCTTGCACTTTTTGATATGTTGTCATGAGTGTCTAACTTTTATTTCTGACAGACACTCGTAGATCCTATTAGTAAGAAGTATGCCACACATAGCGAATGTTCAATTGAATTTGAAGTGGATGGACCCTATAAGGTGAAGTGGCTGAATCCCATACGCTAATGTCAAATTGTGACTTCTTATTCGGTTTTACTTTTTTTTTCCTGTTTTTTCTTGATAGAAAAAAGTGATTATTGGAAATTATTCTTGGCATGCAGGCAATGATTCTTCCCGCTTCAAAGGAGGAAGGGATTTTGATTAAGAAGCGTTATGCTGTTTTTAATGATGATGGAACTCTTGCAGAGTTAAAAGGCTTTGAGATCAAGCGCAGAGGTGAGCTAAAGCTCATCAAAGTTTTCCAGGTATCAACTGTTGCTTACGGAACTAGCCCAACTAAATAATTTTCTACCAGGGAATGGGAGATGCTTTTTCTTCACTGTGAAATGCAATTGAGGGGTTGTTACTTTTTCTATTTAAGAGGGTAATATGTTTAATTTAACTGTTTCAGCAGATGCATCCAATGATCTAAGCTGCATATAGTTCTAATTGTTTTGGCTAAACCATTTTCTGTTTACTAGCTACGGGTTACTTACAGTGACTTGATGCTACTTTAAAAACAAACTTAGCTTTTATTTCGTAGTGCAAGCTGTGCTCACTTGTTATCGGATATCTTTCAAATCAAATGAGCACGTTTATGTTTCATTCATGGCCAGGGGAACGGTTTATATAAATTTGCTTACATTTTCTACTTTAGCAAGCAGGAGTTTGCAATAGCATTATTATAATTCAGCGCTTCTAGTGTTGATGTTCTGTAATTGCCAAGTTGACTTCAGTGGTTCTGCAAATGTTTCAAGAAGAGAGTCTAGATGCTAAGTATGCTAATGTGGGGCTATAATAAGCACTGTTTGCAATTAAAAAGAACTTGAAAAAAGTGAAATAACAAGGGCAATGGTGAGATGTAAAAGAATCTTGGCTCATGACAAAAAGATAAGCTTTGTCTAGGAGGAAAGGATTATGAAAGATGCTCTTCCTTTAACATTTTAAAAAATTTAATTGGCTTTAAGTGAATGTTCACTGATGTGTCTTGTGAACATTGAAATTTTGGAGTTGGTGCTTTTTTTATTTCATTTTTTATTGAGCCTCCGCCTTTGTAATTTAGTAGCAGAATTCCTGAAGATTTGCCATTGAATGGATCCATCTTGAACTACTTATAAGAAGTAGCCCTGTACACAGCACTTGAAATTGAGATTCGCTTCCATATTTCATCACCAGGAAAACAGTTGGATGGTATTAGAATGTCAGAACACAGCCCATCCATTGAACCACTTGTAATAGATGATTTAGTCAAACTCATCTGTCCTAATATAGGACTTCCTTGTTCTCTATACTTTAAGCTTCCTTGTGGGTCTTTGTTTTTTTAGGAATTAGGATCCATATACTGTTTCATTAGCTGAAGTGGACAAAAAAGAAATTTGGTCAGATGTTTTGTGCAGTTGAGTATCTTCCTGTGTTTTTTAATTGTTTCTCTGACAGGACTGAAATGTTTGCTGCCAGTTGCTATATAATTATCTTCATTAAATTTCTGAATGATTTTGTGAACGCAATCTTCCAAAACTGCATTAATGTTGTTAGTGCTTTAAGTTACTCTGTTCTTTGCAGGCTGAACTTTTTGATAAATTCCTACATGGGTCAAGCCTTGAGGAGTGCTATTCAGCAGTTGCTTCTGTTGCCAACCGGTGGCTTGATCTTCTTGATGTATGTAACAGGAACATCATTCTGTATGATTCCATTGTCAATTTGTTTAGAGTATTCCTCTGAAGTCTTGGGCAGACTCCCTTAACTTTAAACTTACCTTTTGCTATTTACCAAAAATTGTCATGGCTGCATTTGTGAAAAATAGAAAATGGCATTTCTTCTCATGAATTTATGCATTTTTCAGAATCAAGGAAAAGACATTGCAGACAGTGAGTTGCTTGATTACATATCAGAATCAAGCACAATGAGCAAGTCCTTAGCAGACTACGGTGTACAAAAGTCATGTGCAGTAACCACTGCAAAACGCCTTGCTGACTTTCTTGGTGATACAATGGTTAAAGACAAAGGACTGCTTTGTCAGTATATAGTTGCATGTGAACCAAGGGTATGCATCTGTTTCAAATTGTGGCTTGATGGATCTTTTCATGAACTTTCAATATGGACCAATATAGGATAAAATATGACCAGAAAAGAAGGTTAAAATAAAATAATAAAAGAGAAACGTAAAGCAATCAAAATTATAATAGGGCAACGGACACTAGAAAATCAGGCTAATGAAAAATTTTATTCATGGGTTGGCTAGCCCATTTCCTTTCAGTATAAACTAGAGTTGTTAGTTTGCTAGAACAGGGCTTTTTGATTAGGAAAACCTATGAAAAGTGAACCGGATATCCCCGGCTTCAGAAGTTGGATTTGGAACTAACTTCATATTGGTCCTGATATTCATTATGTAGCTTCATAGTGAATATTACAAAAATCCTATGGTGCAAAAGAGGATTGGTAAAATGTGAACATAAACATCTTCTTCGTTACTTTTTACCTTTTCCTGGTGCTGCAACCTTGTCAGCCTAATGACAGCTATCCTTAACAAAAACTATTTATAACTCTTGCAAAAAATTGGCAGCAAGGCTTTGAGTCCTTGCTTAAACTGTTAATTTCCTCATGATTTGCCTGCAATATTGCTTCCTGGTTATCAACTGTGTCTGACTGATGTGTACTTAGAACTATTTATACCAAAGGAGTGGTGATTGTTGTCCCTTGCCTCATGATGAAAGTATTATCAATCTCTGGGATGCCTTATGAGTTATGATTCATCAGCATCAATGCGTGCCATAACAGCATTATCATCACCATTTTCTATACGTACTGCATCAGATCAAGATTACTCTCAGTCACATGTTGGACTAATTTCAGTTAAGAAAATAGACATGCGGAATTGTGGATTCATTCTCATCCATGGCCCACATTTGCGCTAAAATCTCCTTGTATCCATCATCCTAATTTTTCATCCAAAGCAGATCAGCCTGTCACCAATCAAGGGTCAAAATTTTATTTTGGTGCATTGTTTCGGTCATTTAAGAAACGAAAACATTTCGGAACATAATTGAAGCGAATAAAAAATTTTAGAATTTATTTTTGAAACATTGGTTGAAATATACCGAAACATTTTAAAATACTTCGAAATATTCCGAAACAATGGTGTAAATATGCCGAAACATATCGAAACATCTCAAAACACCTTGAAATGTTCCGAAATACTTTGAAACGTTGAAATTTCGATTTCACCACTGATTTGTTTTGGTCTCCTCGGAAACAGAAACGTTTCGGTTGTTTCGAAACAAAATTTGATTCTTGCACCCAACATCTTTACATTCTACCCATAGGTCCTTGTCTAAGTCTTTGATTCACTTAATGCCATAGAGTTGCTCTGTAAAGTTGTTTACCATGCGGTCAGAGTTGTACTCAGTCAAGTGATATATACATCTTCACAATCACTTTGTTTAAGCAGATATTTCATATTCTCTGCAGCCTGTTATGCTCATCTAAATTTATTTCTAAATGAATCACTGAAAAAGTTGATATGTTTTTTTTTGGTATGTACTAGTATCAGCTGAAGAAGTACAGATTCATTAGATTTAAAGTTCTTGTGCCGTAAAATCCCATATTCAACATTTTCTACCAAGCAATTGCTGTCCCTTCTTTTTTTTTTTGATTATTTAATGCTTTTCTTCTTTGTCCATGCAACTTATTGTAGATACAGACTGTAATTAATTTGTGCCAAAAAGCTATATTTTAAAGAGTTTTCTCATCACTACATTTTTCAGACCAGTAGTTCTATTTTCCAGTCTGTCTTCACTATCACAATTGGCTTTCTTGTGCATCTTTATACGTTACTTATCCGTTTAGCGAATGCCATTTCTTATCAGAAAATTGAAGATCTTTGTTTGAAATCTGCGGCTTCATCTTTTATTTCCCACAAAATTTGATGCTATGGGAATAATCAATGCTTAATTAAGTTATAGACTCTCTCTCTCTCTCTATACATATATATATATATACACATTTGCTATGCCCTAAAGTGAATTTTTTTTCCGCAATGCTACTTTTGCCTTGCCCTTTGATGCAAACCATAAGTTAATCACTTATTCAAGATAATGCAGTTGTCATATGCCAATTCATTTCTGAAATATGGTTGATCTTTGTTTCGGTGATAATGGCATTTCACCTTGTGGATTGGTCGCATCAATATATCTACATTCTGTCTGATTTCTTGTCCCCATCATACAATTTGGTCATTCCTTTTGCTTCTCTCTTCTTTTTGATTTTTTATGTATTTCTTTTTGTACTTGGATTTCATGGTTGTTGTCATGCTAACATGAGCAGGGAACCCCAGTCAGTGAGCGTGCTGTTCCTGTTGCCATATTTGAAACTGATGCTGGTAAAATTCTCTATTAGTTTATTGGTTGTACTTTCTTGCATCTTTTACATACAAAGGAGAAAAGGGCTCAGTGTTTCATATTGCAGAAATTATGAAGTTTTATGTAAAAAAGTGGTGCAAGATTTCATCAGATGTTGGCATCCGCTCCATTGTTGATTGGTCTTATTACAAGCAACGGCTTAGTTCTGCTGTTCAAAAAATTATCACCATTCCTGCTGCAATGCAGAAGGTGCCTACTCATTCATTCTTTTCTGTTGAAGTATTCTACCTTTTTGATTTACAACAGTGAGATGATTTTTGCAGGTTGCAAATCCGGTTCCTAGAGTAGTTCATCCTGATTGGTTGCATAAGAAGGTTCATGAAAAGGAGGACAAATTGCGCCAACGGAAACTGGTCGATATATTCAGTTCGTCAAACAAGGAAGGTCGAATGCAGCTGAGAACTGATGCTAATGCCCCTAACCATGCAACTGCTGAACAGAGTATTGAAGATATGGAAGACTTCAGGAAAAAAGGAAGGACTTCTGTTGTTGGACCTAGACCTATCGTTCGGTGTTATGGAGTCAATAATGAACAGCATCTGGTGAAGACAAATTGTCTACTAAATCCTCTCCAAGAAAATGCTATCCCTAAGGAAAACATAGACAGAAATGTTGATTATCAAGGATGGCTTGAATTAAAGAAGAGAAAGTGGAAAGAGATTCATGAGAAAAGGAAACGACAAAGGTACTTTCTTCTTTGACTTCCACATACTTGGGCCGAATTTCATGGTCTATGCTCGGGTTCTTGATAGTTAGTGGGGCATACCTGACTCTGGCAGGTTGGACAAATTAAAGGCATTAAACCAATCTAATGCTATTGCTGAGGTGCGTGGTAGTGTGGTCAATCACAAACAAGCTCGGGGAAGAAATGGGGTCAACTCTTATTTTGAGAAGCATGAGCTTGCCCTTACGGGCAGCCACTGGCAGGTTATGTAGATTTTATACATTTATTGAGCATTTAGATGCATCCCTTCCTTTCGTGAGTGCTTAATCTCTTTGTCCATTCACTCAGATAATTCAGCTTGTACCAAGTTCAAAGCATGGGCAATTTTTTGCCTGGGTGGTTGTTGAAGGAACTATGCATAAGGTTACTTTAAGTGTTCCCCGAGTATTCTACCTCAACTCAAAAGCTCCTGTCACAGAAGAATTTCCTGGAAGGCGAGTGAACAAGATTCTTCCTCTTGGACGCTGTAGCTATAACCTAATTGAGGTAGATTGGTTGTTATCATACTCAAGTTAGAAATGAAGGCCTGAAGAACTTAGTCCTCAATTCAAATGTTTTGTGTTTTTTCTTTTCTTCTTTTCCCTTCCTATTTTGTATACATTTTACTAGGTCATTATTGATGAAGATCAGTTTAGGGCAGAAAGCAAGAAATTGGCAGCTCACCTTGCAGATCCTGAAGTTGAGGTCAGATTACATAACCACATGCACATATGTAGTTGCAACACTGAATGCGTGCTTATTCCTTGTTTGCATCCTTTGCATGGAATATTTGACCCTACTGGACGGAATAGATGACCCTTACTAAATTGTTTTCTCATTTATTTCCTTTCTTGGTATGTGTGCATTTTCCATTTTAAAAAGCTGTGCGACAGCTACGTATTTTGGGAATCGCTCTAATCTTTTTTCAATAATTCAATCTCCATGGTAATTATTTTAGCATTGGCTTGTTCTAGTTTTTTTTTTCAGTTCCTTTGTAAAGTTCTCTCACCAGTTGCTCAATTCCTTGTACTTTTAAGTAACACTGTTGTGGCTATGCCTTTCTTGATGAGTTCTTATGTTTCTTGAGTCTATTTACTTATATAATTTGATGCTTTAGCTATCTATACTTGCAGCTAACATTCCTGAAGTATGATTTGATTTTTGAAATTTTGTTTTGCTCTCAATGCATTCCAAACATGCTTTTTTGCAATGATGAGTTATAACCCTGACTTAGTTAAAGGAGGAAGTTTATTTAACTTTATTCGGGAACCTTGTTCTTCTTCATAAAGTTCCACTTGTTTTCAGAAGAATAAACTTCTACACCAAAATTATCATTCCCAGGCTAAGAATGAAGTAATATAAAATTTCAAGTCTTTCAGGATAAATGTTACTCTTCTTGCCACAAGTCTCAGTTTTTAAAATGTGTCTTCTGATATTATTTGATAATAGTTGGGTTATAATAATTTCGTTCTCATTCGAATAGTAATTTTTGATCAGGGAATATATGAAACAAAGGTGCCATTGGAGTTCAATGCTCTCCTCCAGATGGGTTGTGTCTGTAAAGTGGATAAAAGAGCTAAGAAGCGAAATATTAAAGATGGCTGGAGTCTAAGCGAATTGCATATGAAGACAACAACAGAATGCTCTTATCTGGAGCACTCGATCTCTTTCTTCTACTTGTATCACAGGTAAACTGTGGTGCAGTGTTAATAATAAGGCTACTTGTCTTTAAGCACTACTAAAGCAGCAAGCTATTGTAAGCAAACAAGTTACAATTCTTACAGATACGAAATGACATTACTTAAAAATGAAAGCAAATTAAAGCATGTTAGTAGTAAGATATCTCTTAACACGTATATATGATTCTGCTGAAATGACTGAAGAACTATCTCACTGGAACCCGACAAAGCACATTCTCAAAAATGAATTCTCGGAAGAAAGTTGGAAATTCCTATTAACTACTATCATGACTCGTATCCAATAAACCAAGATTCTGAGGCTTCGGGCCAAGAGTGAAGGTGCCAAGCCCATGTACTTAGTCTCACATTGTCCAGAGTGAAAAGGCTATTGTGCTATATATGGTGGCTTAGCCTTAATTGTTGTGACGTGTTTTAAAACCATATTTTTTTTTTTTGGGCAAATAAGGTATTTTGGGATGGTATTGGTGGTATCAGATTTGGCTCTTCTCATGGTGGTGGGGCGGGTCCAAACTATGATGTATGGTGGGTTGGGTTGTGGTGATTCAGATTCAACATGGGAAGATTCTTGAGGCTTTGGGCCCAGATGGACAAGACGAGGAGAGGTAAAGTCAAGGTATCAAATCCATATACTTAGTTCCTGTTTGTCGGGCTGAGACAAAAGGGTTTTCTCGGTTTTATACGTGGTTGTTGAACCTTTAACCATTAAGATGAGTTTTAAAACCATGAGCCTATGAGGAAACTGGAGAATATCTTGACGTTGGGTTTGGGATGTTACAAAACCTTAAAGAATTATTGGGTTTGGGATGTTACAGAAACTCTAAGAATTATTGGAAATGAGCTTTAAGTAAATGTCAAGCACATTATATGTTAGAATTGTGGATGCACCTAAGCAATACCTAGAACTAACAAAAGGTAAAATGTGACACATGTTTGATCCAAACAAAAAAAAAATGGAGTAGGATAAGAAGAGGATTAAAGGAGGGGAGGTTGTGGAAAGAAATGTATTTGTTCTCTCATTTGTATTTGTTAACTTTGATCAATCAGAGAAAAGTAAGAGAAAGAAGAACAAAATATTATTAAGGCATAATAAGCCATAATGACCTTAAAAAAAGTTACATAAAAGAAAACTACTATATAAGAGGTGGGCAAAAGGAAAACAATCAGACTAAGTTAGGGCAACATAAAAGTAAACAAAATGACTAAGCTACCCCTAAGTCTAAATAATCTAACTAACATTCTCCCTCAAACTCATGATGTGGTAGCAGAAAACATCAAGAGTTTGCCAAGAAGAAAACGAAAACAAGTGACAGGATGCGATTTTGTGAAGAAATCTGCTAGTTGCATACAGTTTTTCCTTTCTATGGCGTGTTCTAATCAGCTTGTTGGACTGTGGATTCTGAAGGACCTGGGGTAAATGAACCTACTGAAGGAGATACTGTAAGTGCACCAGGCTGATGGAGAGAGATTAACTTTTGCAACTGATCAACAAGCATAGTTAGGCTGGTTGCTTGTGAGGAGGACTCATCCATTGTTGGTGTTGCAACTTCTGACTGATTTGCTGTCTCCTTTGCATTTTTGTTCATTAGTTTAGGGCATTGAGCCTTCCAGTGGTCCTTCTCATGACAGAAGCTGCACTCATTTAAAGCTACACGACTCCGATATTTAGAAGTCATCGTGGGAGGCACAACCAATACAGTCTGAGTAGGCAATGGAATAAGACTTTTTCCATAAAGAGTCTTAAGACGAACTTCTTCAGCTAGAAGCTCATTTACTACTGCATCCACTGAGGGAAGTGGATTACGATGAAAAATACAACCACGAAGTCCCTCAAAGTCATCCTTGAGGGTCATCAAAAATTGCACCAATCTCTGCTCCTCTCTAAAAGTGCGAGATATCATATGAGTACTCAGTTCAACAGGTTTAATAAGTGCTAACTGATCCCAATATCCAGTCATAACTGAGTAGAACTCCTGAATGTTCTTATCACTCTGACATGCCGCTCGAATTTCATGCTCTAACTAATACCTTTTTGCAAAATTAGACTGAACAAATAAGATAGCTAAATAATCCCAAATCTCCTTGGCTGTATTAAACTTAGTCAAATGAACACCAATGGTCTGATCAACTGAGTTGTTAATCCAAGTGATGATTTTAGTGTTGTTGATTTCCCAAGTATTATTTAAGTCAACATATTTCTCGACCTTAGGATCAATTGGAGCTGATGAATTACCACTAATATATCTCCACATTTCCTTATCCAACAAGACATTTTTCATAACATAAGCTCAATATACATAGTTCTCACCTTTTAATTTGACATTGATAGTCTGAAGAGAATCAAAATTTCCACTGGCCATAATACTCAAATCAAGTAATCCAAAACAAATATTAAAATAAACAAACAAAATCTAGCAACCCAACAACCTAGCAAAATCTAGCAACCTAACAACCCAACACCCAAATAACAAATAAGGGCCCAACAGAAAACCAAAGCTCAACAATTTTGCAAATCAAATCCTCACCCAGCCGTTCGTTCACAAAATCAGCCCCAAAGGCTCAAACCCACCAATCAGTAAGAAAGGAAACAAAAGTTTTCTGTTTATTCAGTGCGAAACAATGCAAACAAACCCAAATAATGCAATACTATGTCAAATAGCAAGTCCAAACAAACAATGCAAACAAACCCAGACAGTGCAACACTATGTCAAATAGCAAGCCCAAATTAACATAAGAATAGCTAAACCAAAACTAGCCCCAAACCAGCAGTAGCCAAAATTAACAAACTCTAGTAGTTAAGATTTCTTACCTTGCAAAGACTAGTTCAGCTAGGAAGACCCAACAACGAGAAACACCAACATAAGAGAAGAGGCAACCAACGTCAAACAATGCAAAGTTTGTCACAAATTAACTCAATAATTTTGCAAATCAAATACCCATACCAGTCGAATTCGGCATTGTTCACAACTCGTGAACAGTAACTTCGGCATTGTTCACAACCCTTAGAACCACAAAAAAAAATTAGCTACCCTAATCCAAGAATAAATCGTCATAGATGATGTTAGTCATAATCCAAGAATATATTATTTCTCCAACTAAATTACTTTGGTGCTACGATATATTTTGGATCGAAACCATGCTCTGATACCATTGTAACTTTGATCAATCATAGAAAAGTAAGAGAAAGAAGAACATAATATTATTAAGACACAATAAGGCAGAACAACCTTAAAAGAAAACTACATAAAAAAAAATTACTATATAAGAGGTCTTTATATAGTAGGGCAAAAGGAAAACAATCAGACTAAGTTAGGGCAACATAAAAGTAAACAAAATGACTAAGCTACCCCTAAGTCTAAATAACCTAACTACTCTAATAGTATTATCATGAAATTAAGAAATACTATTCATGATCACGAGCTTTACGAGTAGTCTTTCATACTCTAATCAAGCTGCTTAGAATGAATTAACATTTCTTGTATCTTGTGAGATAAAATATTGATAATTGATGTCTTTTAACTTTTTTTATTATCATAGCCAAGTTCAGTTGATCAAAATTCTAAGACCATAGCAAAATCTAGTTAACAATTCTGCGACTGTGCAGTGGTGGAAGCCTCGTGCACTGACATGTATTTTCTTGAAGCAGAGTCTAACTGATGTAGTGGAAGTGTGGGGTAGTAAGTATTCTACTTCTAGCATTGATCCCTTGATTGAGGACTACACTGTTGAGGGTACTGACACTTACAATTGTTAATATGCTGGGCTTAAGTTGATGAAGTTAACCTTTCGAAAAAAAAGTTGATGGAGTTTGAGCTTTTATAGGTGGGAGGAAGGTTGTGGGCATACTGAATTTGAATGGGTTGAAATTGGTGTTTGGTTGAAGGACGTTTTGGAAATCCCTCTTGGAGGTGTAGACATTCGTTGCTAATAGCTCTATTCTGGAAGGTATTGTGCTGCAAACCAGTAATGTCTGCACATTATGCTAAACTTTTGTGGGCTTTTTACTTGATAGGGTTGAGTTATTGTTGAAGGAAAGGGTGGGATATTTTAGAGTATGACTTTTAGGTTTTAGAAGAATAGTTTACGCGAGGGTATGCAAATGCCAAAGTTTAAAGAAAGAACAACAAAGGAAGACAAAACCCAATTGCTTGAACACAAAAACTTTGACATACCAACCCCCTCCCCCCCTCCCAAGCATTTCAGTTCAATTCCAAAGCCTTTGGATGGCCATCATGATCAACAGACTCACCCTTATGACAAAAGATCTTGTGATCTCTAGTTGCATGGTTAAAAGAAAAAGGCTATGAAAGAAATAGTGTAATCTGCTCCGGATCACCGGTGCATAAGAATTTAAAGAATACAAGGCATACCCATTTGAAAGTGTAGATTGCAACTTTTTGACATAGGAAGGCCATCATTAAGGAAATGTTTAAGGCTCTTGGCCATGATTTCTCATCTTCTCTGAGACGAACCAACATCCAGAATTTACATTTCCTTCATATAATCACATTTTCTTATTCTATTTGATAAATTTGTATCTCATGGAATAAATTTATCATTTGATTAGCTGGGAGATTGTGTCTAGGTCTAAGGTTAAGGGTGGTCGATTGGTGAAGAATTTATTGAAAAGGAATGTTGCCTTAGTTGGAAAATGACTTTAGAGCTTCCCTTTGGATCAAGATTTTCTATGGCATGTGGTTTTGAGGACCAAATATGGATGGCATACTTATGGCTGGAATGCTAATGGGTAATTTCTTGGGAGTTACTTAGCTTTTCGCCGAAGATTAAGTTCATGGTGGGAGATGGCCTGAACGTACGTTTTTGGGAGAATATTTGGAGGGGAATATTTGTTTTCAAGTCTTTTCCCTCTCCTTTATTGTGTTTCTTGTTATTGTGGTAAGTGCATTGCATCTTTAGAACATACTATTCTTTTCAGGGTTCTTGGGATTTTGGATTTTGTGGGAATCTTTACAATAAAGAACATTATGAGTTATTTTTGCTTTTTTTTTTTTGCTCAATGGTGTGTTCTTGTCCCAAAACTTGGAAATAAGAATGTGGATTAGTGATCCTTCAGATGTCTTTTCTTGTAGATCTTACTTTTGAATCTTTAATCGATGATTGTTCAATTATATTATTTCCTCCATTATTGAAGATTTGAAAGGCTAAACTGCCTTTACAGGTGCACATTTGTGTATGATTCTTTTCTTATGGTAAGATCAATACCAATGATGTGCTTCAAAAAAAGAGATTTATGACTTGCCTTTTACTGCTGTGGCATGTTTTATGTAGAGTAGTTTGTGAGAGTATGGATAATTTATTCTTGCATTAGCCGCTGACCTTATCTTTATGGCACAAGCTCTTTGACCTTATTGGCCTTCCTTTGGTGGCTCCGAGATCAATGTTATTATGCTTTGCTTGGATTTTATGGGGTGGGGAGGGAATAGAAGGGGAAGACCCTTTAGCATTTACTTTTTTTTTTGCTATCATTTGAGTTTTATGGAAGGAGAGAAATGTAATAAATTTTGAAGATAAAGGGGAGGATGTTGATTGCTTATGGGTTTGACTTCATTTTTTGGCTTCTTTTTGGGCATCTGTGATCAAGGACTTTGAGAATACTCTGCTTTTTAGTATTATGGGAAGGTGGACTACAAGGATATGGTAATGTTGGTCTTCAATGTAATAGTTTTTTTTTTATGATTTTCTTGTTGTTTATGTTTGGTCGGACGACTTTTGTCCACCTTTAATTGGTTTTGTAACAATTTTTTTTTTTTTTTTGTTAATAAAATTGCCATTTCTTATCAAAAAAATTACAGAATTTATCGTGATTCTATTATATCTCCCAACAATTAAACACCCACAAACCTGCCTGCCAAGGAGATTTCTGCAGACCATATGCTGCCCTTCATAGCTGACTTACATTAGCTTCTGTCAGGAAGGACGTGAGTGTTGGACATCTTAGAGCTTGTTCCACTTCGATATTATAAAACCTCCAAACTAGTATACAAGCCTTGAGGGCCTCTCTGTTAATTGACAATTGGTTTTGAGCTGGATGGTCTAACTTAGTATTAAAACTGGCCTTCACAAGGTTTTGGATAAGTATATATATTTCAACACTTTTGTAATCAGTTCTCCCTTTATTTGTGCCTTACATGCATCTTGTCGTGTTTTTGATCCTGTCTTCTAGATCTTCTCTTTACCTGTCCACGTGTGAGCAGGAGTCGCACTTCTGAGGGAGTAGAAGAACTTGATTCTTATGAGCCTTTTAGATCTTCCTAGGGATAGAATAGCACATCCCAAATATTATGTAATTCTTATGGGCCTCTGTATTTATTGTGAATTGGTATTGGTTTGGATGTTTTAAGAAGACAAACATAAATGAAGAGTTTATTGTTTGATTTCCGCAAATCAAAGCATTCCTCAAAAGATTGCTGCAATTGAAATTTTACTCCAACAGAATTCATATAATGGAGTGGCAAGGAAAAATAGTTGATGGTCAATCCTATAGGTGAGGTCAAAACTTTTGGTAATTTTCTTGCCCTACACCACTTCATAGTCTCTCACTGAACAATTTCTACTCTCTTGTTCAGGACACAAACTAGCAGGTTTCATTTTTGTAGGTTTTCTAAGCCCCTACACTATATGACGTAGGACAGCAGTGAATAACCAAAATTGGCACTGTTCAGGTACTGTGAACTACCCATGAACGGTAAAATTTGCCTGGGTTTCAATAAGTATTCGATGTCAAGTTTGTTGAAGGAAAATGTTTGATTTGCTGATTAGAGTATCGGGGATCAAAAGATACCCCAAGTAGATTTGTTTTGAAATACTTGTATGCTGAAATTAAGGAAGAAAAAGAAGAAAACTAGGAATCACCCCTACGATTCCTGAGGCAATAGGCCTAGGGTTTTGAATTGCATTACACAATCCGCGAAGCATTTACTTACTCAAATTCTGAAAATACTCTCTCTCTCTCTCTCTCTCTCTATTGATAACATCACATAGCACTATATATAAAGTGCCAAGTATTTGAACTATGATGCCAGATCTAAAAACAACCAATGCTAAAATTTGATCCAAAAGACAACAATGGATCATACTATAATCCGTTGCAGAAAATCTACAAATTACAAAAATATCCAACTCTAAAATTATATAAAAGACACTTATAATTTTAATTCGCGCAAACTAACTCAACTAATATTAAGACTCATGTTTATGCAAGTTCTCGGTAGCATCCATATAATCCAACATGTGCCAAATTCCATAGTTTTTCCCACTTTGAATTTGTTTTTCTGTGAGTATCTTATTGACTGTGTCACTATAGCTTCATTCCATCTAGGTTTTGCCAAGAATTTCTTTCAATCCAAAGCTTAAGAAAAAATGGCAAAAATGATAGAAAAGAATGGTATGGCGTTATGCAAATATACCTTTGCTAGCCCAGCTCGAGATAGGTTCATTATGATCTGGATGACATGGACAATTATTACCATCTAACCTTACAACCGTGTTTTGAAGAGCAAGGTTGTTGCTGCAGGTACCAAGCTATTGTACATTCGTATGTGAAAAGTTGTCATATGATACCAACTAACAGCAGACATTCCTTCGTCAGTTATTCACTCTATTCCTGTTCATCACATTACACAGGACTGTTTTCAGTCAGGCAGCATTATGATTTATGACTTAAGCAGTCCCATACTAACACCCCTCCCCCTTTCCAAAAGAGATTTTGTAATTGAGTTTCACGAGTTATTTGTGTTTCAAAATATTTGGGTTAAGGTTTTTATTTGCACAAAAGTTGGTGGGTTATTTAATCTTTGGCAACTTGCTTTGTATCATTGCAATGATTTTTGGGTTATATGTTGACTCCAATCCCTGCAGTTGTTGGGAAGTATGTGCATTTTTCCTATGCCATGCAACTTTTCTCTGTATTCATTTGGTAATTTTGTGGTTCTTTCTTTTCAGTATCTCTGAGAGACGAGCTATATATGTTGGATATTTTCCCGCATCTAGGACAATATCGGTTGTAGTTGTTAATTCTTTCCAGAATAAGGAACTATCACCACCTATTCTTGAAAAACAATTCCGCGAAGCTTGCCAGGCATTGTCTATTAAACCTCCCATGCCTAGAAATGCTATCAGTTGTGAGGTGAGCTTATCATCTTCCTAGATTACTTCTTTTTGCTTGCTTTTCTCCTCGAAGTAACTCGTACTTTTATTAATTTGTCATGCATACTTATGTTCAGGTGGATTATGTTAAATATGTCAAGGATGGTGAGAAGATTTTACAACGGGCCATAGTCGAATACAGGTTTTTTTCCTTCCTATTTCTTTAGTAATAGCACTTGCCAGTGTAAAGTCAGATTCAGTTCTGTCCTTCGCAAATTATAGCAGTTTTGTGCTAAAATTTGTTAATGAATTATGACATTCAAAGAAACCTGTCATTCAAGCGCTGTTATGGCTTCTTTCTGTACATGTTTGCTATTAACTAACTTGGATCTTATATTGTTTGAACTTTGAACTGATCTCTCTTGGATCTGAAGAGCACATTTTTTGTCTCTTTCATTATATTAACTTCTTATCCATTTCTGGCTGCTACCAAAAAACTTTAGGTTAATTACCAGTGTTCAATATTCTTAGTTTGATGGTTAATGATTACTCCTATGTGCTCAATTTTCCTGTTTAAGTGTTTTTTTTTCGTAATGTAGCCTAAAGCATGAAGTAAAAGTTCTTATATTTAGGGGGAACTACTTATCTTCTATTGTGGTATTTACTGCATAGCGGGGATCGGATGGTTAATGATCTTCAGGAGATCATTGTACTCAAGTTTTCTGTGGAGGCACTTTCACACTCTCAGCTGCCTTCAGAAAGCTAATACAAGCTCTTTACTACAAGTATTGGATAGACGATTTTTTGAAGTTACCTATTTTTGGCTTTAAGGGACTGGAGTTCCACTTGCTTTACCTGTTTCACATTCTAGGCAACTCAGCTACAACCTTCTCCACTGCCTTTCTACATTCACCTACCAAATAAAAGAGGAGGATGGGGGTAGAGAAACCACATCTGTTTCTCAATTCAATTAACTTTGCCTTCTGATCAGACATTTTTACAAATGAGGTATATTCAAGAATGGTCCTATCATCTGTAGTTTCTTTAACCCAACGGTCCGAGTTGAGCCGATTAAAGCAAGCTTGGCGGATCTTATTGACCATACCCATACTCTTGGGGGTTTCTCTTTTATTGCCATTTATTTGAGAACCGGGGAATAATCTTGTATAACCTCATCGGAATTGTAGTTCTCCAAATATGGTTCACGGTTGTGGCATCGGCCATAGTCTTTGAGGGTGCTAAAATGTCTCAATAGCGGCATTGTGGAACAGTATCAGTTGATTCGGTAACAATATGCCGAACGAATCAGTTGATTTGGAGACGTTTTAGACGATTTAGCTGAGTCGTATGAGACTTTTGGTTTACACGAAACATGGAATGGTATCGGATCAAAATATGCCGAGTAAATTATGACTTGATTGAGTTGTATTGGTATCAGCCAATAGCTTGAGATATGGTTCAAAACTCCCCACCTGCTATACAGGAGCTTGCTGGATGCTACCATATTATATTGGCTTGTGGTTCCATTAATTAATCACACGCTATCACAAAGGTCCTTTTTTCATTTGTGTCATTTTACTTTTTAGCTGTTTCTTTGCAAAACTTCCGTCCAGCATCTTACATCATGTACATGGTAGGTACTTAAGAAGATTTTTGGAGTTTGCTTGATGTGACCGAGTTTGGTAATTTCTATTTTTATTTTTTATTGCTTCAATCATTCTCTTCTTCTTTACAATGGGTTGATTGGAGACATTTGATCCTTATAACTTACCCCTAATTATTTGGTATTGAGGCTTGTCAAGAAAAGTTGTCAAATCGAGATTCGTATACCGAGTTGAAATCCAAGTTTTGCGAATTGTGAATTGAGTTGAGAATGATGCTACTTATTCTGTATATAAAATAATTTAGAATATATTGATGATATATCATATTATGCAATCGGATTAACATAATGAATTTCTTCATTATCATTATGTTGTATACTTTCCATTATGTTTTCAACATAATGATAATGAAAAAAATTTCAAATGATCATAACATAATGGAATGATCATCATCTAATTGGATATGCGCTTGCCTTCATGGCAAGAGATTTAACAAAGTACATTGTCACCAGTACTTAACAACTTAGTATCAAAAACTAAAAACCCATATAGCAAACATATAATCACATGATTTATAAGCTTAACCATCTTTTCCATATCCCATGTATCAAAGATCAAAGTTAAAGCCCTAAAGTTTGGTAAGACATATGCAACCCCATATTTAGCCATTCGATCATGCCAAAAACGAGAAAAGAGAACTTCAAATATAAAAGGCTGAGTCTTCAAAATCAACTGCCCCAAACATAAAAATCCTCCAAATTGTCTTGTATTTTTCACCAAAAAAAAAAGATAAGGAAAAGGAAAAAAGAATGTAGAACTATCAGGTCAAATTTATAGACTCGAAAAATCCTTTTTAGCTATGTTTATTTGAGATGAATGCTTTGGTGACAAAGAATACCTAGGAGTTGGCCTTTCTTCTTGGCTGTAGAAACTCCTTGTTTGGATGCAAATGGTTGAAAGATACAAGCCAAGGTTAGTTGCTAATTGTTTCCTTCCAAACCATGGCATAGACTATCATGAGATGTTTACACCATTAGCTACGATAAATGTTGTTCGTATGGTCATATCTTGTGCAACCAAAGTGGAGCCTAATCTAATTGGATGCGAAGAATGCATTTCTTCATGCAGACTTCGAGAAGGTGGTGTATATGGAATTTCTATTTTTTCGCCCCCAAAGACTAGTGGGATGGTTTGCAGTTGCAAAAATCACTTTATACATTGAAGCAATTACCTAGGGCATTATTTGGTAGGTTCGACAAGGGGATGATTGAAGTTGGGTATGTCCAAAGTCCCATAAATCACACTATGTTCATCAAATACATCAATGATAAAATTGTAGGTCTTAATGTATATGTTGACAATATAGTTGTGGTATGTTGTGGAATGATATCATACTAAAAGCTTATACCACCGCGGAGTTTGAAATGGAAGATTTTGTTCAAATTCTTTACTTTCTTAGGATTGAAGTTATTACATTTGAAAAAAAACATATCTTTATCTCAATATTAGTATGGTCGTAATCTTCAGGGAGACAATGATGTCAAAATGTCTACTTGGTGTCGTTCCTAGTGAGGCTAACTATAGTTGTTAGTATCGTACGACACAGAGGTAAAATGATATGAATCGGAATTTTGTATCATTTTTGTATAGTATCGTCCGATACACGATACGTTTTACGATACGATACGTATCGTTCGATGCAAACGATACGCGAAGTCTCTGTTTTTTTTATTTTTTTAAACAGTAAATCAGCAAAAACAAAGATGAAGGGAAGAATTACTAGTCCACCAAACCCACAAATCAGCAAAAATATCCAAGCAAAACAAAGCAAAAAAATTTTTGAAATTGAAAAAAATAGCAACACTAACTTGTAAATATAAGATAAAATCCTAAGTTGATTTTTCTTCAGATTTTAGAAAACACTTATTCTTCTTCCTCGAAGAGGTCATTGCAAGAAACTCTAAAAAATTGAAAACCCATCGAAGAAGCAGAGAGACACTTTGTCTCACGATCGCTCTATCTCAATCCCTTTGTCTCGCGATCTCTTCGTTCTCTCTCACGATCGTTCTCTCTCTGTTTCTCGATCGTTCTGACGATCTTTCTCTTTTTTTTTTCTTTTATGATCAGAGGCACTCTGTCGGTTGTCACTATGTTTTAAAATAGGAAAAATTACATTTAGACCATTTGAAGTTTGTTACTTAATCACTTAGACCCTCTAACATTTAAAATATTACACACAGATCCCCTAAAATTTATATATCCGTTAATAAATTATATTTAGACACCCTAAAGTTTGTAAACATATATTTTATTATTAATTATTTAAAATTGCACCGTATCTTACGATACATGATATGATACGATACACCTTTCGATACACGATTTGACAACTATGAGGCTAACCATTGCCTCAAACTTGAAGGAGGTGATCTGACAGATAGAAAGATATTTTCATTGCAGATTAGGAAGGATAAGTAGATAAAATATTCTATTTTTGGTTGTGGTTTGTGGACAGTGATCAAAATTTTGTTTTGGTCACCTAGGACCATTGGAATTTCGATTCCATCACTGTTTTGGTTCGGTCCTTTTGGTAACGGAAACATTTCGACCATTTCAAACGAAAATTTGATTTTTGTTTGTGGGAGGATATCTTATTTCTTGTGGAAGCAAAAAACATGTTGCTCGATCCCATTCAGAAGGAGAATATAGAGATGTGGCGCAGAGCATTTGTTAAGCTATGGCTTTTGACTTGATTGGATTTATAAGTCTGAACTGTGAAAACAAGGCCGTTGTCACAGTGCTTCTAACCTTATACAACATAGCAAAACATGTTGAGATTGATCGTCTCTTAAAACAAGAGCTAAATGTGCGGGACGTAGTTTTTAGTTTTTTTGAAGTTGTATTTTTTATTTTGGCGTGTCTTTGGTTTGGACTACTTATCCACCTTTGACTAATCTTTTGTACTTTTTTTTTAATCTTTTATGCCAAGTAAAATCATCTTTTGTTATCGAAAAAAAATTGATCGTCAATCCATTATGGAGAAGATGAATAAAGGCTAGATTTGTATACCATCTATGAGGTCTAAATCTCAATTTGCCGATATATTCAGCTAGTGCCTTAGTAGTGAGCTTTTGCATTCTCTTGTACACTAGTTGGGCTTGATAGCCATCTATGTACCAACTTGAGGGGTACTTTTGGCTTATATGGTTATTTTTACAGATGAGGGGGTACTAATATACTTTCTTGGATTGTGTTTAATGTAAATACGTGGGTGTAGGAATGAGTCTAATAACCTAGAACAACACCCTTTCCTTTATTACACTCTTTCTTTTGCCTCTCCTATCTATTCTTGCATTCTCTTCTTCTAGCCTTAATTTTAACTGTCAACTAGGATACTGTTCCTTGTAATTCTTGATCATTCCTTCCATCCAAATGGGGCTTGAATGTATGTAAGGCTCTTTTAGCAGTGGGAAAATATTGTAGTTTAAACTCTATTTACTGCTCATTTTGTTACATTTTGTAGTTCACATGCTCAATATGTTGCCTCACATAATTAGATCGACAGGCATCGGCATCATGGACCTGTAATTGCTGTCCTTGAGTGCCCAAATGTTAATTTGATGAAGACTGGCGTACGAGTTCTTGACGATTTCCCATGTGTGAACATTCCTTCTAACGCTCGTGATTGTCAGTACCAGGTAGTTTAATCGGACTGCAATTGCTTGAAATGCTAGCATCCCTTTGTGATTTGTTGCTTCCATTATGCATTGAGTCAAAAACATTGATGCTTATTTCCTAATGTGTATAGACTCTTGGGTGGCAAATTGTGGCTGCTAAAATTGGAATGCAACGATGTGCTGCTTCTTCTCAGTGGTTGAATGAGAGAATTTCTCTTTCAAGATATGCCCATGTAATATTTTTTAAGTCCATAGCTAGAGTTAATATTCCCAAAGTATGTTGTTTGCTTATTTTTGTTAATGATCGACCTGGAGCAGGTTCCATTGGGGAATTTTGAACTCGATTGGCTAATACATACAGCAGATATCTTCTTTTCAAGAGCATTACGAGATCAGCAACAGGTGTCTCTGGGTCATCACTATATTATTTTGTATCTTGATTGTTTATCCCAACGTTTGATAGAATTGCTATTTCTTGGTTATATTTTTCGTTTTTGTAGCCTCAATTTTTATGTAGCTATCATCTGTCTAATAGAATTCCTTCTTCTTTGTTCTTCGTCTGAACATTGTAGCATTAAATGCCTTAAAGCCCCATGTTGAAATTTTAAATTATCTAAGTCTTTTGCATGCCCTGTGAAGCTTTCCTTTCGTGAATTCACATGTTATATTTAGTTTATCCGAGCTAAAATTTGAGTCACATAGGTACTTTGGATATCTGATAATGGCATTCCAGACCTAGGAGGCACTACTGAACTAGAGTCATGCTTTGCTGATGAGGTTAGTGTCAAGATTAAGTGTACAGTTAGTTGGGTTTGGTGGTGGTCATATCTTTTTATCCACACTTGGAATTTTTTTAACTGGCCTTTGAAAGAGTAGTTTATGTTGTTTTCTGTGGGCTAATCAGTGGGCTCTCCAAAGTAGGTCAATCAACCTGTTCTAGCTTATCCTGGAGCATACAGAAAAGTTGCTGCAGAGCTGAAGGTCCAAATTTTCCTCTCTTTTTCCATTTTTTTCTCCTCTTTCAGATTATTGCCTATAATAATTTGGTCAGCAGATTGATTTATTCATGTCATACAGCTTCATCACCTGGCTGTCAATGCTCTTCTGAAGAGCAACCAAGTGAATGAAATGGAAGGAGGCGCTCTATTTGGATTAGACATGGACTTGAACCCTGGAGCACATGATATCAATGAAATGTGTTGTGTCGACGAGGCTGCCTCTTGTGCACCTGCATTTCGGGTCCTCAAACAATTGATCCAGAGATGCCTTGCGGATGCAGTGACATCTGGAAATGTGTTTGCTGACGCATTATTGCAGCATTTATATCGATGGATTTGCAGGTCGCTTCATGTTTCCTAGTTAAATGTATGTCTTGTTCTCTTGTCATCTGTAACACCTTTCCACTTTTCTGGCAGCCCACAGTCCAAACTTCATGATCCGGCAGTTCATCGTATGCTTCACAAGGTAAAATCTTGGTCAAATAGGAAGTCGAATAGTGTTTTGCATTCCAGAAAAGAGTGTCATCATACAGATCATGTTGCTGTTTCTATTGTCTTGTAATCCTTTGTTTTTCTTTTCTTGCCAATCTATCTATCTGACTAATTCTTTACTTGCTTTATTTTTCTCTTCCACACTTTTACCATTTGGTTTCACTGAGGCAAATTTTTTTAATGAATGAAGTCTGCTGAAGAGATATTAGGATAAAACTTACCGTAGAAATAAGTTTGTTTTCTGATCGTTGGTATTTCCTTAAAACATGCTGATTTGTTTGATCCCTTAGTTTTCTCCATAAATATGCTCATAATCAACATGGACACAAATTGGTTGGTTGTTATTATTGCTGACAGGTTATGCAAAAGGTGTTTGCGTTGTTATTGGCCGAGTTTCGCAAATTGGGTGCAACCATCATATTTGCCAACTTCTCAAAAGTGATTATAGACACAGGAAAATCTGATTTATCAGCAGCCAAAGCTTACTGTGATAGTTTGCTTAGAACTCTGCAAACTAGGTTGGTCTTTATCCAAGTTCCAAAAAATTGTTATCTTTTGTCTTGCCTTCCTAATCCTTGTTTTTGGCGTTTTGTAGGGACTTATTCGAGTGGATTGAGCTTGAACCCCTACAGTTCTGGCATTCCTTGCTTTTTATGGATCAGGTTAGCTCATCATACTTACTTCTCATTGTTTTACATTCATACCCGCCTAATTTTCTTTTACAATCCCATTAAATAAAGACGTCAAAGTTTCTTGTTGCGAGTTTTGAGAGTTGCTCAATCCTCGAGAACGGAACATTACTAGTAAAACTCCTTGCCAGGTTGTCTTCTTATTGAGCTAAGTTCTAATATTAAAATTTCAAGATCCTTTTGAGGAGCCACTGGGTGGTAAATGAAGGTGAGATTAATTTGAATGTTGCAATCAAGTCACTGAGTGCATAAATTAAGAACACTAAGCTCATTTTCCTTGCTGTTGGGGATGAAACAGGCTGGCAGTTTGTGCATCTGGAGATCCTGGTGTTATATCCAGCTTACTCACTTCAGCTAAATTTGACTCATTCTTCATTCTATTGCCTGTGTCCAAATGCCACATCAAAATTCGTGGCGTCCTCTTAAGCAAAGAACTACAGTACTACTGAAAAGTCTAGATTATTTTCTGGGAGATATAGTGCTATCACTGCCACATTTCATCTCTTCTAAATTAAACTTATGGGCATGATAATTGCAAAAAAAAAATACTTGTTTTACAATGTAAATAACTGAAACTGTAAGCGCGCTATTAACAAATGCCTATATAAACTTCTCTGTCGTAGCTAACTCGTTGAGGATAAACAATTTCACAAACACCAGAGCATTAGATGGTCTTTTTTAGGTGTTTGTGGTACTGTCTTTCTACTAGCTATGCCAAGTGATACATACTTGTATGGGATTAGATGAATTCAATAATTAAGGTGTTTCTTCCCATAAGTTACCCAATAGAAAGGATTGAAATTATATTTCGGTGCATAGTTTTGGTTGATTGCAAAAGGAAACATTTCAGGAGTGTTCCAGAAAAATTTAGGAAACGGGAGGTAACAAATTAAGAATTTGGAAAGTCGTTTGTGAGACATTTTGAGACATTGATGGAAACAACCCAAAAACAAAGGAATTTTGA
This sequence comes from Ilex paraguariensis, assembly GCA_963454935.2. Taxonomy (NCBI): domain Eukaryota; kingdom Viridiplantae; phylum Streptophyta; class Magnoliopsida; order Aquifoliales; family Aquifoliaceae; genus Ilex; species Ilex paraguariensis. The sequence continues at coordinate 202,006 of CAUOFW020002458.1, read as the reverse complement.
ATTCAACATCTCATTCGTTCGTTTCGGACATTTTGTAACTCCTTGTCCAGTGGTTTAGAACAAAATAAGTTGATATAGAAATTTTTATAGTCTGTGATGTTAATTGTGAAACACTCAAGAGTGTTGTCCTGTGAAATCAACATGAATCCACAACTTTCAACGTCAGCCTTAGTGTCACTTATTTTACTATGTTACCTCTTGGAGATATCTCTTGGTGATTGAACGTTCTTCTACTGAAAGATTATTAGGCAATTGATACACAAGGTGAAGACAATAAATTGAAATAAAGATGGTAGTGTCTATCATTAAGATACTATTTACTGGGTTTGTTCAAATTTCTTGACATTTGACTACACAGGATTTGACCTCGTTCTGCGTTTCTTTAAAGCACATCCAATTTTTTTAATCAATACTTTTTTTTAAAAGAATGGAAGTGTGACAAAACCTGATCCGAAGTTTTTTCCCCACTGTCAATTGAAGCTATTCACTTTATTCTAGGAGTTACTCAACCTTTGGTGCTTCTTATTTTTCTGAAAGGAATTTCAAATCTGATTCAATGCTATGCTCTGTCATAATTATTATATTTTATTCAGATTTCACCCTTCTGATAAGTATTTTTATCTATTTGTTCCTTCTGTGACAGTATAACTATGGAGGAATTCAGGCTAAAGTTCATGGTGGATCGCCAGATAGTACTTCAAAACCAAATAATGAAGGTGTGCATGATGAATCTCAAGTGGATATTGTATCAAGCTGGAATATTGCGGAAAACTTACCCAAGGCAACTCAGGTGGCTATCCATCTAAGGTTTTTCTGAAAGAAAATAGAATGGCCAAATACTTTTTCTGACAGTGACTTAAGAGCATTCAGTTCCTGTATTAATGATGAAATATTTTCTATAGGATATAATGTCTTCCATATTCTGACGGATATTGCCATTTTGTGGTCATTTACACAGGATCACTTCATTTTGGTTGTCTCAGAGTTTATGTATATTCCATGGAAATATGCACAGGAACAAGAGGTAATTAGGGCATCTATGAGGAATGGCAATTCATGCACTCCGTCGATTGCTGCTGCAACTGCTGAAACTATTGAGTCACACGTGACAGAATATATAAGGGAGCAGGTATGAATGAAGATATATTTTCCAAGGCCCATAAAAATTCTTGAATCTCCATTATGCTTAGGTTTTTGCACTTGTCTTAGTTATATTAGTGTCCTACAGATCAGCTCTTACTTCACAGACAAGCTTTTAAGGATCGTTCGTGATACAATTCTTCATTGGAAGGGAATGAGCAAATCTATTAGTGACCAACATATCTCTTATGGGGATCGGCAACCTGTTGGTAATATCCATACGGCGGATCCTGCGCTAGAGTTCATTAAGAATGTCTGTGCTGTTTTGGCTCTTGACCAGCATGTTCAGCATAACGTTCTGGTAATGCATGTTTAAATTATTTAGGCACTATATTTCTTTATTAGGTCTTCCTGTCAGTCTTTTTTAATCTCATGTGCTTCTAACGCTAGTCAAATACTGTAAAATTATTGTTATACTTATATATGATCACAATAAATGTCCTTTTCTAACCAAAAGGTTCAGAATCAAATATCTTGATGGAAGTAATGCAGTCACTTATTTTTTAATCATATGGGTTGGTGAATGTTATCCATATATTCTCTCACCCTCCCCTTTCCTCCACCCTCCTTATCTATTGTTATTTTCTTTCTTATTCTTTGCCAATCGAAATAATGTCTTGTGGAGATTGGAGAAAAGTGTGAATGCCTAACTATGAAAAAATATATCAAAACAAAGGAGTCATTATTTTATTGTATCTGCTTCTTTTGTTTGAATTTGGCAGTTTGCTTAGTTTTGTGTTCCACCTCAACTTTTCTTGATTTCTGTTCGAAGATTTGGCTTAACTTCTAGTGACAACTGGACCTAAATCCAGTTCATAGAGATTTGCTTCGTCAGTAAATTAATACTTCTAATCTTGTTTCATTCTTGTACAGATTATGAGGAAGAATTTGTTGAAATATGTTCATGTGAGAGAGTTTGCTCCAGAGGCAGAGTTTCAGAATCCTTCTATGTCCTTCACTTTGCCAAATGTCATTTGCAGGTAAAATGGGAAAGAAATATCTATATTATGTTTTGCCATGAAGAAGGAAACTTTGCAATATGGGTTCCAAATACAAGTGACACAACATCCCTGTGCTACTCATTTGGCCACAATATTGTCTTGTCCTCTTGCCCTTGCTGTCTTGGGTAACGTACTTAGCTGTTCAATAGAGCATTTGACATATTTCTTTTGGATAATATTTTATGTTTCATTGAATCCTTGATTTTGTGTTTACTAAGGTCAGCTTTTTTTTTTTCCCTTTGCAATCATTAAGGTGAGATGTTATATGGTTTTTTTAGGCCAATCATATCAGCAATATCACAATACTGATAGCTGTTTCATAGTTTTAGTGAAAACGGGGGTTCTAATTGTCAGGTCCTACATGGAGTGGGTTGAATAGGACCACTGATTTTTTTCTTAATGTAAGTCCTTGAGGTCATCTGTTTGGCTAATTAGATAACTAAGGGTAATTTCCATTACCCTTAAGATTAGGTACAGTTATATGAGTGGTGAGAGTGAGATGTGATTAATCCCAAAGTTGAACAGCTTACACCTTAAGGTAGAATATTGACCCTCCTGTGACTTGGTGTCGACTGGCTCTATTCCAGAATCCCCAACTTGTTCTGTTAAGTTCCAATTGGTTTGTCTTTGCACTTTTATTAACTAGAACAATATATCAACAATTTAGTGCAAGACAATTCACATATCAACTCATGGAAATGATCTACTAATTTTATCCAGCATTCAATGAAAAATTATATAACATGCCACAAAGAACACAAGATGTATAGTGGTTCAGCTTGATAATATTGATCAAATCAAAGGAGAGAGAAGAGAGAAAAGAGAAAAGAATGAAACTATATTATGGCTATAATAATTTGTCATAGCATAAACATGAGATTCACAATGGAATCCCTTATATAGCAGCAGCAACATAATATATAACAAAAGACTAAGCTACTCCTAAGACTAAATATGCTAACTACTCTAACACAACTAATCCTCCTAGCATACATCCACTTTTTCCAACCACACTAGGTTGAGGCTCCCTCCACTAATGAGGGGGTTTCTAGGTTCACCCCAAATAACCTTGTAGTCTACAAAATGGGCAAATCACTACCCAACCTAGAAATAACTTAGGATTTCCTAAAAGTTTTCCTAGGGTCACTTGCCAACCTATCTAATGAATCCTCAGCTAAGGCCTTCACCAGGATGTAGTGAAGGTTTTCTTAAAGACTCACCTATAACCAATCTACAACAAAAAATTCCACAACAAATGGATTTTTAATAGGCTTACCCTTAGCCTTCTATCTCCAGTATAACTAACAATTCACAACATGATCTCACAGTGAGCAAAACCAAGTGTGAAGTCTAAAGTTGTGGTAGTAAATCTAAAGTCCGTGGTAGTAAATGCGTCTAATAATACATAAATGTAGCAATGTACACCAATGATTAATGCCCAATGCTCCCAAGTGATGATATTTAAAAATCCTTAAGCCTGGGACTTTTCCAATGATGAAGAGGGTGATGATCTTAGTCACAGGATTTGCCAACTATACTTGACACTCTTTCGCTCGGAGCTTTAATTCGCGAATTCGGAGCGAATTCGAGCTCCCACTTCACTGAATTCGCGAATTCAAAAACTCAATTCGCAAAGTCAGTAATTACACTATTATTAGAGTTAAAAGCCCAAAGACTAACTTGAGCCAACCAAAATATTCAAAAAGACCAACTTCTCCTTACTGTACTCACCTAAAAGAATGCTTTCCAGCTCAAGGGATCATTCACTCCTAATTTATAGTCAAGTACTGGTGGTAAGTTTCTTGACTATTTGATGTAGGATCTCAGCTGCTAGGCATAAAAATGCCTTTCAAAGCTTTTGTCTTTCAAAGCTTTTTGATTTTATTTTTTTTAGCAAGAAATCTTTTTTGATTTAAATAAATTTAAATCATTTATCATATATTTGTATATAAAATTATATTTTTATTAGTTTTTATATATGTAAATATGTATATTATATGACGCTCTCAACGCGCTCCTGCTCCCAATTTTTTTTAAAATTTTGCGATTTTGCGCTCTCACTTTCGCTCCCGTTTCCGCTCTATGGGACTTGATGAATTAATGTAAACTTTTCTTAATCACTCTCAAGATGTGTATAAGTGATTTTGAATCTCTCTTGCATCAATCATCCCACATTAAATAGGTGGGATATAAATGAGAGTGAATTGCAACGGCTAATTTTTTTTGGAATTGCCTACTTGGTCGACTAGCTTCAGGGTTGGTTGATTGGCCCTGGTCGACCAGCATTAGGGAGCTGGTAGACCAGCGCTGTTCCAGAAGCTAACATTATGTGCCAACTTAGAGGGCAGGTTAAGATGGTCCTAAGGAAGTGTGTCTATCCCGTAAATGTGACCTAATTGACCTAGACACGATTCCCTATGAACTCTAGGTCTTCCGGAAATATTAAATTTTGCCTTGCCACACACGGCAAAATATCTTATTTCTTCTTTGTTGTGCTGGGAAATATTCAATTCTGTTAAAAAAAAAAAGATTTTTATTTTTTTTATTTTTTTGCTTAATCTGCCTTTACTAAAGGTGAAGGAGTACATGAGTCTGGATATCTGTATTGGTTCTCTTTGCTCAATATGGAAAAAGAAAGTAAGGACCTTCTTAACGTGTGACACTTCATAGGGACATTCACACTTTGATTAAGACTTTTTTCTATTTCTTTTCAATGATATCCGACGATCATTCTCGTTCAATTTCGGGTCCGGTCACATTACACTGGAATAGTTTGACAAGTAGCTCATTATCGATTTGCTCTACTACCCCATTGCATCCATGCTCTTCTTAAGTTGATATCCTCAAATGCTAAATACAAGTCATAAAATTGCCAATCCTAAACCTAAACCTGACACTAACCTATGAGGCATTTAAAGGACACATGACACCGATATATTGACACTCTAAATCCTAAAATTAGACAATGGTGCGACTAGGACATGCTACAAGCCTACAGTAATTGTGTCCTTAGAAATGCATGCATACAAACTATTATAAATGTGTTGGAATTATTACTTAAGAACCACTAAATCTACTAGATAGATAATAATCAATACTGAACCATAGTTAGGGACAAAGTATACCAAGCATATACATTCATCACTCATCTCATCTTCTCAATCCTTACTCTTTTGTAAAAGATTTATCTTTTGCTTTGTTAGAAAATTTTCCCCGAAGTTTTAATATGATTAATAATTACAATCATACATTTTGTTGTGGTATAAGATTGCGATACATCAAATTTATAAGCTTTAATCTCTTCAAATTTTAACAGGTGCTCAAGAGGTGTTGGCCACATGTTTATTTTCTAGTCATAGATTTACCTACCTAAACTTCGTAGCCGGTAATTATCACATTCACAAATGTGATATATGTTTTCTATGCAGAATTTCATTTCTCACTAATTATAGTGTTCAATCCTTAGTATTACTCACCTCTTTCAGAGATATGGCCCAAGTGTCGGACACATTACACAAAGTGTCATACAAGTGTCCGAAATGTATGGAGATGGCCAAAAAGGTATTGGACATGTAACCGAGTGTCGGTGTCTCAACTCGCACATGTGTCTGTGAATTGTCCGTGTTTCTTAGGTTTTCATTAGTAGCTTAAAAAACTAACTAAAGCCATTGAGTTGGCTATAGCTCAGTAGGTGTTTGCTTGTGTTTCTTAGGTTTTCATTAGTAGCTTAAAAAACTAACTAAAGCCATTGAGTTGGCTATAGCTCAGTAGGTGTTTGCTTGTGCTGGTGTGGTTACACTGTCAGTCCTTAAAACCATGACCTCAGAAGCTGTCTGGCTCCTCCTAGCAGAATTAGTATACATCTTTTTAGGGGATTTTTTAGACTTCTTTTTGGATCCAACTATCAGATTCACTCCCTTTGCTATCTTCAAAGAATTAATACTGAATTTTCTATGTTGGCAGCTACTGCAATGACTGCAGAGATATAGACTTGTGCCGTGACAGGGCTTTGCTAGCTCAGGAGTGGCGATGTGCTGTGCCACAGTGTGGGCAACCATATGACCGTGGAGTGATGGAGAATGCGCTTCTTCAGATCGTACGGCAGAGAGAACGACTGTACCATCTGCAGGACCTAGTGTGCCATAAGTGCAACCAGGTTAAAGCTGCACATTTAGCTGAACATTGTGCATGTGCTGGCTCTTTTAGGTGCAAAGAGGGTGTATCCGAGTTCTGGAACAAAATGCAGGTTTTCTTGAATGTAGCAACACATCAGAAATTTCAACTACTACAAGAATGTGTCTCGTGGATTTGGAAGTCAGATAGCTGTTGAGACCTGGTTTGCTCATTCTTATACCCGCATATAGTAACCAAGCTTGGGCTACTTGTAAGATGCTGGAACTGAGACATCTAAAAGGGACTGTTCTAGTAGAGGTGACGTTGATACACAGCTTAGGAAACATTGCCGCACATCTGGTTCCTGTATGTAGTGCAAATGTTTGGAATTCTGCTGATTGGCAATGACAAATGGTCATATAATCCAACCAGCAGTACTGATCAACTGGGTCATTTCTTTCCCCCCTGTATGTATTTACAATTTTGTGCTGGTGGGCGAGGTGAAGGTGGAGGGCCAATGGTTGGTTATAGATATCTAAATTGAAATTTGTATGTCAGAAATCAACTATTATTCCTCTTGGTCAATGAAATTTACTTGCTTATGTGATATATGTTAGATGATTACTGGGAATGTTACATAATGTAATGAAGCTGTAATCTAGATGATGCTTTTTGTGCAATTATGGTTTCCAGTAGAACACTACTATACAGGGAACACTATTTGTGCTGATCCAATCCGATCACCAAAACCAAACTCATCAACACAAAGAAAAGCTGATGATCTGGGAGGTGGTTATCATTCACCATGATCTCAAACCATTTGTAATGGGTAGGGTCCTTATGAATCTACGGAGCCTATTTGACGATCGTGAATTTGCATGACCCTACACCGCTGATGATCTAGTCGAGTGAATCAAGTTCTATAGTTAGTATAGAAATTCCCTAGTTTCTTGGGAAATGCTGAGTTACTTTTGGCAACCTCAACGAGGGTTTTGTGACGGCACGTAATTGTTTGGTTATGACCTGTATTCTGGCATGCAATTATGCATTGTCACGATTAAAAGCATAATAGCTGCTAACAGCGCGTGTTTGAATCGTTTATGCCCCATGCTGCAGAAGGGATGTTTTGTTCTAAACTGTAGGATTTGTCAATTGCAGTGAGCAGTATCATAAAATGAATTAGAAGGTAAACATTTTGTTTGTTTAATAGTACAAATGATTATGAAAAAAAGAGTTATATTTTCAATAAAAGTTTTATAATTCACACAGTACTTTCCTATACATCTGGGGTAGTATTTAAATGTGTACCGTCTTGTTTCTTTCTTTCTTTGTCCAGCAAATACGCATCCTGTGTCAACAATTAGACGGGGTACAGCATAAAACTTGTAATAATACACAAGCCTTAGCCAAGCCCATATGAACTACACTACCATCTCCAGACATTTGGGTGAGGGTGCAGAATTCACGAGGACAACAGCAAATTAAAACACAATAAGCCCCCACTGAGCATCTCCAGTAAACCAATTGCTCATTTTCTGTGATGTTGCATATCGTGATCGTGCAAGGACCAACCGACTTTCACCAAAAGAACCATCCTTTTGTGGTTGAAACTCTAACTGGCTCATCATTTCTTCTCTTCTCTATTTCCTGCTTCAAGGCCTCCAGTCTTTTCCTGCACAAGGCTTGTTGTGAATACATTACAGAATAAAATAATCACAAAAAGCAGATTAAAGAGTTCTGCTTCTCTAAATGTCCATTAATTATACACGCACAAATTTTAAAAAAGAGACAAAGAAAGGCTAGAAAGAAAGAGAGTTCAAGAGGAAATTCATTCTCATAAAATTTATTGATGCTGAAATGAATGAAATATGTTCATTGCAAAAAACACCATATAAAGATATGATGGAAAGGTAGAATTGACTTTGATGGTTCAGAAATATTTTTAGACGACCTACTAATGCACCGATGAGAAAGAGTAATGTGGTAGCTATTAATGGTAAACGAATTGATTTAAGTTGAGTTGAGCTGGATATGAACTGAATTGGTGTCGACATGCCTACAATTCAGTCACCTGGAATGTGCAAGAGTGAGCATATATGAATGCTATGCTGTCTCAATGGAAAATGTAAGGATAGGTGTAGACATTACTTGGTATCTGTAAGGCGACCATGCAAGCTCCATCTCTGCCGAAATCCTTCCATACCTTCAATTCCACTAGCCAGGATCAAGCGCCTATAACTCACAATTAGTTACATATGGAAAAATAAGATCATTGGAAGCAATTAGATAACTCTGTAACACAAAATTATCACAGAGAGCAAAGTGAAAAATCTTATGGCTGTTATGACTAAGATGAAATAATAGTTTGCCATCTACATCATCAGCCATTGAGAATACCAATCCATAGGGATACTGCAATTCAAGGGAAAAAATGCACTGTGATTACAGGTAATGTCATACCAATCCATAGCCCATTTTAAGTAACACCAAACACATAATATAGGTGCTAACAGTACAGATCCTATACACAAAAAAAAAAAAAACAAATGCATCACAAAAAATGCAATCCTTGGCTATATCTCATATGGCAAGCTAAAAAAGAATCATGCTTTGAACACATCACACATCAGGCTGATAAATAAATGCCTTAAGATCAAATTAGGGATGAGTAGAATCCTATCCAATACCCAAACCTATTTTGTACAACTTCACTGGTTATGTCAGATTCACAAAATATTCACATTCCCTATTAAATTTATGTAACATGTATGTTACAAACATACATATAGATTGTACACTAACATATCCCAAAAGTACATAAGACACATAAATATAAAGTTTGACATATATCAGAATGCATGGCACATGATATATGCAAAAAAGGTCAGACTTAAAATTGCAACTGCATCCTACATTTCAGGATTCAAATCATTATAGACAGGATAAAATTAGTGTGATTCCCATCTCTATTTAGCTTTAAAACTAGCAGCATGACTAGTAACGTATATAAAGCTAGTCCCCTATATAGTATTTGAAAGCACATTGACAGAATTCCAATTACACAAACTTCAATGTTGTTGTGTGAATTGTGATGATCGAGGAATACTATTCATTTTCCTATTCGTAACTTACGAAATTTTTAATCCTAGAGTTGAAGTAATATTACGATAAACTAAATACAGACATAGTGTGATGGAATCAGTAGTAGAAGTTGTATGATTGTAGATCCTAACGGGTATACATTTGTTAGTGCAACATAATTTCACACTACATTATCCTATCATTCCATAATTGAGTAAACAATACCTCTCCAAGGATGTGGCTTCTGATTCTATCTGTGCAGCTCTTTCCTTTGCATCGTCTAAAGGCATTGATATACCCAATTTATGCTCACTATCTAGAAGCCGTTGTCTGAGTTCCTTATCCTACATATGTAGATTTGGAATGAGATTGCTGCCATAAACATGAATCAAGTCACATTTTACAAACTCCATTTACAACATATACACCTTAAAGCTCTAAGAAAAATTTCAAAATTAATCATGACAGCAATCATAACCTCACCCTTTTCTCTGCACACTGCCGGTATAAAGCAATCTCATCTTGACAGAATGGCTCAATATCATTGATTTGCAGGCCTATAGTATTATTTACAAAAGAAAGAGGCAAAAATGAGAATCACCAAAGCAACACCAAACACCCACAAAGAAAGATAGCCAATGGGGTGAGGTACAACTTACACAAAAACAGGTTCCTCAAAATCCCATCACACAAATCAACACCTTGAAGCACATGAGAGGCAATTTCAGGTGGGATGAGCGGTGATGGTGGGCCCATCATAAGATCATCACCAACCAAAATCGTTTCCTCCATAGTTGGCTGTGAATCAACTATTAAAGTAAACACAGAAAATATGAGAACCCATTAGTACAAGTCCATCCTTAGTTTTCTTCACCAATTCTTTTAGTTTGTTTTCTTCAGTTATGGGATCTTTTTCTTTGTTAGTGGTGGCATACAACATTCAAAACAGAGTCCTAACACGCAGTTTACTGAAATGACACTTCTTCAGTTATGGGATCTTTTTCTTTGTTAGTTGGACTGGCGTACAACATTCACAACAGAGTTCTAACATGCAGTCTACTGAAATGACACACTGGGATCTTAAACAATGAGTCAAAAACCCTGAATAATATAGTGCTAGCCTGATAGGAAATATGAGGCTTCACGTACCATCCATGGTTGTTGACTTGTTGCTCTTTGGCCTTGTGATTCAGTGAGCTGTAAAATCAGCATCAAGAATTGAATGTCAGAGTTTCTGTTGCCCCAAACCAATTTCAAACGAACACAAGACCTTACCAAGTCTACGAGGAGGTCAAAATCTGATCCGGGTATCCCTAAAATCCACAAGAAGTAATTCAATGCTATATAATAAGAAAAAAGCTGTCTGCCACACAATAGGACTTCTTCCACTTTTAAAAGTTCACTCTGCACATATTCTTTCACACTGTGCTCAGTAGTTCGGTATCTGTAGAGGTGAAGAGTGAAAAGAGTCACCTTCTCAGGCGAGAATGAGAGATATATATATAGAGAGAGAGAGAGAGAAAAGGGTGGGGATTGGGGACTAGAGGGTTTTGGGCATAGTTTTTAGGAAATCATAATGTCTTTAGTTTTAGGGTGCGTTTGGAATGACTTATGAAATTCAAAAAGCATTTTTTTAATAAATGTTTATCAAAAGTGTTTATAAGAAAAACACTTTTATTAAATAAGTATTGATTAGATATTCAAAATTTAAAGTACTTAAATGAATATATTTTATAAAAAACACGTTTGGATGTGAAAACATTTATTTGTGTCACAATTGTTAACAACATTGAATGCACATATACAAACATACACTACACATATAATGATACCAAAAAAAAAAAAAAATCATACACAAAAATATCATATTAATAAATATATCATACGAAAAAACTACATAGTCCAACTATCACAATGACATACTAAAGTCGCAAAACACATTAATAGTAAATACAATAAAAAATCATGCGTGATTGTCTCTTAGAATTGCTGAAGCAATACGTTCTCTCTTCCTATACATTGGATTTGTATCTAACAAATCAATATCCTCTTCGAAAGTAATTTGGTTTACATTGCCTTTCTCCTCTAACTCCATGTCTTTATTAGCATATCTTTCAAATAATGTCTCTGATGTCATGAAGCCTTATGTAATTGTGACAAGTCATGCAAGCAACAACATTAAACATTTGCTTAGTGAAATTAAAACTGGGCATTTGCTGTAAAATTGGAAATCTTTTCTTTAATACTCCAAAACATCGTTCAATCACATTCCTTAACGAAGAATATGCATGATTGAACAACTCCTCCTTCCCATAAGGTCTTCCACCTCTACGAAATTCAGGTAGATGATATCTCGTTTCCTTATAAGGAGCAAGATAACCATCTATATTAGGGAAGCCAGCGTCTACCACATAATATTTTCCAAAAAAAACAACAAATTCATTAGTTATTCTATGTAGAAGAATGCAAAAAAATTTAATCAACGAATTCTTTACTCATGCTTAGAGGTGGTTTTGGAAAGTTTAAATGCATATTACGAGTACAATGTAGTAGCACTCTGGAGTCATGAGCCGTTCCTTCCCACCCAGCATTGACAAATGTGAAAACCATGTTAAAAGAATATGCTGCGAAGACGTTTTGTGTGCAAAGTATTTTCCTACCACTAAAAGGAATTTGTTTTGAAGTAGGAACGTGAGCGCTAACATGTGTGCCATCAATTGCCCCAATACAATCTTTGAAATATGGATAGTATTTAGGATTCAATCTAATCTCTTAAGGGATGCAATTGAAATTTTGATTAGGCTTGATGATTTTCATTGAAAGTTTGGCCATCCCTAATAAACATCATTGAAATATCGACTTATTGTCTCCCCAGAATGTTGAAATCACTCTTGCATCATTCTATTTCTCTCATTGTGACCAATAGTGATTAAAAATATAGCCAGCTTCTCTTGACTTGACACATTTCTGCTATCACACAAGTTCTTTTCTTTCATTAACTCGCACAATGAAATAAGCACATGCTTTTTCATTCGAAATTGTTCAAGGGATACACGATCATGACTATTAAGAATCTCTAACACATATTGATGACCAGTTAGTGCAGAAGTCCTACATAGCATTTTACTCTTGCGCATTGCAGCCCATTTTCTCAAAAGTTGTATGACAAGTATGGTAAGACATATAGTTTTTAGATTCATTCTGCACAACACATCCAAAGCAATGAAAAAATATAAGTATTGACATTTAGATAAATTCTAGTAGCATATGTCTATTCAAGAGTCGAACATATACATCAATGATGCATTCTCATTTGAAAATACTTATTCAGTGTAAGATATTTTAGGTCATAACAAAGTCTAAAACACATCTTTGTGAGCTATGGGTTCTTGTTAGGCAACAAGCATTATTGAACTCAATGCTAATTGGTAGTTACTAAGGTGGGCCAGCAGGCCTATTTAAGGGATGCAACAGTCTGATTACAAGTATTTAGGAGATTAGGACTGCAGAAGGAGAGTCTTACTCAAAATTTTAATCTACCATCAGTTTCTTTCCTCTGTCAACTACATGCCCAACATTTTAAGAGCTCAAGGATTGCAAGATGCAGCAAAATAGAAAAGATAGGGCTGCTACGGGGGCTCAAATCCCACTATACTAGGGCCTGATAAAGGGTTATTTTTTAAACAAATAATCAACTCGACAAAGAAATTGCAAAGAATGAAAGACAAACTGAAGCCAATATGAGCTAATGGAAGTTTTCATTCCTCATAAGTTGAAGGCTATAATGGCTGGATTTATTTGGTCAAATAAGCTGTAGGAGGAGACATTGGGTGGCCTGGGATCAGATTGCTATGCCTAAATCTGAAGGTGGATTGGGTCTGAGGAGATTTGAAGACGTGCAGGTGGCTTTTAGATGGAAGCAAGTATGGCATTTAATGCAGGGGACTTCTTTATGGGCACAAGTCTTTTCTGCTATGTTCTTGAAGGGTAAACACCTGTTAAGATGCCTAGACAAGAGACACTCTAAATGTTTTGAGGCTTTGAGGCCTTATTTTGAAAAGATTATAATGCTGTCAAGAGTGCTGATTGGCAAGGGAGATAAAGCTGATTTCTGGTGTGATGTTTGGGTAGGTGATACTCCTCTGCTATTCAGGATTCAGGATTCACCTCAGAGTTTTCCTCTGGTGAATGCATTATTGACTGGTTCTGGATGGAATCTGAATGAGGTGCAGGAGCTGTTAGGTGAGCAGCTGAAGGTGGAAATTTTGAATTCTGGAATTGTTCTGTCTGATTCTGATGATAAGATAGCTTGGCAGAAGTCTCCATCTGGAATTTTCTCTGTCAAATCAGCTTGGCAGTTGCTCAGGACACAAGGAGAGAGAAATTTAGTTACTGAGGTTATCTGGGGTATGCAGACTGCTCCTAGTGCTCAACTGGTGAGCTGGAAAATTTTGAAGAAAGCTCTTCCTTTGGATTCAAGGGTCAGAATGTGTGGGGTGCCTATGGTTAGTAGATGCAGTCTATGGTATAAGGGAGAGGAGGATATTGAGCATGCGTTTGTAAGCTGTAGCTTTGTTGAGAATATCTGGGGAAGGTTAGCTGTTATGGCTGGATTTCAGCTGGTAGCAGGTGAGTTGCCACTAGTAAGATGGATGAGGATTTGTAGGGTTTTCAAAGGTAACAGACATGAAAAATGTTACAACTAAGCTAATACATCTAAGCATCAAATCCAACTACGTAGCCTAGACCATTCAACTCAATCTAATGGCATACTGCATACCCCAATATCCCAGTGAAAAGCAAGCAATCATAAGGTTCAACCGTTCAAGTGAAGTAAAGATCACCCAAAGAAAACAGAAGCTAGACGTTAAAACAGAGTTGTCACAAATAAGAATAATCACAAGAACAAACTCACATTAATCAGACTTGAATCTGAATCCTCTGATACACAAGGCCAGCGCGAGGCAGAGATAGAATGGAGAGAGAGGGGAGTCGTCGAGATATCGCCGGTGATCGCCTACCTCTCCGGCATCGTCCTTGTCGTCGATCACCAAAATGAAAGAAGGGCTGTTAACAGACCCACGGGAGGAGATGAGTTATCGGGAGAGAGAGTCGATGGGTTGGGAGAAAAAAAAAATGAGGTAGTAATGGTTGGGCCGAAGGGATTTTGAACGAGTAAAAGTTATATTTTTTAATTTTTATTTTTGGGTTTATTTAAGTGGTAAAGTAGTTTTTATTTTTTTAAAAGTACTTTTAATAAGTTAATTCAAATACTATTTTTTTTATGAAAACACTTGTGATAAGTCAAAAGTCTAAAAAATACTTTTTTTTAAATCAATTCAAACACACTCTTAATTTATTCTCTTTATCTTTTAATTGTTTCAATTTATTTTTAAACTATCAGTTTCGTCATATTTAAATCATTCTATCAATTTTTATCATTAGGTCAATTGGAGACTAGCCCAATATGATTCGCTTAGCATTGATGTAACGGTGGAAATGAATTGACGGACTTAATTGAGATAAACTTAGATTAAATTAAGACCGTTGAAAGTTCAAGTATTAAATTAAAATCAAAGGTAAAATTCAAGGATCAACTATAATTTTTATCCTAGTTTTAAGCCCGGCCCAGACATCAATGGGAATATAATAAAAAATTAAAAAAAGATTATTAATGATAATAAATAGAATTTTTTTTTATAAAAATTATAAAAGTAACATGTTTAATGTATATTAGACAATATTAAGTCATTAATGCATGTATCAAAGGGATTCTGCTTTAGATGTCCAAGTTATCCTTCTGTGTGATTATACTTCACTTGTATTTGTTTTTTGAGCAATGTTATTGTGATTTAATTTACTGACTTAATTCACTATGACATTTGAATTGACTGTGGAGTCCATCAAACATTAGAATTTGGTGTTGATCTAATGGTTCTACTGAAATCATATCATTACATTAATAAATTAGATCAAATTTTTAAGTTCAAATAGTATTAGGAATGGTTTTTTTTATCAAGAACCTAGTTTTGGGAACAGTCTTATTACTTGAAATGAAAGCAGAATTACCCATAGCCATAGCCTCTGTATCTAAAACAACCCTCAGCACTAATATTTGTCTTAATCCCCATTCCTCATTTATTATTTTGCTATTTTTTTAATTATTGAAAATTAAGAGGAAGTACAAGATAAAATTCCCCAATTCAGCATTATCCAATAGAAACTAAATTCAAAAATTACGATAGAGAATTCAATATGCCAATCAAGCTCACTTCGACACAAATCTCCTCTTAGTAAAGCAAACTCAGAACAAATGGGTATTGAAGCAAAAGTAAAAGCCTTAGGGCATCTCTAATGGGAGTTCCATCAGAGGTGGCGTCCTCATAACCGTTGAAATGACATCTCAACTTTAAAAATTTGGACTCCAATATAGGTGGCATCAGAGGTGGCAAAATGACATCTAAGATTTTAGAGTGACATATTTGACAATTTTGGAGAAAGAATTGAGAGGTTGCAAAATAGTCGTTGGTGACTACTGTTATTCACAATCGCTATATTCAACCCAAAAATTTTACAAAAATATAGAGAGAGGAAAGGGGAAGGAAGCTTGCTTGAAAATTAATTTGTGTACTGCTCTCAGAAAATCGCTTTCCTGAACCCTTGCCTTTGATATCAAAAACCCTAGCTTTCTTAAATCCTTGTCGTTGGTGTACTGCTCCCTATCAATCCGTTGGTGGACTACTCGAATAGCCCCGTTGCCGTTGTAAGTTACAGAGGGGCACAGGGGAAGGGAAGGAAGGGGAATAAGACGATCTGGAGAAGGGGAAGGGGCAAGAAGCGGTTTATTTAGGAGAAGGGGAAGATATCGTAATTTATAATTACATCTGCCCCTGTTCTTGTTTTAATTTATAATTTGGAATTTAATTTATAATTAATAATTTGTTTATAATTTATGACAGATTTATTTGTTTTAATTAAGGGTAATTTTATTTATTTTTAATTGATTATTTTATACTCATTTTTTAAATTGATTATAATTTTTTTTTTGTAGATAAATTCGCAATTTGACGGTTCTTTCACTGATTTGCTTATGAACGACACCGATTTATATGATGATGCTATGCAAACCAATCCCATAGTATTGACGTCAGTACAAAATAAAATCGTTCTAAGAGTGAAAAAATCGTAAAAGATAAAGAACTTCTCTCTAGAAGAAGATAAATTAATTGTGTCTGCGTGGCTTAACACGATTAAAAATGTAATTACTAGAAATGAACAACAAGGTGGTGCTTTCTGGTAAAGAATATTGAATTACTTAGAACTTCATGGAGGCAATCAAGAAGAGCGTTCGCAATCTTCTATTAAAAGTCGTTGAACTGATATAAATGCAAAATGTGGCAAATTTGTCAATTTTTATAGTCCAATCAAAAGACTGCGACAAAGTGGATACATCGAACAAAATAATGTAATGATTAAGCTTTTAATTTACATACTACTATGATTTGATATTTGAATTATTGACTGAACAATTTCATATGTTTTTCAGGTTGATGACGCAAAAGAAATATTTGTTAAGATCATTGGAAGACCATTTCAATACGAGCATTGTTGAAATATATTGAAAATGGAGCGAAAATAGACCGATAATCTCACCAGCAATAAGAGAGCAAAAACACATTCAACAAGTAGTCCTGCTGAATCAACTCATGTTGAATCTTGCTATTCAACTTCATATTTGGGGGATGACGCTGAACCCTCGTCCACTCCCAACCTCGATAGACCATTGGGTAGAAAGGCTTTAAAGAAATAACTTAAAAACAAAAAGAAACAAACTGGTGTTGAAGCATCAGTAGATCATTATCATTGCAATCAAAAAATGGAAGTGAAACGACAAAAAATTGAGTGACACGACAAAATTTATGTTCAACAGGAGATAGCATTGGAGCAACATTGTAGACAATTAGAAATTAAAGAAAGACAGGTGTAAGAAATTAAAAGGCAAAATGAAATGTAGAATAAAATGAAAATCATGGAAATTGACACTATTGACATGGACCCAATTTTCGCAACATATTGAAATATAACCTAAAGGTAGAGATTATGAAAAAGCGGGGTTTTAATTTTTAGTCGTTATTTATTATGTTGTTATTGTTTTTTTAATTTGTAGTCATTATTTATTATGTTGCTATTAATTTTTAATTTGTAGTCATTATTTATTATGTTACTATTATTTATGAAAAATTATGTATTGAAAATGCAACTTGAAATTGAAATTGAAAATACAACTTGAAATTGAAGGATAACGATATATATATCTTGATGAATGAAAATATGAAATGATAAATAGTTAAAGAAAAATGAGATATTAAATTTATAGAGAGAATGTAATATAGATGGATGAAAATATGAGAAAAATAATTATATTTATAGATGAATTATACTTTTTTAAATTTTTATTTTGGCGATTAAATTTTCAAATTTGAATTTCAACGGTTGAATTTTGAAATTAAAATTTTTACTATGAAAATATACCCGTTAAATTTCGATCATTATGAAAACTATATCCGTTAAAATATAATCGTTAAGTTTAAATAAATTTTTTAATAAAAAATATTAAAATATTAAAATGATACCCCATTTTAGCACCAACCATTATGTTCTATTTGGTACGATGAAAAAGTGGGAGGATGAAAAAAATGAATGGATTAACTTTCCTTCTAACTCACCAAAATCAATCCTTCCAAAATCGAAAGGAAAGTGGATAAAAAGTTAATTATTTGTATTAAGATGTATCTTATTTGTCTATATATCTTATGTATACATTAATTTCATATAAAAGTACAATGGTAATATATTTTAAAAAATTTTTAATTTTTTTTTAATTAAAAAAAATATTTTTTCTATCTTAACTAAGGGTAAAAATTTAAAAATTTTCGACTAAACACGATGACACGATTCGAATTCAATATGGAAATAAAATGATCAACTCGTAACTCGACATAACACAATTAGTTAAATAAGTTAAATTAGGTTTGACTAATATTTGACACAAACTCGTAATGATTCAACACGAATCTGATGCGACACGACTTGACTCAATTGTTACTCCTAATCTTAGCCAGTACCAAAAAAAAAAAAATAGTTATTTTTATTTTTCATCCATCCAATCAAATACAAAGGAAAGAAAGTGTATCCCTTCTACTTTTCATTTTTAAAGATAAAAAATGTATTCCTCTTACTTTCTATCTTTTTTACTTTCCATCTTCTCTACCTAATAGAGTATTAGAGCAAATTTATAATTTAGAGGCTCCAAAATACAGTTCAAAATGGCATTTGTCACCCAAAAAATGGCACCTCTCATTGGAGTTGCTCTTACCCATTTCGATTCAAGCCAGCAATCTAGAGATGATTGAGAGACAAGAGAGATGATCGAGAGGCAGATGATTTTCAAGACTGAGTGAGTCGTGACCGCTGGAGTGCTGGGACTAGAAGCCCTGGGATGATCGAGAGACTGAGATGAGACAAGTGCGAGGCCGAGAGAAAGGATCTGAGATGCACTTCTAATGCCGTATCTTGACAATACATCTTTGTTACTCATTGCAGATTAAAAACATACATTTAAGAACATAAAAATAAATGGCTAAAACATCCTAAATAAAAATCTAACCAAATTGTCTACAGTAACTCAAGACAGACATGATAGTCTGTATCATAGTGAGAACTATGACAATGAAAGCAGAAAAGACTGAAATAAATGACCATGGACTGCTAAAATAAGTTCGCATCATGGTTCCCCAATAGCTGCTGTAATAGGCCTCTACTCCTTTGAACTGCTTAGATAGATAGCAATTTTGATTGCTGAAGACGACGTTCTTCCCAAGTTTATTGAACAAATTCACGACAGAGTGGTCATCTTGCGAGAATCTTGTGATTATTCCATCCATACATAGAAATGCGACATCTCTTGGTTGGTTGATCAGACAATTCATGAAACAGACGTAGTCTGTGAAGTATTTGGAGCCAATATCTTCCTGGTATTGTTCCCAGGCAACAGAGTTTATGAGAAGGGTGCTGGTGAAATCATTGATGGTAATGGTAGGAATTTGAAGCGCCCGGTTTTTGAATTTTATGTCTAAGAAGCTATTATCTTTATTAGACTTGAACTTGATCCCTGATGAACGCAGTTGCGTAATGCATTGTATTGACTGATTTGATGGACGATATTCCTCTAGCGTTCGGAAATTGGTGACTTGATTGGAGGGTAGATGACTCAAGTAAACCAAGTCGAGTAGATGCTTGGCTTCTAGATGGTGGATAGTGGAGATAATTTCCCTAGACCTTGGAAAGGCTAGATCAAAAACTTTCGAAGCAAGAACAGATAGGTCGTCAGCTTTATTATCCCTCAAACCTCGAGACCATTCAAACAAATATTGAAGAACAAAATATGGAATCTGGTTTTCCAGCTTCAGGAGGTCCCTTAGGAGTATTGGAATCAACCATGGCCTTGTGAAGATAGGATCATCCTCATTGATGACGTCTTGACTATGACCAAGATGCCGTAAGAGTTCAATCACAAAACACCCGTCTAGTAACATCATTTCAATGAAGTCATGACTAGACATGAGGATGTTATCAGAGTAGCACTCTCTTGTGCGCTTTTCTAGCTCTCTCATCTCACCAAGACAGACATATAGATTTCTTTCAGTAAAACTTATTCGAGAAAGAAGTTTGTCTAAGAATGACCATTTGTGCTCTTCAAACTTGAGCAAATGGTTCTTGCCACGATGGTAAGGGCCTATTGATACAATCTCAGGCTGTTGGGACTTGTTATTGATACCTACAAGGCTACGAGGAAGCCTGAAGATGCATATAGCTGAGCTTGTGCCTTCTTCTCTTTGTATTTCACGCCTTTCCTCAAGACGACGCTCTATGAGATTTAAAGAATACTCAAGTGAAGCTTCTGATAGAAAGTGAGCTTCATCGCGTGCTCGTTCTTGTTGTTGATGGCTTGCCATTGCTTTGGGGGCCTCGTAATCCTTTCTTCTCTCTCTAGAACTTGCCCCAGCTTGTAGTGATTTTACTCTCGTAGTTTCTCGGGCTTGAGTCAATGTCACCTCATCTCCATCCATGACAAAAGCCTGGTGCTCGATCTCGTTAATGTGTTTTTCTTTTTTTTTTTTTTTTTTTTGGGGGGGGGGGGGTTGATTTATACAAGGCATGACACTCAAATATAGTTTGAATTCCCCAATTTTCTTTTAGGGAAGGGAAAAGGAACCTTCCTAGTCAAGATATGGATCACTTCCCAGCAACTACATGGGACATACAAAGAAATAAAGTGCATGTTTATTTGACCTAGACTTTCTCTTGACTAGAGTTTTTTTTGTTTTTCGGGCTACACGGCGTTTATACTTTAGCTGACTATTCAACGAGCTCAGCGTGCTTAAAAAGGGATGAAATCTAGAGGGGTGCAATGGTCCATACACTATACCTATCTTTTCTCATGATTGGGTTTATGCCTAACAGTATTGAAATTAAAACTTCGACTTTAGATCCTAGAAATTTGACACTAGATTTTCCTTAGGGGACTTTTAATGAGTTAAGTCTACTACTTAAACTTATTTGGGAATAAATATTAACTTTTTAGTGAGTAGTTAAATCTATAATTTTTTAATAACTCAGAAATACTTTTCCTATGAAGTTGAAAGTTGTCTTCAACATTCAATGAGTTTCCTAACCAAAAAAACCGTTACCCTTAATTCATGGTTATAGTTTGAATTTTTTGGAAAGGGAAAGGAGTCTTCCAAGTCAAGGTATGGATCACTTCCCAGCAAATACATGGGACATACAAAGAAATGAAGTGCAGGTTTAGTTGACCAACAATTCTATTGAGACATAATTTGGGGATATAATAAATTATTATCCATGATATAATAATGAATTCATTTAATACTACAGTGAGACCTATCATTAAATACATTTCACTATCATTTTCATTGGTTATAACTCATTATATCTCTAAATTATGTCCTTTAATTATGTCTCAATAGCATTAGTGTTACTTGACCTATACTTTCTTTTGAAGGGATTGTTAGCCGATTCTAAGTCCACTAATGTGACAAATTTCTTCGGCCTAACCTTTTGTAGGAAAAGCTTCTTATAAGTGTTAGGATCCACGGTTAAATCACTTTTAATAACTTGCTTGAATATTCTACCAATCGACATAAGGGTAAACTTCATCCTAGAATTTTTCGCCTTACAGATATTGGAACAGCTCATATGGCATAGACTTGTGTTCAAACCATGTCTCAAGGGGCTGTAGCACTCCCTAAAGAAGTAGAAAATGCAGGTAATGTATTTGCACAGCTGAACACAATAGAATAACTCTGAATTTTGAAATTAAACATGAATGAAGCATCAAGAACTAACATATAGGTGTACACTTTTGGACCAAGATCACAAAAAGTATTTCTGTGCAAGTATCGAGTGATATTACAGAATTAGTTACAGATAACAAGATGTATGTGATATACAAAATTCATTGCTGAAAGAAAAGTGCCAAAAAAATGTAATCAACACGATCCAAACATAAAAGTGATGGTATTATGCACGCCTATATTCATCCCCACAATCACCAATTACTCTTAGCAGATCTTTCCCTTTCTTTGACACTTCTTGTATGCTGCCTGTGTCTTCATCATCAAGAACAAGTGAAAACACAGCATTGGAGTCTTTGAGATGCTCTGACAGGCCAAGTCTAACACCTATCATTGATCCCGCCACTGAGGGCTGCAATCCCACAAAGTGTGTGGCAAAATAGTTCAAATGGAGGGTATAATGATATGGTTCATTTTTCCAAAAGCCCCATCAAATTAAATAGCAGAAATAACTTATACCCGATCTAGAATGTATTTCACAGCAACTGTTGGAATTGAAACCTCATGCTTAGAAGCTACCTTTTTCAGGGTTTGAAGCAAAACCTGGAAGAGACTCCATCCTCCCCAAGCATCAACCATCTGTCACGTGCATAGTGAATTTGTAAATACAATTTCATTCACTAAAAGCATCATGCTTGCTTGTTCAAAAACTTGAAGAAAGAAGAGCACCATACTTGTACTCTCGGCTGAACGTATTTCACTGGTTTGATTGCATATAATTAACTGAATTTTCTCACAAATATGGAGCATATTTCCCAGATTATTCCGGAAACTCTTAAATTTTTGTGTATATTTTCCGAATGAATATTTAAGTTTCTGTTTTTCATACATATTTCCATGCCACAGACCAAAATTCTTGTTGCCTTTTTTTTTCTGTAACAACATTGCAGAATTCAAGTAGACTACATATGTTTGTGTTGATAGAATGTAATGCCATATATTCCTTATTCACAAAAAAAATTTCCTGATGATAACTGTTGCAATAATCATGCTCAAAGGAGACCATACCCTTTTGTACTTCTGGAGCGAAGGAGTATTCAATGGAGGACCAGCAAAAGGAATGGATAAGTTGGTGTCGAGGAACTTCTCAGACAACAGCCCACCCATTACTGTTCCATACCTGCAGATGAAGCTATGTTAGACTTGGAAAGAGTCTTGGAGAATGGAAGGGTTTACAGTGCAGTTTACCCTGAAAAGACTTTAATTTTGAAATGCTTTTGTGTACCCAGAGTCCATAAAAGGTATCAATATCATTATCTTTCAAAATAGTATTGGCAACTTTTTGAAGAGACCACATCCAAATAACATTCAAAGCAATGTTGATGAGCTGCCTCAGAGGTCAACTTCAGAACTTGATTTGATCAATTTCACTCTCAAGGACAGCTAACACACAGAAAACTTAAGAAACAGGACTATCATGGGTGCCTGTTTGGGACAAAAGGACATTATCCATTGAATTAGTGAACTGACAAGGTTTTATGTCTCACACACAGACACCCACCTGCACACACACACTTGAGAGAGAGAGAGAGAGAGAGAGAGAGAGAGAGAGAGAGAGAGAGAGAGAGAGAGACGTTATTAGTTTAACTCCTGTAAGCTGACAAAGCTCTGCCATTTTCTGTTGAGGACGCATGTCCACAATTGAATGTTGCACCTGAAGAAACAATCACAGTTTGCTCACAACTCAGGACACATTATATTGCCATACCCCAAAAATCTAAATTGAACTAATATATAAAAGGTTATTACCTGATTGCTAACAACTGGAATCCCATTTTCCAAGATTATGTGTAACCTCTCCGTATCAAAGTTGGTTAATGCGATGGTCTTAATTTTACCTGCATGCCACTCACTAAAATAATCCAGAGAGTCCAGACTAATCAAGAAATTCGAGCTACATGTTGATGGATGAAGCACAATTGAGCTGAAACTAACCTTCTTCTTTCAGATCCGTAAGATGTTTTAGTGCATCAAGGTAGCCCGAATTAGAATAATCCCACCTGTTTCAAACAGAAAGGAAGGAAATATTAGAATGGAAACAAAATATAGTCTAGGACTCAATGATTTACTAAACAGAGGATACACATCCAGCCCATTTAAAAGCCAAACAGAAAAAGGGGCTTTCTGGTTGACGACCCCTTCTAGTTTGGCCCTAAGGCCTTTGGTGTTCAGTAGGATTCAGATAGGTAAACTTTATCAGTGGATAGTATCTACTGGTTAGAGAATGAGGACTCCATACATACAGTACTACATGTATTTAACTGAACTGATATTCGACAAACTTGGAGTGACATAGCTGAAGTGCCTGATCAATAATTAACCTAATTGCTCAGAATCACTAAATTGTTTGTAGTGCTAAAAATGGGTATCAGCAACAACGGTACCAGTAACTCACCATTCTCACCTGTCATGCACAAAAATAGGTACTTTGCACTAAGCCAATGGCGATTCCCCAGTATGAAGAACATCTTATTGGGTGAAGAACATCATCATTATTACTGACACTCGTTTTTTACTAATTTTCTTTTGTACAAACAGGAGGGACAATTGCTTGGTTTAAAGTTGAAGTGCTCGGATGTGCAAATAAACCCTTTTGCATCAGTTTTTAAAATAAATGTAGCCACATCCAATGAAGTCAGTGGGAATCTAAGTTCCAGTCCATGGCTTCAATTATGGTTGTACCTATTTTTGAGCATATATAAAATGCAAAAGTATATCCTCAGTCCAGCGAAGCGAGAGAGAGAGAGAAAGAGACAGAGAGAGGAGTGAGAGAGGATTTCAATACCAGTGAAACTGAAGCATGTCCAAAGATGCAACATCCATTCTTTTCCGAGAAACATTGATGCTCTCGTGGACATAGCTGCTTGTCATCTTAACAGGTGGTGGCACCCATTTCGTAAGACTGCAGTGATAAGCACCAGGGATAAGATTAATTTGAACAGTATCCACAATAACTATACTTGCTCTTGCTACCTTTGACTTATGCATGTTACAACAAGAAAGAGTTATTTCAGTTTCATAATCGCAAAATGTAAGACTTCTACTAAAATTAATCTATTAGAAGAACAGTTCTAAACTAGAGATAACCAACGAAATACCCATTAAATCAAGAAATGTGTGGATTTAGCTCACCCTCTGATATTTTCCAAGAAATCTGGTGGGCGCTCTCGACGGACTCGATTAATGAAGATGCCATAAAGATCTTCTGCAGGTCCATCTGCCAAATAAAAAGTAAACTTATTACGAAGTCCACTACTGATTTGCAGCATATTAGCAGGCAAAGAGGTAGTTAATTTATACACTTCCCCATATAATTCAACAAACCATAAAAACAATGTCAGATGTATCAATATTAGACAGTTTTAGTCATCATCAAAAAGTTGTTTAGCAAAGATAAACACTGAACAATCAAACTCTAAAACCCGTTCACCAATCTTAATACTCTTCAGTTTCACCTAAACAAAGAACTCTGATTAGCCAATGTATTGTCAAATTAGTAGAGGTGATAAAACCTTATTTAGCAAGCTAGAGAATGAGCTATAAGCATATGTTTCTTAGCAGACTGGCATGTTTAATTAATGACACGAATTCTAGTTTTAAGGTGCTTTACATATGTCAGCCATATCAAAAGTGGTGGGTCCAGCATTGGCATATTGGAGCATAGCATCAACCGCACTGTCTCGATCGATTCTACCCCAGCCACCACTAGTCTGCCACATACCATAAACAACTCGGCAAATATCCAATGAATTTTTTCCATTCTTGACTACTGCCCGGCATTTATCATCAGTTAATACACACTTGGAAGCAGTTTCCTTGTTTCAGCGCCTCTGTTAATTCTTAGTTTGATTGGAGACAAGGTGAATTGGCTAAAGGAATGGTTTAAGCTCTCTGCCATTCTGATATTGAAAAGCTATGCACACACACACCCCCACACCCACACAGGTGTTAAGGTTCCAAGGGTAGTTATGAGCTCATGCAATGGGATAAATAACAAAAAGAAGAAAAATTTGGAAGCAGAAGTTTTATACTATCTGCTTCCATGTCTCATGAGCTCCCTACCATATGTTTTATCTGAAGTCTGAAAGACACTTACTTCTGTGTATAGTCCCTTTCCTCTCTTTTTGCAAGCTGCCCCACCTGTTTAGATTTTTTGCCATTTAGTCCCTACTATTTAAGACTCTTGAATTAATCAATAATGAATAAACTAATTACGGATCAATATCCCTCCCTAATAAACTTTCTTCAATTTTTTTTTCAAATAGTAAATTAATAGAGAACCTACTTAGATACAACAGATTTACCTAACTTCATGGTAAAATTGAGGAAAAATACAATACAGTGATAAAAATCCATCAATTACCATTCCAGAAGAGAGGGGGAGGGAAAAAAAAAGTTCAGTTTTGCTAAAATACCCACTTCAGTACATTTCTCAGTGACAAATGAGAGGGCAGAAAGCAAAAACATTATTCACAGAATACTGTCATTCTAATGACCAAAAAAAAATTCTGTCCAGATCAATCCAGGCCCAACCTAAGTTGTAAAACTTTCAACCCTAGTCTAATTGGAACCTGACTTCTAACTCCAACTACGCAATTCGAATATTGTTTGCGCTCAATCCGGATTAGTTCGAGTTAACTACTTTTGGTCTCAAATTAGACCTCATAATTCGGGTTGAATATCAGGTATGACCCGATAATTTGACAAACTTAAATTCAAAATAAATTTAGTAAAAACCTAAAATACCGTTAAATAATAATTTTGTGTATATATATTTATTTATTTTAATTTCAGGTTGAAACCGAATTGTGAATTCAAATTGAGTCTGATTTTAGTAATTAGGGTTAAATTATGGTTAAACTCAAAAATCCGAAATCTCAACCCGAATATGGTGAAGTTGATGAATTCGGGTTACCCGCCCAACTTGCAGCCATAAGTCTTACCCCCCAAAAAAAAAAACTTTTTAACTTTCCTAAATAACATACCAGTGACTAGAACTTCAACACAACCCTCTCACAAAACGCCAAATAGACTTCAAAACTAGCAGAAAAACGTACAATCAGGGTTCACATAGAGAGAGGTTTTTGGAGTTACAGTGATCGGCCATGTCGAAGGTGGAGAGACCAGCATCGGCGTACTTAAGCATGGCCTCAACGGCGTCGTCTCTGTCGATTCTGCCCCACCCACCACTCGTCTGCCACATACCGTTCAGAACTCGGCATATCTCCAGCGAATCATTCCCATTATTCACCGTGACCCGCCGGTTCTCCGCCACACCCACCTCGCACCGAACCCATCTCACTCCTACTCTCCTCGACTCGCCACAAGTCCGAGCCCTGGGTTTGGCGGCGTAGCTGGTGGTGTACAGTTTCGAGAACGGATGTTGTACGGACACTGCCATTTTTTTAAATCTTTGACACCGAACCGAAGCAGAGTCAGAGAAAAGAGATAAGGCTATTTGGCGCCTAGGTTGTGCGTAGGAGTAGTTTCTAAATCAGGAGGATTGAGTTAGTTAAATGACATTTCAAACCCCCTGTAGATTTTTTCTTTTTCTTTTTCTTTTTCTCCTTTCTTTCTGGTCTGTTTGGTTGAAATGATCAAAAATAAGAAGGTTGAAAAAATAGGATTAATTCGAAGGAAGTATGAGCGTGTTTAAATTGTATCTCAAAAAAGTTAAAAAATAATATTCAAAAATAATTTTTGATAAGAATTTTAAGAAAATATTTTTAAAAATTTATAAATTACAAAACTTGTTTAATTATATATTTTTAAAAATAATTTTAAATAACTAAAATTTGTAAAACCTGTTTGAATAAGAATTCACAAAATACCCAATTCTCATCTCTCTCTCAACAAAACAAACACACATAAACAAATAGAAAAACACATAGACACATAGTAAAAACACATGAAGACACACATATTCACACACACACGCACCCATATATACACACACACATAGATCTATCAGATCTGAACATATATTTATGAAAAATGTTATTTGGACCTAATTTAGGGATCTTATTTGGAAACTTAATAATGTACAACTATTGGAGTGGTTATAAACTCTATCTAACAATGAAACTCATAACTAATCCATTAGTTGCATTGAAGTCATATCATTAGGTTTTTAAATAAGGTCTTTATAACATTGTTCTATATCTATAATATAAAATATGACAGATTTCAATAAGTTCATCCAACGATTTCAGATAGACTCATTCAATAACCATCAACATCTTTTTTTAAATTATTTACATATCACAGTACTTTCAGACACAAGTTACTCTTAGTCTATATATATATATATTTGAAGAGAGAGAAGACGAGAGAAAAAAATGGGGCACTTTTGCTGCTAACAAAGTTTGAAGTGCGGACCTCATTAAAGATAATGAGTTGTTTATCTTATTTTCTATTTTAACTTGAAAACTCTAAGAACATCATTTAATTGATCTTTAATTTTTGTTCTCAATTCCCTCTTTTTAAAACAAAAAATTTTTGAAAATTTTTAACTAATGTGTTTAGATTGCATCTCAAAAAATAATATTCGAAAATAATTTTTGAGAAAAATTTTAAAAAAGTGTGTTTTGATGTTTTATGAGACACATCTCTCTAGTTTAACTGTTTTTGAGAAAAAAAAATTATTTTGGAACACAATTCAAACAGGCTCTATAATTCCCTCTTTTTTGTTTGTTTGATATAATATATGGAAGGATAAACATTTTATTGTTTTGTATTGGTGGAAAAATGAAGTAAAAAGAACATACAAATTTAGTTTACTATTATACTCCTATATATAAAAATATTTTTTTATTAAAAATAATCTTCCAAATAAGATTTGGAAAAGTTGAGTCCCTCAATTTGCTGAAAAATATAATAGATATGTTTCTAGTATTACTTATGAAGGAAAACCTTCTAGAATGTTAAAAAAAAAATAAAAAATTTCCAGTTGTTTGCTAAAAAAATAACTTTCAGTCAATTTAAATGTCCAATATCAAGTGACAAAGTATTGTACATATATACATTGGTTTGTATGCATATATGAGAAATACGTGAAGTTAGGAAGGTATAATTTATAATTTGGCTTCACCCCCACTCAAGCTCTCCATTTTCTGTCTCCTTAGCTTTCCGCCCAAAAAACGGACGAAAGAAATGGTGGGCCCCAGGGAATGGGGTTTTCCACCCCTTTTTCCTTTCCATAGCATTTTTCCTTGATGCCAAGCAGGTGAAAATCTCTCTCTCCCCCTTATTTTTCGCCACTATTTTTCATTCATCCACTTTTTTTTCTCATACCAAACACAGGCTTAGGTCGGCATATTTAATTAAGGTCAGTTTTGGCATTGCAATAATTTCATGGAAAAAAGAAAATTCCATGGATGAGCAATGATTAAGCAAATTCTTTATTATCTATTTATGGTAGTTAAAATATTTATCATATTTAAAAAATCTTGTTGGATTTGTCCAATATTTTTTTTAAAATCCCAGTTATCCTAGTAGATCACTCTTGTACTTCCTTACTCATATACTAGACTAATATTAGACCTCGTACACAGTCGTCTCTCTACACAAAAGGGTAAATAAATAGGCGGTGGTCCGAAAAAATTTCGCTTTATAAAATATTTGAATTCTCGACTTACTCCTCATAAGAGATTTATCAAGTGACTGAACTACCACTATACTAACCACTTAAGGTTGAATTTGTCCAATGTTGTTTAGGAACTTCAATTGAGTTGAACTAATATGACTATTTCATATACTCACACTTCAAAAAATATATAAGTAATAGTGTATTCCGTGCAAAACATATTTTTTTCACTATAGTTAAAATATTTATTATGATTAAAAGGTATGTATAATTAATATGTTTAATTACTATGATTAAAAGGTTTAAAGACTAAGATATTATGATTAAAAAATTATAATATAAATCATTGAATTTGAATGATATGAACAATTATTATATTTTATATAAATAGGATGATCTGATTTAGCATTTATAAATTATTGTAATTTCATCATTCTCCTTCACTTCTACAACCACCAAGATTGATTTTACTGACTTTCTCAACATTTATGGATTTGGCCTTTGCCCTTCTCCTCATTCACACATTGGTGCATGCTTGCAGTAATTAGGAGTGTTGATTGAAGTGAGTCGATCGAACTTGGGTATGGTCAAACTCCGATCGGCTATGATGTTGCTTGTTTAGATTTGGCTCGGACTCAATCATCGAGCCTAAAATTTTGCTCAAGCTTGGCTTGGTAAGAGTTCGTGAGCTTTCAAGTTGGGCGGGAGCCAAAAACGAGATAGCTTTTTTTCCCAATAAAATTATAAAAATTATTATATACATCATTCCCTTTTTGAGTAAAGGAATTGCAAATTGGATTATGCCATTAGATACACCAGAAAAACCAAACAAAAAGAGAAAGAAGGTAGATGTGGAACAAATGCCACCAGATCTAGAAGAAAAACAAAAAATAAATAAAAATAAAAAAGAGAGAAAGAAGAGGATAGGACCTGGAAGTCGGATCATGCCACCAAATCTAGAAGAAAAAAGAAAAACAAAAAACAAGAGAGAAATAAGGCAGATAGATCTGGAACAATGCTGCCAGATTGGAAGAAAAATGGGCAAAAAAGAGAGAAGACAGCGTAGAGAAGAAAGAGTAGAGCCACGAGTTCTCTGATGCATAGTTGTGTGAGTGTGTGTTAGAGAGAGAGGAAGAGAGACAGAAATTAAGGGATGGGGATAACTTGAAAAAGTGAACTGGACTAGGTTGCAATTTGGGTAGGTCAACCCGAGTCCAACCCAAAAAAAAAAGGTTTGAGTTAGAGTTTTTAATACTTGAATTGAGTCTAGGCAAAAAAATCCTAACTCGAATTAAATTTGGGCAAGTATCGGGTTGTCGAGTTCAACCCGAATATTAAAATTGGATTGAACCTGATTATTAAATCGGGTTGAACCCGAATATACATAAATATATAAATATATTTAATTAGGATTAGTATTTATCTTTATTTTTAGAGTCCAAACTTTCACTTCATTTCAAGTCGTCATCCCCGCGCTTCCATCACTCTCAGATCCCTCTCTCTTCATCTGCGCTTCGCCTTTCATCTCAGATCACTTGAAAAAATTATATCTACACTTGAAAAAATCAAATCTACACTTCAAAAAATCAACCCAAATTAAGTAACACAAACCCAATTCGATTTTTAACCTGAAATCAGCCCAAATTAAATAACTTGAATTCAATATAAGCGCACCTCAATTAAACTCAGGACAATACTTGAGTTGAGATAAGGTTAGGGTTAGGGTTAGAGTTGAAGATTATATACCTAGAGTTGGATTAGAGTTGACCTCTCATTCCACTCGAACTGTACCCCTAAATTGGACGGATGGACAAAAGGGGAGATATTGCGCAGTAGGTTTAGAATAGTTGTTTTCCCAAGATGGAAGGGATAAAATTTGAATCACTAGTTTGTAAGTATTTAATGCATTAAAAATCAAGCGGCTTTGGCTCAGTTCAAGCTTGATTTTATTAAAAAAAGAGCTTTAAAAATTAGTTAGATTCGACTCATAATGTAATATGAACAAGCTTGAGTGAACTAAAAAGGAGCCAAGCCCAAATAACCCGGTTTATTTAAAAGCCCTACGCTTGTTAACTTACTGCTCCAACCTTGCCACTAACCTCTTTCCTTCGGATAATCCTTGCTATACATGTCCCCTCCCACTATTTCCTTCCTTCAACTATGTAAGTCATCTTATGGGAACAATCCTTCCTATTGATGTTCTTACAATGTTGACCCACAAACAAAAAGGCTCCTATAATATTTGGTCTAAAGTTTTTTTGGGTAAATTAAATAGACACCCCCATGACATTTCACAAATGACACTTGAACCCCTTCACATTTGAAATTCGTTACATCTAGACCCCCTATACTTGATAAACGTTAGACATGTTTACGGAATATGCTGACATCAACCAAACAATTTATTATAATTCCAATAATGCCCCCGTCTGGTAAAAGTCAAACTCTACAAGACCATTGTACTTAAAAGTGTTATTGAAATGCCAATTATACCCTTTCCATTTACTTTAAAAACCCCATGTTCAGAGTCTTTATCCTAAACCTTCACATTCGACGAGTATGGCTTCCTTTTATTTTTTTGTCTTCCTCCATATCACTCTACCTTTGTATCTCTCTGTCCAACTATTTTTTTTATGTACAGTTATAAATGTATATACATATACACGTATAATAGCAATATATTTATGTATTGTCTGTGTCATGCCCCAAATTTTCACAAATTCGGGGAGTGAGTGAAAATGAAAAAGAAAAGTAAATGAAAGGTCATTAGGTTGGATAAATTGGCTTCTCATTCATTTACCATGTTTTCCTAAAGTTTTTCAAGCAACTTTTCTTCCATTTTTAGCCTATCTCTTCAAGGTTTTTAAACCCCCCCCCTTTTGACATCCCTCCCACATATTTAAAAAGTGTTTTACACACCTAACAAGTCTTTTAATTTTTCATAAAATTTTGACATAACCTCATTTGTTTCCAAACCTTTTTTTCCACCTAATATTCATAATATTTCATATGCATAATTATATCACAATCCACCATCACTCAGTGGCCACAACCCATGTAAATTAAACATACATATCTTATTGTCAACATATATATCTAATTGCCCTAATATACACATATGATACTCATCACATAAGAGATATCCTACATATCAATTGAGTTTACACCCTTATACTTTAAAATGACCAAAAGTCTAAATCCATTACTTTTCCAAATTGAAATACAAGTCATTTGGGCTTATGTCCATACATACAAAATATGCCCAAAGGCCAAATATCCATTCAAGTCCCTTTTTCCTCCTTCCTTTAAGGCTTTCTCAAGTCTCAAGTATTGAGAGCCTCATCTGTAATATGATATCCCACGAATGGGTCAGCTCAACTGCTGATATGACAAAAGAGTAATACTAGGAACAAATTTAAGGCGTAACATGTGCAAGTGTACATTTTAAAAACTACAACCCTACAATCCCTTAATGTTATGCAATGTCAATATGCATGACACACCCATGCAACTCTATGCCACCCATGTCTCGCTTCACGGTCTGCCCCCGTCAGCTCGCGAGTACTGTCATTGGCCAAATTTTAGATTTTTCACTACAGGATCTACACCCTCAAAATGCATAACACCAAGTGTTCAACCCACACTATTTCCAATGATTCATGTATGCCAAGATGCCATGATTTTTCTCAATATAATTTCTATGGAACATTTCATCAAATATCTTATCTACATGAATGTGAAGTACCATTCAATGAATTCAAACATATGATCAAGCTTCATATTCATTACTTTCACAATTTCTCAAAGAAACTACAAGTACACAAACTACCAACTTATGTAATACATTATAACTCTCAAACCACAAGAGTTTCTCTACATGAACATAAACTAAAATATAATAATTCAATACATAAGTAATATACACCTTTACCATAGCAACAAATTATCAAGAAACTCAAAGAACACAAAAGTACTTAAACCACTAATTCTAAGTTTTTCAAAGCAACTACCAACTAAATGATTTTTTAACATCAAATAAACATCTAAATCATTCAATCAACACATAGGAAGACAAGAAAACTTAAATCTATTCTCAACTTAGCAAAATATCATACCTAAAATGGTTTTTCTCAAACCAAGAGAGTTGTGTTCGCTTCAAAGCCGAACCGATCGGTGAGAATATGGGTCTTGTTGAGAGGAACAACTTCTTAGAAGGAAGTCTTGCAAGAATCTTGGCCTATGATTGAGTTTTGGTTGCTTGAAGCTTGAAGAACCTAGGATTTTTCTTCCATTTTTCTCCAAAAACGTGTACTGACCCTTCCCAGCCCAAAAACACTAATATTTTTACACTAAAAGGATGTATTTATAGTGGAGGGCAAAGGTTCAAAGAGACCTTTTTGCCCTTGATGAATTTGGGACCCCGTTACACTACAACTCATCCCGAAACGTCTCAATTCAACATTTTATTTTAACCAAAATTCTTAAAATTATTTTAAATGAAAATTTTCAAAAATATATATTTTTGTTAGTGGCCGGTTTGGCCGGTCCCACCTAGGCTACCGGGGATACCTTTTTTGTCCAATTTTTGAAATTATTTATGTTTAGACTCAAATTCGCACATTAGGTGTATTTTAACATTCTAAGCATGTTTCTCTTTTATGACATACTCAAATTATGCTACTAAACATAACTTATACCTAAATGATACATATGTAGTGTCCTACCAACAAATGGTGCATGAATAGTGGCCCTATCGACAAAACTGAAAAATTTATTCTCACTTTTCAGATCTCTATAGTATGTGTTAGGTTTGGATGGGGTCTCACGGTTATAAAAGTGTTATCAGAAGAGGTGTCTCTGTTGTTATGTAAAAAGGCAAGGGGTGTGTCTGTCATTGACATAATATGACTTTTTTTTTTTGTTGTATGCAATAACTATAGGCACAAAACATGTCATCTTCTAGCAGTAGTAGATTTGGAGGTGGGAGCGAAGAAGGATTTAGAGGATATAAGATGTTGGATTTAAGGTTCGTTAGAACACAATGTTTTTGTGGGAAGAAAGTAGCAATAAAGATAAAGGAAACCGATAAGCCAACAAAAGGAAAATTGTATTTTAATTGTGAGGAAGGGGGTGCAGGTTCTTTGCTTGATGTCATCCCCAATTGACTATAATGCCTCCATGTGCTGAACATGAATATGACATGCTACGAATTTCCAACTCAGAAAGAGGTCTTAATGCCTCGAACACACATGCACTTTTGAAGGCCCTCGTTGTTGTGATGTTAGTTATGTTTGTAATGCAACTATTTGCTATGGTCATGTCTATGAGCAAGAACTAGAAATTCCAATGGTGTTACCTAGTCCTATCTATTATGTAGTCCAACTTGTTATGTTATGTTATGTTGTGTTTACCTAATATGTAGGTGGTGTGAATGTCTTGAATATGCTTTTGGAGTTGTGCTGAATATGTAATGAGCTGAAATCAAGATAATGAAATATCTATTGGCTTTTGGAATTATGCTAACTATGTAGTGGCTTCAATACATTGTAATGACATCAATACAATAGTTGCTTGTGTACATAGTACACTGGTCAAAAAAGCCATCAGAATCTAAAAAAAATGCTAATAGCACACAACTACGCTCAGATTCTATGGCACCAAAATATCCAAAATGTCACACAAAAAAAAGGCACCATTCACATTCCTATGTTAGCTATGTGCACCATTCATCCAAAAATAGTTAGCTTCCATTCGCATTTGCACCAACAACCTAAGTGTCTGCCCCAATTCCCCTAATAGGATTCTCACTTCCTTGTTGTGACATAGAAATTTCAGATTCACTAGTTTGAGAGCATTGTTGTGATTGTGGTGTTGGTACAATTTGTTGCATAGATAAATACATAAACATTAAAAAATGTTGGACCAAAAGTTTATTTGGTATGGACATAATTAAAAATCACCTAAGCTACACCTTTTCCTTTGATAGGTGCTCTTTGGCAAGTTTGTTTGTTGTGACTTAGTTGTTTGCAAATTTGGAACCCAATTGTCTGGGACCTTCTCATTTCATTTCTGCCAGCTGCTGGTTCATCTGTAGCTCTACTTCGATTGTTTTGAGGCCTCTCAGGTAACCTGTGTAGATGAGGTGGTTGGAGAGTTTCTCTAGTTGGAGCCCACATCTTATGGTCAATAATTGGATGTATGATATACCCATGAACCAACATATATATTTTTCCTTTGTGAAATAAGCATCACAAAACATCTTAATATTGTCCATTTGAGAACTTATTGTTGCTGCATGAACACAGGGCCCCCCAATAATCTACCATTCTATGCAAGTACATTTCTTGGTGGTTAAATTAACAGGGTACGTTGTCTCCTTGTGACGAATACCAAACTCTTGGTTTCCAGCCCAAAGCACATTACACTGCATCATTCTCTTTACCACCTCGTTTTTCTTTTGTCTATTATTCTTCATGACAAGACCTTCCAAAAGACACCCAGCCTCACCATTAATTTGTACCTTATTCCTTCTAACATTGTCATAAATGGTTTCTATCTTTGTAAACCAACCCAATTGTTAAATGACTCACAAATTATTGGTTATGTGGTCACTCTTAACAGCATGGTCAAATGTATGCCTAGCCCATGTGTGTATAGGAACATTCATTAGCCAATCATATGCATCACAATTTAAAATTTTCATTTTATCCATGGTTTCCTAAACTCCATCTCAGTATAAGCCCTATTTGCCTTCCAGAAATAAATCCTATGCAGCAACCCTGGGAATTTCGGCTTAAAGTTGTTATAGAGATGCTTACAGCATCTTCTATGTTTAATTCCAGAAAAAAACTTTCTCAAACACTTTATCTAATACATAGAGTGTCACCCTAATCAAAACAAGAAACATAAACTACAAATCAGAAAGGACGTTAAAAGGAAACTACATGACGAAGAAACTACAAGTCAAAAGCGCACCTTTTGGTTGTCTGAGATAAAGGTCCAAGGTTTGGTCCTATCTGCTTCTCCAATGACATCATGTTGATTTTGAATAAACTATTCTCAACTTTCTATCATTTCACTTTCAATCACTCCAAATTCTATTGGAAACAAACCTTTATTCCCATCAAGAGCTACTGTAGCCACCATAACTCCACTAAATTCACCTTTCTGGTGACAACTATCAACCTAATACAAGTTCTACAACTTGCCCTAAAACCATTTTTCAGCACACCAAAAGAAATGAAGATTTTTTTGAACAATGGGTTATCACTCACAGATGCCTTGAGATAATCAAGTTTAATAACACTACTAGGGTTACTCCTCCTTACTTCTCTAACATATGATGGTAGTAATCCAAAAGATTTTCCATGATGGCCCTCTATGATGACCTCGATACACTATCACCAATAAAAACATTGGTAACTTCTACAACATTTGTCACCATATCCATACAATAATACTTATTATGGTCGACCCTATTAATGGTGAAAATAGAGTTTTTAAAATGAACAACAATGTCATGCTCTTGCTTGTCCATTTTTGCAAAACAAATGCCGGAAATGTCTCTTACTGGGTAACTAAAAAAAATCCTTTAAATGTCCAAAAATGACAACATAATGCAAAATTAAAAAGATCAAATCTAAATATGTGCCAAACCTGTGATGGATTGAATAGTTAGGTCCAGATCCAAATCCAAGTTGCTTTGAATGAGATGCTTCATAATGAAGATGAAGAGTCAAATTCAGACATCGCCCTTTCTAGGTTAGGTTAAAGGTTTGTTTAACCTAGATTCAGACATCCTTAGAGTGACTTAGGTTTAGGGTTTCTGAAACAGATAAAAAAAATGGGGGATTAGGGTTAGGGTTTCTCTAATTCAGGCATGGTGATAGTGGATTAGGGTTTGGGGGTCTCTGAATTTGGAGTGGAGTATGCATGATTTGGAGTTGAATCCACCATAAATCGCACAAGGTTCAATCGGTTCTCTTTTTTGGCAAAGACGAGTTGTGTTCTCTCTCATAGCTTCTTTCTTCTATCAAAGTGATGAATGGTGTTTAAGGTTTAGTTTAGTACAAAGATATCTTACAAAGTTATTAAAGTCATTTTGATTTTGAACTGAATT
Organism: Ilex paraguariensis; assembly: GCA_963454935.2. Classification (NCBI taxonomy): domain Eukaryota; kingdom Viridiplantae; phylum Streptophyta; class Magnoliopsida; order Aquifoliales; family Aquifoliaceae; genus Ilex; species Ilex paraguariensis. Next base: position 164,533 of record CAUOFW020002458.1, on the reverse strand, counting down.
ATCAATTTTTATTTCTGAAAACAAAGACAGGGTAAGATTGTCATTTTGCACTTTCTGTTAGCAACGTTTCATTTCTAATGCTATTGGGCTCTGAGTGTCATTTGTGAAATGTCAAGAGATATCCATGTAATGAAGCAAAATGTGAAGGGGTGTCCATGTAATTTATCCGTCTTTTTCAATAAGTCTGGTCTAAAGTTGAGGAAGGTTAGATGTCAGCCAAAGGCTCGTGACACTGAGTTATAATAGAACAATCTAACCACTATATAAACGCCTGATATCTCTCAACTCAATCCAACAAAACCTTAATTTTAATTACTTGGGATCAATTAAATGAATATTCTTTCCTTCATTGCGCTCTATCAAGGGTCATATGTTCCATTATACCATAAGCTATCATATTATTTTTACTACATTTATTTTAGGCCTACCTCTATCTCTCACATATTGATGTATTATTAAGTTTTCTATAAATATGTTCAAAGAACCTAAGTCGATTCTCTCTTAATTTATATTCTTAATCATATTAATATATCTATTTATAACTCTTTTTCTCCAAAACCTGTCATATTATGTCCCTAGGCACGTCATCATTTGTATTCTCTAAGTCTATAAATACCATATGAATATATTTCTTTTTCTCTCTATACCTTTTCATTAATCTCCTAAGTATATATAACTTCCATAGTTGAGCTTCCAAGCATCAACACAATTGATTATCATATATGGTTATTTTAAGTCTTACTCGTTGCTCGATCATTCTCTTCTAAAGTTTCATTGTATAACTTGTTAACTTAATATCTCGATAGTTTGTGCAACTCTGAATATCTAATTTGTTTTTTTATATGGGTACAAAAATACTTTTCTTCACTCATATGATATTTTATTAGTTGTTATACTCTTGTTAAATAATTTAATCAATCAAGATACTCCAACATCTTCTAAATAAATTCATACCTCATTTGGTACACAATCAAAGCTTTTCTAATTTTTTTTTGGGCAAAACACAAATTTCAATAGCACCGTGAAATGAAAATAGATTTTTTAATTTTCATTTTCTCTAATGCATTATTTACTTCAGACACCTACTTCTACAATAAATCTATTTCGTTAGTCACCATTTGGTTATTATTTTGTTCAAACTCTAAGTTTTTCATACAATTTTCAGTTAATAACATCTCAAAATAATGTTTTCACCTTTCTTTAATGTTCTATCTCTTTTTTTTTTTTATCAAAACCATTGAATCATCGTTTTTAATACACTTAATGAGGTTAGCATCTCTATTTTTTCTTTCTGTTAATTTATCAAGACTCTATATACATTTCTCTCTCCATCCTTTGTATCTAGCTTAGAATAAAAATCAACACATACTTTATACATAAATTCTCTTACCACTTTTTAACTTTTTTTATTTGCAAGCACATATTATTTAAAATCTTCTTTTTTAGTCATATTTTTTAACTTTTTTTTTAATCTTACTTTGGACATCATTTTTTTTTATCTTACTTTGGATTGGACATCATTACTCTATCACCAAATTTCTTTGGCTATCTGTCCATTACCTTTTAATACTTCCTACCATCTTATTCTACGTTATATTAGTTTTATTTTCTAAATTACATATTACTTCTTTTAACATTTTCCAATACTAATTTCATTCCATTCCGTTTTATTTCATTTTCTCAGTGCTAAATTTCACATCGTTTATTGATGGAGGGACGATTTTAATATAATATATCCGAATTGAATTCTAAATTAGTATATTTAGTGTCGGTATTGAAGCACATCCGGATCCCAGTACCCAATGATCTTACGAATTGACCTTAGTTGAATTACATACATGTGACTTGTACAATACAAGTTACTTGTCACATGAGTAATGTGTCCATTAAAGCACTTTCTTCACTAACCATTCCTTGACTTCTAATACGCCATCTAGGTCAGCTGGAAAGACCCATTGGATCCCTTCACTTCCCAGCCTCTAAAAAAAAAAAGTCATAAGTTTCTTCGAATAGTATCCTAAGTTTTGTTTGTCTAACAATGTTGTACCTTTTGGTTCCTTGTTCCAGTTACATCTAAAAGAGCGGAGAAAAGAAAGGGAATTTGTTTAAAAGGCTTATGATTTGTTTGGTATAATGGAAAAATAAAATAATGAGAAGTTAGAAGGATAAAAAATTAGAGGGATAGATAAAATATTCTATTTAATAAGGAAAAAAAAATAGAAATTAAGAAAAAGTAGATGAATTAGTTTTTCTTTCAATTCACTAAAATCAATCTTTCCAAAATTGGGAAGAAAAATAATTATGTGTATTAAAATATATGTTATTTATCTATATATCATTTCATATATAAATATAGTAATAAAATATGCATCTATACTTTTTTCATTATTTCACTTTTCTATCCTATCAAATTCAAAAACAAAATAAAAATTCGATCATTCTTATTTTTAATCCCTCCTACCAAAGACAAATGAGGGAGCAATCATAGAAAGTTTATTACTCATATTTTCCATTTTTTTATTTTTTCATCCACCTTAACAAACACCAGTGGCGGAGCCACTTAAGGACCACATGCCCACCCTCAATTTGTTTACCTTATCATTATGTATTATATTTTTCTAACTATATCTAACGATGTTCACCTTATTATTTTTTTGAAAACTATTATTGGACGTTATCTAACTTTTGAACTCACAGCTGATCCAACGACTACATTGAATTAGGTCCCTATAACATTACTCTATTTTCTTATCATATCAATATTACATACTCATACTTAAATGATTAGCAATTGACATTCGGACATATTCGGATTAATTTGGATATTGAGTTCATTTTACAATCTTTTGATCAACTTGACCATTTATTATTGATGCACTTTATTTTGAAGTTTAAAATCAAGCAGAGATTTATGAGCTTGCTCAAAAAAAATTAAAATAAAAAAATACGTGGTATATCATTTAGTGTACATATATGTGATTTTAATATTAATTTATTAGTCATTAATAATGAAGTCATCAAATAACGCTATTAAAGTATGAAATTTTATTGAGTCAATTGTAACTAGCTACAATGAACCTCATTTTCAATAAAAGATTATAATTAATCTCTTTTCTGTTGTACACAAATATGCATAAAATTTTTAAGGATCATTGATAAAATAAAAAGTGTATATGTGTCATTTTGTTTTTATCAATTATAATAAAATGTGCTAAAGTGTTCACCTTAAAATATTTTTTTGGTTCAGCCACTGCCAAACACACCATTAGTTTTATTGTTGAGCATTCTCAATTCAAAGATCCAAACAAAGCCCAGAAAATTAGCATTCATCAACTTTGTTGGCCCATGCTTATTTTCAATGTGTTGATTTGAGTGCTCAAGTTATTTCATTAGGTAGGTCAAAAACAAGATCAATTTACTAAAGTGGAGCAACAATGGAATAGAACTTTGGATAGACTCCCTTGAGTTTTGATGAAATTGTATAATGACATCTTGATATTTAGAAAATAAGACATAGATTCATTGTCGCAAGTTTCGTCGATGAAATTTTTTATTTTGGCCTTTATTCGATCGAAAACTCATCATTTGTTACAGATATATGTTCAAAAGGTATATGTGATTGTTAAAACACGTAGAACTCAACAGGTATATTTTTTATTTCTGAAATATCAGGGGATTTTGGTGTGTTTTTGTAATTTACCCTAATTAATTTACACCCCAATGATGGAAAATGAAAGCAACCAAGTTATTTTTGTTTATTGCTGCCTAGGGCACATGAGATTCTATATAAACCGATCACAGTTGTAAAGTACAACAGCTTGAGTGCTGGAAGCGTAAGGTATTTAAATTTCTTAGAGTATAATTGTTGATTTTCTAACTGGAAAGGCAACCATATTTGGGTGCAACCAGGGATGCTTTTCACAAATTGGTGACCAGTTGCAGAACTTGGGTCTGGTTGTTTAACATTGTGAGTTTAAAGTCAATCTTCCATGGTGGTGACTTGTGGAGGATGTGTTCTCTGGAATAATGCATCATCCCGATTCTCTCTGATATATTTTATTTTCAAATTTTTAATACTAAATCATCAGATGTGGATTTAAATACCAACATAAGCCATTTACTATATATTCATGTCATTTGATCGTGTCATTTTTGGATTAATGTCGAAATTAGTCAGGCTAAGTCCGCTGTAAATTAGTGATGCTCACGTACTATCACTCCTAACTAAAAATAAACCATGCATAACTTACAGTGGCGTGCAAAAATCAAAATAAAAGGCTTTTACGTGCAACTTATGCTCTCTAGGGTTTGACTTTATAAGGTTAAAAGAGCCATGTGAGACCACCAAGATGTGCTAAATAAGGGAAGCTTCACTTGCCAAGAAGGCATGTACCCAACTAGCCTTTCTAGATTCAAGGGCACATAAACTTATACTTTATGTTGGTCTCTTTGGAAACCTTTATAAAAGGAGACAATGTCCATGGACTTTAATTCACAGCCTCCCTCATACCAAACTACGTCAAAGCTCAAATGGCTCAAGCCACAACGAGCTTTTATGCCTTTTCCATCCTCCTACTAATGGTGGCGATGGCCGAGGGAGCTCCGAAAGCTAAGTTGGTTAAATGTAAGGACAAGAAGTTTAGTGATTGTTATCAGCAGCCACTTTTCTGCCCCGCAGATTGCTTACGAACGTGTGTAGTTGATTGTGTCTCGTGTCAGCCTGTTTGTATTGCTCCACCACCACCTCCGCCATCTCCACCACCACCACCGCCAAAACAAAAAAAGCGCTCACCTCCGCCTCCACCTCGTTCTTCACCACCACCATCCCCTCCTCCTCCTACAATTGTTGCCACCCCTCCTCCTCCTCCTACTATTTTTGCCTCTCCTCCACCTCCGACTCCTGTTGCCAATTCAACTCCACCTCTTCCTCCTCCTTCACCACCTTTGAGTCCTCCTCCCACCTCACCATCATCAACATCTCCTAAGAAGGTTTACTGCAGTAACAAGGCCTACTCTGACTGCTACCGCATGGAGCACTACTGTCCTAGTGCATGTCCTGAACAATGTGAGGTTGATTGTGTTACCTGTAGCCCTGTTTGCAGTAAGTACTTTTTTCTTCATACTTGTTTATTGACAACACTCGTAACTTTTATTTCATATTTCACTTTTTTCTTGTCTGAGTTTGTTCCCTTCTCTCACAGTGTATTATGTGGTGATATTTTATTTTGCATATGGTTGATCTAGAAAAATCATAGTCAAACATAGTTGTTAAATTTACTTTTTTGCTTGATATATAATAGTAATAAAAGAAACCAAACAGAGTGTGTACTTTCTAAAGAGTAATACAATTTAGACTTAAAATTTTAACTTAATTTATTGTCATAATGGTGTTGTTTTACCGCATTTTCTAAAGTATTGCATATTTTAACACCACTTGTTATTGTGAGCAGATTGCAATAAGCCAGGAACAGTATGCCAAGACCCAAGATTCATTGGTGGTGATGGAATCACCTTCTACTTCCATGGCAAAAAAGGCCACGACTTCTGCATAGTCTCTGACTCCAATCTACACATCAATGCTCACTTCATAGGAAAGAGAAACCAAAACATGAAGAGGGACTTCACTTGGGTTCAATCCATTGGCATCCTCTTCGACAACCACCAACTCTTCCTAGGCGCCAAAAAGACGGCAACTTGGAATGATGCCATTGATCATCTCGACCTAGCCTTCGATGGGGAATCCATCTCCCTCCCTGATGGTGATGGCGCTACCTGGACCCCAGCCCTGACCTTGGCCTCGGTTGTGTCCATCACAAGGTCTCATGACACCAATGCCGTAGTGATTGAAGTTGAAGGGAACTTTCAGATCAGAGCAACAGTAGTGCCAATTTCCGAGAAGGATTCGATTATACACAACTATGGTATCACTGAGGAGGATTGCTTTGCTCATCTTGATTTGGGCTTCAAGTTTTACACATTGAGCGGTGATGTTAATGGTGTTTTGGGTCAGACATATGCTGGGAACTACGTGAGCCGTGTTAAGATGGGAATCAACATGCCTGTTTTGGGTGGAGAGAGAGAATTTTCCTCTACAAGTCTGTTCTCCACAGACTGTGCTGTTGCTCGATTCAATGGTAGTTCAAGTGCTTCTTCGAAGATTCCCGAAGTTGCTGACATGAATTGTGCAAGTAGGATTGATGGGAGTGGAGTAATCTGCAAGAGATAATTTAAGCTCTCTTTGAATGGTAATAAAATAAGGTCAGAATCCATTGGTGTGTGTATGGCATCTGACCATCTCAAATGTTAATTTAACTTTGATACTTGATTACTTAATAAGATACTTAAAAAGGAAAAATTCCTATTCGTCGTGTCTGTTTAGTAGTAGGAAAGAAATCTGTGTGCATTTTGAGTTTCATTTGATGCCTTCGTTTTTTTTCGTAATCTTCTGCTTAGTACAAAAAGAAATACATGAATAAAATTCACCCAAATTATAATTTCTCTTTGTAGAAATTATCTCCTTGAATGTCTTATTATGAGGGTTCTTGGCAATGTTGAGATTCGTCTGTTTAAAGGATATAGATTAGAGACTTTTCGTCTTACATATGCTTTTACATTCAACCGGCATCTTCCATCCAAAAATAAATAAAAAATCAACACCTTTCCCTCTAGTCTCTCCTTCTTTGTTTATCTCATTCTTGTAATAAAATCACCCCATGGATCTATGTTCTACAAAACTATTGTATAGCTTACAGAATAGTATTTTGTAATACCTCTAATATATTGTTGTTTTCATGGGAAAATTTTAAATTACAATTAATAAAATCATACTTGCGATCACAAAAAGATTGGATGGATTACTATATATTGTCTATTCAAAAATTTTTACTGACAAATATTGAGGCAAAGCTTAACTTGTATTCAACTCATTAGAGAAGAAATAAAGAAAGGGTTATGCAACTAACATGGACCAAATCTAAAAGAGCAATGCTATTGGAACCTAATTTATTGATCTAATTTGCTGATCAAATTCACTATGACATTTGGATTGATTGTGGGCTCCATCAAACATTGAAACTCGGTGTTAATCCAATGATTTCAATGAAGTCACATCATTAGGTCAACAAATTATGTCAAATTTTTAGGTCTAAATAGCATTTTCTAATCTAAAAATTTATTCGTGATCCATTGCCGCCACCTAGTCACTTGAGATTCCTTTTTTGTATTGGTGGCATTGGATAAGCTTTCAAGGAAGAAAGTCAAATTTTCTCTAGTTTCTCCTGTTATGGAAAAGCTCCTCCCCCCCCCCCCCCCCCTCCCTCCAAACCACCACCACCACCACTTAAAAGATGATGAATATGAAGTTTATTCTACGTTTTGAAATGGTCCTATTTAAAACTTTCACTGAGGGCTTCAATTTTTCGAGCTTGATTTCCGCATTGGCGCTAAGGCTCATGGAACAATCCTTCTTGTCCGAGGTTATTTTCGTTTGGGTAAACCCTAAATGCATGATCATCAGAAGTTCTTTCTTGATTCTGAAATTAAATACGAAGCTGCTGATTTCTCAAGATTGCTTAGCTATCTAGAGATGGTTGATTCATATGACCCAATGTTGTTATCTAGTTTTTTTGGCAAGTAAAATTATCTTTTTTAACCTAAAGTATCCATCCAAATATAAAAGGTATACCCCTAAAACCAAATTGCATCGAGAAAAATAAAAGAAGAGGTTAGGAGGATGGTGATTCTTCTAAAACTACAAGAAGCCCCATCCTCTCCTCAAAAGGATCACTATATAGATATAAAAGATGTAGGCATCAAGGACTGCTAACAGAAGACACTAGACAAGAAACTTAAGCTGTGTAGATTCATGCAATCAGCAAATTTAGAGAATCGACCATGACTTGTGCAATCTATAAAATTATCTACATGAGTGAAAAAAAGCCAATCATATCTTCGCTATTGTTTCAAGGAAGAAAAACAGATTTGCATGAGTTATATATCCTATCATCCATCTTAAAGAAGAGTCAACCTCGCATAGATATATGCATGGTACTTGAAAGGGATCAAAATCTCTGAACTCTGACATGACAATTGTATTAAAAACACTTGGTAGGATCACGTGTAGGACTGATTCATCGGTTTGGCGATGACCAAACAAGAACAAACGAAGGCTCAGTAAATCAAGAAATGGATCAAAATATTGATGAATGATGGTAAACTGTTTGAGAATTTATGTCGGTATTACAAATTAGTTGAAAAGTTTAATTATCTCACTGATTGGGTCTACGTTGGATCCCTTTTCAATTAATGAAATTCTTACTTATCGAGAAAAAAAAAACATTATTAGATGCAAATTGTAAAATATTTTAACCCAAAAAAGCATTTTTGGGATTTATAAGTCATCAATTTAAACCAAGATAAATCATAAGTTTTATTAGGCTTCCCCAATAAAATGAAAGATAATTCTATTTGATCAAATGCACTGAAATGAAATTACTGGAAAAAATCAGCATAGAATAGTTAGTTATACGCATTTTTCAGATCCAAAAGAACACCATTTTAATTTTGATACTTTTTCCAGATTTTTTTCATTAATTTGGTTTTAAATTTTAATATATTTTTCATGCTTAAGCTAAAAATATTCATATATTAGCTATTTATTATTCACTTTTTGCTCCTCTAAAATGAAATCCTGACTCTGCTCCTGTTCAACAGGCGGCCATTGTTACTATTCATAGAAGAAACAGAGCTTACCTTCACAAGGACAAGGTAAAGTACACCACAGGTTGAGTGGTGGAAGGATAAGGTATTTTGAATAGCCACAGTTGAGTGGTTGGCGGCCATTGTTACTATTCATGGAAGAAACAGAGCTTACCTTCACAAGGGCAAGGTAAAGTACACCACTGGTTGAGTGGTGGAAGGATAAGGTATTTTCATACTAAATTCTTTTAAAGAAGAATTGTTGATTTTCTGAAGTGGGAAGGCATCCGTATTTGGGTACATCCAGGAAACTTTCAACGGCTCTGTGACCATTTGCAGAACTTGGGTAGGTCGTATCTTCCATGGTGGTGCCTTGTGCAGCGGCGGATTTAGTATGGGGGCAGTGGGGCAACTGCCCACTGAAATTTTAAAAAATTTTAGACCTTAAGTGTAGTTTTAAAAATTTCAAGAATTTTGTCAATTTATTTCCGCTGAAATTTTTTTAAATTATAGGATATATTAATATAATTTTAAACCCTTTTGATAACTCCTCCTCATTTTTCATGTTTGGCAGTTGGCCCCCACTAAAATTTTAAAAAATTGAGACTTAAGTGTAATTTTAAAAATTTCAAGAATTTGTTAAACTTACCCCACTAAAATTTTTTATAAATATATGATATATTAATATAATTTTAAACCCTTAAAAACTAACTTTTGACAGCTCCTTTTCACACCTGTTTTTTTTTTTTCGTAAGCTTTCATCTTCTTCGTCCAGACTTCCAATCCAGTCCAACTGGCAGCCCCTCTTCTTTCTTTTATTTATTTTCTTTATTATTTTCTTTGGTGTATTCGTCAACAAATCACCCTATTGGATTTAATCATTGTGCAAATCAAATTTAAAGAAACCCTAGAAGATTATGTTGAAGCTAAAGAGAGATAATCAATTAACTAAATTTTTTGATAGTAGTATTGACACTAATCTAAAATTAAAATTTTTAAATTAGAAAATTAGTTTAACTCTTGTAGAATTGATGGTTGTTTGGTGTATTATTTATGGACTTATGTAGGTTTTTTTTTTGTTTCGTCTTGGGTCACCACTCAACTATTTCGAATTTTTGTTAAAGCCCTGTTCAATTGGCTATATGAAATTCTTGGTTAGTGCTATTTTTCTTCCCTATGATTAAATTGCTTTAATTGATTTCTTGAAATTCTAGTTGGGATTATATTTTGGATTTATAGATTATATTTTGATTATGTGTAATCTATTATCTCATTTGTTACGAACTTAATGACGAATTCTTAAACTTGAATTTAATTAGACAAATTTATTTAATCAGCTATGAATATGTTGCCCCCACTAAGACAAAATCCTAGCTCCGCCCCTAGCCTTGTGGAGGATGTGCTCTTTACTGGCTTTGATTTAAAAGCTTGACCTTGTTTTTAATATGTTTTTATTCAAATTTAAATTTAAATAAGGAGTAAAGATGACTTTATATTTCAATGGATTCCTCGATAATCGATAATAAGAAATATAATATCAAGGTAAATTGAGAGGAAGATCTAAGAGGTATTGGAGCGGGTCCAAATTCCCCCTACCTTCTTTTGTTTTATCATGTTAAAATCGAGTTATTACTCTTGCTTGTTGGACATGTGTTGAATTTTATTGTACTAGGGTTAACTAGTGTCTAAAGACACGGTACAACATAAATGAGAAGTGATAGATTTGGGGAGAAGGGGGTAAATTCCATGTGAATAATTTGGAAAGGGATGTTAGTGGTTGTTGGATTAGTCTATTTGAAACCATCGAAATGACTTATTAAAGAATGTCATATTTTATATCGTAGATATCTAATTTCCATATCAATTAAAAAAATTGACCATTTAAGAAAATACTAACATACCCCATTAAGAATTTGTACTACCTGGTCACATCATTGTCAGGTTTTTGTTGAACATTAGTTGATTTTAACTACCATTTTTGTACAGAATTTGTGTCATGTTAATGTATTGTTATTTGAATGCCTTATCACTACCTAGCTTGCAACTTACAATGGCGTGCATAAACCAAAGCCGAAGGCTTTTTAATTACAGATTATGCTTTCTAGGTTTTGACTTTTAAAAGGTTTGAATGGCTATGTGAGACCACCAAGAGGTACTAAATAAGAGAAGCTTAATCCACTAACAAAAAAGGCATGTTGCCAACTAGCCTTGCCAGATTTTAGGGCAAATTACTTTACACTTTATATTGATCTATCATAAGCCTTTATAGAAGGACACTTTCTGAATGAACTTTGATTCATAGTCTCCCTCTTATCATCAAAAGTACATCAAAGCTCATATGGCTCAAGCCACATTGAGCTTTTACGTCCTTGCCATCCTCCTCCTAGTGGTGGCGGTGTCCGGGGGACCTCCAAAACCTAAGGAGGGTAAGTGTAAGGACAAGAAATTTCCTAATTGTTATGAAAAAAAACTATATTGTCCCGACGCTTGCTTACGTTCCTGTGTAGTCGATTGTGTTTCGTGTCAGCCAGTATGTATTGCTCCACCACCACCGCCAAAACAAAAGAAGCGTTCACCTCCACCTCCTCCTACTAATGTTGCCACTCCTCCTCCTCCTATTGTTGTCAATCCTCCTCATCCAACTTCTTCCCCTCCTCCACCCACTAGTGTTGACTCTCCTCCAACTTCCACTCCACCACTTCCTCCTCAATCACCTCCTTTGAGTCCTCCACCAACTTCGCCGCCATCAACTTCCCCCAAGAAGGTTTATTGCAAGAACAAGGCCTACTCAAGCTGCTACCGCTTGGAGCACTACTGTCCTAGTGCCTGTCCTGACCAATGTGAGGTTGATTGTGTCACCTGTAGCCCTGTTTGTAGTAAGTACTTTCTCTCTCATACTTTTACTAAGAACATAATATCACATGTTTGCTGTACATTTGTTTAACAGAATAGCAACCTAATTTATACAAAATGTAATAATGTTTTTGAATTGTCCATAAAATAAAATAAGAAATAATTCCCGTCTATCTTTGAGTAATAAAATTCTTTGTAAGTGCCAATAAATCCTCTAGTGTTGGGGGTACGTACTACTAGATATAAATATTTTTTTCCCGGTAAGTTACTAGCTAGATAAACAATTACTAGAGCCTCATAAGGACTATAATTTTTTCTTCATTAATGATGGAAAATAAGCACTATAGTGGCATCACTTGTAATTCATATTACGGACAAAAAAATGTTATGTGCATCTAAAATGTTCACATAATAAATCAAAATTATTGAATTGGTAGTGACTAAAATCCTGAATTAAATCAATGTCCATAATTATTTACTCGTCCTAAGCTAAACCACATATATTTTACAATTTTTTGATAAACTTTGTTTTCGCTTGGAAAAAACTTAACCCTATACATAAACTTTCTTAAACCAAATTTTCATGGAGAAAATAACCTTTATAGAAATACAATTTGGTTCATACAAAATCCTAATGCCTCTTTTGATCTGTTGGAGCAAACTAAGAATTAACAGAGAAAGAGAAGAATATTTCAGTGTAATCTATTTTTTTATTAACTGCAAATGTGCTTAAATACAGCTAAAAAAAAACAGAAATTCCTATATTCCGGCTCAACCATGGAACATGCCTCCATGTTTAACAATTTAGCTAGAAAAATGGAAATGATGACTGAAATGCAATAGAACAAGTCAATAAATAAAAAACATAACAGAAAAAGAAAAATTACAGCAACTAAATAGGAAATGCAGTAGCTAAGTCAACTTCTTAACACTCCTCCTTGGCTTTGATGCTGCAAACTCCAAGTTTTTCCCTTAAAAACTCAAATTTGCTTCTTACCAAAGGTTTGGTGAAGATGTCTGCAACATTGTCATCAGTTTTGCAATATTTCAGAACAACAGAACCTTCTTTCTGCACATCTCTAAGAAAAAATAATTTGATATTAAAGTGCTTCGTTTTTCCATGAAAAACGGGATTGTTTGAGATAGCTATTGCTGCTTGATTATCCACAAACACATCTGTGCCTTCATTTTGCTTCAGGTTTAGATCAAATAACACCTTTCTAAGCCATAAAGCTTGATTTGCAGCAGCTGTAGCTGCAATAAACTCTGCCTCCGCAGTTGATTGTGCAACAACTTCTTGTTTTTTACAACACCAAGAGAACATTCCTGACCCCAGATTAAAACAATAACCTGAAGTACTCTTCATATCATCAGAACCACCATGATCACTATCAGAATAGCCCTGCAGAACATGAATCTGACTAGCACAGAACTTGATTCCGTGCTTCAATGTTCCTTTCACATATCTTAAAACTCTTTTAGCAGCAGAAAAATAAGTTTCAGTAGCACAATTCGTAAATCTAGATAGTAGACTCATAGAATGTAAGATGTCAGGTCTTGTGGCTGTTAAATACATCAAACAACCCACTAGACTTCTGTAAAGAGTTTCATCAACCTTTTCCGCTACATCTTCCTTGCTGAGCTTTTCATTTTTACCCATAGGAGTTGTAGCAATCTTGCACTCATCCATTCTGAATTTCTTCAGAATTTCTTTAGCATATTTGGTTTGGCAAATGAACACCTCTTTCTCCTTTTGTTGAACCTCCATTCCAAGAAAATATGCCATTTCCCCCAAGTCAGTCATCTCAAAGGTCTGTTGCATATCTTTCTTGAATTTATTCACAAGTTCCAAGTTGTTTCCTGTAACAAGTAAGTCATCCACATACAGAGAAACAACAACAAAATTGATCTCATCACCTTTGATGTAGAGGGTAGCCTCATTGAGACTTTTTTTGAATCCCAGCTGCATCAAATGCTCATCAATTCTGCTATACCAGGCCCTTGGTGCCTGCTTCAGGCTGTATAGAGCTTTTTTGAGCAAATACACATCTTCTTCTTGCTCTTTCACAACAAATCCCTCAGGTTGTTCTACATAGATCTCCTCATCAAGAAGACCATTTAGAAATGCTGACTTGACATCTAACTGGTACACTTTCCAACCCTTTTGAGCAGCAATGGCCAGCAGCAACCTGATTGTTTCAATTCTGGCAACAGGAGCAAATGTGTCAGAAAAATCAACACCAGGGATTTGAGCATAACCTTTCACAACAAGCCTTGCTTTATGCTTGTTTATAGAGCCATCTCCATTCAGCTTTGTTCTAAATACCCACTTCACTCCAATCACCTTTCTGTCATCAGGTCTTTTTACCAGCTGCCACGTTTTATTTTTCTCAATCATGCTCAACTCCTCCTTCATTGCAGCTACCCATTTTGGATCTCTTTCTGCCTCCTGAAAATTTTCTGGTTCCAGGACTGCAATGTTGCACTTCTGATAGATTTCATAAAGTGATCTTGTACCTCTGATAGGTTCATCATCAACCAAATCAGATTCGGACAGCTCTAGCAACTTTGAATCTTGACTTGGAATTTTACCAGCCTGATCTCCTCTCCAATTCCATTTAGCATCTTCCATAAAATGCACATCTCTGCTTATCAGAATTTTTCTTGTATCAGGTTGAAAAACTCTATAAGCCTTTGAAACTAAGTTGTATCCCACAAAGATTCCAGCTTCAGCTTTTCTGTCGAGCTTGTCTCTTTTAATCTGAGGCACATAAGTGAAACACAAGCAGCCAAACACTTTTAAATTCTTTAAAGAAGGTTTGTAACCATACCAAGCCTCAAAAGGTGTCCTCCCATCAACTGCCTTTGTAGGACGTCTGTTTAGCAGAAACACAGAAGTGTTAGCAGCCTCTGCCCAGTACTCTTTTGGCAACTGCTTCTCATGAAGCAAGCACCTGGCCATCTCCATCACTGTACGATTTTTACGTTCACTGACTCCATTTTGCTGAGGAGTATATGGAGCAGTGAGTTGATGTTCAATTCTAGCCTCTTCACAGAACTCACTGAAAGTTGCAGACGTGTACTCCTTCCCATTATCAGACCTCAACGTCTGAATTTTGCAGCCACTTTGTGTTTCAATCCAATTCTTGAATTTCCAGAACACAACAGCCACTTCTGATTTGAACCTGAGAAAATATATCCAGCACATTCTGCTAGAATCATCAATGAAAAACAGATAATACTTACTCCCATTAAGTGAAGGAGTTCTATGTGGACCAACCACATCAGTATGAATCAACTGAAGTTTTTCTGATGTTCTCCAGGTAGCTTTCTTGAAAGGAAGCCTTGATTGCTTTCCATATTGGCAAGCCTTGCATTCTGGCAATTCAACTTCAAGATTAGGCAAACCTTGAACAAGTTCATTCTTTTGCATATTCACCACTGCTCTATGATGAAAATGACCCAGCCTTCTATGCCACACTTCTGCATTCACTGTTGTTGCTGAGTAGACTGATTGCTTTGCCTGTAGAGGATCTAGTGCAAAACTCTTCCCTTTCATTCTCACTTTGAACATATCTTCATCTTTTGAGTTTTTGATTAAGCAATGATTGCCCTCAAAAACCACTTTAAAACCATTTTCAAGAAGCTGGCCAACACTCAGCAAATTTTGGTTAATGTTAGGTACAAATAACACTTCTCGAATAAGCTTTGTACCTTTTGAAGTTTCCACTGCAATTTTGCCTTTCCCTTTCACTGCGATACATTCTCCATTACCAATTTTCACTTTGGAAATGAATGCGTATCCAGCTCCTTGAATAGATCCCTGTCAAATGTCATGTGGTTGGTGCAACCACTGTCAATGAGCCACTTGTCACTTGAATGACTTGCTGCAAGACAGGTAGCTACAAATAGTTGCTCCTCTTCATGATCAGCTACTTGAACAACATTTTTCTGCTAAAGATCAACTTGAGCTACAACCTTCTGAATGTTGCTCTTGCATATTTTATGATGATGTCCCATTTTCTGGCACTTCTCACATTTCACATCAGGTCTCCTCTAGCATTTTGATGGTGGATGACCCTTTTTGTTGCAGTGCTTACAAGGAGGAAAGTCAGACTTTGATGAATCTGAACCTTCGTTCTTGTTTCCTTTGAACTTCCCTTTCCATCCTTGGTTTGTTTTCACCTTTGCAGCCAATGCTCCTTCAACAGAACCTTCACTTCTCATGAGCCTTCTCTGTTCTTGAGCTTGCAAAGCATGTATCAATTCTACCAAGCCAATCCTTGACAGATCCTTAGCATTTTCCAAAGAAGAGATGGTAGCTTCAAATCTTTCAGGGACAGTAACAAGAATTTTTTGAACTATTCTTGTATCAGAAAATTCAGAACCAAATAATCGTACCTTGTTTACGATATTGAGAAGTCTATCTGAATACTCTTTAATAGTTTCAGATTTCTTCATTTTCTGTATCTCAAATTCTCTAACCAGATTCAGCACTTGCATTCTTTTGATCTTCTCATTTCCCTCGTACTCCTTCTTGAGATAGTTCCATATATCAAAGGTTGTTTTCAAGGTCATGATTCTGGTGAAAATTGAAGATGAAACTGCAGCAAACAAGCAGCTTTTGGCCCTGGACTTCCTTGCCTTCCTTTCTTTGAAATTCTTCATTTGAGCCACTGTAGGATTGTCGGGTAGTGGAAGCACTTGGTAGTCTTCCTCAACAGCCTCCCAAAGATCATTTGCATCCAGATAAGCCTCCATTCTGATTGCCCAAACTTGATAATTTTCTCCATTGAACACAGGAGGTGCAATGGCATTGAAAGGAGTTTCTGCACTCGAAGTCTCCATTTTGGTGGATATACACTCAAATTCCTCACAAGTCCCTTATGAAGAGAGCTCTGATACCAGTTTGTTGGAGCAAACTAAGAATTAACAGAGAAAGAGAAGAATATTTCAGTGTAATCTATTTTTTTATTAACTGCAAATGTGCTTAAATACAGCTAAAAAAAACAGAAATTCCTATATTCCAGCTCAACCATGGAACATGCCTCCATGTTTAACAATTTAGCTAGAAAAATGGAAATGATGACTGAAATGCAGTAAAACAAGTCAATAAATAAAAAACATAACAGAAAAAGAAAAATTACAGCAACTAAATAGGAAATGCAGTAGCTAAGTCAACTTCTTAACATGATCAACCAAGCAACTGTTTGAAAATCAAAATCCAATACTCTTTTTCAACTTATTTAAAAAATTTATTTTGTGGTGTCAAAATGACCCCTCAAGTATTGCTTATTTGAACCCCACACTTGAAATTGTGAGCAGACTGCAATAAGACAGGAGCAGTATGCCAAGACCCAAGATTCATTGGTGGCGATGGAATTACCCTCTATTTCCATGGCAAAAAAGGCCACAACTTCTGCATAGTCTCTGACTCCAATCTACACATCAATGCTCACTTCATTGGAAAGAGAAACCAAAACATGCAGAGAGACTTCACTTGGGTTCAGTCCATTGGCATCCTCTTCGACAACCACCAACTCTACCTCGGTGCCAAAAAGACATCAACTTGGAATGATGCCATTGATCATCTTGACCTCACCTTCGATGGCGAACACGTCTTCCTTCCCTCTGTGAAGGTACTAAGTGGACCACGATCCTGAGCCCGACCCCGGGTGTCTCCATCACAACGTCTCATGACACCAACGCTGTGGTGATCGAAGTGGAAGGGACCTTTCAGAACAGAGCAACGGTAGTGCCAATTTCAGAGGAGGATTCGATTATACACAAGTATGGGATCACTGAAGAGGACTGTTTTGCTCATCTTGATTTGGGCTTCAAGTTTGACTCATTGAGCGGCGATGTCAACGGCGTTTTGGGTCAGACATATGCTGAGAACTACGTGAGTAGGGTTAAGATGGGAATCAACATGCCTGTTTTGGGTGGAGAGAGAGAATTTTCATCTTCAAGTCTGTTCTCCACAGACTGTGATGTTGCTCGATTCAATGGCAGTTCGAGTGCTTCTTCCAAGATTTTCCAAGTTGCTGACATGAATTGTGCAAGTAGGATTGATGGCCGTGGAATAGTGTGCAAGAGATAATCAGATAATTCATAACTCTATATATATATATATATATATATACACACACATGTGAAGGTTTGTCTAAGTATTTCATTTCAAGGTATAAGGTCAGAAAATGTATAGATTCTGGCCATTTCAAATGTTATATGGGATTTGTAATTATTTTTTTATAATAAGGTACGTATAATGAAAATTTCTCATTTATACATGTTTTGTGGCAGCGAAGAAATAGATGAACAAGATATACCTAAATTATAATAGCAGTGTTCATATTTTATTGGTATCTTTTTTGGTTCAACTATCGAGGGTGTTTGAATTAGTTTTTGCACACTTCAATTAATTTTATCACCGGTCCGATCAAAGACAGATCATTATATCGGGATAAATCTCATATGACATGATCTCACGAGATTATTAATGATAATATCCTAAATATGCCTAAGATTGAGCTTGTGTGCCATTCAGCCCATCACGATTGGATAGGGAACTGGAGGTCGGCACCACCTTCCCAGCAAGTGCACCTCTACAGGAATAGCACAAAAGACAGTTGGCTTCCACCCAAGCACCATACATAACATAATAGTCGTGCATCTGAGCAAAGAAGTCGCAACCGCCTTAACGATGACCATGACAGTCACATGAAAGGTGCAACCATTATAAGAAGAGGGCAAAGATAACGACCAGGATCATGCAAGACCTCTAAAGACTATAAATATGAGGCATATCCCTCACAACAAGACATAAGCATCTAGCCTAAGAAAATAATCTGTGTAATCTTCTCCCATTATCAATAATATATTCAGGAGTAAAAGACTCCCTTCAGAGTGGATTAATCGAACTCTCGAGCTGGTGAACCATTATAAACTCTCTGTGTTCAAACTCACATTCCCCTTTATTCAACTCTAACGAGCCTAAGGGCTCTAACTGGACCATTCAATGACCCATTAATCTATAAGTTTTGATCATTTGTGCAACACACACAACCAATCAAAATTCAAATTTATGACATCTACATGTATAGCTCTTCCTTGTTAGCTATGGCATTTTCAATGGCCAGCTCAACCACTAATTATTATTAAACAAATGAGGTACCGCTTAGGGTCCCACTCTTTTAAAACCCTGGGCTGGCTCAATAGGTAGGCCAACTAAGCAACTGTCTAGGGCATCAAAAAAAGAGGGCTCTCATTTTTGTTTAATCTTCACTTATTATTTTAGCTCAAAAAAATATTTTAAACACAAAAAGAGTTAATTATATACAAATTCTTAGAAAAAGCCCAAGTAAAATCAAGAGGTTCAATAGTCTCTTTTCAATAGTCAAATCACTAAAATATCAAATGTCGTAATACATTTAAGGTTCACGAATAAATTTCTCTCTCTTTCACACACTAACTTGTTTGCATTAAAAAAAATTGTATACTTAGTTACACATATCACTAAAAAAAACTCTTTTCTTTCCCATGGTCTATGTACACACATATAAACATTAATAAATTATTTTTTATACTTTTATAATATAAATATTTAATTCACTATTTTTTTTGTGAAGGTATAATTATTAGACAATTTTAAAGATGAATAAAGAATCAATTTATACAATCTCTATTTGTGATGTATTATTATTCCATTTTTATTAAACCTGACGATACACAAAATGGTTTTGCACACCACCTGTTAAGTATGAATAATAAATGCAAGAAAATAATATCAAGAGATGGAGAGACACAGACAATTTATAGTGGTTCGGTCAGCTCGACCTATGTCCACTTTTCAATGGCTCTGGTTGTCGGGTATTTTATTAATTCAAGGGTGTGGGGAGCAGAGAGTACAAGCTTTGAAGGAGAAGAGAGAGTCGTGCTCAGGTAAAAATGTGATGCCCCACAATTATTGGTGGGGCGTACAATTTATAGTGGCCCCTTAACAGGTTGGGGCAATTTTACAACAACTAAGCAACCATTTCAGTGAAGCTCACGACTTCTTCTCAACGGGCGAGGTGGTTGAGATGCTCTTCATGAGATGCGGTCAACGAGAAGGTGAGGGTGGACTGTTTCCTTGGCGGTGTAGGTAAGTCTCACATTCTCTCTCTCTGTTAATGATGTAGTTGAACTGATGAGACTGGACTTGGACAATGTTGGGCTTAGTGGGTCTTTATAAGACTAGGCTCTTCAAGTGAGATTTGGGTTTTCCAAATAAATTGGGTTCTTCTGAGCTTGACCCATCATTTGCCCCCCCAATGCCTTCTATGTCTAAGAAAACTTGGAGAATGAGGCATTGACTCTTCATTTGTGTAATGTATTTTTGACTTTGGTGCATACTTCAAGCTTTTCCCACTTTTGTTAGGATTTTTAAGAGGGCCCATAATTTTTAATTTGGGTTTTTCTTTCTTTTAAAAACCCTAAACTATAAATATAGTCTTCTTCTTCATTCTACCCATTTCACTCACCTTGAGATTGAAAACCATTCTTGAAAATCTTGAGAGCCCAAATTCTACCCATTTCACCTGCCTTGAGATTGAGCATCCATTCTTGAGAACTTTAAAAGCCAAAGTCCTACCCATTTCATTGGAACTTGAGCGGAAAAAGTGTGTTCTTCTTGAATTCTTCCAAGAGTATATTGATATAAATACATACCCATTTGTATATATATATATATATATATATATATATATATATATATATATATATATATATATATATATATATATAGGTGGAATTTCTTCCTTTCGAGTGGAGTTTTCAAGTGGGCAATGTCGATTGAAGAGGGAGTGGTGGAGATCAAAGGAAGGGATAAGGTAGGCGCCACTTTAGGCACTGGTTTGGGCAAATTTGAGGACTTTTCTTGCTTTAAAAGGAGTGCAGGGGGCTGCCCAGGCGCTGGTGGGGCTGTCCTGGACAGCTTGGGTGCTGAAGGAGCTGTCCTGGACAGCTTAGGCGCTGAAAATGCTGTCCTGGACAGCTCGGGCGCTAAAGGAGCTATCTTGGACAGCTTAGGCACTGAAAATGCTGTCTTGGACAACTTGGGCGCGCAAAATAGAGGGCTGGGTAGCTTGGGCGCACAGAGCAGAATGCTAGACAGCTTGGGCGCGCACAGCAGGGAGCTGGATAGTCGCGTGTAGCCCAAAAATGAGGTTGTCCAGACCATCAGGCGCGCAGCAGGCATGCACAGTGGGCGAGCAAGGGGTTGGGCAGCAGCCTGGGAGTAGGGGCAGGCCTGGGCGCCACTTTAGGCACTGATTCGGGCGCCTTTGGAGCTGTTTTGTGCAACTTTGGAGCGTCAGACAGCGTTGGGCTACCCCATTTGGGCGAGCACAAGTGGTCAGACACCTCTCCAGGTGCTGGACTATCTCGTTTGGGAGAGCATAAAGCATCAGACACCCCTCTAGATGCTGGGCTAAGCACTGCAGGCGACAAAGAAGCTTCGGGTGTCACTTTTGGTCATCACGATCTGACTCCTCTAAGTATGACTTCTCAAAGCCAAATCCCTCAAGATGATAGCTCGGGCCACTCCTTACGACCTCAAAAGAAGAAACGCAAAGGCAAACTAGGACTTGATGACGATGGGTCTAAGGTGAGTACCCTTTTTCTGTTTGTTCAATTCGGATGAAGATATCTTGAGGCTTGTTTCCACTTATCGTATTCCTCCGACTGTGCTGTGCTGCCGGGCTGAGACGGGTGAGCTTGCTTGCGACGCCTCCTTTAGTGATATTGTTGTTTACGAGGAAATGCTTGAGGATGGGCTAAGATTCCCAATGTCCCATCCCATTTGTCGTATTTTGTATTATTTTTCCTTGACTCTAGGGCGATTATTGCCCAATGGTTAGAGAGTTTTGTTGGGTTTTCTTGCATTATGGAGGAAAGTGCATCATGAGGATGATTCTCCTGTGGAGTTCCATACAGCATATAATTTTAGCGAAACTCCTACACTAAATAGGGGGTGGTACTACTTTACCATAAGAAGTGGTACGGTGCTCACGAGAATGCGCTCCAATTGTTGCGGCTAAAAATCTTGTTTCTTCTTTGTTGGTGGAGAGTGGGCCGCAGAAGTCGACAGAGGTTTGGTGCCAATACATTGGGGTGCTGCCAGAAAACCTGGTACGCTGCACATTTGTTTCTTCTTATTTATTTATTTTTTTCTGTGCTCACCATTCCCTTGCAGACACGCCCGTGATTTCTCAAGATCAAGAGTGGAAGTTGTAGGCCGTCAAGGCTTGCCCTAACAAAGATTTGGGAGCTCTTATGCCCAAGGATACTAGGGTCATTGCTCCCTCTAAAAAATCTGGTGGTTCTTCTTCAAAGAAAAAGGGTGAGTTAGTTTCCTCCTTTAATTTTCCCCTCCCTCTTGGTATTTTTCACCTCCCTGACACTTTATTGTTTTCGCAGCATATAAAAAGGTGGTAGTGTTTCACTATTCTAGTAGGAGCCCTCCTTCTTCCAAGGTGGCGAGGACGTGTGATGCCCCCCAAATGACTCCTACAATGGTGCCTCCTCAGCCAACGACTTCTTCAATTGCTACTCCAGAGTTTTCCTTATCAGGCACACCCTCTGCTCCTCCTTTGTCCCCTCCTCATGCGGGAACCTCCACTAGAGGACCAACTTGGCTTGGTCCCATGATGGGCAGACCGCCAGTCATTAGAAAAGGCTTGGGAGGTTTGTGTTCGCACCCGAAGTTTGTTAGCTTGGTACTTTTGGCACTGAGAGGATTGTTAACACATATTTGGAAGGTCTGGCTCAGATAAGGGTCTGTTATTTCCCTTTTTCCACTTCCTTCTTACGTCTTTGGTCACCTTTGCACTTTTCATCTTCTTCAGGTTTCGACATCATCTATCTACTTGATTTCAAAGGCCTATAATCACGAAAAATTGAAGCTGAATTTTGACGTCATGCAAAAAAAGCTTCTTATTGTTCAAGGGAGGATTACCGAGTTTGAGGCAGCTGATAGTGCTTCTTAGGATGAGCTTGTGACAGCTCACGAGAGGGCATCTAATTTTGAGTCTGAGCTTTTGGCGACCCGTGAGAGGGAAACGCTCAGGGAGGGTCAGCTTATTGAGGCCCGTGAGCGGGCAACTAAGCTTGAGGCTGAGCTTCTAGCGACCCATGAGAGGAACGCGCTCAGGGAGGCTGAGCTTGCAGAGGCCCATGAAAGGGTCATGGTCAGAGAGGCTGTTGTTGCGGAGGCATAGTTAAAGGCTGCTTAGGAGAGAGCTTCCCGTGCTGAGGAAGACTTGGAGAATGGCCTCGTAGATGCTTTCATTGATGGTTTTGAGGAGCTCCGAGGGACGATCTCTGCTGCTTTCCCATACATTGACTTCTCAGATTTCGTGTCTACTGATGATAATGAGGGGGGCTCTGATAATGTCGAGGATGATGAAGAGGAGGTGGAGGATGATCGTGAGAGTAGTTAGAATGTTTAGGACTTTTGATTTTTTTTTTTTTAAGAAAGACAGTTTATAGCCTCACTTTTGTACTGATACTCCTTTGAAATGAAATGCAAAAGATCTTTTTGGAGTAAAAATGTAGAAAATTTTATTAATCTATTGCTTATTTAAAGCAACATTGGATAATAATTTCGAAAAAGGTACATTGAATATTGGGTAATAACCCCAAGAAATAAAATCAAGTCCCAACTTCCACTATTTTGATGCTCTCAGGGTGTCATTGGTAATACCTCTTCTAGTGTTCTGCATTCCATGGATGGAGTAAGACTTTTTCCTCAGAATTTTGGATCATGTAGGTGCCTGGCCTCACCACCTTTGTTACAAGGTAGGGTTCTTCCCAATTCGGTCCCAGCTTCGCGTGCATCCTTTGTGGCGAGGATCATTTTCTTGAGGACCAAACCCTCGAGTAATACTTCACCATGCCTCGTTTGTACTCCGCGTTGCGGACCACAACCATCTCCCTTGCCTCCTCCACTAAGTCGAGGTTGATGCATAGTCCTTCCTCGTTGGTGATAGGGTTGTGATGCTGGACCCTTAGATAGTGTACCCTGATCTCCACAGAGATGACTGCCTCAGTTCCAAAGGCGAGGGAGAAAGGGGTCTCCCTAGTAGGAGTTCTTGGTGTGGTTCGATAGGCCCACAATACTCCAGGTAACTCGTCCACCCAAAAACCCTTCGCTCTTTCAAGCCTTGTTTTTAGGTTGCGTAACACTGTTCTTACCATGACCTCTACTTGTCCATTTGCCTAAGGGTGTGCTAGGCTGGAGTGAGGTTGTTTTATTTGAAGGTTGAAGCAGAAAGAGTTCAGCAGCTTATTGTCGAACTGCTTGGCGTTATCACTGACAATGGCGTGGGAAATCCCGAAGTGACAAACCAGACTCTTCCAGATAAAATCTTTGACTTTCGCGTCTGTGATTTTAGCTAAGGGTTCGGCCTCTACCCACTTGGTGAAATAGTCGATTACCACCACCACGAACTTACAATGTCCTTTGCTGAGAGACTAGGGGCCGAGGATGTCGATGCCCCACTTGGAGAAAGGCTACAGACTTGAAATGGTTATTAGCTTCTCTAGTGGTTGCCTAGACACAGTTGCAAAGCGTTGACACTTGTCACACTTCTTAAAGAATTCCTAGGTATCCCTTACCATAGCGGGCCAAAAGTAGCCTTGTTTGAGTGCCTTGTGGGCAAGGGAGCGCCTCCAGAGTGGTTCCCATAGATCTCCTCGTGGATCTCTCATAGGGTATAGTGAGCTTCTTCGGGTGAGAGGCATCGTAGCCACGACAAGGAATAACTTTTCTTGTACAACGTGTCCTGTAGGACAACAAACTTAGAGGCTCTTATCCTCAACTTCCTGGCCTCTAGAGGATCATCTGGCAGCATACCTTCCTGGAGGTACGCCGTTATTGGGGTCATCCAGTTTAACTCAACTGATGTACAGTTTACATTTATGGTCTCCATATCCAACTTGCTCGGCTCGAACTGGTGACCGATGAACGTTGGCTCTCCTGATGGGGCTTCCACGGATGAGGCGAGTTTTACGAGTGCATCGGCAGCTATGTTATCTTCTCTGGGGATGTGGCTTATCTGGAAGTAGTGGAATTTTACGATCATGTTTCTCGTCATGCCAAGGTATTCCTGCATCCCGGCTCCTTTGGCTTCGAACTCGCCCTTCACTTGATTAACTATCAGCTGTGAATCGCTGAAGGTGGCGAGGTGCTGAGCTTCCATCTCCATTGCCAATCTTAATTCAGAGAGGAGAGCTTCGTACTCTGCCTTGTTGTTGGAGGTAGCGAAGTGGAGCTTCACCGCATACTTGATAATGGTGCTATTTGGGCTGATCAAGATTAGGTCAACTCCTCCGCCTTCACTGGTCGAGGAGTCATCTACATAGAGTTTTTAAAGTAGAAGAGAAGAGGGTTTGGAATTTAAAGTGGGCGATTAGGTGCCTGGGTAGGCTGCCTGGACGCCCGGAGAAACAGCCTGGGCACTTGGATGTGCAGTCTAGGCGCCTACAGGAGCAGCTTGGGCACTTGGAGGTGCAGTCTGGGCGCCTGCAGAGGCTGCTTGGGAGCCAGGAGGTGCAGCTTGGGCACTTAGAGGTGCAGTCTGGGCTACCTGGGCGCTAGGAGGAGCAGCCTAGGCACCTGGAGGTGCAGTCTGGGTGTCTATAGGGGCTGCTTGGGCATCCCACATCTGGGCATCCCTACAGCTCCCTTCTTTAGCTGGTGTGAGCTCGACAATGAAGTTTGTCAGGGCTTGTGCTTTGATGGCTGCCCTTGGTTGGTACTGAATGTCAAACTTCCTGAGTTTCACTGCCCATTTAAGAAGTCTGTCGGATACGTCTGACTTTCCTAAGATTCTTTTAAGAGGTTGGTCTGTGACGACCATTATGTTTTGACTTTGAAAGTAGTGTCATAGTCATCTTGCCGTTGTGATCAAGCGAGCGCCAATTTTTCAAATCCCGAATATCTATTTTTTACCCCCGGTATGCCCTGCTTACGTAATAAATTGGCTTCTGTACTTCATTATCATTTCTGATGAGTACTGAGCTTATTGTTGATGAGGAAGCAGAAAGATAAAGATGGAGTTCTCTCGGAATGGCATGTGATAGGAGGGGAGGTGTGGCTAGGTAGACCTTGAGCCTTTGGAAGGCCTCCTCCGCCTCAGGCTCCCACTCAAAGGCCTTCCAGAGAATCTTGAAGAATGACAGATATTTGTCGTTAGATTTGGAAACGAACCTATTGAGTGCAGCGATTCTTCTAGTGAGGCGCTGGAGCTCCTTGGTCGAGAAAGGTGACTTCATGTCGAGGATAGTCTTGATTTTATCGGGGTTCACCTCAATTCCCCTCTAATTGACCATAAAGCCTAAGAATTTTTCAGATCTTACGTCGAAGGCACACTTCTCAGGATTGAGCTTCATGTGATAGGACCTTAGGACATCGAAAGTTTCTTGGAGGTGATCGATGTGGTCTACTGCTGCGAGACTTTTCACCAGCATGTCATCCATACATACCTCCATTGTTCGTCCGATCTAAGACTGGAACATCTTGTTTACCAACCGTTGGTAGGTTGCTCCTGCGTTCTTTAGTCTGAAAGGAATGACCCTATAGCAATAGGTTCCTTTCGGAGTGATGAATGATGATCTGGAGGGTACACGCTAATCTGGTTTTACCCAGAGTAGCATCCAGGAAAGTGAGCAACTCATGCCCTGTGATTAACCATCAAAATTGTTATTTTATTATATTTAATGATTTATTAATTGCATATTATTTGTGATTAAATGTGTTAAATTTCTTGATTTTTTAGTTTGATACTTTTTCTAGTTGTTTGGTTTATTTTGCAGGTAAATTGGTTGATTTAAAATAATAATGGATAAGACAAGTAAATCAATCACTAGAGCAAGAATCACAACTAATAAGGATTGAACAGTCAATATTGAGATAGGAAGACTTGAAGATATGACAAAAATTAATCCTTATAAGAGTTCAAGATGGAAAAAAACTCATTTAAAGTTGGATTAGGAAAGTATCCTATAAGAATAAGGATTTGACATATTTTCAGTATTCTGGTCATAACTTTTGATTTTGATATCCAATTTACTTGATTTTTAGGGGCTGGAAAGAAGAATCCAAGGGATACAAAAATGTATTTCACAAAAATTTCATGATTTAGCCTCTAAATATGCAAAATTCAAGCTCAAAATCTGGACAGATTTTGTACCCACGCCCCAACAGATTTTATGCACCGGATTTAACCTTACAAGATTTCTCTTTGGAAAGGAATTCCTTCCAAGCCAATCTTCTATCTTTTACTTATATTTAGGATTTATTTTTAGTATAAATAAGAGTTCTCATCTAGGATTTAGAGGAGGATTCTTTTCCCATCTTTTCTTTTCTAATTTTAGTTTGTCATGTCTGGCTAGAAGACTAAGCTAGGGTTAGGGGAGAACATCTTAATAAAGTACAGTAATGTTATTGATTCTGAGTTTAATAATTTATGACATTTTGTTAATTTAACTTCTGATCTTATAGCAAAATTTTTGCTCTGTAAAAATTCTTGAGTTGTTGTGTCATATACATCGATTGCTTGAATTTTCCTGCGAGTAAATAACTGGTTATTCCATGCTTGAGATAATTATTATTATTTCATAAAATAATATAATTGAATGATTATTCAGGTTCGTAAATAATCTTTTGATTATAACTTTTGGTTTTCTTACTTGATTTATTTTTCGAATCAACCGACATATGATTCTTATTCCAAGTTAAGTTTTGAGTCCTTAATCATTATTGTATGGAATTGAGAGGGAGTACCTGATGCTCTAGTATTTTTATTATATTGTTTTAATTACTCCAATCAATATTTTCTCAACTCAACAATCTCTTAAATAAATTATTCTTACAAGTTTGCTTTTTATTTGTTTTGTATCTCTTATTTTTCCAATTCCCTGTGGTTCGACCTCGGACTCCTAAGAAATTTATTACTTCGCACAACCTGCACTTGTGTGATCAATTCTAAAGTTGTAGCAAGTTTTTGGCGCCGTTGCCGAGGAATTGTTTGAAGGCAAGGAACACACCGCCATCTATTGAGATTTGCCAAATTTGAGATTCGTCACAGATCCGGTAATCTTGTTCCTTTTTATTTTATTTTATTATTATTATTTGTTATTTATTTGTTTTATTTTTCCGTCGGTTAGATATTTCATAATTTTTATTTTATATTTTTTAATGTGGTGTGAAGATTTTTTCCGATAAAGGAACTGTGTGAGCTTTGTGATGTGTATGAGCATCCCATTGAGGTTTGCCCTTTAATTCCAACTGCTCAAAAATTTTTTAGAGACGGGACAATTGTCTTACCTAATTCTTTTCAACCTTACTTCAACCATTGTTCTGAAAATTTTTATCCCAATTTTGGTTGGGAGAATGAACATTATCAGTTACCTATATATGCCACATGACCCTCCTCAATATCCACCTTACCATGACCCACAAGAAAAGAATTTGGAAGACATTCTTTGTGAATTTATGCAAAGTCAACTAGCTTTCAAATACATTTTTTGTGAATTTGTGCAAAACAACTAGCTTTCAATGAAAGCCAACAAGCTTTCAATGCCCAAATAAGTCAAGATATTGAAGAGATAAAAGATATGCTTAATACATTAAAACAAGAACAAGAGGTTAACAATAGTCAATATAGTGAGAGTGATTCTTTTTCTGAACTACAAATTGAGGATGAATCTATTAATACTCTTGATAGTGAAGAATTAAGTGACATTATTATTCCACAAGAGGCTAATGAGCCCAAAGACATTTTATTATCAACAAGTAGTAATGAGATTCATATATTTAATCTTGGTGAGGGTATGAAAGTTGAGTTGTGTGTTGTAATTGATAAAAATCTATTTGCTATCTCATTTTTAAATTTTCATAAAAATGTATATATCTCCTTTTTCTTGCATGTTCAAAAGATATATTGGGTATATGAGTGGATAGGTCGATTAAATGAGTTACTTCAACACCATATTTTTAAGTCAATAAAATTGAATGGACGCATATTCAAATATGATTTTAAGCCGGATTGAGTGTGACATTTTATTTTTATTTGTATGTAGTAGTTAGATTTTATTTTATTTTTTGTTTAATTTTAGTTTCCTTTCTGTTTGTTTCAATTTATAGTTTTCTTTGTTTGTTGAGTTTTTATTTTTAGATTTTAGAGTTGTGGCAGCACCAGGTATTTCTATCCCTTTGATCTTTATTAATTATTTTTATTGAGCATTAAGACATTTATTTTTACATTGAGGACAATGTTGGATTTAGGTTGGAGGGTATGAGTATGTTTTGTGTTGTGAAAATTTCTAATTTATGTTTTTTTTTAATTTATTTACTTTGCTAAAAAAATTAAATAAAAAAATAAAAAAAATTTGATGGTTATTAAATATTTAAATAACATTTTTATGCATAAATTGACACCACAATATAGAAATAATTTGTTTAGCTTTAAATTTGCAATTGTTTAAGTATCACATAGAACTTTATTCTATATTTTTGTATCTCATATCATGTTTTTAAGAAAACTCACAATTTGTACACTTTGGACTTTACCAAGTTGAAAATTTGTTAGGTATTTTACCTTGAGAACTTGAAACATATAGTGGAGATGCATAAAAACTCTGGTGAGTTTTGATACAATCTTCCTTTGAGGGTTATTTAAATTTACTCAATAAAAAATATTTTTATTCAGCTAATCTCCTTCAATAGTCTCATTATTTTTATTTTGGTCCACACCAATATTATGAATGATTATTTGACTTTAAATTATTTGCATGGGGAGTGTGTGAGATCCCAAATTTTTAGAAGTAGTTTAAGAGTAAAATATTATAAATTTTGATGTGAAAGTATAAGGAATAGTTAAGTTTTGTGATTGATATATATAATAAGTGAAATAAAGGGGAGTAAAGTATAAATATCTTAACATTTATACTTCTTTGGTCTTCACCCACATGAAGACTTTGAAAAAAAAAAAAAGAGACAAGACAAAGAAAGAGAGAGAAAGAATAAAGAAATGGGATTTCAACTAGCATTAAATATATTGTAGAAAAAGTTGTGAAATTTTTTTTTAACACTTGCCAATTAATTTGGCAGAAAACGTCTCACCTTCCTAGTATATAAAGATAGCCAAAAATAAAAGAAAGTGGAGGAGGTCTTGAAAGATAAACCGAGAGATAGACAGGGAGTTGTCTGGCAGAAACAAAGTAGAGGGTTACCCGAAAATAAGAAGAATGAAACGAAAATCAGAGTTATCGAATTCAAATAATGATTATGAGGTACGGAGTGGTATACAATATGCTCGCTTTAAATCTCTTTGCAAAAAATATTTCTTTGATTATCCTTTGATTTGTATTCCAACTTGTGCTATCATTATTTTGGAATTTCGATTGAATACCGTTGAAAATTTTGATCTCATTGATTGTGTTCTTGATCTCATTAATCGTGTTCAGTGGATATTGAGACGGGATCATGACAGCCAATAGCAGGTGCATCGCCAACCAAGACACCCGTGGGATCAGGTTGAGGTGGGATGATTGGTGAGGTGTCAGATCAATTTTAAGATTCTGCATGACATGTGATATGCAAATATGCTATTTGTATCTGTTGATTAAAATACTTTGTGATACTCGATTATTTGTTATTCAATGTCCTTGAGCATATTTTTCCTCGTCATATTATATACTTCCCCGCTTTATTTAATATTTTTAGGTTGATTTTAGAGAAAATATCAGAACGAGATAATCAAAGTATTAAAGATGAGGAGATGTCGATGTAATTGATGTTTTAATCCTGTTGAGAGATTTATTTATTTATATTGACAGATTTATTTGTATTAAGAGATAATTTTGATAAATAAAATTTTATTAGGACAATTTGTGCTCTGTAATTTTTATTTGGGTGTTTTTATATCAATTAACGTCTCCGAAAAGAAGGAAAAAAAATCAGAGCGTTACAGAGTATGTTATCAAAAACTCTTGAGATATGATTTTAGGCCATCTTTGATATTATTTGAGTCTAAGCCTTATTTTTTGAATATTATTATCCCTAGAGCCATGATTGAGTTTTGAAATAAAATTTTATTTTATTTTTTATTACCCAACATATAATAACCAAGTCAATGAAAAAAAATAATATCATTTACCCTTGGTTATCCCGAGATTGAGCTTTTTATTGTTTATGTAATTTGGGAGATGTTGGTTGAGAAAAGATGATAAAAAAAAGAGAGTTCTGCATAATTGTGAATATCTGCATTAGATGTCTTGCTAATATATATATATATATATATATATACACATTCAATTGTCTTGCTGAAAAAAAAAAAGAGTTGAGAAGAAAAAGAAAGACAATATGTCTAGCTGTGAAAAAATAGATTGGAAAAAGAAAAGAGAAAAATAGCAAGCATGTGAAAGAAAAAAAAATATGAGCAAGTGTTATAAATTGTGCTTCTAAAGGGTGAAGAGTGAAAGGTCATGGAAAGAAAATTGGTTGTGTAATGTGCATGTTCTCTTGGGATAGTCATTTGAATTCCTGAATATCCTTCGTTTCAAAGCTCTAATCCCAAGGCCCCATTACAACCTTAAATAAAGTCCTATCTGATCTCAAGAGTGTATTGATGGATACATGACTCGTGTGAATAAGGAAGAGAATGGTGATTATTTATATATTATGTGTTGATTTCCTTTCATGAGACTATGTCAAATCCTTTTCTTTGGATTACATTTTTTTTAATGAACATGTAAGCATTATTTTGTTTTGATTTAAATATCTTATTCTCACATGTGATATTTGAGTGAATAGTCACTATAATCTGACAGAATCTTTTATGAGTGAATTATCTAGTAAGATTTGGCATTGAGACGAATAGTTGATAGTTGTAGAGGTGATTACCGGATAAATTATTAACTTGGTATAGTTAATTTACACTACACATGATTTTATATGGGAACATGATAAGTGTATATATTTATATAGCGTAGAATTCTAAATTTTGCTTTGCATGTGCTTATAAAAAGGTTTGTAACTCAGAATTTTTATATTGCGATAACAATTTGTGTTATAAAATTATTATTCAGATATTTGATCATAGGGTGATATTTATGGGTATCATCTCTGAAAACCCTCACGAGACTATACTCGTCCACTAAGGGGAACCTAGGGGTTTAAAGGCTTGTTGCATATGCTAAATGCAATCGTGAGGCCTACGAAAGTGGATTTATATTTTATTTTATTAGATTATTTAGTTTTTAAGTTTTAGTTTTTAGATTTTAGGATCTATGTATTACTAGGGACTAGTAATATTCAAGTTGGGGGTGTGATTAACTATCAAAATTGCTATTTTATTATATTTAATGATTGGTTAATTGCATATTATTTGTGATTAAATGTGTTGAATTCCTTGATTTTTTAGTTTGATACTTTTTCTAGTTGTTTGGTTTATTTTACAGGTAAATTGGTTGATTTAAAGTAATAATGGATAAGACAAGTAAATCAATCACTAGAGCAAGAATCACAACTAATATGGATTGAACAGTCAATATTGAGATAGGAAGACTTGAAGATATGATAGCAATTTAATCCTTATAAGAGTCCAAAATGGAAGAAAACTCATTTAAAGGTGGATTAGGAAAGTATCTTAGAAGAATAAGGATTTGACATGTTTTCAGTATTCTGTTCATTACTTTTGACTTTGATATCCGATTTACTTGATTTTTGGGGGCTGGAAAGAAGACTCCAAGGGATACAAAAGTGTATTTCATGAAAATTTCGTGATTTAGCCTCTAAATATGCAAAATTCAAGCTTGAAATCTGGACAAATTTTGTACCCACGCCCCAAAGATTTTATGCACCGGATTTAACCTTATAAGATTTCTCTTTGGAAAGGAATTCCTTCCAAGCCAACCTTATATCTTCTACTTATACTCAGGATTTATTTTTAGTATAAATAAGGGTTCTCATCTAGGATTTAGAGGAGGATTCTTTTCCCATCTTTTCTTTTCTAGTTTTAGTTTGTCATGTCTAGCTAGAAGGTTAAGTTTGGGCTAGGGGAGAACCTCTTAATGAAGTACGGTAATGTTATTGATTCTGAGTTTAATGATTTATGATATTTTGTTAATTTAACTTCTGATCTTATAGCAAAGTTTTTGCTTTGTAAAATCCTTGAGTTGTTGTGTCATGTACATCGATTACTTGAATTTTTCTGCGAGTAAATAACTGGTTATTTCATGCTTGAAGTAATTATTATTATTTTATAAAAGAATATAATTAGATGATTATTCATGTTCTTAAATAATCTTTTAATTATACCTTTTGATTTTCTTACTTAATTTGTTATTCGAATCAACTGTCATCTGATTCTTGTTCCAAGTTAAGTTTTGAATCCTTAATCATTATTGTATGGAATTGAGAGGGAGTATCTGATGCTCTAGTATTTTTATTATATTGTTTTAATTATTCTAATCAATATTTTCTCAACTCAACAATCTCTTAAATAAATTATTCTTACAAGTTTATTTTTTATTTGTTTTGTGTCTCTTGTTTTTCCAATTCCCTGTGGTTCGACCTCGGACTTCCGAGAAATTTATTACTTCGCACAACCAGCACTTGGGTGATCAATTCTAAAGTTGTAGCACCCCGCAGGTGGCGTCAATGAGGAGGTCGATTCGCCACTTTCCATTAGTTTTAGTTACCATCATCACGTTGGAGAGCCACTCAGGATACGCTACTTCCCTGACGGCTCCGTTATCTATTAGTTTTCTCACCTCCTTGTCCATAGCTTGGAACCTTTCAATAGAGGCACCCCTTAACTTTTGGCAAACAGGCCTGTGGCGTGGGTCTACATTGAGACAGGGTGTGGCCACTTCTGGGTCAATCCCCTCAAAGTCTACATGTGACCATGCAAAGACGTCCATGTTACGTCTCAAAAAGTCTATTAACAGGCCAACCAAGTCATCAAAAAGGGAAAAGCCGATGTATACTCTTCTGTCTGGGTGCTCCTCATCCAAGGCCATATGGGTGAGCTCTTCGATTGGTTCTCCTCTCTCTACGGTGGCGTCATCCCTTGGATCAAGGACCTCCACTTGCAACGCCTCGTGTGGCTTCCTGGTTTTCATGGAGGAGACGTAGCACTCCCTCGCTGCTATCTGGTCTCCTCCGACCTATCTGACTCCATTAGTGGTTGGAAAGCGGAGGATAAGGTGATAGGTGGAGGACACAACTCTTAATGTGTTAAGAGCAAGTCGCCCCAATATGATATTATAGGCTGATAGGCAATCTATGACCAAGAAATTGACCATGACTATGGAGCTCCGGGGTGACGCTCCGGCTGTGACAGGTAGGGTGATGGATCCTAGGGGATATACCTTTTCCCCTGAGAACCCAATGAGGGGTGATCTGATAGGCTGCAGTCTCTCTCTACCCAGGTTGAGCTTGTCATAAGCCTCTGCGAATAGGATATCCGCAGAGCTGCCACTATCCACCAGGATCCTGCGCACCTAAAAAT
The DNA here is from genome assembly GCA_963454935.2 of Ilex paraguariensis. Classification (NCBI taxonomy): domain Eukaryota; kingdom Viridiplantae; phylum Streptophyta; class Magnoliopsida; order Aquifoliales; family Aquifoliaceae; genus Ilex; species Ilex paraguariensis. Next base: position 130,424 of record CAUOFW020002458.1, on the reverse strand, counting down.
TGGCCACGGTCATGGTGAGCACCAGCAGGTCGTCATAGGGGTGCTAGATTCCCTCTAGATCCTTATTTGAGAAAGATATGACCTCGTTGTCGCCCTGTTTTGGCACTTTGGATGGGCATATCTCGTCGAGGTGTCTTGCCTTTCTGGCATAGGCCTTTATCGCAGAGAGTGATTCTCCACCTCCTGCTAGTCCTCCCAAGATGGTGTAGATCTCCCCATGGGCTGCTGGTCTTCTTGATTGTGAAGTGGTGGTGCTCGTTCTCTGCCAACCACATACTAGCATAGGTGGCCGCGGTGGATGAGTTTCTCAATTTGTCTTTTGAGGTCATAGTAATCGTCGGTGTCATGCCCATGGTCGCGGTGAAAATGGCAGTACTTGTTAGGATTTCTGCGATTTGGAGGAGACTTCATCTTCCCTGGCCACTTCATGGCGGGGTCATCCTAGATCTGGAACAGGATGTGCCCGACAGCGGCATTGAGGGGAATGAAGGCTTGTCGGTCCCTCTGAGGAGTAGGACCTAGTCGGTCTTTGACTGGAACCCTCTCTGTTCTGCCACATTTGTTGCTAGTCTCCTTCTTGTCTCTCTCTCTTTTTTTCCTCTTTTCCATTACTACTCTAGAGGACTCATCTCGTCTGGCCCTAGTAATGTCCTCAACATTCATGTATTTCCTGGCCTATGCTAGCAGTTCTGGCATGTTCTTTGGTGGGCGCTTCATCACTAAGAAAAGGAAGCTTGATGAGCGGAGGCCTCCCAAGAAAGCAGTCATCGTCATTTTATCGCCGGGCTTATCAACTTGGAGTACCTCCTCGTTAAAACAAGTGAGGTAACTCCTCAGGCTCTCCTCCTTGTCCTGCTTTATGCTAAGCAGATGAGTGACAAGCTTCTGGTGGCGACACCCCCCAATGAAATGTGATACGAATGACCTGCTCAGCTCAACAAAGGAAGCGATGGAGGCTTGGGGGAGCTTAGCGAACCATTGTCATGCAGACCCCTTCAATGTGGTTAGGACCGCCCTGCACATGATATTGTCTGGGACGTTGTGCAGCTGCATCAGAGTCTTGTAGGTGTCGAGGTGGTCTAGTAAATCTTTTGTTCTGTCAAAGTTTTCCACGGATGGCATTTTAAACTTCTGAGAGAGGGGGTAGTTCGCCACGTCCGGTTTGAAAGGCGTGTTTGTACACCTTACCAGGTAGTCCACTGTCTCAGGTCCTTGTGCCTTCATGGCGTTGAATACATCACCCAGTTGATTTTGTACTTCCTTGATTTTCTCGTCCCAATGAATTGGGACTCCCCTGGAATGATCATGAAAATGACTCACATGCTCCATGCTTTGGTTCTCATCCTCATTCTCTTAGAGATGAGGGTCCTCACCACGGGAAGTAGGAGGAGGAGGAGGTGGAGCTCCCTTATGAGGGGCTCCCTTATGTAGGGTGCCCAAGGGGACTCCAAAGGGGGCGCTTGGGTGTGGAGCAGCAGGATGTGGAGCTCCTTAGCGTCCTTCATGCTGTGCACCTCCAAGTTGTGCTCCTCCTTATCCAGTGAGCATGATTTGCAGTATCTGTTGGTTTTTGGCCACCAGCTTCTGCATGGTCTCCAACATTTACTGTGGATTTAGAGCTGGAGCATTTGGGACAGGGTTAGTGGGTGGAGGAGCAACCTCCTCCTCTCGTGATGGATTGTCTTCGTGTTGGTTCATGAATCTGATAGTGATCACCATTAGTTCAGCAAATTGAACGTTTAAGAGTGAGAATTTTATCGAGTTCCCACATACGGCGCCAAACTGATGATGCACAATATAGTTTTGCACACCACCGGTCAAATGTGAATAATAAATGCAAGAAAATAATATCAAGAGATGGAGAGATACAAGCAATTTATAGTGGTTCGGTAAGCTCGACCTACGTCCATTCTTCAATGGTTCTAGTTGTCGAGTATTTTATTAATTCAAGGGTGTGGGAAGCAGAGAGTTCAAGCTTTGAGGGAGAGGAGATAGTCGTTCTCAGGTAAAAATGTGATGCCTCCCAAGTGTTGGTGGGGCGTGAAATTTATAGTGGCCCCTTAACAGGTTGGGGCTATTTTACAGCAACTAAGCAATCATTTCGGTGAAGCTCACGACTTCTTTTCAACGGGCGAAGTGGTTGAGATGCTCTCCATAAGATGCGGTCAAGGAGAAGGTGAGGGTGGACCGTTTCCTTGGTGGTGCAGGTAAGGCTCCTGTTCTCTCTCTCTCTTGATGATATAGCCAAACTGATGAGACTGGACTTGGACAATGTTGGGCTTAGTGGTTCTTTATAAGAGTAGGTTTTTCAATTGAGATTTGAATTTTTCAAATAAATTGGGTTCTTCTTGGACTTGACCCTTCAAAACCTTCTCTTAGTATAATCATTTATTGTTTTAACACTTTGTTTGCTTACAAGCATTTTGGATTTTTAATATGTCATCCGTAAAAATATTAAATCCAAATATTAAAAGCATAATCACTAATTTGACATCACAAAAAATGAAAATAAAATTTTTTTAATGAAATTTAGTCTTATATTAAAATTATATTTATAATAAATTTTTAGAGGACCCCATTTATAATTTTTGTTTAGGGCCTCATCTTTTGTTGGGCCGCCCTGCGAAACCCCCCCCATTTCCTAGTTAGGTCTGATCTATATTTTTTTAGAAAAAATAATAAATAAAAAAATATTTCGTACGTTAAATTATGTGGTCAAAAAAATTCAAAAATATTTCTGTAACAGCGACCCCAGATGTGCCATGCTTAGGCCCACACTCGGTAAATGGGCCGGAATTGGTGGCCCATCACGTCACGGTGATCCCATACCCTGTATATGTTGGGCGACCCATTTTGAATTGTGCACTGTGCCTTGTCGTGCCCACGACCAACTACACTCATGTATGACAAGTATTACTGTTCTGACTTTTTTGGTATGTCATGTGACATGGCCGATAGAGAAATTATAGCTAGGCACGACAAACTTAAATACGATTAAATTATTTGATATGAATCGATACAAAATTAATAGGTTTAAATTTAATCTTAATGAGTTTAGCCACCTAACTCGCATAATAAATAAGTCGCGCATCCGAGTGAACTATCTTAACTCGTTTATCACTTGATTACCCATTAAATGAATTGATATAATACTCGAGTACCTAATTATTACCCGATTATTTGTTCAATAAATGACTCAAATTGTTATAAAATTAAGACTTTTAATTAAGAATTTTTTATAACTAATTTTTTTTATTTTCTTTAATGAAGTTAGATCAGGTGACACATCTGCACATGTAATGGATTAGATTATTGAGTCATTAACTATAAATAAAGACCAAGCCACCTACCAAGAACAATAGGTCATTAAAAAAAAAAGAAAAAAGAAGAAACTTTTATTTTATATATATTATGGTCAACCCCTTTGTAGAGTAAAATTGAATCAAAAGAGATTTAACTAATGGTAAATTGGTTCAATTGTAGCATCGTTGGGGAACACGCATAGTTCCGCCCACGCTCTTATGCTAATTGGTGTCAGCAATGACGTGATATAAATAATTATTATAAGTACTCTCTCTCTCTCTTTCCCTCTCCCTCCTATAGATCTCTCTAACATTAACATAATTATATGCATGTCTATATTTATATATCTAGTTTATATAATAAAATAATTTATAATTTAAATTTCAAAAAAAAATAAAATAATTTTTATTATTCGCGGTTTAGATCGTTTTAAATTTATTTTGAAATTAATCTAACAGTTAATATCAACACCCTAAATTTAATAGGAAAAATAGACTTGTAAGAGTGTATTTGAAGTGATTTTTTCAAAGTATTTTTAAAAACCGCCACCACTACCACTATTACCACCACCACCACCGTCGTCGTCGCCGTCATCACCACCATCCTCACCATCACCACTGCCACCATCACCACAGCCACCGCTATCCCCACCACCGTTGCCCCTACCACTGCCACCACCACTGTTTCCACCATCGCCTCCCCCCCCACCACCACTGCAACCACCACCACACCCACCACCGACATCATCATTGTCGCCGCCACCGTCGCTGCTATCATCGCCACCACCACCACCATTACCACCGTTGTTGTCGTCGTCGCTACCACGGTCATTGTTATCTGCTACAACCATTACTGTTTCCTACCACCACTACTGTCGCTCATCACCTCTCACCCCACTACAAATTGATGCTTAAATTCTGTTATCTCTTCTTTATGTTTGTGATTTAATTTTAGATATGAATACAAATATGTTTATTGTTTACTATTTTTTATTACTCTGTACCTTCAGGCACAAATAATAACTAGTATATTTTCTATATAATAAAGTAGCTTACAATTCAAATCTCAAAAGATAAACAAAATAATTTTTACTATTTGCGGTTGAGATCGCTTTAAATTTTACTTTAAAGTTAATCTTATGGTTAATATTAACTCTCTAAATTTAATAGAAAAAATAGGGCCATAAGGATGTGTTTGGAGTAACTTTTTTAAAAATACTTTTAGAAATTATTTTTCATAAATACTTAAAAAAAAATAGTGTTTGAAACCATCTCACCACTACCTCAACCACCACCGTTGCTATCACTGTCATGGCCACCATCGTCGTCGTCACTACCACCGTCGTCGCTGCCATCACCATCACCGTCGCCGCCGTCATCACCACCACCACCACCTCCATCGCCACTGCTTCCACCACCATCGCTACTGCCACCGCCACCCCTACTACTACTGTCACCACCACCATAACCACCGCCACCGCCGCCAGTACTACCGCCATCACCACTGCCCTCATCGTCTCCTACCACCACCACTGTCGCCCACCGCCTCTCACCTCCACTACAAACCGATATTTAAATTCCTTTATCTATTCTCTATGTTTGTGATTTGATTTTGGATATAAATACAAATATGTTTATTATTTACTATTTTTTATTATTCTGTGTTTTCAGGCATAAACAATAACTAGTATATCAATATAAGAATAAACATATTTATTATTTGTGTCTATGTGTGTGTATTTAACAATGTGTATGTGTATATATATATATAGTAGATGGTGTGTGCATGCAAAAATTTCCTGGGTAAATCACTTCTAGTTTAAAGAAAGAAACATGAGACAAAGCAAATAGTAATATATTGTCGTTTAACTGGTGTTTATGTTGTGTATGTAGTGTTGACTATATTTTAACTTGTGTTAAAAAGAACTTGAGCATTCTTTTTGGTGCTTTTAAACCGGTGGTTAAGACAGAAAATGATGCTGAAAATGTGGTGTCATTGTCAAATAATTCTTTCGGTTTAGTTGAAGATTTATCCCTTTTTTTAGTTCAATCAACTGTGATCAGTCGGAAAAAATAAATTCGAGTCGTATAACTAAATAATTATTACAACTGTGCACGTTTGACTTTGCAAAGGTGTGTTTTTCAGACTCTCCATAAACTTTGCTTTTCATTTATGTGAATTGATGGGCTAATGTTTATGGCACTTTTTTTTTGGTGGGGGGGGGGGGGGGGGGGATGGAGTAATATCTCTTTCAATATATATATTTTTATAAAAATTTTCCTTGAATTGAAGAAATAAATATTAGATGAGATCTGAATGATATAACGAGTCTATTTGGAGTTAATTTTTTTGGGTAAAAAATTACTGTTTGAAAAGTTTTGCAAAAAAGTCTTCTAAAATCGTTTGGGGTGTTCTTTAAAAAGTTAAAAAAAAAATAGAAAAATCCATTTTGAGTAACTTTCTAACTTTTTTGACTTTTTATCAAAATAAAAAAATAATTACATATATGTATAAATTATGCATAATAGTTCCCAAAATATGATTTTTAAATTTATTTATGTCACTAATAAACATTATGTGGGACAGCTACAATACTTTAAAAAGCCAAGAAAAAAAACTCCTAAAGTCAATTTTCTTGAATTAACCTAAGTTTTTTTAAGTTCAAAATATTATTGTATAAACGGGTAAAAAAGTAAGAGTCCAAACAAACTTGACTTATTTTACTCTAAAATTTTTAAAAACTACCTATTTAAACTACCTCAAAACATGTCGAATAATATTGTGATATTTGATGAGAAAACTCAAGTAATACATGGACAAGTGGATCATTTCTATATTGTCTCTTCTTATTCCAGGTGTCATGAATTGCTCTCCATTGCGAACCCACTACTATCTTTCAGATTTGTAGTGATCAATTGTGAAACTAATATAATAAAATATAAAATCTTTGCAAATGTAATCATTTGAATTCATGAATAATAAGAGGTACGGTAAAAGAAAATAATTTTTAATACTGTAGTTTGACCCTACATGACATTGTTCTTGGTCATCGTGAAAGTACATGATACATTTAAAATCAATTTTATTTGCTCAATTAAATTTAGAGATTAAATGATTGATATTATCGTATTCTTCGATATTTGAGGTTATCCTATTTTGAAAAACCATGGGACAATAGCACACCTTATCCATTACCTATGGGCACCGACTCGAAAATTTTAATTCACATTTTATAGCTCCATGTGCTTCAAAGTGAATAATATATCTAATTGAAAGACAAATAAGGAACATGCAGGCACTTACCGAAAACTAAGGAACTTTTAAGAATCTCGAGATCGACAAGTGCAATGCATCTATCAGTTCTATTTCATACCAAACCACGACTCATTCAAAACTTGAAATTATAAGAAGAACGTGCAGGGGTTAGCATTATGATAGTTAGAGTCACAATGAGATTTGAATGAGAATCTTTTGTTTTTGTAATCGTATCAAATCAACCGACTCTTGAGTAAAGGAACCTATAAAGGTGCATATATTACTTTAGGCAATGTAGGAGGAAAAAATCTTTTACCTTTTGATGGTTGAAATTTGATGGAAAAAAAAAACGAAAAAGGATGGCACTATTCTTCCTACAAAACAAGTAAATTGTCAGAGATTAGAGATGGGTTTATCAGAAGCACTTTGATGCTTAAATTGGTAAGAGCTCTGGAAGTTTTGCAAGGAGAGAACCATGTACTTTTGATTCGAGAATTACCCGACCCTTTCTGCTAGAGTTTTCGTCGTTGACTATACTAGGTGTCACACCAAAATTTTAGCCTGATTACTCTATGTTGAAGCTGGGATCTCTCCCAATTTCCCTTCTCATTCACCTATTTTTAAGATCTTGTTAATAATAAATGTACACTTATGATTTAGATAACTTCCTTATCAGTTTAGCTTCATCTCTAATTTCTCGGGATAGTTTAACTATCTCATTCACTGTGGACGACTTTGCAGGAAGGAATAATTGTGACCTTTGTTCGGTCCTGCTTTCAGCTCGGTTATATTAACAGTTCGGCCCATTTAGCCGAACGCTTCAGTCACTTGCTCGTTTGATTGTGATTCAATTGGCATGCAGCGGACACATTCTATAATCTCTCAAGTGCCTTCTACATATGATTTTTTGTCACATACGTTGAAACATGTGACTTTATTTGTTGATGTGCAATCGTTTTATGGCCGATTATGTAGTATTAATAAGTCAATGCATTAGAAACTCTAGTATCAAGTACTCTATTTCCACTTTGCACCCAAAAAAAGAACAAAAAGAAAAAAAAACGAAGTGAATATAGTATAATTCGAAGCAGTGCACGGCACCACAAAAGCATATGAACCATTTGAGTCACTATGATATTTCATATTTTTTTTTGTTCGTTATAACACAAAAAGTGATTTTTTGCATATTGTGCATTGAACAAAGTTAACATGCACAACTACTATCTAAGAATGGTAGTGGAACTAGGCGGTCCTTTCTTGGATAATAACCGGAAGACCACCTCTCACGGTGGCGGTCAGCCCTGGCGCGAACCGCGGCGTATGACTAGGTGTCGCCAGCCGGATATCAAACCTCCGGATCAATGAAAGAGCAACACTTTTCATTTCAACCAGTGCCATTTCTTTCCCCAAACAAACCCTTAACCCGGCTTGAAAAACTGGGTACTTAAAAGGACTCTCTTGCTTAAAAGCCCCATTTTCCAGCCACCTTTCTGGCTTGAAATCCAAGCAATCTGAACCCCAAATCTTCTCCATTCGACCCATTGCATAGGGATGGTATGTAACCCTTGTACCCTTCTGAATAAATGTCCCATCTGGTAAAACATCGTCTTCTTGAGCAAACTTTGAATCAAATTGTACAGGAGGGTATAGCCTCATACTCTCATGTAATGCAGCTTGTAAGTAATGCATTTCCCTGATTTGTTCAAAGCTTGCCGGTTCTTGAGTTGTTCCGATGATCCGATCTGACTCAGAACGGATTAGGGATTCCACATGTGGGTGCCTCCCCACGAGCCAAAAGAAGCTTGTCAGCGCCGAAGCAACGGTGTCACGGCCGGCTAGTAGGAAGCTAACGATGATGTCTCGGAGGTACCTGTCATCGTCAATGGTGGCCATGAATCTTGACAAAAGGTCTTTGTGATCGGAGAAACCCATTTTTCGCTTGTACTTTATTGCTTCATCTGCAAGGATATCAACCAATTTAATGGCTTCTCTGAGCTTCTTCTCTGAACCCAAATTTAGAACCCTCTTGAGCTTCCAGATCAACGGCGAAGCTGTCATGGCTCTCTCTGCTGATAATCTTGACGCAAGATCAAAAGCCATTGAAAATTCTGAAATGGGTAGTGATAATTTAAGGCAACCAGGATCAAACCCAAATGAAAATTTACATATATTATCGAATGAGAATCGTCTAAAAACGTCTTGTAAATCCAAAAAACTCTCTTCTTTCCCAGAAACTGATGATAATAGAGGAATGAGTCTGGATTGAATCTCTGTGTTTACTATCTCGAACGCATGTGATTTAATGGAGAGACTACCAAGCTCTAGAATCGCCATTTTCCTCTGAAAATTCCACAAATCGCCGTCGACGTTGAAGATACCTCTACCCAGAAGATCACCCAAGATGACAGAGAATGGTTTTCCTTTTGGGTAATTCTCGAACTTTGTTTTGAGAATGTACTCAACGTTTTCTGGATTTGAAGTGATTGTATTTCCAAGAACACGAATGTGAATTGTTCCGGTGGGTGACTTCCGGAGAAGATGGGTGTACCAATCGCCGAGATTGTGAAACTCCGTTGACCAGGTTGAATCGAGGTAGGTTCGGCATAAGTCGCAGTTACAGCATGGTTTTAGTCTCAATATGAAGAGGAGGAGAGAGAAGAGGGAGAAAGAGAATGTGAAAGTGAAGAACAAGAAACAAAAACTGGTTTCTAGACATTGTAACCACGAAGAAGCTTCAAACTCCATGGAGAGAGAGAGAGAGAGATAGGTAGGTTTATGAGATCAAAGGCGAATGGTGGGCTTTGATTTTATATTGGAGTGTACTATAGTTTTTTATTTTTATTTTTTTCGAATTTTTGGTAATGAGGGGGACACACACAAACACGCAGTGAGTGGTGTTTTCTAACTTTGACGCGCGAAGAAGAGTCGACATGAGAGCGACGCATAAAGGGCCATGAAAAACGCGTGCTCTAAATAAGCAAAAGACAATTTTAACTGCTCAATTTCGTCATGGCTAACTACCAACCATAATTCAACCCACGTGCTATATATACATAATACATATACAGCAGAAGCGGCCCGATATGAATAAGGTTTTTTAGTGTAAATTTTCTTTTAAAAAATTATTATTAATTTAAATACACATTTTTACTCAAATTATTGTATTTTTAAATTTTATTATTATACCTTCCCAATTGGTACCATATTTTTTTGTTTGAAACTAGTAAAAATTTATCATAGATTCTTTTGAGGCACAATTGATTTTTTAATTTTTCTTATTTTTAAGTTTTTACATCGGGATGATAGTCTATAATATATAATCAAAATAAATATATATGATCAAAAATAATTTATAATAAAAAAAAATAAACTTGGATTTAGACAAAAGTGTTAAAACTATGAAACAATAAAATTTAATGTGTAAATAACAATGGCACCCCTTGTTATTTTTGACATTTTCACTGCACGCTCTGTTGTTTTCAAAATTGCAATAGCACTCTTATCAACGTTGTCGGCATACAATGGTTGAACAACCTTAGTTCTAGTGCTAAACAAGTTCATCATTTCTATAAATTCCATCTTTTATCTCTTCACAACCATCTCTTTACATCCTAGACATGTCATCCCCATTCCCCCCCCCCCCTCTCTCTATATATATGTACATATATATAATATTTATATTTATTTTATTACAGTGTCCATGTGCAAAGTAGATTTTTTATCATGATTAAAAGATTAAATATAAATAAGCTGAGCTACTATGGTTTAAAAATTAAAATATAAGTTGTTAAATTTAAATAATCTGAATTGTTTGTTGTATTTTGAGTTGTGAATTAGTGGGGGCGGAGGTGATGAGCTATAACGGTGGCAACATCTTTCATAGGGGCAATTGAGCAGTAGGGAGGCATGCCACAATACCTTCATAATAGAAAAGAGAGACTTACATAGATTGCCTTCTAAATTTTTTTTCCATGGATATTGTGAGCAGGGCAGATTTGGCATGGGAGCTGCTCCCACTGAAATTTTTTTAAAATATAGGGTATACTAATGTAATTTCTAAATCTTAAAAGGCAACTTTTGGCTTATCCTCACATTTAATGCCTGCCTTTTTTTTTTTTTTGTCCCCTAACTCCATAAGCTCTCCTGCCATCTCCATCTTCCTCTCCTTTGTTCTGTAAGCCATCTTCAAACTTCAGCGGTTCAGCCAACGAATCAATTCAACCTCTTTTCTTTGTTAGTTCTTTTGGTGGATTTAATTGTTGTGCAAATTAAATTTGAAAAAACCCTAGAAGAAATCCAATAGTATTTGTCTGGGACAAGGTGAGTTTCAGCTTCTCTACCTCGAAATTGATCTTAAATCAAATTTTTATAATCAAAAAATTAGTTTAGTTCATGTAGAATTTATGGTTGTTTGGTGTATTATTTATGGATTTATGTAGGTTATCTTTGTTTCGTCTTGGATCACCACTCAACTATTTTGGATTTTTGTTGAAGCTCCTATTCAAATTGGCTATCTGAAATTCTTGGTTAGTGCGATATTTCTTTCCTATGATTAAATTTCTTTAATTGATTTTTTGAAATTCTAGTTTGGATTATATTTTAAATTTATGGATTATATTTTGATTATGTGTAGTTCATTATCTCATTTGTTACGAACTTAATGAAGAACTTTTAAATTTGAATCTAATTAAACAAATTTATTTTTCAATCAGCTATGGATAAATTTCTTATAAGAAAATCAAAATTGAAACAACTACCTCCTAGTCAAGAAATAGATGATCGTGGTGATGACATACGACATAATTTTAATCAAAGTCATGAAGGAGTTAACTTAGAAAATCTTCCTGTAGATCCTGGGCTAAGAATTAGAATTTCGGATTATCATCCTAATGACCGGGATGAAATTCGGAGAGCATATCTACAAAAAGGCTCATGTCAATTCCGTGAACATAATTTTTCCCAATTGAAATTCGGCAAGCTGTGTCGTCGTTTTAGTCCATCTTGGTTCAACGAGTTTGGTAGTTGGTTGGAGTATAGTATTAAAAAAGATGCCGCTTATTGCTTATGTTGCTATCTAATGAGAAGTGATATGGGAGAGTAAGGGGGTGGTGACTCTTTCGTTATAGAGGGATTTCGTAACTGGAAGAAGAAAGAAAGATTTCAAATTCATGTTGGGGGTCCAAACAGTGCTCATAATGAGAATTGGAGAAAGTGTCAAAATCTAATGAATCAGAAGCAACATATTGAAGTTGCTTATTCTAAGCAATCAAATCAAGCTCGAAAGGAGTATCGAGTTCGTTTAACTATAGCAGTTGATTGTGTTCAATTCCTTTTACGTCAAGGGTTAGCATTTCATGGTCATGATGAGTCTGAGGATTCAAAAAATCAAGACAATGTTCTTGAACTTCTATGATTTCTTGCTGATCACAATGAAACCATCAACAATGTTGTTTTAAAAAATACTCCAAAAAATCTCAAAGTGACAGCACCAGACATTCAAAAGGATATTGTCCACATTATTGCAACTGAAACCACATGCGCAATAATCAATGATCTTGGAGATGATTTGTTTTCTATTTTAGTAGATGAATCTCGTGATATTTTAGTTAAAGAACAAATGACAGTTCTATTGCGCTATGTGGATAAAAAGGGATGCATCATTGAGCGTTTTCTTGGCATAGTCCATGTTACTGATACAAATGTTTTATCATTTAAAGCAGCGATTGAATCATTGTTCTCAAAGCATGGATTAAGTCTTTCAAGATTACGTGGACAAGGTTATGATGGAGCCAGTAATATGAGGGGAGAATTCAATGGTCTCAAAAGTCTCATCATAAAAGAGTATGAATCTGTTTTTTATGTTCATTGTTTTGCTCATCAACTTCAACTCACACTTGTGTCTGTTGCAAAAAATCGCAATCAAATTGCATTGTTTTTCAATATTGTTGCTAATTTATTGAATGTTGTTGGAACTTCATGCAAGCGATGAGATATTTTAAGAGAGAAGCAAACTAGTAAGGTTATTCAAGCACTAAACAATGGAGAGTTATCAAGTAGGCGTGGTTTGCATCAAGAAAGTAGTCTTCAAAAGGCCGGTGATACACGTTGGGGCTCACATTATGACACTCTCATAAATGTGATTGTTTTGTTCTCCTCTGTTGTTGACGTGCTTGAGATTATTATAAAGGATGGTACAACTTCTGAGCAAAGAGGTGAAACATGTGCTTTATTGAATTCAATTCAATCTTTCGATTTTGTATTCAATTTACATTTGATGAAAGGTGTATTGGGAATTACAAATGAATTATCACAAGCATTACAAAGGAAAGATCAAGATATTGTAAATGCTATGAGTTTAGTGAAAGTATCCAAACAACGTATACAAATGATGAGAGATGATGGATGGGATGCTTTAGTCGCCGAGGTCTCTTCTTTTTGTATCATTATTATTCCGAATATAGATGAGATATACATAGCTCGAGGAAGGTCACGACATAGTGAAAAAGTCACTAATCTACAACGTTATCGTGTTGAATTATTTTCTACGGTGTTAGATATGCAACTTTAAGAGCTTAATGATCTTTTTATTGAAGTGAACACCGAGCTACTTCTTTGTGTGACATGCCTAAATCCAATTGATTCATTTTCTGCATTCAATAAGAATAAGTTACTTCATCTTGCTCAATTTTATCCTTCAGAATTTTCTCCAATGAAGCTCTTAATTCTTGATAATCAACTTGAGACCTATATACTTGATATGCGCTCCAATGAATTTTCATAAGTTAAAGGAATGGGTGGGCTTGCAGAGAAGTTAGTTGAGACCAAAAAGAATATAGTATATCCGTTGATTTATTTGCTGATCAAACTAACATTTATCTTACCAGTTGTCACTGCAACAGTCGAAAGAGCATTTTCAGCAATGAACATAGTAAGAATCGATTGTGCAATCGAATAGGAGATCAATGGATGAATGATTGCTTAGTTGCATATATTGAGAAAAATGTTTCAAGTATCATTGAAAATGAAATGATTATGCAACGGTTCTAAAATATGAAAACTCGTCGAAAACAATTATAAGGTTTTATTGGATGTTCGAGAGTTAGGAGCTCCTTTTGTACAGTATCTCGAACACTAAAAGATAATTTTGACGTGAAATTTTTTTGTTGTCTTTTTTTGTACATCACTCATATACATGAGTTGCTCTTCTAAATGACATTCTTTTGATGTAACTATGTTTATAAACAATTTATCGAGAATACATATTTTGATTAAAATAATGTTACAATTATACTTTGAAATTTAAGAATAGATTGCCCCCATTGAGTCAAAATCCTGGCTCCGCCCCTAATTGTGAGACAAAAAATGGGTTATTACAAGGGCAAAATATAGACAGTTGATTGATTAAATTTGTCCATATTAGCAAAAGCTATTTGTCCCTTAAAGGTCTATTAACTGATGGGGAAATTTATTACAGATTGTCCCATCGCAAAGGGTGTTAATGATATTTCACAAACAAGAAGGGATGCAGTGAAAATATCAAAAATTAGGAGGGGTGTCAATGTAATTTGCCCAAATTTAATATATCAGTGCTACATTAAAAAATTAAAATTTGATATAATAGCAATTTATTTTTAAAGATAATAAGATAAAAAATTTATGTGTATCACATTATTATTGTATAAAACCCGAAATAGTAACACCGTTTAGTGGATTACCTTGCTATGATTTTACCTCAACCACTTAAAAATGTGTCCTAAATAACTAATAGAGAGAGAGAAAAAAAAAATTCACGAAATTCAACGCTATATATGTTTTTATTTTTTGGTCATGTATTTGTTCTAGAATTATTCAATATATATATTATATGTATCGTTCAAAGGAAGACGGGGTTTGCCTCATTTGGTCATAGTCTTTGCAAAAAATTAAAAAAGATTCAGGTCATAGTGGGCAAAAATAAATTCTGTCAAATTAAGTAAGATCTTAATATGAATGAGTAATGCTTGATGGACTTAAAAATTAGACTCGATAATCTCAACCAGTGAATAGATAGTAGGTCTCAATAAATGCTGGAACCCACAGTGAAATCAATGGTTGGGATTATTAAATTTAATTTTTAAGTCTATTTTTTAATAATCTTAAATTAGAGAGAGAAAGTTGAGGAAAGAGAAACTCTTTGACTTTATGTGATCATGAATCACAAAAAACAAAATTCACACATAATTTATATTTAAATCTATACTAATAATAAAAAAAACTAATGAGAAATTTTTTTGAATTTCTGTTATATCCATACATAATCATACAAAGACAATCATATCTTATTTTTTCACTTTAACTCTCAAATATTTCCATTTCCAGGAGTAAATATTTATAATTATAATTGCAATAAATATATAATATTACATATAGGATGACCTTTCATATTCATAATATTAGAGAAAATTAAAAAATAATATAATATTTCAAACCCTCACTTTTCAAATAGTAGAGAAAATCTTCGATCTTTAAAGAATAAAACTATGTTTTCCAAATTTATTTACCAAATATTGTCTCCCAAATAATGTATTAAAATCTCATACATTAAATGTTTAGAAGAAGTTAGTAAACCTCACTGATCTAACCAACCACACTAATTTGTAATACAAAATTTAGTAAATAATTTGTTAAGCATAACATTGTTTCTGTTTAAATAATAGAGGCTATTGGTATTTTGGTTCTTCTTTATAGCTTTTATAACTCACTCCACTTCTCTCTTTAGGTGTTATTTTCCTTTATAAGTTATCATGGATCTTATGAAGTAACACTTGTAAATAATATTAAAGATGATGAGCTCAAAGTACAAGAATTCTTGGTTGTTAATGTGATTTTTCTTTTGAAACAACTATATGCAAATTTTATTTGTTAATTAAATTTTTATTCATTTCTATTGAGTTTTAATCTATTTTTTGGTCTTCAATTATTAAAATTTTACTATATAATTATAATTTTTTTCCAATCCAGAGGTAATCTGGGATGAGAAACTCTATATTTTTGATAGAAATTCTAGTAAGTGTTGCCCACAACCATGGTAAAAGCAAAATATTTGAAATATAAATATTATAAACAATCAATAAGTATTCAAATTAACGACATAATGTGTTCCTTTTATATTCTATCTCTTTTATTTTCTAACTTTACATTTATTTTATGCATACATAAACCACAAATATGAAGATAATTTGGGTATAAAGTAAAAAATTATAATTATAATTATAATTCAAAATGGTCCACCTACGATGGACACCAACTAGCTATTTTAAAGAGTTTGGTGGTCCACTAATTTTTTTTAGGGAAAAATTCTAAAAAGTCATAATTTTTCATTCATAAAACCATTGAGTCATACTGAATTTCTATTAAAATAATAAAGTACTAATTTTCAAATTTTACTCTAAAAAATATTCAAAACCCCTTGAATAATATATTTTATTCCAATTCTGTTTTTCTCATAAAACCCAAAATCTCTCATTTACCTATAATTTCATTACCCATTCTAATTTATGGCCTGTATTTTAAAATCAAGTTTTCTTTTTATTTTTGCAAATAATCAGTTATTTCGGTTGTTGAGCCATAAATATGTGTTCTCCATTGTGAACCAATTTTCATGAAATTGAGCGATGAGAATAATTTTTTCGTATATAAGAATAAGGTTACATATATTTGGCCCAGAGTCGACTTTATAATAATTAAAACCACCTTAAGCGATAATTTAAAACATAATCCTTTCATAACACAGTACAAATATATGAGAACAGTACATAAAAAACATTGCTATTTTATTTAGAATAATTAAAGTAGATTTCTCCGAAATTTTCAAGAAAACAAAAGTAAAAAATTTCAAAGTTTGTCTTAGAGGGTTACTCTCTTGTCGGCTACTTTTTTAGGCGTTATCCCTTAAGTTTGCTTGACTTTAATCAGAAGAGCGGCATGACTGGCCCCCTCATGCTTTCCTGTGTGAGAGAGAGTAGCATACAAATATGAAGGAAACACGCCATTCTTGATCAGATTAGCCGTTGAATAAAACATTTTAGTTACTTTATTATGTTGTACGCTTAATACGTTGTTATCCAATGAGAAGATTTTGGTGGAGAATTTACCAGTCTTTTCCCAGAGAGAGAGGGAGAGAGATGGGTGAAAAGACGTTTTGCTTTGCGACTTGGAATGAAGAAGCATAATTTCATGCTATCGATGGTTCTATTCAACAACATGATATTCACGTTTTAAAAATGGGACAATTTCAACATAAAGAGGTTGACAGGACTCTGGAGGGAATTTACGTGGTTTAGTTTATTGGGTGGGGCTATTTCTTTCTCCCAATTTTTTTGTTTCTATCTTCTAAATTTATAAATTATAAAACTATTAAGTTCACCTTGTTATTCACTTCACTAATAACTAAGTTCACTATATTCTATACCCGTCATATTAATAACTAAACTAGCTTCAATTTTTATTTTTAAGATTTCTTTCTATATCTCATTTCATATAGTTTATACAAAATATAATCAATTGGATTATTTATTAAAATTAAATAAATAATTATGTATAAACTGTATGATTTAAAAAAGGAAGACTTGATCATCTTTTTTTTTTTCCTTTTCATTTTCAAGAAACTTAGCATCAGACGTGACATTTAACAAAGATTTCAAGAAATTTCTTTCTGTACATTGAGAAATTACATGTGAAGAAGATATTTTTTTCTGTGAATTCTTTCAACCGACAAACTAAGAAAGGAAGAAAAAGAAACCCGTAGTAAAACCGGACTATTATTCCAACGATGAAATTAGAGAAGATAGAAATCAGACGGTAATAGTTGAAGCAATTTAAATGAAAGAAACCCAGCAATTAAGTATATTTTGTGTATAGACTGTATGAGATGAGTATAGAAAGAAACTCTAAAAGTAAATATTGAGATAAATTTTGTTATTAATGAAGTGGCTATAAAATGAAATGAACTTAATTACTAGTACGGTGAATATAAAAAGGGTGAACTTAGTAGTTTTATAATTTATAGTTTAATAGGGTGAGAACTAAAATTTGTGGGGGTGAAAATAGTCTCACCTAGTTTATAAAAATCTATATTAACGGATTAAAGTTTGATAAGTTTTATTTTCTCATTAATTCTTGATAGTGAGTAAACATGAATTACACCCTATATAACAATTAAATTTCTCTTTGTGCTTCGGTCTATGAGACTTATATATAGGTCGACGATAACAACTAATTCCAACAATTATAGGGATTAATCAGATAAAAAAGAATTTCAAATTAATTTGGATTGAATTTATTGATCCCATCAGTTACGAGATTGCATATATTTGGTCCAGAACCGACTTAACAAAAATCAAAATCACCCTAAGCGATAATTTTAACAACATAATCCTTTTATTGCGCATTACAAATATATGAGAATAGTACATAAAAAAACATTTCTACTTTATTTAGAATAATTAAAGTAGGTTTCTTCGCAGTTTTCAAGTAAACAAAAGTAGAATTTTTGAAGTTTATCTAAGAAGGTTGCTCTGGTGTCGGCTACTTTTTTAGGCGTTATCCCTCAAGTTTGCTCAACTTTAATCAGAAGTGCGGCATGACTGACCCCCTCACCAGAGAGAGAGAGAGAGAGTAGCACACAAATATGATAATAACATGCTATTGATGGTTCTATTCAACAACATGCTATTCACGTTTTACAAATAGGACAACTCAACATTCAGAGGTTATATTTTTCATCAATCTTATGTCTGTCAAGATTTTTTATCATGTTTTTTGTTTGAATTGATGTGGAACAATTGTTACTATCAAAATAAATAAATTTTATTAATATTTAATTATGAAAATTATATCACGTCCTTTGAAATAAAAAAGTTGATAGACATACCAATACTGATTTTTCATTAATTTGCGAGAATAACAATCAAATTTCTCTTTGTACCCCAGTCGATTAGACTTACATTCAAGAACCAAAGTCTGATAGAATGGATACCAGTCCCACTTACATATTGTGCCATAAATTGACTGCTGCTTTTGCAGTGTCTCAGTCAATGTCGATCGAGAGAGAGAGAGAGAGCATGTTACATGTGTTTTGAACGAGAATATCCACAAATGGGAGGCAGCATATATCGGGTCTTAAGTCCTTTGCTTTTTATATGTATGCTAACAATAATTCTGAGGTTGAAATTAACCTGACAAAATGTAATACAATCTGATTACTTAACATAAAATTAATAGATTTAAGTTCTATTTTAACAAATTTAGGTGACAAACAGATTGAACCACCAAACTCTTTCTGTTACACGAGTTGTGTCTGAATAAAGTATATTAACCCGTTTAACCGTTTAAATTTTAAATAGGCATACATAACAATTGAACCTATAACTTGTTCAATTTTGATGCGCCAGGCCCAAATGGCTCAATTCATGTTGAAAAGTTCAATCTTATTCAAATAGTCTAACTCCAAGAGATCCACCAAGTTCAGCCTAATGAGATCAACCCGGTTAAGATTATTAAGCTCTAGGAGTTACATTAACAGGGAGCACATAAGGTCATCCAATGTCTCATCCTCGTCTCCTTGGAGAGAGTCAACCATCATCTCATCCTTTCACCGAGTCCTATGGAGAGTCTTGTCACCGCCTATGGAAAGTATTGTAACCGCCTCGCCTGTTGAGAAGAAGGCACCACCTTCGTCGGATCAGTTATTTGATTACTATTAAATTACCTCAATCCGTTATAACCGTCAGACTAACTATTCAATTATTATGCCTAATGAGCTGACTATAAATGGTAAGTCCCGCCAACACTTAAGGAGCAAATACACTCATTCAAGTATAATTCTCTCATCTTCTTCTCAAAGCTTGTAACTGTCTGCTCTCCCTACACACTTGAGTTAATAAAATACCGACAATCATTGCCATTCAAAGTGATCGTATTAATTTGTGCATCATCAAATTTTAATTTTAGAAGCTCATATTCCATTCTCAACCCAGCTCATCAGCCGCTCTGCACCTTTAGTAATTGGATTTTGTGTACAAATATTTTTTTGATAAACAGATCTATAATTGTGGTGAATGTAAGTGTTATTGTTTGAACTCAAAATTGACCCAAAATCACCCATTTATTTGATATATTTTACGGATAAAGGAAATTAGAGATAAATAAAGAAAGAGAGAAAATTAGAGATAACTAAAAGAAAGAGAAGAAAGAGATAGATATAAATTAACGAAATTGTTTGTTATTAAAGAGTTTATTTATTGAATAGTCAGGTATTAGGGACCATACAAAAAAGTTGATATTTGTGGGTGAGAAAAAAAAATTACACAATTGAATTAAAATAGATAAAAATTAAATTAATTTTAATTATTATTATAATTTTATAAATTAAAATTTTAATTTTTTTAACTGTAACATTAAATCAGTATAGAACTTGGCGGCGACAGGTTGTTTTTTTGTCATAAAGTCCCAACCGCCATCCCTATGACTCGAATACTTACCAACACGTTTTGCACGTTCTAAATAAGGGAGAAAGTTCTGACCCAAAAAAAATAAAATAAGGGAGATAGAATGGCTACCAAAACTATTTGTGTCGTGGACTTCAAAAACGTTCTAACTTCAAACCGTTGGATGGGACCGTTTGTTTTTTTCTTTTTTTCTTGTTTTTTTTTTTGGCTTGGGGAGTTTTTTTCCACAACACAGACGAAAAAAAATTGGTGGTTGGGCCGGCCGATTAACCAACTGTTCAGGCTTAATTTGGATGGGTTAAGTCTAACCAGTGTTTCAGCAAGTTGTGACGCTCTAAAATTTGGGGTCTTTTTTTAATTTATTGATTATCCATCAACTTGCAATAGTACTCGTAAAATGTTGCACAACTTGGCATCACGTCATAACATCCTCTTCATCAAGATTATAACCCATGCTAAGTTTGGTCGTATAAGTATAACTCGTACACATATCAATCATTTGACCATTTCAAGGGCCATTCCCATTAATTTGATCTTAGTGTTTATCAAATTACATCATCCTAACAAGAGGGTTCAAGATGTGAGAGTTATATTTAAATTTTTAAAATTTTAGAAGAAATACTGGTACCTCTTACACTTAGTATCGGTAATTTGTTCCTTTTCTCTGTCAGGACCTTTCCATTTGTCAGGTACTGATATTTGAGCCCACTGTTTTTTAGGTACCGGTACTTGAACCCATTGTTCATTGAGGTATCGATACCTTAACTCACTGAAATCCAGATATTGGTACCCATGCAATACATAAAATTTATAAAAAAAAATTGTCTTTCAAATCTCATTCTTGACCCCTCTCTCTCTCTCTTCCCTCTCTCCTACTTTATTAGAAATTAGGAAGAGAATTATAAAAATTATAGGAGTATAAAAATTAATTTTCAAAAAAATTGAATAAGTAGTGGATAGGTATTCAAGGGGTTTGTGGGCAGTTAATTGGGACACTTTATAAGAGAGTTTGTGAGTTGTTATTTATCCTTCAACATACATATTTCAACACTTCATCATATTGATGATGGTATAAATAGAAGAACTATATCAATACAATGACTGGAATGACTTCAATCTTTTGGTTTTTGGAGGAGTACAACACATTAACTATGTACTCTCTAATGCATTGCAATTAAATGACAATTACTCTTCAAAAAACATAAACAAATCTTGAAAAAAAAACATAAACTTTCGAAGAAAAAAAAACCCAATGGTGTGAAACAAAAGGTCGTGGGTCTTTATGATCATCATCATTTGAATACGTATCTCACTACTCCTGGAAAATGAGTGTTCATGAAATAGTCTTCCCAATCAATGCTCTTGGGGTCGAAATAGAATATGTTTGTCTCCATGTCACTCTCTGCTACCACCCTTCGTAATTTTTCGGTGTTCATGTCATCAAAGCTGTGTAGAAAGACAAGTTCATTGTTACAAATTTGTAAAACTTACCAACACATTAGATTCACATCAAATTTTTATCAATCCAAATCTGTGAATTGTGAAATCAAATCTACATTCGGTTCATACAACCGATGGATTTGATTTTCATAGTTTCATACCTATGTTTGTAAAAAAGTAGATGAATTTGAACCGATCGGATCCAATTTGAATAACTCAATTAAAAATGAGTTTTGGCAAATTAGATTTGAATTTTATCAAGTTTACTCAATCCAAATATGTGATATGTGACCAATCAGATCTAAATCAAAATTTAATCCACGATTGACCTATATATACGAACTAAGTGAACTTTTCTTTTGTAAACATTAATAGAAAATTGTACTTACACGCCCTTAAAGAATATGTAGGGCCCATAGAGTTCAATCAACCGAAAAACATGATTAACCCTTCGTCGAAGATCAAGGTGCATGTCACGAAAAAACTGGCAAAATGCCGTATTCACTATTTGTAATCCCTGAAAAATATTAGAGAAGAAAAAAAATAAGATGGCGTCAGTGTTTGTAACAGTGAGGAGAGACTCAAAGCTGGAGTGCAATTAAAGCGTGGCATAAAAATTTTAAAACAAATGTGATTGTCAAACGTCAAACGTGCACACACACACACTTCCCCCCCCCCCCCCCCCCCCCCCCCCCACCACAAAAAAAAATTGTTTCTTCTTATTTTCGTCTTCTGCTACCATCAATATTCATATGATCGAGGACAATCACTAGTCGCAAATAATTGGGTAATAATATTATGATGATTTGAAAACAAACCTTCAAGGGAAGCAAGTAATGAATTGCCATGTATCTGTGGAAGCTGGCCACAGTGCTCAACACTTTAATCTTGCCTACTATGACAGGCTTTCCTTCCTTATTGATCCATGGATTCTTCTGGAAGTAACGAACGCCATAATCTTGAAATTTAGAGATTATGATAGGGTTTCCTACTGAAGAACCCACTTGGTAAATGCTCATATCAGGTTGATTTGCATGGGCCACCATTGAAACTATCATAGCATTGACCACCATATCTGCTGGAATCTGCATGATCTCTAAATTAAAATTCATATTTTAACAACCTAAAAGGACCCCCAAAAAAAAAGCCGACTAGATGCATGAGACTCCCACTACTACAGGGTTTAGGGAAGGTCAAATGTACTCAGTTTTATCCGCACATGAGCATATTACACAAAAATATAGTTGATCATATTCAAATGTACATGTACTTAGGAGCACTTGTATATTTATGCACATATGCATGTTCAACTCAAGTGTGCCATGTTGGTGTTTGATTCACGGTGATGTTATAAATCCACAAGAATAACATTATAAATGGAAAAGAAGTGCAAGAATTAATAAATGAATAAATTGAATAAATATATTCCTGAGAGATAAGCGGATATAGAAAGCTATGTTTCTTCTGATATCTAACTAGCTCGAAATATCTTTGAAATTCCTTCACTTAAAATTATATTTGAACCAAGGATGACAGATACAAAATGATACATTTTGCAATACAACCAAAGCATCGGTCATATTTAAGTTAAAAAAAAAAAAAGAATAAATACACAAATAAAGTTATCAACAGATCTCTTTTTCCATTTCATTTAATCAGTTTATGTTCATTATAGGATTACAAGTTGGTCAGAAATCTTTCATTTTTTCGAACCGAATCAATATTTCATTTTTTCTTTTTGAAAAGAAATTTCTTCTGCACACAATTCTCCATTTCCATGCATCCAACTTTTGTATCGAAAAATAGTTTTTAGGCATCGTATTTTCACTTTTCATCCAATAAGAGCATGACATGTGTATTTTTTTCAATTTTGATATTTTAGATCCCTATTCCATAATCGAAAGGAACATTTTAATTGAAGGAGAAACTGAGGAAACTCACCACATCAAGTATGTTATCAGGGTGACCAAGGAAGCATGTTATTCTTCCCTTCCCATAACCAACAACCAAGCTATCAATGGTTCTGTAAACATAGCAGGAAGAAAAAAAAATCATCACTGTGTCATTTTGATAGCTATATAATTTTATTATTATTTTTTTTTATTTTAGCTGATAGCTATATAAGAAAAGGAATTCAAAATAATAGAAATCTTGCAATTTTAACACCATATACTCTTTAAAATCCCCAGTTTTAACTAATAAATTAAAACTATTTCAAAAAATATAATTTTTTTCGTACGTAATTTGATGTCGAAAACTATTTCATGTTGTTATGCCATCATAGTAAGTAAATGAGGATTGTTGTGAATTACCTGACCCCTTCAACCCAACCAGGAAATGGCTCTTTGTATGTGCTGCTTACAATGGTCGGACGAAAGATAACTAGGGGTAAATTTTCTTTCGAGTGCGCCAGGAGCATCTCTCCCATTGCCTTTGTAAATACATAGGTGTTTGGCCATCCATACTTCCTTGCCCTATACAATTAAAAAAATCAGTATCACAAATGATCTGCTACTGTCAATTGATAAATATGTAATATGTTTAGAGTTATAGTTAGGGACTTGACAAGGGTACCAACAGAAAGTTTTCGGTACCATACCTTGAAATTTTACTATTTCAAAGGACATTTCTATAACTTTTGTGATTCATTATATAACTTAAAATTTTATCAAATTTTTAAGTAATTTATCACTTTTGTAGGTATTTTTATCACTATTGTGGATGTTTTTACCACTGTTGTGATAACTGTTTTTACAATTTTTATTCAGTATACAAAAAATACCATTTTTGTGAGTGATTTATCACATTTGTGAGTCTTTTTATCACTGTTGTGAGTGTTTATCACAACAAAAATAAAAATATTCACAAATATAATAAATTTCGATACTGTACCGACTTCCATTTTTCTGTACCCAAGTCAAATTCTAAAGTTAGACAATGATGGATTAAAAATCATACACCTCTCTCTCATGGGCCAGCACAAAACAAACACAGTTGCACACACAGTTTATAAGAGAATGCCCAAAAACCATAAGACCAACCTTTGGATTCCTAAATCCTTCATGGCAGAGGTAATTGCTTGCTCCGAAGCCTTTTCAAGTTGGAGCTCGTTTAGTCTTTCTTCCACTACTTTCTCCTCTGCATCAATGTCAAGTCCAGGTGTCCCGTTCAGTGTCTCACCTAGCTTGTATGGGTTTTCCAGTATCAACCCCGCCTTTTCACCGCACACATAAGCTGAAAACACACACACACACACACAATCTCTAACACTGATGATTGGGAAGACTAATCCAGTGGGTTAATAATTAAAATAAATAATTAGCTCTAAATCAAATCTTAACACACACACAAAACATATCTATGTACTTGGGTATATACTCTGTGTAAAGCACCTTTTTTACCATGGTTAATATATGAATGAATGAATGGTTAAAATATAAGTGGGTGAGTATAACATGTTTACATGATTTACTAACTTAATGAATCACAATTATGAAATATGTAATAAGTCTCAATAAATACTGAAACTCACTATTAAATCAATAACAGTGATCGATTAAGTCAACATTTTCAGTTAATGTAACATTGCTCTAAAAAGTAAGTATGATAAACATGTTTAGAGTAATGAAAAGATTAAAGGTATATAGGTAGATCTACTACAATCAAAAGATTAAAATTTAACAAGTAAGATAAATTGTTGAGTTGAATTTAAGCGACCTGAGCCGTTGTTGTGTTTTATGCATGCAGGGTGATTATATAGATATAGCGGTTATATATGAAGCATATTAATGTTAAGGAACAATACTAACCAGTTGAGACATGGAGAAGCAAGTTTAAGTTAACACACTTTTTGGCGAAGTTCAGAACATGCCTAGCTCCTATTGTATTGATTCTTAGTGAAACATCATATCTGCATAACATAAATTTGAAAGGAACATTAAATAAATCTATCTTATGTTAAGATAAACTAGATTCTGGTAGCCCCACATGAACATACCTTTCATCAAAGTTGGTTGTTGCAGCTAGGTTAACCACCACCTCTACTTCTCTCCACGTCTCTTCCAACAAAGTAGAGTCCTTTATCCCCAAATTCTCAAAGGTAATGTCACCGGGGACCAGATTGACTTTTTGTGAGATTAGGGTATTTAGATTTCCACCCCATTTGTCTTTTAAAACTTTAAACAGGTCCTTCCCTACCACCTAAATGAATAGAAGAGCTAGTCATTATCTATAATATCTGTCATCATCAGTATATTAAGTGCACATGAAAGTGAAAATAAAACTTTGATCTCTCTCTGTCTTTGTGTGTGTATATATAAACACACACACATACACGTGTGTGTGGGTCTATATATATATACACGTTGAATATACCCATTTGTCTACAATTAATGTGATTTTTTTCTAAAGAGTCCTTAAACTTTTTCTCATGTTTTAAAATTGTCTCTGAATTTTCAATTGTATCAATTTAGTCAATAAATTATCAATTTCGTATCAATTAAGTATTTTCGTCAATTTCAATTGTTAGAACAAATGAAAGCATATTATGTGGACGGCTACACGTGGATTTTGACTACGCTTGTTTTAGTAGTTGAAATGGATGGAAGAATTTTATTAACACAAAATTTATAGTTCATGGACTAAATTGAGACAATTAAAAACTCAAATATCATTTTAAAACATTTTGCAAAGTTTAAAGAATAATTATGATATTTACCCTTCTCTTAATGCACTTTTGTGGATTCAAATCGTCCACAAAAGAGCCATGCAAGGGGTGCAGTTTAGATATTTCGACAAGTTTGTGGATTCACCACCTGTTTGCCTGCCAAGAAAAGAAAAGAAAACTGCACGATATGCACACAACAACAGTGGGTGGCTGCTGTATTATCTCACCTCACTGTTAAAACGTTGCAAAGCTGACTTGTTATCTGCAGCTCTTAGAAGAAGATACAGCTTCTTCACATTTGGTTGAACCCTAAGTATCTTCTCCACAAATACTATATCAGCAGAAGCAAAGTCATCAAACTTACATGCAAAAAATTATGTGTGTGTGTGTGTGAGAGAGAGAGAGAGAGAGGGAGAGAGAGCATACTCTTTGCCAGGAAACCAGTGGCACCAGTGACTAAAATGGACCTGTTCTCTAAGAACTTGACAATGCTACCCAATTCCATTGGCGAAGAACAATGACAAAGGAGAGAGACCGAGTATGATAGAAAAGGAGGGAGAGACTTTTAGAAGTAGAACAAAAGAAACCCACCGAGAACAAGGATGGATCAATGTAGTGCATTTCACATATATATAGAGGAAGGGCTCGAACTGATATAAATGATGAAGTGCACGTAACTAGCTGTTGTTTTTTTTTTTTGTAGATTGAGAATCATGTTTAGTTTATAATTAATTTTTAATATTTGTCGATGGAAGCAACATAGATGACTCATTCCTTACCCAAAAAATAAAAACCATAGAAGCCTCATCAACAGCTTTGCCTTTGTGCTTTTGTTTTTTGCCAGAAGGGGGAGGAGGGGGGCATGGAGATACTTTAGGTGTTTGTTAATGGAGCTGAGTTTTTTGTACTTGAGTATATCTAACTTTGTTTTTATTATGATTAGCAGAACTTGAACTCCCATAATGAGTTTTTAACTCTTTCTTTAAGTTTGGCTTGGAAGTTAGTTGGAGGTATTCTAAGTTAAATTCGACTCGAAATCAATCTCAAATTTTCAACAATTTTTTTTGAAAATTAAACACTAAAACCTAATTATAGACCCTAAAATAATTTTTCAAAATTTATATAACTATAAAATCAAACCCGAAAATTGTGGGGGAAAAAAAACAATAGGACAAAAAGGTCAGGAGTGAATTGTACATTAACTGGAGCTATTTGAAAAAAAAAAATTAGAATTGTTCGTGTTTTAAATGGAGTTTATTTAAGTATGAATTTAGAATTGTTTGACCATAGATTTAGAATTATTTTAGCTGATCCTACCCAAGTAAAACCACACATAATTTCCTCGAATTCGGATTAAAAATTTGATCAAATTCAATTTATTTTACAATTTGAATTAACCTAAATGAGCCATAATTGACTCAAATCCCCTCTTGGAAAGAGGAATAGATTTATTTGATTAATTAACATCTGATAATATATTTATTCTTGCATGTTATAAATCGGTTGGATAATGTTAATCAATTTCATTCAACTATATAAGACGGGTCGGGTTGGGTCGGGTCAAATATGGGTATTTATCTATTAAACTTGTATTTGGGTAGGTAATGACTAAATGATACTACAAAATCTCATGTTCTTGTTGGGAGATTCAGCCAAACAATTTGTCGGTGAAAGATGACCCACCAACTGCGATAAGAACAAGTTTTGTGTAATCTTCTTGAAAATAGTATGTCTTTTAAGACATAGAGACAACTATTTTCTGCAACCTTTCTGGCATAACATTCATGACTTAGGGTCAATGTTAGCTACCAATGTTACCTATCAATGCTTTTTGTTTGATCTAAATCGAAATTCGATTTAAAAACTCATAACTCAATACGATCAGAATATTTGGTAGATTTTATTTCTATAGTTTATATATATATATAAAACTCTTAACAAATTTAAAATCGGATGAATTAAAACAAGGCATTTGGAATTAGATTTTAGCAAATTACACGTAAAATTTAGCTTGATGCTAGCAAATAATCACACAATTTTTAGTATGTATTTATAAGTAGTTTAGATCAAATTAATAACAATCGAAATGGATTTGGTATATTTATGTGAATATGATACAATAAATCAGAATTTTGAGGGGCTCAAAATATAAATGGTGGTAGTTGAAGTAAACAACACAGATGACCGACTCTTTGTTGGTGTGTGCATTTGCACTAAGGGACGTCATAGGTGTTTCAATTGTAGACACGAAAGATTTACTGGCATACGGTACAAACTTAAAAATAGTACAGTCTATTAACATGAATATCAAATGAGTCGGGTTATAGTTAAATCCGATAACTCAATTTTCACATGATAAATTCGTTTAATTGATATTATATAATTAAAAGAATGCACTAACTCGTAAACGTTATAAATGGGTTGAATGATATTAATGAACTTTATTAAACGGGCTAAGATGGATGAAAAATTGTGTATTGGCGGTGGACATTATATGTGCGTATGGAAGTTGGAACACTCAACCCTACCATAGCAGAATCATGGCTATGAATTCTAAAATTATTACATAGTACACAAAAATGTGGATTAACTAATTTTGCCCATTTCTTAATTACCCGATTCATTGTGATCCATTTATTAAGCGAGTTAAAAACTGCTTGGTGTTGTTTTACATCCAGTCCGTTCTTGACCCACCTAAAACCTGTCTAACCCGACCTTTTGCCTCTGCTATTGTAGGTATGGAAATGTTTCTTACCTAAATCTCCTGTTAGAAGCTTACTGATTACCTACCGTAGTAAATTTGGACTTCTGATCTATGTGCCCCGGCCCCAAGATGTTTCTGGTCCCTCAACTCAATCCTCCTGAACCTCCCACAATGATATATATATATATATAATATGCATGCAAATGAGCAATATTACTTAGATTTAACAAATAAGCATATACTAAGGTAACCGTAGTATAGTACCAACCCATCAACCGTAGTAGTACGTTGTATCTCCGAATAATATTCATAAAATATTATTGTAGGTGAGTATGTCAAAAGTCTAAACGCATCCAAGGATGCGTGACTGATCTTGCATTGTAACGTACGTGTGTATGAGAGAGAGAGAGAGAGAGAGAGAGAGAAATGTCTGATTGACCTAATTTACTATGTAAACTGAAAGTACTCTTAGGACTCTATAATCCAGCTTCCACTTTAATTCTATATACTCAAGTACTTAATTTACATTCCACAAAAGAACAGTTTTATTTAGAACACAAATCTGGCTACATTTTAATAGAATAGATCAAGTGCATAGTTAGAAAAACAAGTTGGTATTGCTGATACAACAATTTCCAACAGATATTTTGGTTGGTTCTGATGAACACCAAAGGTAAACTAATTCCTTTATGTAGACTTTTAGGTGTTTCCAGCTAGCTAATACAATGGTATTAGTTGAAGGTCGTCTTTTTTGTCATAGCTCTTGTCTAAAAGGGAAGAATATTATTATATTATAGAACCCAAAGTTAGATTACAGAATCCAACCCATGCCGGAAGAATCTAGTCAAAATTATCAACACTGACAAGAAAGCTCGGTGACGATGAAGGGTTGTGACGATAAAGCATGGCGATGAGTATAAGGGATTGAAGGCTTGCGTCTGCCAAATAGTTATGTCACTGATGACCAAAAGATCCAAGAATACCCAACCCCCAACCCCCCAAAAAAACAGAAAATAAAAAAAATAATAATAATAAATACAAAAAGTGCGTTCAATAGTTGGATCAGATCGGTGATCCACTATCGAAAAAAGTGATGTAGAATGTATTAGAGGAGATACAGATCCGATAGAAAGCAACAAACATTAAATAATTGATCTTCTCAAGGTAACTCTAAATTGCAGCGCTTGACATTGTCATGTCTGTGGTGGTGACTGTTGATAGTCATTATCATGATTAATTAAGTTGGTTATACCTTAACTTCAAAGATTTGATGATTAAATTATCTTGGTTTTTAAACTTTTATTTTCACTATACTTTTCTTAATTTTGAACTTATTGCCTAAATTATCACCCTTTAATCATGTCAATTTTGTGTTATTTATTTTATTATTCATGTCATATCATATACGGGATCTTGTCAATTCTAGCCCATTAATTTCTTGTCGAATTTAAGTGTTGCGTCAAAAATTATCTGCCCCTAATCTTGTCATCCTTGTGTCCCATGTTTCCAAAAACAGTTTGTTTGCCTCACTGGTGAATCGTAATTTAATCACATTAGGTGAGCAGTTCCTGTTGGAATTTGGTGGGTACAGTTGCCCTAAATAGCAACCCACAGGAATAGAAACATATTGATATATACATTAGTCTATTCCACCCCCACCATCGTACTACAAAGTAGGTTTCAATTTTGTAGTCTTCTTTGTGCTTTCAAGATCTTGTTGGCAAGAAAAAGATTTGATTTGCTGAAAGAACAAAAAAAATTTTTACAGGTTATTCAGGCTTACACCGACTACTTACTCGAGTTCTAGGTCAACCACCGTAACTCGAGTTAATTTAAGAACACATCCCCTAAAGAACAAGGGTGACTAACCCTTAAAATGTATGAAAAATATTGAATTTAAGACCTCTAACTTGTAAGAGAATTTACTTGACCTCAAAGGTATTTATTTAAGTAAGGATTTATTCTTTTGCTATTAGGAGTCAAAACATTGAACCTAAAAGGAAAATATCTTTATAATTTTATAAGAAAGCGTAAATTAAATGGGCTCGTTTGAAGGGAAATTGGTTTGTTACGAAAAAAGATAAGACTTTCCTTCGACTATGAGCTGTTGAAGTGAAACAAATGATTAAATTTGTCTCAGACCAGAAGTAGGATGAGAGATTTACTACGACGACCTCAATATATTCTTTTAAACCACATCCAACTACTCAATCAAGAAAGGCTCGAACCAAACCACCCACCCCACTTTCGAAGATGACGGAGACTTTGCTTGACGTCTAGTTCTGAAAATCTAATCCCAACGTAACTTGGCCAATGCATTTGAGTATTTGCCATGGAAGCAAGCCATCTAGTAGTTGCTGCTTTTACAAAGTCAGTCATATGCCTGAGGATCATCCGATGCAGGCCCCAAAATTTGAATTTAATTTAAAAACTTCAATCCGAATACACAACATGACTCATTTCACCATTCATATCTTTATCGGTAAAAAAAAAAAAAACAATCCAAATAACTCAATTAAACTAAATTTTCAAAAATTATATCCAATTGATTTATCCAAATTCAGATCAAAATCTAATCTATTGACAAGTCTATTCATTAGCGAACAAGACAAGATGTTGCAAAACGAAATAAAGAATATTAGACGAAGGACTAACAAATTTAAGCCACTGGGTCCAATTATGGTAGTTAGATTCACTAACATATATTGATGACTTACTTCAAGCTTTATTAACTGTAAAACAAGCAAAACTCAGTGCAAGAGAACTTCTAAAACATCTTATCTTAAAGGAAATGACAAAATAAAACAAACACAATGATATAACGTGGTTCGATTCTAACATTCATATCATACAAAATCCAAAACACAACATTGGTATTGCTCTCTAGATAATATATTACATGAACTATATACCAAAACTTATAGGTCAATGATATATGTACATCATGTGTTCAAACAAAAATGCAATAAACAACCACAATCATGGGTATTCAATTAAGATTGTGAATTAGGTATCTGGCATTCTCAATAGTCTCATGATTGATGAGATTAACAACATGAAATCCCATATTGGCAAGTTCAATACCAAACTTACCATTTGTACCATCCTGAAAAGTCTGATAAGCTATATAAACTTGAGCTTCATGTTAAATAAGAAGAATTAACCAAGTTATCATATTTCTTTATGCCAATTTCTACACCTCTTAATTCAATTTGTCAAAGTCGAGTGCAGAAGAGAAATTATGCATAACTTTGGTCGACTGGCTCAAAGGCTAGTTGACTAATTCTATTGCAGAACACCCCCATTTTAATTTTTGGTTTTGTGTTTCAATTTTATTAATACATCCACCAAGTCAGAATCTACTGATTCTTATCTCTCTCTAAGAAGTGAATTCATATGTAATAACATCAATCTAATTGAGCAGTCAATATTTCAATCATGCTTTGATCTATCAACAATTCACCAATTTCACCGATCAGAATAATTCATATGCTGCATGTGCATGCGATCCAATGTACTTCGTATTTGAATAAGAAGTAAAGCATGCAAGAAAATATTGAAGAAAATACCACACCTCCTATCCTATAAACATACGACATATAATAGTTTGGCTGACCTCGGCCTACATCAAGTTTTCAAACCACCTTACTTGAGCTTCAATCCACAAGCAATGGTTTTCTAGGCTAACCCAACAACCATATGGTTCCAAATGGTCAAACAACTAGTCAACCTAGAAATACTCTTATCTGGGATTTGTACAAGTATTCCTAGAGTATCTTTTTAATCTACCTAGAGAGCTCTTGCAAGACGGCACTCAACCAGGAAACATGGGACTAGCTTGACAACCCACCTAATGAATCTGGCTGGTGACGTTTTCCCTTAAACAAACCTACAAACAAGAAACAAAAAAGGTTTTTCTTAAAGCTTACCCAAAAATTTGAAGCCACTATAACACAAATAATGAAATATAAGTTCACTTTAAATCAAGCCTTCCCACAAGCAATTCACACAAGGAGTTATAACCTAACCTTGAGTCAAGCGCCTGTGTGAGTAGAGGTCCATGTGTGTCCAAATACGCAAAGGGAAGTAATAACTCTTCAATAAAAGAATGGCTACACATTGACAATTTTATTCTTCAAAATACTTGAGCTTATGGGACTTTAGATGATGAAAACATGATGTAAAATGCATTCTAAAGCTTTTTTAATCTCTCTTGGTTGCTCTCTAATGTGAACTAGTGATTTAGGATCTCAAAACATCAAGTTTCCACTAAAAACTGTATATGTGTGTAATTGAGCAACGTCTTAAATATGGATAGCTTTTGTCAAATTTGGACACCAGAGTGAACTAGGTAACTCCAATTCAGTTTAGCAGACTGCTATGCCTAATCAATTTTTTTTGCTCCCTACATAATACCAATTAGTCTGCAGTGTTTAGTTTCAAGTTTCAACTATCTAAGAACCTCACAAATTCTTCAAGCTGTCTCCAATCAGATAGATGGATTTGGTTCCATTTGCATATATGGAATCATAATGGTTTAACATTTGATTGCTGAACGATTTCACACTTTGTCACTTTGAATTTCCATTTCAACTAGACACTAACATAGATATCAAGACCTTGTAAATCCGGGATCCCAAGCTACCCTAGAACTAATTCCCACAATGCTAGATCATCACCTATCATCAAATAGAACTCATTGTATTCAAGTAGATCCTGCATCAATATACGATTTCAACTACACCAGAGACCCATGTTTGGCTAGTTGGACAGTCCAGGATTGAGCTTCCTGTTCCATCAGAAAACAAAATTCTAACCCTGGGGAAGCAAGCCCTTGTCATAGGAGGGTCTGCACTTGCGTAATTAAAGAAATGGTAGACAGCATAGTTTGGGAACATCATGGACCAAGTATGGGAGCACAAGAAAACGTGTAGATAGTCTAGTGTCTTTTTTAGACATTTTCCCATATTTGAGGAAGCCTATCCCTATTTAGCACCATTCCACAAGAGAGATCTTGAAAAAAAAGTCACAGCACCACCAAATTGTTTCAATGATACAGATACGCTATCCTCATCTTTCATTTTTCAATTAGTTAACCAGGTCTCATATAATTACACAGGTGAGAATTCAAAATCAATTAAGCTTTCCAAGCAAGTCCCCAATGCAAAGTGAATTATGATTCAAATTGATTCATAAAAACAAAAATACCCATATAAGAAATATCTTAACAACCCTATCGGAAAAAGGCAATCTAATTTACACAATCTAAACTGACAACTTGATTACAGTGAACTATAAATGGCGGAAAGAAATTAAAATTTTTTACTGATTGGAAAAGAAAATTAGAATGTTTTGTCACATACCCTGAAACTGCTTCAAATTGATGTGCCAGAGAAATACAAAAATAAATCTTCAAAAGTGAGATGTTTTGCTGCAGCACTTGGGGCTAGGAATTCTTTACAGGATGGAAGCCGAGCACTGAGCGATGGATCAACAGGGTTAGTACTTGCTATATCCAATTATCACCTCTTAACATAAAAAGATGCAAAATTCAAGAACCTGCCTCCTTTGCAGGTGGCACCAGATTCAGTTTATCTGTTGGTTCCAAATTCACTTGATCTGTGATTAGCGGGTTGTATTGTGTTTGATCTGTTGTTTGCAAGGCAGAACCCACTGGATCAGTTGCTCGCGTGGTACAATCCATTTGATCTATGGTTGGCATCGCAGATGGAATTTCATCTGTTGCTGGCAGATTGCAGTCTGTTAGATTTGTTGCTGGTGGTGCCAAATTCATTTGTTCAGTCATACGAATGGTGGAGTCCATTTGACCTGGTTCTGGCACCGTTGCTATTGCAGGTGTAAGCTGATTTTGTTCTTGATTTGTTTCTGTTATTTCATATTCAGAGAGGAGATCCATAAACTCATTGAGCAACCGCTGAACTTTTCTGTTAGTAGCCATTGCTGGAAGAATATCTTCCCTAAGGAGTTTGTGCTTTTTCATTCCCTGCAGAGGCCCAGATAAATAAATTTCAGTAGACTCTCGGGCAAATGACATATAAACATTGTAAGCAGAAGAGGAATTAACAAAGAAGAGAAACAAAACAAAGGAGAATGTATCACTAAGATGACATGACTGAATACAAACAACTTGAAGATTGAGGAAGTATCCCAAAATGCAGTATTTTTAAGTTTTAACTTTTAAGCAATTGGTGACTGGGGAAAGAAGGAAAATAATGGGCGTGTTTGGATTGCGCCTCCGAAAACAATATCCAAAAACATGTTTTTGAGAATAGTTTTAGAAAGTGTGTTTTAGTATTTTTATATCGGAAAACTTGTTTGATTATATGATTTCAAAAATAATTCTACGGAACATAAAACAATAGAACTTGTTTGGATCGAGTGTTTCATATCAAACATTTTCAATATATTAAACTTGATAAAATACAAAAAAAAATGGCAAAAAAAAAAAAGAAAATTTCAGCAACATCTGAGATCAGTTTCAGCCAGATTCGACATCAGTTTCCCTCGCACCACCTCTAATCCTTCATGTCCACTACAGATCTAAAGCAGATCTGAAGTAGAAGTGAAGCAATCGTCGAGAAAAAACATATCTGAAGTTGATCCGAAGTACATCATGTGGAAAAAATCAAGATCCAGTCGTCAGAAAAAAATCAAGAGCTTTGGTTTTGTTGGAGAGCTCACAGTCATCTGAGACTAGGACCGCAGAAGACCCTTTCGCCAGAGAAGATGCTGTGTGTTTGTGTGTGATCGTTCCGTCTGAGAGCCAAAGTGAAGAGAGAGAAAGTCGGGAAGAGTGAGAGTCTGGGAGAGAGAGAGAGGCAAAAAAAAACTTTTATACAAGGACTTATTTTGCTACTAAAAAGGTTAGAAGGAGAGACCTCATTAAAGGTCAGTTGTTCTCCGTGTTTTCTAATTTTTCATTCTTGTCTCCAAAACATCTTTTGGCTATTCCCAAAAATCAGTCTTTTGTTCTCCATTTTTTTTCAAAATTGTTCCCGAAAATTTCTGTCCAAACATATTTTCACTAATTTTTTGTATCACAAAACGAGAAACATCTTTTTAAGATACAATCCAAATAGACCCAATATTTTGCAACAACATGATCCATACATTCCGAAAAGAGGAAAAAAAATCGAGTTTCAAGTTAAAAATAGAGTTTCCAGTTAAAACAGGAAAAAAGTTAAAAGTTGATCGTCGACACCTAGCACACCAGAGAAAGGGCCTCACTCTATCCACAAAGTTGCAAAAACTTTTTGTGTGTAACACGAGGGCAGAGAATGAAGTGTCTCTGCCACATATTATATTTGATATATAACTTCATTACTACAATATCTATGCCAAAAAGAAGTGGACGAAAAACTAGAAAGCACAGATATGGATATGGGTGTCATATCCGATATGATACGGACACACGGATACGACAAAATTTAAAAATATAAGACACGGGTACGACAAGGATATGGCTTAATTAAAATAATATTGCATATTTTTTATATAAATAACATTAATAATAAGGCCTAGAAATCATTGAGTAGAGTAATATTAAATTGAGCAATGGACTAGTACTTTAGAATTGGATAGTGGGCTAACACCAAATTGGACTATAGGCGAACACAGAAGTTAGGCGGTGGGTTAATTTATTTGACAATTAATAAATAAATTATACCAAAAAATAAGAGAAAATATTAATAAAAGAATATGTTTCTATGTTCGGTCGAGAGAGAAAGAGAGAGAAGAAAAAGAAATAGAAAAGAAGGCAGAAGACATTGACTCAGGATGCATCTAGGGCACCAACAAAGAGGAAAAAGAAAAAGAAAAGAAGGCAAAAGGCACTGACTCCAGATGCAGCTAGAGCACCGACTCAGGAAGAATGCAACGATCTCAGCAAGAAGAAGGAAAGAAGGAAGAAGGCAGATTGCAAGCTGATCGTTGAAGAAGGTATGTCTCTTCACCTTTTCTTTGCCTAACATCTCTCTTTCTCTCTTCTTCTATACTCTTTGTTTTGTCAACGATCTTTCCTTTTCTTTTCTTTTCTTTTCTTTTCTTTTTTAGCCCCTTATTCCCTGTATCCCCCTATATCCCCCACGTATTCGAGTCGTATCCAGTTTCAAAAAATCCTTGTGCATTGTTTAGGACAACTATAGAATGTCCGACACTACCCCGTTGACCTCCGGCAAAGTGTGCATGCTTCCTGGATGAAGAATGTCCACAAAATCGACCATCTCCTTCACACTGGCAGTTGGGGCATCTAATTGAGCATCCATTCTCCTTCAAATCATCACACTCTAGGAAGCTTTAAGATGAAAAAATGGGTGCATGTACTCTTTATAGAGGAAACACATAGGGTCTGATTTGTGAGTACCTTTTTCCTTAGCACAACCCAAGCATTATAGAAAACTACTCTTTGCCTTATCTAATGTCACATGACACAATAATCGGGTCAAAATAACTGACAGGAGAGAGGAGCAATACCTAACTGCCGCAAATAAAGTACTTGGGTGAGCAATATTCGCTCTTTGATTCTGTTAGTGACAACTGGCCTTCTATGATAAAGGAGGTACTTGATTCGTTTTGAAGTGTCCACAATAAACAGTTTCGGAAAATTATGAAGCTTTTAAAAATTAACTCATAACAAAAAGGAAAAAAGTAATACCAATATGTAATATGGGTACGAGTATGACACTTCCTTAGGTACGCATTACGATGAAGGAAGACTTAGTTTGGGCCATAATTCATTTTAAAACTCTAATATAGATAGTTTTCATTACTATACAACATTATATATCATAGAAAATTCATAAACACCAAGTCAAATACCATTTAACTTAGATTTGTGCTCGATTTTTATTATCTAAACAATATATAATTAGAAATCTATATATATGTAGTCAATTAATATGTGTTTTATACATGTGTTATATGTTCCAAAGCGAATCAATTTCGGGTTCGTATTACAATTTGGAGTCGTACATTTTAGTGATCTGAATCGGGAACCCACCCTGTTTGAAATCGATGTACCCAAATCATGGGTCGTCAGTGATTTAGTAAATTCTGGTAACTATGAGCAAGCCATTAATGACGACAATCATTTCCACCAACCAATGAAAATGATCATTGACAAAAGATGTGTATAAACTAATGCAAGTGTTGGGATATCATTGAGGGGAGCAAGAAGTCCTAATTTGAGACATGTTAATAAAATAGATAGAAATGGAGGACCATGGCACTTAAGTAGGTCATGGCAAGCAATTCATTAGGAAAGATGCTGGAAGAGATCTGGATTATATCATCCAAAAAAAACATGTGGCACATAAAAAGAGAGTAAAAGAAGCCTTACAAGAACACAAGGGTCCCATGCTGGATTCCTTGGATCCGAGAATGTAGATTCAGTCATCCCAGTTGGAGGTCCAAGAAAGCTTTCACAAACTTCTCGTAAGCGGGATTCATCTGCTTCTCTGCAGTTCAAGGAATTAAATGAACAAATATTCTGAAAAAGCAATGGAAGTTGCAGTCTTTTACAACTCACTCGAACTTATAATGACTGGAAAAAAAAGTTCCAGTGTCCATTTTTTCAGCAAAGAAGCTTTTTACAATAACTAAAATACAATGTTTTGTGACCCAACGAGCCCGGTCAGTATAGGAACCAGGCCATTTTACAATTCTTTAACCTCCCCCCCCCCCCAAAAAAAAAAAAAAAAACAACACACACACACACACACAATATATACACATAAGCCATCCAGTTTGGTTAAAAAATCCAGTTTACCCTGTGAATGGTCCTACAAGTTCTCCAATCAAACAAGCAGGGCAAGTTTATCACCTAATGTACTCCAATTAGGGCTCTGGTTCACTGTGGACTTCCAATAATTAGGTTTTGTCTCAGCTCTGAGCCTCCACCTGTAACACACCGGAAACCATCTAAAGGCCGATGCAGGCCACCAGCGACTGGCAACCACCTAAAGATGACACTGGCCACCAGCCCTTACCTCTTCTCTGTTTCTCCCTTACCCCTTTTAAGTTTCTTAGGATCACCTAATGTTTTGCTTCAGAATTAGTTTTTCCACTTGTCCTCCTATCAAAACCTTTGATTAGGGTTTCAAGTTTTGCCACCCCGATTTTTGGAAAAAACTGCTAGCGCTCCAAGTGGGTATATCAAATTCTGCTATAATCAACAAGTGATAGGTAAAAAGGTCCCATCCATCAAGTCTCAAGTCCTAATGAATTCTTAATTCATCCATTGGATTCCTGCTTTTGAGTTTTGATGCACTTTAGCTCATGATTTTTTGATTGATAATTCTTAAGTCTTGTGCTTAAATTAAAAGATTGTCTCAACTCTCAAGACCTATTTCTTTTTTGCTCCACTATTTTTATTCCCATCTGAAATATCTATGAAAACCATATTTCTTCATTCCCTGATCCCTATTATCTTCTTGTTAGTTGTTTCATTTGGTTTTTCTCAAATTTTGCCCACAAGGATTCCTCATCCTTCCATGCCCTTGATATCTTTATTCTTCCACCATTATAGTTTTCTCTTTCTTTTTTCAGGAAAAAATGAAAATGATACATGCTGAACCTTGTCCTGTAACTTACGGAATTGATTTTTAATAAAAAAAACTCCCTTCCTTCCTCTATCTCTCTTGAGTTCTATTGTACCCCTGAAATCACCAAATTTCACTATAACTCGGCTGCCACTCCAGTGTAAGCTATATCAATTGTCACATTTATTCCACTCACTATTCTAAATAGGGGCTCCCAGAAGCAATTTACAAATAGGATTCACAGGTCTACTGTGAACGGTCTAAACTTCAACCCTTCTTTCTTTTAGCTTTCTCCTAACAAAGCCCTAAGAAAAATCACAAGTCTCGTGGAGGACATTAATCTCACTGGTCGCAGTCTCAAAATGGAGGTTTCCAGCCTTTAAGGTGGCACAGGAGACATTTTTTAGGGACAATTTTTGCAAGCCCCGACTCCTAATCAAAGTGAATCAAAGTGGTCTAGCATGATCTCAACTGAGGCCATCATTAAGTCGGATGGCCTGCCCAGGTATAAGCCTTAAATGACTTCACTCAAAAATCCACCAAAGAAAATAACATAACAAATTATGCCAGAAAACATATAGAAATGGGAACATAATGAACCTGGCCAGAAAACGTATGTAGGACAGAAGACATTGACGATATTCATTAGGGGACTTCAATGCCAGGGCAGATGCCAACTGAGCTTCCAAATGAGAGCGTGTCTGCACTCCATCGTCCGTCAGTCTGTATCAGCATAGCACCCTCAAGTCATGATCTTTGAGCCAGACAATTAAATTGGCAACAAGTATGCAGTTGAGGATCAATTGATAAGGGAAAACACTAGCAAGCATAAAAGAATGATATCATTGAAACTCAATATAGAGTGGGAAAAGATTGGCCAATTGAGTTTGACAAACGTGAATTCAGGACAAAATTGGGTAATACTTAACAAATATTCAGGTATATTTTGAGGCTTAATGCTTACATACCTGCTCCAACCTGGCTTTCTGGCCAGGAACTTCCTGACATCCACCTGCAAGGCAGCAAGTTCACCGCCATGGTTAGAACCCAGATTCCAGGAGCTTGCAAAATTTGATGCAGGGAAGCAATCATCTGCAACCCTCAGCCAGCACATGAGGCTCGTATCAAATAGGAAAGCATGGCGTGTTGCCAGAACAACAAGAGGAAAACCAAATTTTGATAATTTTGCAGATATGACTTTGATTGTGCCTGAACAGATTTTAGAAGTAAAAAATGCATCAGGTATATTATCAAAGAAAATTATACAGAAAACCAAACCAATAGGAATATGGTTAATTGTCACTTTGTTAGCCGCCCACTTCCAAATATAGAAACTACCAGACATTAGTATTGATCTAAAATCCATTTTTTTTGTGTTACCTGCATCTTTGGTATTTGACTTCAGATCTGAAGTTATGAGTGAAGCCAATGAATCGTGAAGGAGACATTTCCTCTTGAACAGATCCCACACATATATGGATCCCTTCCTTGTGACAAGCAACAACTTCCAAGACTCATCACAATCTATAAATACTGCTGCAGATCCCATCATCATGGCAGGCATGTCACGTCTCCCGCACTTCGTGTATACCTTCTCAAAGATAAGATCATAAGAACATAACCAAAACAAATCTCTCTACTCAATTAGTCAAATTGTAATTAGCTGCTTTTGTACAAGCATAAAAAAGATTAAAGT
This sequence comes from Ilex paraguariensis, assembly GCA_963454935.2. Classification (NCBI taxonomy): domain Eukaryota; kingdom Viridiplantae; phylum Streptophyta; class Magnoliopsida; order Aquifoliales; family Aquifoliaceae; genus Ilex; species Ilex paraguariensis. Next base: position 89,314 of record CAUOFW020002458.1, on the reverse strand, counting down.
ATTGGCAACAATTAATACTAAGAAACATTCAAAAGTCAAATAGCAGCCTAGAATTCAATGGCTGAGAATGATGAACAAATGACTCTTTCGGATGGTTACTATAAAGAAACATCACATGTAAACTTAATATAACTGATAAATGCGAGAATCATAACACTAAATTCAGTAGTTAATGACTTGGCATGAAAATCTGGTTCCCGTTTCATATAAAATATTATAGCTGACTTTGACACAAGTAAGATGTCAATATAAAACCCATAGTTTCATCGATGGTAACCAAACATACACACACACACACACAACCAACACACAGACCAATGCCCCATAAGAAGTGCTTAGATAAATGAACCTCACAGATTAATAAATATAAGAGATAAGCCAACAATAATTATACAGAGTAACAACTTACAACCTTCATCATTCTCAATAATTGATAGGGGATATTGCTACCATGTCCTACTGCACAGACAAAGAACTACCATCTCCTATAATGTTCTAATGGACCAATATGTTCTGATTTTTAGATTTTTCAAAACAAGCACACAATGTACTTTATTTCCTGTTTACCCCTTGTAACTAAAACACCAATTTTGTTATCATCTCTAAAGATATCACAGTGTGCCACAACATAATTAGAAGCTCATAATATTTTCAATTGCAACTGTATTTGCAACAAGTTCACCCATTTTATAAACTCAATGATTTTGAACCATTTGAAATTGAAATCAACATAAACTTAGTGATTTGATCAAGTCTTATCTGACATTGTATCTAATTCATAGTAAATATATTATCAGATACACAATTGATTTTCTATTTATAAGGAATAAAATAAGAATTCAACTATATTTTGTACTAGTGTAGTATCGTTTGCGAAAAAGTAGGATTTGATGGTCCTACTGAAAGTTTCAAGTTGAAACTTTATACGGCTTAATGGTTGTTTTCCCTAAATAAACTTGTAACTTTGATAGCACCAGGAGTACAAATATCTGAGACTATTACACACACGCACACAGTCCCAACCAGAACACAACCACCATGCATCTCAGACAATTAAAGAACAAAAGGCATGTACCAAGAATTTAGACACAAAATGTTCTATTATGCATTGGGTTATATGAATGAGAAACCTAAGGCACATAGTTTGAATTTGAAGATCAGATCCTTTGATTCTGCACTTTTGTATAAGAAAACATGAATCAATTGTCTTGGACAGTTGGATAGATATCTCTGAATCATGGTGTCTCTATTTATGTAACTCTTTCCCTCTACTTCCATCCCTCCCATCATACACACACAGGCACAAACACCTACGAATAAATAAGTCAGTGTAGAATATCAGTACAAAGGTATTAAGAATGTGCTGTCTTGGCATGAGCTTCATTGATGTGACAAGAATGTGCTGTCTTGGCATGAGCTTCATTGATGTGACATGTGCAACGGAACTCCTGAAGCCTCATCCAGTATTCGTTATCCTAATATTTAAATACTGGAATGGTCATATATTTTGCATTTCTGTTTCAAGACAAATTAGAAATGTACAGAAGCTTGACTACATATCTTGACAAAACTGAGGTGGTCCGAGTGCAACTTCACCAAAACATATACATGCATGAATGAAATATCACCAACAATCCAGAACTAAAAGGTAAAGGTGTGGAAAATGATGGAATACGATCCATGTTGAGCAACTGTGTAACTCCATAGAATTCTCCATAGTACTTAAAACTCAAAAGAACTGCTTTAGAACCTCATACTAACCTGCAGGCATCCATCTTCACACCCAACAGCCCAGAAGTTGGCATTTCCAGCCAAAACAGTGACCTTCCCAGACATCCTATCAGACCAAAGAGTTTGAATCCCTCTTGTACAAGTAATTTCTGTTTCTTTCATCATGAATGTACTTCCTACCCCAACGACGTCATTTACAGCATGTTCTCTAGGACGAGCTTCCAAACAAACTGGTATTGTATCTATCCTTTCTTTCTTATCAAATACCCTGATTGAAAGTGTGGTACTCACAACTGAAGAACTGATATCCCTGACAGTTCCTGTCTGTTCAACACTAATGCTTCCATCCCTGCCTGCAGAGGCTGGAACCTTCTCAATGACCAGGCTCTCACTGATAGTAGCTCTAGCTGTGACACCAGATCGCTCCTTCATATCACAGCTCCCAGCTAATGGTTTCCTAACAAAACCTTCTCTGATGCCACCATCTGTATGTACCACCCCATTATCATCCTTCCTGCAATCTGAAGAATTAAGAGAGTAGTCAAGGACTTGAGACTGAGCACCACCAGCAATATTTTCCTGCTGAACAGGCATTCCAACTGCTTCTGGGATTATCCTCTTTCGACCATCAGGGCGCCTGTATTCTCTTTGTTTCACAGGACTAGAAATCCGGGCAGGAGGTGCCACTTTATTTAACCCATCACTGGCTCCTTCACTCTTCTTTCCATCATCAATCTTAGTTTTTGAAGACTTTCTTGCAACCCCCAAATCATTAGAAGATTTTAGGGATTGATTCTGTGAAACATCTGCAGCCAATTTTTTGCTTTGGGTTTGCTTAGCTGACGCTGCTTCAAGCAACAACTGTGCCGGACTTTCTGCTAAGTTTGCCTGCCGGCCTCTGACATCGCCATAACGACTTCTCTTTAACTCGTCCAGTTCAGCATCAGTTAGCCTATGGCCAAGTTCATTCACCTCAAAATGGAAAGTAGCCACTGTCCCATCCAAAGAGCATGCAAATAGTGAGTACCCATCAGGACTCCTGCACCCATAAGAAAGAAAATTAAACTTGGAAAGAAGAAATGGGAGGAGACTGGCAGGCCTGATGCAAATCAGTGACCTCAATGTTCAGTATCCTCTGGAAGGAGGTAATGTGCCTATTGTATATCTAACTTACCAGGACAAATCGACAACACTTTGAGAAAAGAAATGCTTAGCCACAAAGAGAGGTCGAGCACTTGCAGTTGTCCACACAGTTATAGTCCGGTCCTGACTTCCTATTGCAATAACATTATATGGCTGTGATTCTTTCCCTCCAGACTTGGAAGATCCATTAGTCCACCCTACAGATGCAGCTTTAACTTCCTGAGCATTCGAGGAATTTCTTCTAAACATTGAATAGTTAAACTTCACAACAATAACAGGGGCATTATGTCCTAAGAAATCAAAAGTTGCAGACCATTCCCCCCTCTCCAGAACAGGGGCAGAATGCCTTGGCTTTTGGAAACCATGAGTGGTAGTTATAAAGTGGCCACAAGGCGACCATCCAAGTCGCCTAAAGAAGGTAGATCCAAGCTGAAAAGCACATAATCTTTTAGATAACATAAAAGCAATAGGGCACAAAGTAAAATTTATCAATCAATTGTAAACATACCGATTTTGCCCAGTGCCCATCTGTCTGGTGAACGAGACTCCAGTCACTTGTACGCCAAATAATGACAGTCTTATCATCTGATTGACTTGCTATAAAGGAACCAATAGGATCCCAAGTAACCCCTTTAACCAGACTAGAGTGACCCCTGAGTACAGCAGTGCAGATGCCGTTGCTCATATTCCATATATGAATAGTGTTATCCAAACTCCCACTAGCCAATATTGAGTCATCTGGAGACCAATTCAGATCTACCTACTTTAAGCATGGGAAGAAACTCCATGGTTAGATAATAATGGTTGGGTCATTGTAAAATAATATATAAGGTTTAAACTCATAAGAACTGAAGTCTTCTCATGTTCTATTTAGAATGCATCCATTACAAGAGAAAACTAAACATGTGAAAAGCAAAAGTTATACACACCCAATGTCATGATACATAAGTTTTATACCATGCACCAAATATATACGTATTTATTTCGATCAACAAGTGACTCTAATTACCACATCAGCAGTGTGACCCCTCAGAGTCATGGCAACTTTCCAATTCTCAACATCCGGTGGCTCTCCACTACCAAACTCCGTGGTTCCTGAACCAGGCTTCCTCTCATGAATCAGTATTACCTGGTCATCAGACCCCGATGCCACATACCGACCATGCTTAGTCCACCTAACACAATTGACCGATCCAAAATGATCCCGAAGCGTTGCAAGAAGCTTCTGTGTTGATTCATCAGTTTCCAAGTCCCTGCCAACAGATTTCATATTCCAGATGCGAACCTACACACATTACATTTACTGCATGGTTAAAAAAATACCATCACACAAAAATTATAACTCACATGCTCAGAAAATCCAACTGAGTCCACTGTAGCAAGCTCAGTTACTAGAGCTCCATGTTCAGACAATGTATCATTTTATGCATAACCACGTGAGACCACATAATAAAAAAAATACCATTTTTGTGAAACCAGATTATCAGGAACTGCAACTGTTATATTCACGCAACACCGAGTTTTGTGTGATGTCCTAATCAGGGAGCAATTTTGGGAACATTGTCAGAAGTTGCAGCTAAAAGTCCCATTTTTGGCTAGCAATGAACACGGAAAACTTAAATAAACATGTAGAAAATAATGGGGTGGAACATGTACTTTTGAGTTAAGAGTATGCTAATTTGTGCAGAAAACTACTCCAAATCCACCTTTATAAGAGTTCCATGTTCATGAAGCGCCTTTTTCAGATTAAATTGATCAAAACCACTTATAGAGAGGGAAAAAAAATAGATCAAAACAGAGAAATCCTATGAGCCCATTAACGAAAAAGTGAAGTTGACTCCAAAGAACGGAAACTCAAAACAACCGAATTCAAGTACAACGAACTACATGAACATACAAAACTCTACTTGTAGCCAGTTGACTGACATTAAAATTTGTGCCTTTCAACACTCAAGGTTTATTGTTCAAAAAAAAAAACACTCAATGTTTTGGTCTCTGCACTTTTCCTACAGTTTCTCAGCAGCCAAACAGAACTTAACACGAAAAAATGATACTCGAACAAGAAACTTTGAGTGTATAAGGAAAAGAATACAGTACCTTGTGATCACCACCACCAGTGGCGAACCTAAGCCCACCAGGCTGAATATCAATGGAGAAAATCTGCATACCCTCATGTCTAACCCAACTGGGCTTCTCTGCAATCATCTTGAATTCTTACTCTCAACACCCAACTCACCTTTTGTCACCAAAAACCTTCACTAAAGAGTTTCAAAATCCATGGCCTATAAACCCCAAGAAAACCCAGATGGATTTTTATGATTTTTAAAATAAAAAAACAGTAAAACCCCCTAATTTGGACTATTTAGTGGGAACAATATTTTGATAGAACCCTAGATATAGTGGTGGATTTGGGGTTTCAACTTGAAGAATAAGATTAAGCTAACTATTTTTTTTTTTAAAACTGTCAAATCCAAAGGAAGATTTTGGGTCTATTTTAGATACTAAAGACTGCAAAAAGGAATGATTAAACAAAGCAAAGGGGTAGAAATCATGGAAAGAAAAGTGGTAAACAAGACACAGAGATTAGGGAATGTGTAAGGTATATATATGCACAAACGGGTTGTGTACTTTTATAGAGTACATAACAAAATGGTAATTTGGGGTTTGGAAATCCTTTTCTAATCACGAATACTACTCACATATTATTTTTATTTGAATTTTATTTTTTATATTTATTTAATTTGTAAATTTTTTTAAACTTTTTTATTAATTGCATTTGATTTTTAAATTTTTTTAACTTGTTTATTAATAATACATTTATATATAATTTTTTATATCTATACCTAATGAAAAAATAAACCAACCTTATATTCTATTATATACACGTAATTATCAAATTAGTTTATACGGTTCAATATATGTTATATTTGATTTTTTTAGTATGTAATAATATCATATTATTATAATATAAATAATAATATTACAATTTAATCAATCTCTTTATAAAAAGTGTAATAAATCTATAATATAATTAGATGTCTAAATACTCAATAATTCAAATTTGACAATGAAAATTCAATATTATTATAAACAAAAGATAAAATGTCTAATAGGTCGGGGAGATAGCTAAACAAACAACAGATTAAAAATTCAAAAAGGGATAGAGTAGATTAATAACTAGATTTAGAATTAATTAAAATAAAAGTTAATCATTTGACATATAATTTATTATTCAATTTAATTACATACATAATTTAAATTTTTTTATAAAAAAATATCATTTAAATATATTCACATGCAACGAACGTTGTTGATTTTCTAATAATAATAAATATAATATTATTTCTAATAACGAATATTGTTATAAATAGTATAGATATAGATATAAATTTTTTTATTATTATTATTAAATTCTTTCATTCAACATTAGACTTACTTAGGGTCAACTTTTTTCACTCTTTTGTTTTACAAATTCTATCATAGGTTACGTGCTAGAATTTGAGATTTGAATTTTATTACTTTTGGTCAAATTCTATCATACGACATTAAAGTTATTAGAGTCATTAGTGGTAGTATAACTCACTAAAAATCCACTAATAGATTTGATGGTTTTTATTGTGATGATTAAACTCGAAAGAAAATGTTAAATATTGAAAATTGAAAAAGTTTGAATCCATGAATTGAAGTGAACATGGTCAATGCTTATTTTCTTTTCTTCTTTTTTTTTTTTTGAGATGTGTTGGGTTGGAAAGAGGGATTTAAAGTAATTTCGGATAGAAATATGATTTTTGCAAAAATATCAAAATATTAGAGGTAATTCGTGTCTGAAAACAAGGTGTGCAATGTGAATCATTTTAAGAAAAATATCGGTAGTCGTTGAATGAATTTATTTGGGACCGTAAGATAGACTTATTGAAAGTTGTCCGATTTTATATTATAGATATCGACTATCAAGTTAAAAGTTAAGATCCAAGACATTAATTACTACTAAATATGATTACTTTCAAATTAAACCAAAAAAGTTTGAATTGGTCCAACATTTTAAGATCGATTCCAATAATTTTAAATGCATCTCAATTTTTTGGATCAAGTTTATCACATACTTTTTTTTTAAATATTTTTTTAATTCAACCGTCAAGAATTTGGGCCACATACTTTGAAGTTATAAAGAAACTACATCAATTAAAACTTTTTGGAAAAATTTCGGTGACAATTCTTTTAGTTTATTATATCTTTAAAAAAATTCTCTCTATTTTGTGAGAATCTTCAATAACACCTTCTGTCAAATTAAATATATTAATTAGAATGTAACTTTATTAAATTGTCCATGATATATATTAGGAAAAATTTTATTAACACCCCCTCTAAATAGACATATCTTCAATGAGACCTCCTCTATTTTTAAAATTTTGTTATATATTAAAATTTGACTAGAGCTAATTAAAATTTGAGTCTATAATTTTTTTTTTAAGTACTAAAATTTAAGCCGATTAAAATTCTATTTGAACCTCAAATCAAATTTTTATCAGCTTGCATTAATTTTTAATCGGCCCGGTTGTTGATACATAAAAAAATATAAATTTTAATTAACTCAAATTTTAATACGTAAAAAATAAATTTTAATCAAGTTGAATCAATCGATTCAAAGCAAATTTTAATCGAAGCTAACAACTCAAGTAAAGTTCAAATTAACTCAAAATTTAATACGTAAAAGACTTTTAATAGGTTTAAATTTTAATACTTAAAAAAAATAATATTTAATTAGTTTAAATCGAATTTTAATCGACTCAAATTTTAATATGTAGAAAAAAAATTTAATCAACTCAAATTTTAATTGAATTTTATGTAAAAAGATTATTTGGAATTTATGTAAGGACAATTTTAGAGTATTTTAGATAATTTATGTAAGGACATAAAAAAGAGTATTTTAGACAATTTATGGTTTTTTTTTTATAAATAATGGTTTAAGATTAGAGGATGTCAGTGATGTTTTTGATAATAGAATAATGTCTTAACAAAAATGAAAAGCCAAAACTTTTTTTTTCGTGAAAATCCTAACCGGTTTTGTCCTTCAATTAATGCTCAAATACGTGTTTTTGGCCTCAATCATGACACGTAAACCTAGCTTCAACTAAAACCAAAACTCTAAAAACTAAAAACGCACTTGCACCATAATTGAAAATCTTTAACAGATTTGGTTCATCAATCTTTCAAGATGAATCGATTTCCTGAGAGTGTTTCTTAGATGAGGAGACCAAAGGAGGGAGACGCAAGACGGAGGTGAGAGGGAGACGAGTGTGTTTCCTGAGATGAGCAACATATGAGAAGAGAGCAAGACAGGGAGTCTAAGAGGGAGACAACAAGCTGGTGCGAGTCCTGCGGGACACCGATAATCTATAGGCTTGACGTGGTCAAAGAGTCAAAAGGGCATTTTAGCAAAATAAACATAAACCTAATAATATCTCAGCGCAATTTTGTCTTTCGTCATTTCTGTTAACTCCTTAGCAAAATGTTATTGACAAGGGGTCTGTGTGTAATTTTGTATACTTGAGTGGTTTGTGTGATTAAATAAAAAATTTTAGGGGGTCTAGATATAATTTTTTCTTTTTTTTTTGTTGGTAAGTCAAATGTACAAAGTAATTCTAAAGCTTCTCAAGTTGTTCAAAAATATTATTCTCGAACCAATTAACTCAAAGTGTAGTAATGTTTATTTGATTTTTATGTCGGATTACAACTTGATACATTAGCCAATACCCACTCACCACAGCATTATTATATATGCCTTCATGAGTGGTAGGGCTCAGGTAACCATGGCCTAACTTTCAGTCAAAGCTTATTGTTGGGTCAGATGTATGATTAAGCAGAATCACATTACTGCAAATAATAGTTTAATTTACAATTATAGGGCAAGTCAGTGGAGGTTACCTCCACCTATTTGAGGGAATGCTTCATTGTGCAAGTCTATATTTTTTAACTATAACATAATCGTAGAATGCTCGTCACATCTACAAACCACCTTCTTATCATATTTCTGCAGAAATTTAGATCTCAGTGCAACTTTTCATTATCAAGTGAGCATCGCAGTTGAAGGTCCTGTATTGTATTCTGCGTCGTGTTTTAGACATCAAACAAAAGGCCTAAACTACTTCGACAAGCATTGCAAATGCACACACCATGTTCAGGAATCCGACACAATGTTCTCGATGGTCTTTCATCAAACCTCAGTTTCTTGCTCAATACACAAGGAAAAGCCAATTCATGCGCCTTTCCCACTTCGGGAAGTTTAAATAGATCAACAGATATCTGCAAATCCAGCATCAACAATATAGAATACAAATGCAAGCAATTGCACATTTAGTCGTGACTCAATTGTGTAACCATATCCTCAACCATCCTCTCCAAACTCCTTTGTGAATCTCTCGTGCACCTCAAGGTCAGATTTGCTCACTGTCGGTCTCTGTCTTGCAAGCACCTTATCAAAGTCTGTTTTTGCGATTGGTGGTGGGACAATCTGCACATGTACAATCAGCAGCAAGAAGCACTCAGTTCGTATTCGAGTGCTTGAGAAAAAATTTCATTCTCGAAACATTTGCATTCCTTGTCCATGTACTTAAAAAGCAACTCATTTAAACAATTAATTTTACCATTTTCTTTATTTGGTCATGCATTTACTTCTATTTTCAACTATTGGTTCTTAGGGGATTTGATTCTAGGCGGCCTGTGGTTTTCAATGACAAGGCATTTGAGATTGAATAATTCATTTTCATGAAGTGGCATGTTGCCACAGTTAAAATTTTTACGAAGAAAGTATATCAAAAGCAGGGAGTCTCAAGATTAAATTAATGAAGGATGCCAATACCACAGAGTAATGTGTGAAGAATCTATGAATACCTTTGAAGCCAATCCTTGTGCAGCAAGCTCCTGCATGGAGATCTGGACAGCACCCGGTTGCTTTGGTCCACATGGTACCCACATACCACTGGAAGTCTTAGTGAAGTACATAGCATCTTGGGTTTTACGAACAGGCTCAAAGAGTACATCCTTGACCTGTTAGAGCCAAAGATAAAAATGAGATCCCAACATAAATATTCCACACCATTGAGGGAATTTAGTAGATAACATTCATGCATCTCATTGACTGCTGCACTTACACAAACAGAAATATCTGAACCAGAAAACCCTTCTGTCTTACGAGCTAAATTTTCAAAGTCACTTTCAGTCAAGTTGTGAGGGGTATCTCCTAAATGCACCTACGCAAATTACACGAGCACAACAAAGTAGAATGTTAAGAGATATATCAGGCTAGAAAAATGACATGATCACATTGCATAATATCCATTTTGATAGTCTGTGCGCGTTCACGTGTGTGTGTGTGTGTGTGTGTGAGAGAGAGAGAGAGAGAGAGAGAGAGAGAGAGAGAAAGAGAGTTTCATACTTTGAAAATGTGCTGCCGTGCCTTCAAATCTGGGAGGGGAATGTATATACGCTTGTCAAATCGCCGTCGAATGGCCTGTAATAATATTCATTTTTAGTCAAAATTATCATGTCACCACTACTCTTATGCCACAGTCCTTTTACCTGATCTAAAGCATAGGGAGTATTTGTTGCTGCCAAAACAAGGACTTTATCGTCGTTGTGTCCAACACCCTGAAAATTACAATTGGTTATTACAAGGCTCACTTTGAAAAAAACTGACCATTTTTATGGTCAGAATGTATATTGTATTGCCTCTCTCAGAAAATCAAGGTAAAGATAACTTGCATTTACTAGATTTGTGGGACAGAACTACACTATTCTCCAATTGATCATAATGACATGGGAAAGACAAGATGACAGAAAGAATATAGGGCCAAGTTCAATTTAAAGTTGTACTATTCAATCATCACCATTTGTCTCTCTGACCAACTAGGTGTAGCAATTTCTGAAAGCACTCGGGTTGGAACTCAGGATCCAATCGTCATGGTCACAATAAATGAAGAGTGTTCTCAAGGCCAAATAATAGATGCTCAGGCAACCATTAGAGTTCGGAGAAGAGACAAGGAATCAAATTTCTAATTGTTCGTTTCTCTTGTACCCAGCTCTGATCAGAAGCACCTCCCTTCTCATCATCCCAATACCACTTGCAGTTGGCATCATCTTGTACAAGCACATGAACTAACCCAACAATAATTCCAAACGAGAAAAAGATTGGTCTTTTGAGAGGAAGGCAACTTAACTAACCTGACCTTATAAAGGCCCAATCATGGGCTTTCTGACCAGACCCAACCCTAGATACTTAAGGTGCCATACCCGAACAGCATACCCTGGACACTTCACCAATTGCAAGCACACAATGCTATGCTGTCAGGCAATATTTTGATAAGAATCACACTTTATTAATAATTAAAAGTCGAAACAATGGTGGACAAGAAGTCCAACACAAACAATGGAAAAAACAACAAAATTAAAAAAATCAAATTACAAGCCGCATGAGGCTTTTCAGCTAGCTCTAATACAAAAAAGAGGAATGTCTTCAAACTCCTTAGTCGTTGAAGTCCAAAAAGAAGCCAAAAAATGAAGTCTACCCCATAATCGCTCAACTTCTTCACATTTATCCTAAAAAATTCTCGCATTCCTTTCTTTCCAAATCACGCATAATGCAGCAAAGAACACATTATACCAAATAGTCTTTCATCTCCTATTTCCCCCATAAACCTCATTATTTAAACAAAACATAGAATTCATGTCCATGGTGCAGCCCAAGAAAAATTCACGAGGTCAAAAATCTTATTCCAAAGAACTCGTGTCAAAAGACAATGCAAAAATAAGTGATTTACACTTTCATAACCGCCTCAACACATAACACACCATTGTGGTTGAAGACAGAAATTTGGTCTCCTCTTTTGAAGAAACTCATTTGTACTCACCTTACCATGGACAATAATCCATGCACAAACTTGCACCTTCAAAGGCACTTTAGCCTTCCAAATTTTCAGTGATGGTTCAAAAGAAGGAAGTAAAGGATTGTCAATTAAAGATTACAAGAAAAAATACCTGTTGGATCACCAATCTAATACCTTCTATCCTCCAAATTAGGAATCAACATAACATTAGAAAGCATAGGAACAAGACACATCAATTCCAAACATTCTCTATCATTAAGACTCCTACAAAAACCAAAGTCCCAAAAAATTGGAAGAGAATATGATCGAACCATAGATGCAACCCAAACACCATAATAAGAAGAAACACGATACAGTCGAAAGAAAAGACTAGAGAGAGAAGACTCACCCACCCACTTATCCTCCTAAAACCGCACTCTAGTTCCATTACCAACACTAAACTTAACCTTTTGAAAAAACAAGGTAATCCCTGAGAGATGAACTTCCACAGACTCCAAAAATTATCCCTTTCAACCCCATTAGCATCCCACCCATTAGCTTGGATCTCATACTTGCTCCTGATAACGGTATGCCACAATGAATCTTGTTCCAAAGGGAACCTTCTGAGCCATTTTCCAACCAAGGCTACATTACTCTTCACTAAATTTCCTATTGAAAGACCCCGTTATTATTTGTTCAAATGGTCCTTCCGTCCCTCTTCTACCCCTTCCCATAAAAAATCTCTCATAAAATATTCAACTTCCTTAGCCGCCTTCCCTGACATTCTAAAAAGAGACATAAAATATATTAAAATGCTAGACAAAACAAACTAAACCAATGTTAATTTACCTCCCCTAGACATGAAACATTTTTTCATCCATCTAACTTCATCCCCACTTTCTCAACCACAGGGTCCCAAAAATTTCTAGATAATGGGTTACCACCCAAAGGAAACCCTAAGTATCTCAATGGCCACTCACCCACTGTGCATCCCATTTCCTATGCCAACCTCTCTATCTTCTCTTAACTAGAGTTGATACCCACAATAACACTCTTTTCCATGTTAACCTTTTGTCCATAAATTATACCAAACAAATCAACAATCATCTTTAAATTCCTTATTTTCTGTTCATCCCCTAAAGAAAAGAAAATAGTGTCATCTGCAAATTACAAATGAGAAATTGCAATCCTCTCCCCCTATCACAAACCCATCCACTAAATTACATCATTTTGCCCTCTCTATCAATCTACTTAAATCATAAACCACCGGAGTAAACAAGAAAAGGGATAGAGGATCTCCTTGCCTAAGTCATCTGTACACACAACCCCCTAATCTACTTCCTTCATCCCCCACCAAAGCCCTTTCCTTCCAACACAGTATCCAAAAAATCTCAATCCACATAATCATAAGCTTTTTCAAAATCAATCTTCAATACAACCCCTTCGTCCCCCTTCCCTCCGTACTCCTCAACAATCTCATTACCAACAAGTGCCACATCCATAATATGTCTCCTTTTCACAAAAGCACCTTGATATTTTGAAATTGTGTCACCCAAACACTTCCTTACCCTCATAGAAAAAACCTTAGAAATAATTTTATACGAGCTAGTAACTAAACTAAAAGGCCTGAAATTCTTAATCTTCATGGAATTAACTTTATTAGGGACAAGGCAAATATATGTAGAACTTGTCACTCCATTGATAATTCCCTTATGTATAACTTCTAAAAACTCTCATCAAATCACCCTTCAATACATCCCAACACACCTGATAAATAACCATTGCGAATCCATCCGGCCTAGGATCCTTTTCTTTACTACATTCAAAAACAGCTTCCTTACCTTCTTCTACCTCAAAAGATCTCTCCATCCATCCTACAACACTCCCATCAATAGAACACTACTCAAGACCCCTCATAATAGGTTTATCACCACCATGATTCGCATACAAATTGGCAAAAAAACTAATGATCTCACTCTCTATGATACCCTAATCCTCAATTATAGACTCATCCTTAAGTTCTAGCTTATCAATGTATTTCCTCACCTTATTACCATTCACCACTCTATGAAATTTTTTTGAATTATTATCTCCCTCCTTAACTCATGATTTTTGTCTCAAACTAATCTCTTCTTTGAATAACACATCCTCAAACTTATTCCTAACCTCACTTATTTCTCTCTTCAACTCTCCATCCATTCCACCATCCTCCTATCCATTCCATCATCCCCTTCTATTTCTATCAATATACTCAATCCTCTCCAAAATAACCCTTTTTGCCTCTCTAATATCCCCAAACACCTCTTTGTTCCAAACCTTAAGCTTATGTTTTAGTACCTCAAGCTTTTTCATAAATCTAAACTTTTCCCATCCTTAAACAGCACCCTCTTCCCACCATTCTCTAATCCTTACTCTAAAATCCCTATACTCCACCCACATATTCTCAAACCTAAACAGACCCAGACCCCACCTAAACTTAGAATCTACAAGAACAATGGGGATCTAAAACCACTCCAGACAAAGCCAAAGCCTCCTGCCTAATCCTGGAAAGCAATCTTCCCACTCCCCCGTAAATAAAAATCTATCCAACCTCTTACAAGCCACCCTACTTCTAAAATTCAACCATGTAAACTCACCATTAGCCAAAAGGTGATCCTTAATTCTGTTTCCCTAACAAATGTGTCAAAATCTCTCATACTCTTAGATATCCACCCTCCATTCAGTTTCTCTGCAAAATACCTAATCACATTAAAATCTCCCCCAACATACCACCTAGGACTACACATTCCAAATAACCCTGCTAACTATTCCCATAAGGATATCCTCACCCTAGGCTTGTTAGGGCCACATACCCTAGTGAGCCACCAGTCACCACCATCCCTAATCTTAATTCTAACTGAAACCGTAAACTCCCCCTCAAGTGATTCTTCCACAACAACCGACCAGTCAGGCAATATTTGACATTATTAGTTTCAAGACCAGGGCAGATTTTTTTACGACTGATAAGCAAGGCCAGAAAAGATTCTACAACCAGCCAGTTCTCTTCATACTTTGGATGCATTGTTAAGGTCGGTAACCATTATTCACTAAAGGACACTACTGCTGCCACTCTTCAACTCCTCATTAGCACAAATAAATAAACATTACTTAAAAGAACCAAATTCTAGTGAATCTATGAGTATTTGTTAATTATGCCACATTTAGATGAATATACAAAGAAAAATCAGATCTCAGGAGCCGTAGTGAAAGAGCCAAAAAAATCTATGATATCTAGAAGTACGATCCTATAATGTGGGTCATTGTCAATAAGAGCAAGCACATCAGTGAAATGTTCTAGCCATTTGAAGCAATGCCGCTAAGACTTAATCCAAAAATACGAAAAGAAAGAAACAAACGACAGAATAATCGATATGAACTACTATTAAGTTTTGTGCATCAATATTTTCCTTTGTGAAATGAATAAGTTAATGACAACAACATTGAGTAGAATGACTTGACCATCGTTAAGTTCAGATAGAGTATGTCAAGAGTCTATTTGACCTTGGCTTTGCTGAAATTGGAGGCAGCTCAAGCTTGAACTCAAGTCAAGATGAGAACCAATAGTTAAACTCAACGCAATGAGTGCCTGTAAGGTTCACGACCTACTCGCGTGCTAGGGCAGGGCAATACAATAACTAAAATCTTAAAATGCTCTATTTTCATTGGGCCACTTGAGACTTGATGACTGCTGTAGCTCATGACATTGTACAAGTGATTCAAAGTATCAAAAGTCAAAGGCTGAAACAGAGACAGTCATCTCACAGACAATTTGTCCAAATATCAGGCAACCTTGTCCTTTTAAACTTGGAATACCACTAGAGCAATGTGCACATGGGACCCCTAATACATAGTCCTAGAGTAAACTTACAACACCTGCCATTACTTTGCAGCCTTTGAATACCGTAAAATCTATAATATTTACCATTACTTTGTGTTCACAAGCTAGACCAAGCCAAGCTTTTACCTGCTCGACCTCGACCCATTGGAGTGCAAAGCCTTCAAACTCAAATTGAGCTCAATTCATTTATCAGATAAATGAGCTGGAGTAGAGCTGTGCAAGAATGGATAAGTTCACTCGCAACCCTAAGCCTAACATACACTTATCCTTCCTGGTGATATTTCACAACATTGAATAATGTTTCCTTGTGTGTATGCATGGGGTAAACATATGAATAAGAAATACAGTATTCAACGCACAAGGAAGTCAGGAACAACAAAAGAAACAGAAGTGATGAAACTGACAAAACCTATTCTTTAATATGCACAACTGCATCATTTGTACATGGAATCTTTCCGCGCACGCACACACATGTGTAAATGCACATATACACAGGTATATATCAGAGCACATTGTATATGGCTTAATGGCGAAAGGCATTTTAATTTCTATAGATATCTTCATTTTTTTGGGTCCAAAGGAAGCTCAAGGCAATGCCTATATGAGCAAATACCTGCATCTGCACAAGTAGTTCTGTTTTGATACGTCTGGAAGCTTCACTCTCATTGCCTTCTCCACGCTGGCCACATAAGGAATCTATTTCATCAACGAAGATGATGGATGGCGCACTTTCACGAGCCATTTGGAAAAGGTTTGAAACTAACTTTTCACTTTCACCCATCCACTTTGAAACCAGGTCTGAAGAAGAAACACTGGACAAAACCAGCAGTTGGCACATGCCAACTTATTGGTCTAAGTTCTTGTTTAAACAAAAAGGAGTGCATGTGTGTAAGCAGATGATAGAAAAAAATCAAATAAAATTGTATAGATATATGCATACAGACAAATCAAAACAATATTTTCAACACATAATCCCTATGGTTTGCCAGATAGGGTATAGGAAAGTAAAAAGTTCATGTATCAATCGGCAAATGAAGAGCACCCATGAGCTTTTATGATAAAGCAAGCATCACATGGAAGCTGATCAAGCATAAAGTATTACAGACAAGGACACACATGAGGAGGTCATAAATGTACAATGGCAGCTACGAAAACGTAATAACATTCCCAGACAAAAAAGGCACAACCATTCTCTATTCACAGAAAGGCAACCTTCTAAAAATTTCCATTAAATTTATATATCTGCAGCTGTTCCTATCATGAATGAAATCTACATAATCAGTGCAAAAATGACATCCCCTTAAGCAGCTTTAGAACAAGCTCAATGATTCAGTAGACATAAAGGCAGTAGGGAAACGGTGCTAAATACATATTGAACTGCCTGTGAACTGCTATCCTACAGTGTTTTCACTCAAAACCACCATGACCTCAGTGGTTATATGGTCCTTAGTTGGATGTCGGACCAAATATGACATACATCAAGGTTAAAAGGGACCATTTACATAGTCATAAACGGAAAAATAAGAAAAGAAAACATGTTCAGTTATTGTTAAGCTTTCATAAAAAATGACAGTCTTATTGGTTCCAAGAACCAATACAAAAGCTATCAAATATAAAACTTCCAACCAAACTGGGGATAAGATAGACCAGGCAAGCAATGATGGAGCAAATATTAAGTAGATGACACCCTCTAGACATCCTTAAGGAGTGCATGGGCAAGTCAAAGCCCAGATCTTCAACAGACCCTAGTGTTGTATTTATAAGAGGGAAAGCCTTCGAATGATAGTTATTGAAGAAACAACAAAAGAAAAAAAAAAACATAACTATTTATCACACTAATATAATCACCATTATCAGCATTACAAACCTTTACTATACCTTAACATTTATGACATCAAAAGAGATGATATTCTAAGCAAACAGATGAATGTATGATGACACTAAACTTACCTGAAAAATGTCGAGTCTGCTTCAGTTGCAACAGCTTTGGCTAAGTATGACTTCCCTGTTCCAGGTGGACCATATAAAAGAAAAGCTCTCCATGGCTGCCTCTTGCCTAAAAGCGAGCAAGATAACAATTGAAATCATAAGTTACAAGATGACGCACAATAGAATACAAGCACAATTTGTGTAGTCTCTTTTCAACATGGATCATCAACATAAAGCAGAGCGAATATGGCAACTGCCACCAAACAAGGAAAAAAAGAGATGTCCCTTTAGACAGCATGACCACGATGCCTGACAGCAGTTCTTTACCCATTAGAATGCTCAAATGAATTGAAACATTTAAGAAGAACATTTAAGAAGAAGATTGAAAACAGGGAACATCCAGACTTTCTAAGGACCTCACTGGCATTCACAATTGGAATTTAAATTCATAACCGTCTAGCTGTAGAAGCTCAACATGTTTCTACATTGTCTCCAAAAAATTCTGACCAGGTCAACAAGGTAATGCTGGCTTCTATGTAAAGTTTCTTTTAGGTTTAAGCATAACCTGTGTTACTGTTTTTTCTTCACAATTGGAATTTCAATTCGTAACCGTCTAGCAGTATACAACTCCATGAGACAAAGCAGTTGAGAATTTGAATCTAAAGGGCTAAAAGGCTTTTCTATACTTACAGTAAACATGTTAAGTCTATACTTAACTGGAAGAAACCTTCAAATTGTTTAGATATGGATACTTATTCAAGCTGAATTTCTGTTTTATTTTAACACCCAAAGGTTGGGACGCTTCCATTAACAAATTTGACAGCTCGAGAAAACAATTGGTTTTCACTAAACAAGCATGGACTGTTCGATCTGTGGCACACAGCTTAAAATTTTACCCTTTCCCCATCAAAGGTAACATAAAATCTGCATTCAACCCTCAACTAAGAGAATCAATGCTACAAACCCACATACTCAACTTCAAACCAGTCAATTCATAGCATAATCAAAACCAAAACAATCACATAAACTACAAAAGAACTACCAAAACAATCAATTACACTCATAAATTAAACAACCAAATAAATTTTAATTGACCATGAATTTTGCTAACCAGTAAAATTATACAGCTTTAAGTTGAACTCCTTCCCCATCAGATATTAAATAAATATGCTTCTACCACGTCAACTAATTTAAATAAGACCACACATATCAAATCCAAAACAAACCAAATTATAGCAAAATAAGCACAAAAAAATCAACGTTTCCCACCAAAAAAAATCAAATTCAATCGACATAAATCATGTTCAAATCAATCAGAATGAAACAGACACAAAATATTGCTGACCAGTAAAGAACTGCGGAAATTTCACTGGCAAAATAACCGCCTCTTGTAACGCCTGTTTCGCGCTCTCAAGTCCCGCCACATCATTCCACTTGATATTCGGTTTCTCCCTAACTATAGCTGAATTCAACCCCGCCCTCAGCTTCGCCTGCTCCGGATCCTCCCCATCGCCGCCCTCTCCGCCATCCTTCGGCTTCGTCTTCGGCCTCGTCGCCACCGCCGCATCCCCATTACTGGCCTGTCCGGTCCCTCCTTCGTCCAACACCGCCCGAATCTCCTCCGCTCGGCGCAAATACTCGGTGAATTTCTGGGTAATTGCCTCTCGGATTTTAGGGTTTTTCTCGTACTTCAAGTGGGTCTTGAAGTACTCCAAAGCGTTCATGTATAATGGAAAGGCCTTGGCGTAATTCCCAGCATTGTCTTCCTGTACGGCTTGTTTCACGTACTCGATCGCTTGTTCTTTGAAATTGCTATACATCTTTGCTCATGTATATGTGTTTTTGTGTATATAGATCGGGTGAAATTGGGGATTTTTAGGGTTTGATTGAAGAAAGAGGGCTGAATCGATTAGGCCAATTGGGTTTCATGGATGAAGGAAGGTTTGAATGTTGAATTGATTCTTGGCTGTTGGGAAAGGTCTTCGAAGTGACGCGTGAGGGCTATTGCGTACGTGCGGGGTGTGCGTGTGTGGGTGAGAGGGATATAAATATTTTTAACCCCTCAAGTTTATATTCAGTGGCACTTTGGCCCCCCTGAAATATCATAATGTGAATTTGAGTCTTAAATGGTCTAGAAAATATCTATATTTGTATTTTTGATATAAGAGCCATATAAACATTATTATTCAATTATTTTAACGGATAACTCATCTAGACCATCAACTATATGACCAGTTATTAGAATATTTTTCAAATTGGTTTGGATGACTTTAAATCTTGAAATTGATGGCATGTTTGGTATATGAAATTTAGATGGTGGATTTTATGAAAATAGTTTAATATACCTTAAAAACTTATGTTTAGTTCAAGATTTAAGGTTTGGGTTTTGAATCCCAACCTGCTGGCCAAAGTGGATTAGAAACCATAAATGGGAATTTGATGAAATTTAGTGGTGAGTGGAGGTGGTTTGCAAAAGTGATGTTGAAAAAAAAGACAATCAATTAGGGGTGTGACTATAATCTTTTATAATCAGAAGGAAAAAAATAAAAACGTAAAGAGGAATTATTATTTATTTATTTTTGGTGTTGGAGGTGTGTGTGGTGTTTTTTTTACTTATTTACTAGTAATAAATACATTAAAATAATATTATGTTTATAGAAAATAATAATTATATGTATAATTAAATTGCTGAATAATTAATTGATATTTTAATTATTGATTTATTCTATAAATTATTGAGTACTTAATTTGTCATTTATTTAGGTATATCTTCAATTTCTTTAAGTTTTTGCACATCTAATTATATTATAGAATTATTAATTTTATTTTGTTAAATAAATTCGTTAGATCGTTTATAATTATTATATTATTGCACACTAATGCATAAAATATAACATATATTTTACTGTATAATTCAATTCGGTAACTACTTATTTATGATAATTGAATATATATAATTTTAGTTTTTCATATAAATATAAACAATTGTATATAATTACACTATTAATAAATAAGTTTTTATAAAAGAGTCTAGAATATATTAAAAGTTTAAACAGGTGTAAAAATAAGAATTAGAAAAAAGTATATAAATAAGTACAATTGACTTTATTGTAATAATTAGAGATAAAATAGGAAATATTATTGAAAAAATTTCAGCCACATCCTTTCTAATTTATTATATATTTAAGGAGACCTCTTCTATTTTTCTAAATCTTCATTGTATCATTTATCAAATTAAAAGCTTTAAATAGAATATAATTTTTCTAAATCTCCTATGATATATTTTATGAAAAATTTCATCCACACTCCCTCTAAATAGGACATATTTTCAATAAAATCTCATTTGTTTTATAAATGTTTTATGTATTAAAATTTGGGTTAATGGAAATTCAATTCTAGCTCATTTTTAATCTACTCAAATCAAAATTTAACCAACTAGCGTTGAATTTTAATCGACTCGAATTATGATACTTAAAAAAAATAAAATTAATCAACTTAAAGTTTAATACATAAAAACAAATTTCAATCAATTTGAATCGGATTTTAATAATAAAAAATATAAATTTTAATTGAATCGAATTTTAATACGTAAACAATAATTTTAATCAGTTTAAATTTTAATATGTAGAAAAATAAATTTTAATCAATTTGAATTTTAATATGTAAAAAAATAAATTTTAATCAGCTCAAATTTTAATTAAATTTTACGTAGAATGATTATTTGAGATCAAAATTTAGTCGAATTTTAATATGTAAAAAAATAAATTTTAATCGATTCAAATTTTAATCGAATTTTATGTAAAAAAATTGTTTATAGTTTATGTAGAGGTAGTTTTGATATTTTAGATGAATTTGTTTTGTTAAGAAATAGTGGTTTAACAATAGAGTGTGTCAATAATGTTTAAATAAAATTAAAAAAAGGTATCAGTGATGTTTTGGAAAATAGAGAATATATTTTTGAAGATATGGTAAACTAAAAGGGTTGTGACTGAAATTTTTTCTTATTTATTTTATTTTGAGATAATTGCAAGTTGTACCCCAAAAGATATTTTGAATCTCAATTTACACCCCCAAAAGATCAAAAATCTTAATTTATACCTCACAAAAATAAAAATTTATATCAATGTGCACCCCCAAAGATAAAAAATCTCAATTTACACTCTCAAAAATATAAATTTGTATCAATGTACATATAAAACTAAATAGATAAATTATACCTAAATCCTCTCATGCTTGTCACTTAATCATTTGGACCATTTCACATTTAGAATATTACTCCTACATCTCATAGCGTTTGTGCCCGTGTAATACGTAATCTTTTTTCGTTGATATATGTTAATATAACCATTAAAAAATATAATTTTATCTAATAAAAAATTATAATTTCATATTACCCTTTATTTTATGGGTCCGATATACTCTAAAGTTTAAAATTAAGTTACCATTTGAATGTCTAATAGAATGTAAATATTTATATAATATTTTTTATATCCAATGCAATACATCACTTAATGTGCAATCTTTTATTCTATTAGACATTCAAATGGTAAACTTGATTTTAAATTTTATAGTATATTGGACAAATTAAAATTGAGATTTTTTATTTTTGGGGTGTACATTGATACAAATTTTTATTTTTGGGGTGTACATTGATATAAATTTTTATTTTTGAGGGTATAAATTAAAATTTTTGATATTTGGGGATACACTTTAATACAAATTTATATCTTTGAATATATAAATTAAATTTTTTGAGATTTGGGGGTATACATCGATATAAATTTTTATCTTTAAAGGTATAAATTAAATTTTTTGATCTTTAAATGTAGAAATTGAGATTCAGTATCTAATTTACGATTAACCCTTTTATTTTTTAGGTTTTTTTGGGTTAAGGGCAATGGCAAGGGCAAGGGGAAGGGGGGATGTGGGTAAATAGGTTCCTACTCTCCTCCGAACTGTGAAAAGAAAGGCTTTCTCAGCTGGGAGTAGGGTCTTGCTTGTTGACTGTGGATATCATGGGAAAGCACGGAAAGAAGCAGAAACACAAACACCAACACCAACACCAACACCAACGTAGAGGAAGAGCCTCGTACATTTCTGAAGAAGAACAAGAACAAGAATACCCAGTGAGCCTGCCTTCATCTTTAGCTTCCAAACTCACTCTGTCTGATAAGGAAAATGAATCGGAAGACGAAGGAGAGAAAATTGAAGAAGATGATGAAAGTGATAAAAACCCATTAACTAGTGACATCCCATCCAAGTTCTTACTCTATCAACAGTCTGTACAGGTGACCCATTTGCTCTATGACCTTTCAAAATCTAAAATGCTTCACTCTTTTTATTTCTTTTGGAAGTATATTTAGTTTTTGCAAATCTAGATGTATAGTTGTAACTGTAAATTTCTGTGTTCTTTGGGTGCAGTCACCGAAAGGAGACATAAGTTATTTGCAAAAGTTCTTTTTGATGTATGTGGGTGGGAGGGTCCCCCTGCATCTCCAAGAAGATTTCTGTGGAACTGCTCTTCTTAGGTATATATTGGAACTTCCTTTTTGATTTTTTGGTATTCCAATTTATGTTATTAGGTGTGGTAGTGCAGAATATGTATAATGTATGATGATTAAATTCACTCGACATTGAAAAGCATTATCTTTAGGGGACATGTTTTTCCATACTTGGTGCTTCAAGTGAGAGTTATGACTCAATTTACAAATCTGAAGGATGGCTGTTTGATGAAAGTCTTAAGAGAATTGTATTGTAAGTAGATTACCATCTTATGGCCCTTTGAAAGTGGACTTAGAAGCTTTAGATTATTGAGTTTTGTTAAAAAATAGAATCACATATGTTGCCTCTAGGCATTATAGAGTATAGAGCTTGCATAGGCCATTTTAGTCCACATCTTCCACTATGTAGTTCCATTAATATCATTGTGGTTTAACTTATGGCTATTGACTTAAATCTAGGTTTATGGTTAAAGCTGAATCAGTATGAGGTCTTAAATCAAGCTTAAAACTGGCACACTTGAGTATGTGATCTGCCTCTCCTTTTCAATGCTAACTTCATCCTAGAGACCTCATACCACTTGTTCTATTTGTTTGGCAGTGCAGAATGGCTCTGCAGTGACCCAAGACGGACAGCTGTAGGATTGGACTTGGATATTGAGGCACTTGATTGGTGCATAGAAAACAATGTAAACAAAATTCGAGCTGATGGGTACTCCAGATTATCCCTTTTCCATGGCAACGTCTTGCAACCTCTAGAGGCCACATTAGTCAAATTTGAGTGCCAAGATCCCATACCAGATATTACACCAAAAGATAATGAAGATGGTATAGATGCACTTCCATTAGATTCTACTTTACAGGGAAGCCCTATCACTTTTCCAAAGGTAAAGTTCATGAAGGACTATCAATTGCCTGCAAGAGATATTGTATGTGCTTTTAACTACAGTTGTTGCTGTCTCCATACTCGTCAAGAGCTGGTTTTATATTTCAAGCATGCGCTTAACGCGTTGAATAGGAAAGGTGGTATCTTTGTGATGGATCTCTACGGCGGAACATCATCTGAGTGTGAGTTAAGGCTGCAGAGAAGATTTCCTAATTTCACGGTATGTTACTTGAGCTAATGTAGTCATGATATTATAGTTTCAGTTTCTGGTACTTTTCTAAATTCCAGTTTAGAACCTTGTTTTTTAAAAGCTGAAAATTGGATGGGGATGTTTAAATTTTTTCGGTGATCATTACATTTTATTTTCACCACATCCCTGCTGCAACAGCATGTAGAGCAGTATTTTTTTTTTGAATAGGAAACAAAGATATTATTAATAAAACAAATGGATACAATACAAAATGGATAGCAGAGTTGGACAAGAAGTCCAACCGCAAAGCATTACACCAAAAAGGTGTTCCATGAAGATCAAAAAACAAACATTAAGAAAAATTATATTTGCCCACAGCAGTCCAATTCGCCATGATTCCAAAAAGAGGCATATTTGCAAACTTCTTAGAGGCTGAAGTCTAGAAGGAAGCTTAGAAAAATATGTGATTCCATAACCCTTCATTCACATTACACTTCTCCTAAGAGATTCTTGCTTTTCTCTCCATCCATACTACCCAGATTATGTCAAACATTCATGCCAAATAGTAACTCCACTACTCTTCCATCCAAACCCATTATAGTCCACACTCAACAAAGTTAAAATCTCAAACAACTTATTCCATAAGTGCCGAGCAACTAGATAATGCAAGAAAAGAGAATCCACACTCTCGCAATCATTGAGCAACTGGACAATGTAAGAATAGATAATCCACACACTCGCAATCATTCTTACACATAACACACCATTGAGGGAGATGACATTTACTTGATCTTCTCTTTTGGAGTACATCATTGGTATTAGTCTTCCCATGGGCCATAACCCATACACAGACTTTCACTTTTAAAGGCACCTTAGCCTTCCGAATCTTCAAAGATGGATAAAAAATGGGGAAAGAAGAACCATCAATCAAGGAATTAAAAAAAGATTTGCAAGAGAATAATCTTGTCGAGTCAATGACCCAACACTTTTATCCAAAGAATCGGAATGTAGTTGTGCCCTCAAGCAAAGATAGAAGTGAGCCTAATTCCACAATTTCCCTATCATCAAGATTTCTATGAAATCCAAAATTCCAAGACATTGATAAGATTGAGAACTTACCATTGAAGCAATACAAGCATCATGGAAATGCGAAAGACTATGATACCGGGATATAGCGAGTCTCACAACTAATAGAGCAGTATACTTCTAATGGATTATTAAAATAACGTAATTTGCTAGCGAGCCTTATAACAATAGCATTCCACACCCCTTGATGTAGGAAAAACCACTTGCTTATTATGCTTCTCTTGGCTTGATTTCAATTATCATTTACCTTCCTTTTCATTCTTAATCTCAAAGTGTATATATTTTTTTGACAAGTACCAAATTTCATCAAAAGATAAGGATTGATGTTTTATGTATTTGTTGATGCAAAAATATACATATAAGTATTCTTACAATAGTAAATTAATTTCTAACCTTATACAACATACACAAGGAAAGGGACTATTATGAAGTGTATTGCTAAAAGCTTGGACCGTCAAGCGTCAGAAAGGGGGTTTGGGTATGAAGTTACATTTGTACCTCATCCACCCCTCCAACACCTCATATTGGTTGGATCAATATTATTAGTAGCTTTTCTAGTGGCCATATATATGCACATGGAAATCTGTTCCTTTAATGCCCAACTAAGCATCCTTTTTATTGTTGCTATACTGTTATATTCTCGGTAGTGCTTTTGATTTAACTTGGCAAGATGTCCAAAACCTTCAAGCCTTGGTTTTGATTTTGCCAGATAATTGTAAGAAATTATGGAGTCAGCTGAAGTTTTCTTCAACAGATGAACAACTAAATCTTGCCTTGGGGCAACAAAAGAAACCGGATCAGCTGAAGGACCAACAACTATTACTTTAGTCAAATTGGGCTAGTTTACGCAGACTCTTAAAGTCGTATTGTCGTAATAACCCTGCTGACTGATATAACTGGGACCATGCAAGAAATATTTGATAGTGTACTCTCCCTCTTTTTGTTATTTGTAACATGCAGGAAGCCTCTTTATTGGTAGATCCACTTTTATTTTTCCCTTTTTTAATTCTAGAGCACTTGTTGATGCCAAAAAGAAAAAAAGAAAAAAAGAAAAAACGTATAAGGAAAGAAATGTTTGTTGATAGTGTAAATTCCATTTGGTTTTGATTCAGACTGAGTTTGATTATCAACTTCTTCCAGTATGTTTGGGAGCAAGCCGGGTTTGACATCATTCAGAGGAAAACGAGAATTAGCCTCCATTTTAATCTCACAAAGCAGCATAAAAAACTGCGCCATGCATTTTCCTACAGTTGGAGACTGTAAGTTTTCTCACGTCCGTGGGTCTCTCAGAATCTTTTCTATGGGTCAAATCTTCGGATTTAAGACGTGGTATTACCTTTATGATGCATGTTGCGTGGGGATATTTTATGTTTCCACCTTTTCTGTAAGCATTTCAAAAGGATGATTGCTGATATTCCCAGGTGGTCGTTGCCTGAGGTTAAAGACTGCTTAGAAGATGCTGGATTTCGGTCTGTCCACTTCTGGATTCGACGGATGCCAGACAGTGAGGAGATCAGAAGCGTGGAGGGATTTGGTGATAGTCGAGACACGAAATATGAAGATGTGGCAAGCTTTCAACAAAGAGATTCATGGAATGCATACATTGTTGGTGTTGCATAGCAACTAATTTGCCCCATCCTTGCCAATTTATCTTAGAACTACTGAAATTACCAGCAAATGAAGAAATGTAAGTTTCAAATATGCTTCAAATTCAGTAATCAAAGAGCTTCACTCCTCAACTCTATGTTTTTTGAAGCCATCTTTTCCTACACATTGATTCTGCATTCGACAAATAGGATTTAACCTTAAGTGCATCCTAAAGAAGCCTAAGTTGCCACTTATGGATCTTCTCGAGTGCTGTTGTAGAATGTGATACGGGAACTACTGTTTTTGTCCACTTTTTCATACCCAAAATGCAATTTGTATTCATCTCAGATACACACATGTTGAAGTTCAGTTGATTTTGGAACAGCCATGCATTAATCCTTGAGCTTATGTTCGACACCAGAAACTTTCGAAACACTATTGTGATGAATAGCTGAATCCGAATACGGTCTAATATGGCTGAAGATGATACGCGACCATTTTATAGGCAGCAATTACTCTACGTAGTATACTGCAGCAATTTTCCTTTGATATTGTGCTGGTCCTATAGTTTTCATTTTCTGGAGGTCATTAGCCGCCATCTGGTCGAGCAGTGTGGTTGTATGTTTTTCTTGTCTTTTCTTGTGGAGATGGTTTGAAGTGTAATCAATGGTAAGCTAGTGTAGCAGTAGTGGTTTTTTTTTTGCCGATTGTTAAGCGATGACAATAGGAAGGATTTGATGATGGAACTCATTCTTTAGTCGTCTCATCTTTGCCGGTACACTAAGATTGAGATTCCTTGGTAGGGGTGGGGGGAAACTAGCAGAAGAGTGAAATGGTTGCTTGGTTCCATTGAGGGTATTCTGAATTGTGAGAGGGGCTACAAATGAGGCACATGGCTTATAGATCGTTACACGACTTGCAGATTCTCTCTCTCTCTCTCTTTATATATATATATATATGTACACACACGCATATGTACATATACATGCAAATATGTCAAATGTGTTGGGTTAAACGGGTGATAGGTGAAAAACATGTAAATCTATACACGACAGGTCTAATAAATAGGTAAAAAATTTTAACATGAATACAAACAGTTTAACGAACAAGTAACACGACACGACGTGTTTAATTTGTTTAATTTTATTAAAATTATTCTATTAAAATTTTAATCAACACCAAAAAATTATTTTATTAAAATTTTAAAATATATTAATTACCCACAATAACTGCATTCTCTTAATTAAAAATTTTCATTTGGCTGCCCCTTGGAAGAGAAGGTTGAATAACTAAAGAAAAGGGTTGCAGTCTTTTATAGGCATGAGAGTTTTTCTTCATTTAAATTTGTCGATATGAGATTCAAGCGAAAAGCTTTCACTGTGTAGACCTATAAGGTATTCACTGTTTATTGTGCAGACCCACAAGATATTCACTGTTTTTTTTTTTTTTTAATTAAGATTTTTTTTTACTCATTTACCATATATTTGTATATAATATTTAAATTCTGACTAAATTTTTGAAAATAATTATTAATTTGTTATTATATTAATTTTTTAAACGGGTTGACAAGTCTCATTCAAACACGACCTGTTTATTAAACGCATTTTGCGGGTTAATAACATAAGGGGGTTATGTATATATTTTGAAAAGACAAAGGGGTGATGTGCACAATAGCCTAATCATAGGAGGGTTAAAAGAATTTTGCTCATATTATATAACAAATAATTTAGAAGTGCGAGGGCCTCGGAAGCCTTCTCTCCTCACTTCATAATTTCTTAGAATTTATAATTTTTTAATTCAAAACTTAAGACTTCACCCAATTAGACGATAACATGTGTTATTTGTAAACACCCTCGTCTCCCCCATAACCAACTCCTATTTTGTCAAATTGATTCAAATAAATTATTTTTACTGCCCAAAAACTTGTTATAATTATTTATCTAACTTCTCAAGTGATGATAACACAAAAAATTAAAGAATAAAAAAAATAAATTATATTTCCGTGCATCACTTCTATATATAACAAATAATTTAAAAGTGAGAGTGGACTTGGGAAGTCTTCCTTCCTCACTTTTTAGTTTCTTAGAATTTTGATTTTTTTTAATTCAAAACCTAAGACTCCTTTAATCAAATTCTACCATAGTAACTACCCCTTAACTCCTCAATAACTAACCACTATTCTTTTAATGTATTAAAAATTCACTTTTTATCACATTAAAACTCTTTATAATTGTTTATGTAAGCGGTGAAAATGTATTTACCTCTTTCGTTGGTAAATTGATATGGATTTTCAATGTTTCGCCCTCTCTTTCTTACAACACGAATAAACTACCTAGGACTAAAGTGTTTCGATTGAAGACATTCTGATACTTCAGTTAATAAGGGTATGAAAGAAATGTCTATGCAGATAAGGTTGAGCGTACTTTTTACTGTGCACTTTTGATCCTTTTTATAGTGTCATCCTTTTTGTTAGGGTTTCTATTATTGATGATGTAAGGTGATACACCTCATGCTTGTTAGGGATTACTGAAAGGAAAATTCTACATAATTCAAATAAAATTCTAAAATTAAAACCCAAATGTATATCATTCCTTGGATGAGTGTGAGATAAGTGGGCTCCATTGAAAAAATTGATAGGATTCACTCATCCAATGAATGATATGCATTTGAGTTACAAATTTTTATGTTTCATTTGGTTTTTTGTAGCATTGCTCTTATTGAAATCTCTCCAGATGCTTCTCCTGTTACCTAGCTCTTTCCGAGTCGATGATCGTGCTTGTTTGTTATACCTAAATCCCTTGATTGTAGGCACTCCTTCATAATTTAGTTTAAGGTTGTTCCGAGTAGAGCCTGGCCTTATCAAAACCAAACTCTTACTCCTATTACCAAACTCTTACTATTCCCCTACGTGATCTATCCTATCATTGTCTCCTACATGTGGCACAATTTAAACCCCTTCAGTTTATATAATTTCTCAACTAATAAAATAAAAGAAACTAAAAAAAATAACACGAATTATATAATTTTGTGCATCGTACAAGACGGACTACTAGTATTTTATAGTAATGCTATATAAACTTAAAATATTGACTTGTGATTGTAAGTTTCAGTATTTATTGAAACCCACTAACTATTCGATGATTATTATTGATCAAGTTAACAAATCAAGTCAGCATAGTATTTTCAAGTATTTTATATAAAAGGGCTGGTTATTACAACTCATGTAATTGGTAGCAAAGTTAAGTCAAATAAGACAAGGGAAATTAATTATTTTTTCCACAAATGAAAGAATTAGATACCTTTTTTTGCCAACCCCCATGTGTTCCTTAGAAACCCTCTTGCAAAGAGGCCATTTACAAGTCCCTATCAAATCAGTAGGTCAAATGTATACCACTACTATCATGCGGAGGTTTAAATCCAAAGGTTTTGCTGAAAATGATTTGCACGACTGAGACGACTTTTGCAAAAACACCTGCACAACCAACCCCCTCTCCCACTTTCCAAAAACTCCCCCAAAAACAAACCAATCCTCCTTCCAAGGACTCCCCCAAAAACAAGCCAACCCACCCTCCCCCCTACCACTTTCCAAAAACTCCCCCAAAAACAAACCAATCCTCCTTCCAAGGACTCCCCCAAAAACAAACCAACCCCCCCTCCCCCCTCCCACTTTCCAAAAACTCCCCCAAAAACAAACCAACCCACCTATATCCTTATTGGACTAGATTGGTATAAAAAAATATTTGAATTCAGTTTAAGAGGTATAAACAAGTTAGATTAATGAATTATTAAAATTATAATCCGCACTTTGTTCAATGAATTGAGATCAAATTCGGATTGAAAATCTAATCTAGAAGGTGCCATTGACGGGGTAGGAGTTATTTGCAGTGGGAGGACTATCTCTATGGTTGTTTTTGAATTAAAAAAACAAATAAAGGAAGAATCAAATCTTATCTTCTTTTTTTTTATAGCTAGTGATGAATTTCGAAACACAAAATCCATATATATATATATTTTTTGAGATTTTATGTAAATAATCAACCAATTGTGTTACAACTTACAGACATTTTTTTAATACTAATTAAAAGAGTTTGAAGTATAAATGGCTACGTATTTTTTCAATTCAAATAATTTATGAATATTGTTCTAAACTTACAAAAAGAGGGATAGGCTGCTATTATGTAATTGATGAGGTTCCCCCTAAATCAATCTGATGAAACGCCCAAGGACCAATAGAGGAGATGACGTAATTTAATAATTATTTTGTATTTTTTTATTTAAAAAAGCATCAAAATGCAATTCTGGTGCATATTACTTTGACCTTGTTAGGTGCATAATTCTTAAGAATTAGAATAAGAGATCCAATCCCACCGGTGAGAGCTTATTGAGGTGGTCGTTGGACACTCTTCTTTGTCTCTACCCCTAAGTAGAAAATTTATCAAAAAAAAAAAAAAAAAAAGAACAGGAGATCCAATGAATCAGGAAAGTCTTAGAGTGCACGCAGGGGTGTGACTAAGCAAATCATACTTTATGGTGGCATGGACATTGTCTCTCTCTCTCTCTCTCTCTCTCACACACACACACACACTCACAATGTGTGTAGAGGGAGGATTTTTTTTAAAGGTGCAACTCAGGCGGGTTGGACGAGTTGAAAGGTCAATCTTAATTCAATTCTAGATATATCATTCTTCAATCTTAATTCTATCTCAATTTGAGATACTCAACTTGAGTACTGTTCAAGGTTAATTCGGGTAGACTCGGGTTGAATTTAGATTACTTAATTTGAACTGATTTTTGGTTAAAAATAAGATTGAACTTAAAATTAATAGAACAAGAAGATGAAAACATCTTTCCAAGTATTTGACTGTTTTAAATTCTTGAAAAGGACGGCAATGGACAATGGAGATCCTCTTGTCTATTTTCTAGTGAAGTTCTTAATCAAGGTAAATGAAAAGGCACGAAGATTCCCCACATTTGACCTAAAACCTCTAGTTGATTTCTAGGTCTAGGGGAGGCTTTCTTTCACTTTTCCCCCTCCCCTCCCCTCCCCTCCCCACGGTTAAGGTGTCCGAAGTTCGATTAATTAAACACAAGTCCTTCGCATTGAAATTAAAAAATTCATGAGAGATAAATGTATCGTGGTCTGAATCTTGTTACTATTTGAGTTACCCCTAGGGATTTCTTTTGCTATCAATTTTAGCAATAAAGATACGTATACCATCTTATTTACACCACTTTTTATTTTTTATTTTTTGGGAGAGGGACTTGAACCTATGATTTTAAAAAGACAAAATCTTTACAAAACAAAGAGTATGATTAGACCAAAGACCCATTGATATTATTTACATCACTTGATGTGACATGATCTTAACCTTTAAATATTCAATAGATTCAACAAAACTCACTAATTTAATAGTTCATATTGAAGTGGTACAAAAAAAAAATAGTGTGTGTAGTAGCATTGTTGATCTATCTGGATGGTTGATCAATATACAAATATTCTTTTAGTATCATATTACAAATATTATTTTTTTGGGTGGACCTTTTAATCTATTGAGGAGTAAACTACAATTTTTTTTTTCTCGAGTTTGAGATTGATTTTAAAATGTTAAGATCTATTCTCCCAAAATATAGTAATTTCACCCGGAAATTATGTAACTTGAGGCCAAAATTTGTATTTCTTTTTATAACAAACTCCAAAATATTAGGATCATCTAAACTTTTTTGTTATATATTTTACTCTAAAGTTTGTATTTTGACCCAAAAGATGGTAAATTTCGATACATTAACTCATGCACTACTAAATTCAAATTGTTATGATTTATTTTTCTCGGTCGATTACCCATCAATTGTTTTTAATTAAAAGCTGGGTGATTGATTGATCCTTAAGAGATATTTAAACAAAATGTATTAGAGAATAAAAATAAGTCTTTTTTAAAGAATCAGGACCTCACGCAACTCCCCCAACATTATTATTATTATTATTATTTTTTCACCTTTATTTAATAAAAAAAATCAGAAACATTGGAATCATAAAGCATACAGGTGAAGGTGACATAGTTTAAATCGACCCAAAAGCCGGATACACCTGGCCAGATCGCTGTCTAGTTAATTGCTCCCCCCAAAAAATGTATAATTTACACATAACCTCCCAGAAGGCAGAAACAACTTGGTTTAACTTATTTTGTGTACATTAGCATATACCAGCTGTGCCAGTCACTCACTTTGTTTCTTGTTTAAGTCCCAAAAATTATTTGAATTACTTTGTAACAATAACATAAACAACATCTACTAGACTTTGCAATAGTTGTGGAATTTGGGTATGTTATATTATTTGTCATAGTCCCTAGAAAGTGATATTTGGTTGGTGAGAGGTTAAGTTTGAATCTTATGAATTTGACTACGATTTAGAAAATGAATTCCTAATCAAAATAGATGTAAGATGAGAATCGAGTAAAATAAGTCCGATTATTTTATTTGCTGGCCACAGAGATCTCAATGTTCATGCGTCGGGGCTTTAGAGTTACACGATAATGCATGATGAGAATTGAGTGATTTGAATTTGATAATCTAATTTATTCACGTGTAACAAGGCCCATAGGTGATCGAATCTTGATTCCTCAATGTTTCTTGTGTTGTTGTTTTGAGTATAAATTCATCTTTGAATTTCGATCCAAATACAACAAGAATGTCACAATAAACTCATGACCTATCTAGTAAGATCAAAATCTTGAATCATAATCAAGAGAGTTTCACAAGAAGAACAACGTGCATGAGAAATTGTTTCTAACAACTTTCCCTCATATTAGTTGTATGATCAATCTTCACAACAAACAAAAAGTTCCTTCTCTTACTTTGGATTAATCATCTCTATGATTTTTGTTATTTGAGTTTAAGTGAAATTCATTTATTTAATAGGATTTTGCAAATTTTAGTGTGATTGATTTATAGTAATTGAAAATAAAATAATAAAAAAAAATTTCGTTTATAGTTAAGATATAGAAGTACGGTTAGGAGCGTTAAAGTTAAATTATGACACAATCTTTGAACATGTTACGAAATTGAAGAATTTGTATTTTTCATAAGTTACTTGTTTTGTAAATGAATGGACCTGACACGATATATTTACTAAACGAATTGGATATGAGTAAAACTAATCAAATAAAATATATGACACAATTCGTTTATATATCGATTAGACATGATTCATATACACAACGTAAACCCGATATGATTTGATTCGTTAGATATAATTCATAAACGAATTGAATATGAATAAAATATTTTTTTGACATGAATTCGTTAAGTCCTATACAATCTCATTAATAAATGATAACGACTGCCCAGCAAAACCATTCTTCAAAGTTGAATTACCATTTTTAAACAGCTTCTCTGTATTCGATCTGCAAACACACCTTCTCAGTGCGACCCCCCTTAGTACCACACTGGATATAACAGTTGAGCAACACCCCTATTTAGATTCCAAATTCCACTCCGATCAAAACCCATCTTCCCTCTCTCTCTCTCTCTCTCTCACACACACACACACACACACACACACACAGAGATCTCTGTCACTTCTCTTCACATACCCATTTCATATATGCCCAGATTTTGTTCTTTATATCTATAGTTGAG
Source organism: Ilex paraguariensis (assembly GCA_963454935.2). Classification (NCBI taxonomy): domain Eukaryota; kingdom Viridiplantae; phylum Streptophyta; class Magnoliopsida; order Aquifoliales; family Aquifoliaceae; genus Ilex; species Ilex paraguariensis. The sequence goes on along the minus strand of CAUOFW020002458.1, from coordinate 54,891 downwards.
CTATATATAGCTCAATCTTACACTCCACCGTCGGTACCTCTGTGCTTAATTTTCCTTCACAAGATCCAAACTCTTCAACAGCTTAGGGTTTAGACTTCAGATATTACCCATGTGTAACGCTTATGTGTAATCACTGAAACATGAATCAGAATCGAACCCGTCTTATTTCTTCAAAATTTCTACACATCATTTCCCACAAACTATAGCCAAAAAGTTCAATCTCTCACCTTCCCACCACTCATATCTCCCATGAAGCGCTCTTTGCGGCCACTATTCAGCTTATTGCTGTTCATTGTCGTCGCCGCCACTCTCACCTGTAGAGTCATGCTCCGCCGTGACTCATTTCAGCTCGAAAACGACAAACCATTGGTCCAAAAGCCCACAAAATCAGTACTCAACGCGACCCTTCTCAAGTTCGCCGCCATTGACATAGGGGAACCCCAGTTGAAGAAAGAAATGGAACTCTTATTGGAAGGTAGGTTCGAAAAAAATGGCCGCCAGAGGTCATTCTTGTCCTCTGATAGATATCCTATTGATATTCGGGCTAGATCAGCTAGAGGCATGCCGGTACAGCTCCAGTCACCGCAGTTTTACAGACTATGGTTGGATTTTAGGAGGTATTTACAAGATTGGTCAAGAAATAGAAGGTTTCAATCTGATATTATGTTGGATTTGCCTAATTTAGTGAAGGGTCCAATTGATAATTTCAGTGGAGCAAAGGGTGTTGGGGGAAAATATAGGACTTGTGCTGTTGTGGGAAATAGTGGGATTTTGTTGAAGACTGAGAATGGGGAGTTAATTGATAGCCATGATGTGGTGATTAGGCTAAACAATGCCAGGATAGGGAGTTTCGAGCGCAATGTGGGTTCAAAAACTAGTATTTCGTTTGTTAATAGTAATATTTTGCATTTCTGTGCTCGAAGGGGAGGTTGCTTTTGCCATCCATACGGGGCAGATGTACCAATTGTTATGTATATATGTCAACCAAAGCATTTCTTGGATTATACTTTGTGTAATTCTTCACATAGAGCACCTTTGGTTGTCACTGATCCACGGTTTGATGTGTTGTGTTCGAGGATTACGAAGTATTATTCATTGAAACGGTTTGTGGAGGTGACAGGGAAGGATATTGAAGGGTGGCCATCTGCCCATGATGGGCTGAATTTCCATTACTCTTCAGGTATGCAGGCTGTTATGCTTGCTGTGGGGATTTGTGAGAAAGTAAGTATTTTTGGGTTTGGGAAGTCAGATTTGGCTAAGCATCATTACCATACTAATCAGAAAGGTGAGCTAATGTTACATGATTATGAGGCGGAGTACGATTTTTATCATGATTTGGTGGAGACACCACAGGTAATACCATTTATCTCCGGCAAGTTCAAGTTTCCTCCTGTTGTTATGTATCAATGAAGTGCTCTGCTTTTGTGGAATTAGTTGAGTGTTTTGTTGAACTCATGTTGTAACGGTTGTGTCCCAAGGACAAACAGAGAAACAACAGATGCTGAAGAATTCTGTTTCTTATTCAAATACTCTTCTATCCGAGATATTAAATGTAAATTTGATTTTGAGGAATGAATTTTTGTACGATTTGTTGTGATTCGGTTTCCATGAATTTTGGGTACCTCTTTGTTTGAAAGATAAACTTATCTCATTCAATTGTCATGTGAATTGCACTCTCTTGTCATTAGGCTTATTTAATATCCCCGGATGGTCATTTTTTTTTGCTTCCTTTTTTTCATTAGTCATTTGGAGGGTTATAGCCATTATATTTGGGATAAAACTGGATATGCTCTAGGTGAATAAAATTTACTTTCATGTGACGTTGTTACAACTTCGATTGTTAATTCCCAATTCCAATTGTTCTAACTTGTGCGATTTGTCTTTTAACTTAACTAGAAGCTCAACTTGATAGGAAAGTGCATTGACAAGGTAGTGTTTTAACTATTCAAGCAGTTCCCTATCATGTTTCCAAATGGTTTTTTAGTTAGACATGGTGTGACTGCTTCACGGGAGTATTTTATGGCCAAACTTTGAAATATGTCGAGACACATGCACAAGGACATCAAATATGTCATACTGGATATCCTTTTATGGCATGAAGGCCCACAAACTCTATACCTTGATAGTCATATATTTTGAACATTTGATGTCCTTGACGGTGCTGGAAAATAAAAGATGCCAGTATGCTGTACTTAAGCTTAAGAGGGTTCGGCTCATCTTGTAATTGAACATGTCCTGATCAGAGTTTGCACTTTCCCTGGAGAGAAGGTACTGCAGTATTTATGCCGGTGATCAGTTTTATTGCCTTAACTATTTAGGTTCAAGACAATTTCCCCCCTTAATGTTCAGATTTAGTGGCATTTTGTTCCCTTCTTTTTGGGCGTCAATTTCTTAGGAGTTTGACCACATTGCTCTTTTTGGCATTTTGGGGAGCTGGTCTGCTGTTTGTGGCTGTTAGAAGAGTTTTTATGTTTTTATGCTTGTAACCTTATAGGGGACTGTTATTTCTTTTTAGCTTAAGGATTGGACTACTTGTCCATCATTACTCTATTATTGTACTACCTTTTCTTATTATTAATAATATCTTTTGTTACTTATCAAAAAAAAAAGAATTACGACGCAAGTTTCAATTTGTTAAGGTGTCCAATTGTAAACCTCCATCCAAATATTTAACCGAATCAAGCAATTCAAGCCAATTGAAACTAGAATTTCAGACCGAAAAGCCAAGACTATGCAAACACAAATTTGAAACTTTTGAGGTTGGAATGCTACGGTTTGAAACATCACCAGGTGTAACCTTTAACAGTAAGGGTAACTTAAACTAACTAATCCATGTCAATATATCTGTGTTATTTGTTGGCCATGTAATTATTCTCTCAGCGTCCAAGTCTATTTTATTTGAATAACCTAGATAGCAGGCAGTTAGCGATTAATGTAGCAAAACAAATGTAAAATGGCTGTGTTACCACAGACATAGTTGCTGTTTGAAAAACTTGCCCCCGTTGTTCTGTTGTTAAATTAGAAGGGTTTCTGAATATGATTTCTTTTTCCTAGCATCTATTAAATGTATGCTTTATGCTAAAAGAATTTCTGCATTTTCAAAACTTGAGTGGAGAAAAGGTAAGAACAAGAAAAGGAGGAGATAGCAGTTATATTATATCCTAGTCCGGTGTGGACACCCTATTTTCTGTTGATATCCGAGTAAATTGTGCAGGAAACTGCCTAAGGGACAGCAAGTGAAGATTTGTACCTCAGAATGCCTTATAATTTGAGACTGATTTTCGTACTATATTGTGGCATTCTATGATCATTCAAAATGTTTACATCCCCCTTGAGCATGGGAACTTCAATATGTTGGATCTTGCTGGTCTCTATAGCTCCTATTGAGGATATGCATTCTATAGTTTTCATCTATTGAATTTGAAACAGAGTATCAACAGTTTTGTCATGTGGTTTGTAGACCACTGGACACCACACACAACATGAATACATCTATATTAGCATGACCTTCAACATAAGGACCTTTAACTTACCTTAAGAGTGTGCTGGCTCAGATGTTAGAGGTGGGATAGTACTAAGTTAGTCCAGTGATTACTTACTATTAGGTTTGAATCATGTATAAAGTTTGGTGATCTCAATGATTTTGTTAATACTGGCTTGGGTGGGTATTAAATAAGGCCAGATTTGTATCCATATCTAGAATGACAAGAGTATCTCTGACAGGCCAAAGGGTCATGAAGTCTGGTGCATTTTGTCTCCTAGAGAACATGAAGAAGGTAAAATATTTTGAGTCTGGTTGGATCCATCTGCTAGGAAGATTGGGAAATATTTTTGTGAGCTTTCTGTTTTCCTAAGTAGAAATAATAAGATAGATTACAGTAAATATCCCTCAACTCTTATTCTAATCTCACTTAGCCCTTTATGTCTCACAATATTCCCAAGAGAATGACATGGTCAGTTAGATTTTTGGGTACCTATGAAACCAATAACATAAACCAACAGCTCATGGCAGCTAAACTGTCAACGTAAATTGCAAAGCAATACGAGGATATGAAACAAACAACTGTAAGAGCAACTTTAAGTGGCTAATATTTTGCATATTATAGGATCCTTTGCAAATTCATCGAGAAGTTGTACGCATGATGTCCGACAGTTTTTAACATCTGAGATTTTTCGGTCTTGTATCAAAATCACTTTGATTTTGAGAGTTTCTTGCATGTGATTTTTACACAGACGGAGGAGAGTTTCATAGAGAGAGAGAGAGAGAGTTAGACCTTTAGCTAATATGTTATACCTAAATGGTGTTTGATGAAATGTATGAATAAAAATTTAATCATTGTCACATAAAATTTGGATGATAACAATGGACAGTAACAATGAAAATGCATTGTCACTATCACTATTACTGTTTAGTTTCGTAGAATTTGGACTGTGAAATTTGTCACTGTTGTTATGTTACTGTCGCTGTTGTTGTCCATTTCGTAATATACCTAATCATGTCATTAAGGATAAAATAGTAGCCGAAAAGAATAGCGCCTAACAGTGACAATAAAAATTTATTATTACTATTTCAATATTACTGTCCTATGTTACCTGGCCATTACTATTACTGTCTCACTGTTACTGTTTATTTCGTAATATAGTTATTTATATCATTAAGGGTAAATTAGTTTTTATGCATTTAATTGTCATCTAAGCCCTAAAAAATATGTGCATTAACTAATTGTCTTAAAAGTCCACAACTGTAGACCCACCTCTAAATAACCCTTTGAAAAACTACTATTTAAATTGGGTCAGTCTGGCCCCAAGCTTGGACTTCTGACCCAACATAGTGTCGGACCATTTTCTGCCTAAGCCCAGCCTATGGGGACCAAATATGACCCTAACTCATATGTAAATGTTTGTATATCTTTATATTTTATAGAAATGTATCTACAAATAAGGAGAGGACTCCAAACCTGATTCTCTAATTTTTTGAATTTTTAACTTCAAAATTTTGGAAAAACTTATGTGGCTTCTTTTTATTGGTCCTTCTAATTTTTGCTTGGTAATTTAAATTCTCCCTTTAGATAAGAATAACTCTGTTTTTAAATTAATAGATACCTGTAATTTTTAAATTGCCCACATTTCTTCACTTGTAACTCTCCGTTCCATATATTATCAAAAAATAAATCTTCACTCATTGACGTCTCTCTTTTCAATTTTCAAATCTCCCGTTCATGCGTATCCCTTTTTTTGTTTTTCAATGATGAGATGTAACAGATATGAGAGTGAAATACAATAATGGAGTTATGTTTTTAATTATATTAGAGTAAGATGGATCTGTTCCGTTTTTTAATGATGAGATGCAACAGATATGAGAGTGAAATACCATAATGGAGCCATGTTTTTTTATAATATGAAAGTAAGATGGATCTTTTCTTTGATGGTAAAATGAATGAGCTGTGGATGATGTGTGTATTTGATGCAGAATTTGGTGGTGATAGGAGTTGATGCCATCATCTAGACTAGGTCCATATTTTTTACCAATCAAAAAGGTAGTTTTAGTAATAGTCTAATTTTACCTTTCCATTAATTTAGTAGAATGTTAAAATTCTTATACCTTATTCTCAATGTTTCGATGTGAATACCACTTTTTGAATAGTGGGTTGGCATCTATTAGATATTATCATTCTAGAGTTAGTGTTACTACAATTATTAAGCATTCCCGATATCCAATTAATGATATTGACAAGTTGTTTTTGTTATGACTCTATTCTTTCTTTCACGCTCCAATAAAATTTTAAATTATAATTAATAAGGTGTAACAAGCAGCGAGTAATTATAATTACAGTAGTATAGCTTATGTTGTTTTAAAGCTTTCATTTTAGTCACATATCTGGAGATGAGACTATGTAAATTTGGAAAAGTAAAGATATCATTGATTGTTGCAAAAAGTGCAAGTGTAGAGGGGCATGCCCCTGGTCATGCATAATAGTTAGGTAGCCCCAAACAATGAGAAATTTTTTTTGTTCTTACTAGGCACCATTTGTTTTTTTTTCATCACATTGTCCTGTGTGATGACATTTGTTTTTCAAATTTCAATTCAACCATTATGTACGCATGGGGAGAGACTTTTAAGCTAAAATTGCTGAAAGAAAATTGTATGATGATATGGGTCTTTCTTTTGTCTTGTCTGTCTATATTTTTAATAGATTATTCCTGTTAATTCTGTAATTTTTCTATGAAAATTAATTTCGTCGCATCATATTTCTGTGGGTTCATGAGACCATTTTACTATACCCACGTGGGTAGTGGGAACTATTCTTCAATATTAATTTATTTGTCTTTTTCAGAAGAGCGATTATTTTGTTTGTCTTATGCATGCTTGCTAGAGCTCAACATATAAACCATTTGTTGATAGGGGTGTATAATTTGTAAGACACAATTTTCATCTTTTTTTAAAAGTTTTTATCTCATACAAACGACTTCACTAATTATTTTTTCTTCTAATGCGGTGCTCACATAATTGAGGTTGTTGGGGAGAGGTGGAAGTTAGAGGGCTGGCATGGTGGTTTTTTTTTTTTGGAGGAAGGGGAGCAGGGGTGGTTGTTTAGATAGAGTGTTTAAGGGGCGGTTGTTGAGGGTACGTGCATTCAGACGTGTGAGAATGAAGTATGGCGTGTTAGGGAAGAGTGAACTTAGTGGACTTGTAGTGGTTAATTATCAGAATTAAGTTATTTAGATGAAATATAAGGGATGTTTATGATGTAAAAAGCATTTGAATACTTGAAAATTGTACAAGTGTGAAATACATTTGGTGATGAGAGATAGAAATTATTGGTGATTATGAATTATTTAGTATTATCTGTGCTAATAATAACGAAGTGTGAAATACACCCATAACATAACATTGTGCTTTAATTTTGCACAGTTCTATTCCTTTTTCGAATTCGGAATAGTAATAGTGCAATGGTCCTCTCTCTCTCTCTCTCCCCTGGGCGACAAACCATGGTGGCGGACCCGGCTCCTCCTTGACCATTATCTTCAAAGTTAAACAGTTTTTTCCAACACCTTTTCATTTGGTCAAGTCTACATAAATTTTAAAAAAAAAAAATCAAATCTCTCTCTCTCTCTCTCTCTCTCTCTCTCTCTCTCCTCATAATCTGTATTCTGCTCTTTCACACACAATCAAAGGCTTGCTGGGTTTTTTTTTTGGTTTTTGAACAGCGCTTGTTGGGTTTTCAAAGTCTTCATATGTTCGACTAGTAGTATAAGATTGACCACCCACTTATAGTAGGAGGAGGCAATCATTCTCTCAAGTGAAGGATATACTTTGAGTTAGTTGTGGGTTCATTAAATAGTTGAGGCCTCCAACATAGACTAGCCTTTTTGTAACTTCCCCAACTTACCTCTGGAAAAGTTGTGTCAAGAGACAAAAAGTATAAAGGAAAAGGTGTGTGGCGTTCATACCGCATTAACTTGCAAATCTAGAAGTACTCCCTCTTGCTGAACAAGTCGAGCTACTGCAAATACGTTCTCTTTTGGGTATTTAATCAGGGACGTAACCCATTTTCAATTCAACAAATATGCTTAATCGTCAATTTATTTTGCTTGGATTGGACCTTGGTGCTAGAAATACCAACAGTATTCAAATTTATTTCATGTATTCGAATTGAGATATATATATATATATATCTCAAATTCAAATTCACCTAAAAGTTTAAATGTGTAGGTAGAGTCCATCCAAAATATTCAAAGGTCCATTAACATATTTCACCCTTGGATTTGGAATTCCACACCTGATACTTAGCCAATCTTCCTTGCACGTAAACTCTTTTTTAGGTACCACTAAGTAGGATGGTCTAATAGAGTATCGACTTGATTCTTCACCTTGAAGTTGAGAGTTCAAGTCTTGGAGTCCCTATTGGGACTTGGTGGTTGGCCGTTATGCTAGCCTAGGTTTACTCCCGAGAGGTGTTCCAGGTGTGGTCAGGGGTCTTATGATCCCACCGGTGAGGACCTATCGAGGTGATCGCTGGACCCTCTTCCTTACCCCCACCCTTTTTTTTAACCAACAAAAAAAAAAAAAACTCTTTTTTAGGTATGATTTGCCATTCCCTGTAAGCACTATGTCCAAAACACTATTTTTAAAAGGGAGTTAGCTCACATATGGCCCTTAAACTAAATTATCTATGTTAATTAAGTCATTGAATTAATTTTTGTATCAATTTAACTCCTAAACTATGTAATTTACCTCAATGTAATCCGTTCGTCAAAATTTACTATTAACTTCAACAAAAAGACTCACGTGAGCCAAAGATTAGGGTAGTTAAAATTATACATGTGAGGCAGTCCGTTAAAGTTAAAAACAAATTTAGACAGAAGAACCACATCAACTCGGATTGCATAGTTAATGAGCTAAATTGACATAAAAAGAAGTTCAAATGTTTAATTGACACAAAAAAACATAATTTAGGGCTATTCGTATTAGTTAACAAATTAAAAGACTACAAATTTGCCAAAAACCACTCTTCACAAAGACTATGTCCGAGTCGCTCTTTGCAAGAGTCTGCCCATTACCTTCCTTAAGAGTCATGTGTGGAGAGTTTACTTAGGGTTATTGGCCATTAATTTTGATACCAATTGTTCGTATTGGCGAAATTCCACATCTGATATATATTTAAGACTCAAATTCACCTAAAAACTTAAATCTGTTACAGTGAGTTCATTCACAATATATTAAGGTTCCTTCAAGTATTTCTTTTCTCGATCTATAATTCTCTCATGTGATATCTCAAGTTCAACAAGCGATTTTATTTTCTTGAAAAAACATATTCGCTGTTATTGATTTGATAGAATTGCATATGTTCAAAGTTGGAGAAAAACTGGCAAAACACAAATTGAGTACCAAAGCGAGTGTCATGTAAATCTTTAGAGATAAAAACTATAATTAGCTCAAAATTGAAAACATAAATTGGAGGGATAAGATTCTCACAATTGGAACTTCAGGATCAAAGTGCCACCATGCAACCATTTACAAACTATATCTCTATACTAAGAGAAAGATGTATCCTCTCTGTATATGAGAGAGAGAGAGAGAGAGAGAGAGAGAGAGAGAGAGAGAGAGAGCATTGTTGTAACATATAAAAAAAACACAGTGCATATATTAAGAACACCAGTTTAGCAATGAAGCAGACAAATTTTCTCCATTAGAGAGATTACAACAGCTGGAACATGTTGGACCTTCTTTGTATTGCTAAGTGAGAAGAAAATTCATCTGCTTCACGACTTCAAGGCAATCAACTTATTACCAAACCATTTTGCAAACATTCTACAAATATTATTATGGCTCACCACCCAGCAATTGCTCCCTAGCAAACCGCTCTCTATATGCTTCCTGCGACAACACTTGAGAACTTTTTGTTACGGAGCACAAGCTTGGATGAACTTACTAACATAAGCATTTCTTCAAGAAACGGAAAATGAAAGATATCACCATGAATGTTCAGTGGCGAGAGTCTCGTACATTGGACCGCAGCGAGCATTTTCATCTTCGGAGCCTGTGATGCATTCTTTCTCATCTTCAAACCCTTCAAGAGAAGGGTGTGGAGAGTGACCATTTCCAAAAGACCTAATGTGGTCCTTGAGTGATCTTTTGTGCTTGAAATCGGAACCACAAGTGCAATACCAGAGCTTCCCACAATTCTTCTCATGGGTTCTCCAATCTCCTTTGACAGCAAATGATTTCCCACATTTTCTGCACATAAATGGTTTAGCCCCATGCTTTCTCTTGTAGTGGGTTTGAAGGGTTCTGAAATCCTTCAGTGGCTTGGCTCTCGGGTGGTTGATGTTGTTCTTGCAGCCTTGAGCACAACAGTAACAAGGTAGCCTCAGCATTGCTGCTGGTTGTGTTCCTCTCAGTGATTCTGGTCCTTTTCTGAATTCAGAGCCATGCCCCCACATATGCATCTGCAGTGCACCCAGAACAAAATGAACTTTCTCTCTATTTTTTGAAAGAGATTGTATAGGTTTGACACACCACGCACAAAGTGATGAATGAAGGTTTTTTAAGAAAATGTACAATTTCTAAGTGACTATGTACATCACCTGACACTGTCAAGTGGTGTGGTGTGTTAAACTCACACAAAAATTTCTCTAAATATAGAGGCCATCTACGCCCTGCTAACCGGAAGGAAAGGAAGTAGAAAAATGATAGAAGAAAAGTAAATGATGGACTTTAGGATTTATGTGATTGAAATTTTACTTTTCTTATATTTTCATTACTATCTCTCTCTCTCTCTCTCTCCCTCTCTCTCTCTCAATAATTTTAGTTTTATTTTTCCTACAATACTAAAATTTTGTCAAAGTTTTAAATATGAAAGCTACAATGCTTTGCTTATGAGATAGAATTTTCAACTACTAGATCTTGCTATCTGTCACATTATGGATCTTAACATAACACCACATTATGGTCCATCCCATTTATTACAGGACAGCATCATTAGATTTCACACACAATGTTGACTGAAGAAACGAGAAATGCTTGTCTAGTTGCTCCTTTTTTTTTTTCACTGTCCTCCGCTGAATGCTTTTGACAAACTCATTTAGTCATCATCCAGTTGCAAGACAATCCTTTTTTCCCTCTCTCTCTCTCCCCCACTAGGATTATTTCACACCTATAAACAAAATGTTCTTGCAGATTTTTTTCACAAATTAATTTGTAATGGATTATGTTCTAAAAAATAAAAATAATTAAAAACTTGATGATTCCTAGGCTACTTAGAAAACAGATAAGAATCCAGAAACAACAACAAAATTGAGGTAAATCTTCAACTTGCGTTATATGTCATGCATTTATCATCATTTAGTAAAAAGGCGACCCAGTGCACAAGGGTGATTTGTCACCGTTTAGTGTTAAGCAGTAGTTAGTAGTTCAAAAACTGAAAAAACTCAAAAAAATTTGTAGACGAAGAATATTGATAGAAATTGCAAGCCGGTCAATGTGTTCTTCAATTTATTATTTATTAAGTACACAACAGAGTAATAAGCTTTCTAAATTTTTATCATGATTTTCATTTTTTCCTGGCTATAATTTAGAATAAATATTTGAAATTCAGTGAATTGCCAATCCAAACTAATTCTAAGGTCAAGTAGTTTTATCTTACCTGCATGTTGTTGTACCTATTGAAGGTCTTACTGCATATGGCACAAGCAAACTGCATCGGTCCGACGAGGATTTGTGCTGGTGTTGGGATCCAAAACCTACTCTCAGTGTTGAAACTGCAGCCATGAAAACTCTTCTTGCAGGGTTCTTCTTCCTTGACACTGAAGGGCTTTGTTTTTGCTTCAGAATTTCCTGTGTTGGGCAGTCCTATATGCAACCCCACTGCTACTTTCTCTGTCTTATCTTCTTTAAAACCAGAGCTCTCCTTTTCCTCTTCATCATCTGCCTCCTCTTTCAATGGCTTTCTCTCAGTTAATTTGCTTAGAAGAGGAAGACATTCAATTGTCTCATGAACAATTTCTTGCTGCTGATGAGGTTGTTGGTAATAAAGAGGAAGTTTCAAGAAGCTCATGGTGTTTGTGAACTGAACTTGTTGGGTGATAGTAGGTGACGATGAAGAAGAAAATGAAGATGATGATAAAGGAGAAGGTGATGGCTTGAGCCATTCAATGAAGGGTGGAGCTTCAAAGCACAAATTCATGTCTTGGACATGGCAGTTTCTTATTCCCATCTTGTGAGAGTTCTTGTAAGTCTCTCCTCTGATGGTTTATATTCAGACTTTATGTGAGAAAGAAAGCACTTAAGGTTGATTTGTGAAAGGTGGTTTGGTTTGTCCTTTTGGGAACCTTTTTTTTTTCTTTTTTTTTTTCCTTTGTTTCTTTTCTCCCTTTGGCCTTTGCACAGAGAGAGAGAGAGAGAGAGATTAGTGGTGGGGTTAGGGAAAATGACGTGCAAAATTCAGACTGACTCCATAAAGAGAATCCTAGAATAGTCGTGACATATGTAAGCTCAGGTTGGTTGGGTTATACACCTGTAAATAATAATGCCGCTTCGATCAAACTAATTAATCTAATTTACTTTTATTATTGGGTGGACCATGAATTCTATTTAATACTGAGATATTTGTGACAATAATGAATTAGAACTGTAAATTAGATCCGAATAGAAATTAGACTATATTTTCAAATATTCACTTCTTGCCTTGTCAGTTGGGGTAGTTATGTGGTGGAATTTTACCAACGAGCACACATAGTACATTGACATTGGGTCCAAATCCTCAAATGAGGGAAAAAGAAAAAGCAATTAAGGGTAGCAATTAGTCAATACCTAAAAGAACAGAAGACCAATATAAAAACAGAAAATAAATTACTAACATGTGAAAACTCTATTATTTTTGGTTAAGATATTTCAAAATGCAACTTTATACCCCACAAAATTCCTTTTTTTTTTTTAATGGGGAAAGGTAGCTATTTGGTTAACTGGATATACTTTTATTCAACATAAGCTGCTGAATGATCCTTTTTCTCCTATAATATGATGAAAAGGAATAGATTAAATGGTATACCATCATTTTATGTTTTTTTTTCTCAGTCAAGGTCTCATTGTATTTTATGAATGGCATAATTTTCCAAAATAAAAAATAAAAAATTCATCATGATAAAAAAGAATTTAGTAAACCATGAGATTAAACAACAAGAAAAAGAGTTCCAACCAATTCATATTTCAATTGGCATATTGCCTTTTGTTGAGGGAGAGTAGCAAAATATTATTAACCAAACTCAATTAGGGTTTGCAATTTTTCAATCCACATAACAAAATTACAACCAACATCTATTCAAAAGATCGAAGAGTGCAATAATGGGCGTTTGATATACATGTTTAGAATCTAACTTTATCTAAAAATAAAAGATTATAGATAGTGAGTTCATTGAACATATATTTACATTGTTTTTTACACTTCTCGAAGTCTGACATTCACACGTAAGTTCAACAATGTTAATGTATTTTGACACATGCCAGCTAAAGTATAACTAGATCAATGCTTCTCAAACTAGAGCTCACAATGGCAACTAACAAAGTAATCCCTTGGTTCAGTAATCTCCATCCTCAGATGAAGTCGAAATGATGGTCTAATTAAAGTCCAAAGCTTACACTTATCAAGCATTTCAAACACACTTCATCAAGTAATGTATGATCAGGGCACCACAATCCTTCCCTTCAAGTTTACACGCTCTCATGTGGGAATTGTCCGAACAAGGTGCCGTGTGATTCTAGAAGATGCCTCCCACCACGTTAGGTGTCATCGCCCTATCAGATTAGGACTCAGATCACATGACATACATGTCATGAAGGTCAATGACTCTGATACCAAATATAGCATCTCGAACTCACATTGTATAACATTATTTATTTTGAGCTAGTACCACAAAGCTTTCATACACGTTGTGCCATAGAGGTTTAAATCTTTCATTTACAAACAATTCACACACACACACACACACATCGCGGACAACATGGAATTTGGCCCCCACAAACATTCGGCTCAACCTTTAGCAAGAGAGTAATCACAAACTTCTGCTTGCATATATTTATTTGTTAGCTAGTAGTCTCCCAAGCTCAATGGATGACCCCACTTTTAATTATGAATGATAATAATTAAAATTTAAAAATATTTGAGTGAAGGTTTACCTAGTAGTCGCCATTTCTATCTCCATTAAATTCTGAATGATAAAACTATTAAGTTCACCCTTTCTATATCTACTCCACTATTAACTATTCTCATCCCATTCATTCTTTACCCACCCCACTAATGACTCAAGTTATCTCAATCTTTACCTAAGGGCCGGTTTGATATGTTTTTTGAGAGGGGTTTGGATTGGTTTGTCCAAACCCTTTCAAATCCAAAGATGAGATTTAAAAATGGAATTTAACATTTAATGTTGTACATACCTATGTTTGGTATAAGCAGATATAAATGATTATTATGATAATATATTTGTATATAAATGATTATTGTACCTCTTAATCAATATAAAATATATGAGAGGTATAAATATCATTTAGATGTTAAATCCATTAACCCATATATGAAATCCATTCCCATGGGTTTCATGAAACCCATCTGGGCTGAATTTCAAACCCTGGGCTAGATGTGTATTTGTCAAACATGGGTTTGAGAGGGTTTATTCCCCAACCCATGTTCCAAAACTCCCCCAAACTCATATATCAAACAGGCCGTTAGAGTTTCTTTCTATATCACATTCCACGCACCCTATACAACAATATACTTAACTTGATCATCTCGTTTAGATCTCTAAAGTTATGTTCAAGTTAGTATTTATTTTATTCGTAAACTAGTTGTTGGTATCGCAGCTGCTTCAAGACTTAAATAACCTCTTTTATGACTTTTGTGTTTTAGTTCATTGCACAAGTTGAATTTAGTCATTAATGAGATGAGTATAAAACGGGATGAGCTTAGCCAGTCGTAGGATGAATATAGCTAGGATGAGCTGCATAGTTTTAAAATTGGGAAGTAGTTAATGGGATGAGAAATGATATTTTTGGGTGGGAGTAGAACCCCATCCAATAATTTATTAGGTCCTCAAATCAAGTCTCTTAAGTAAACACTAATACTATTGGAACATAATTAAAAAACATAATTTGAAAAAATCATAAATTGTGACCATTGAATTAATAGTGGAATGCATTTAGTATTGAGACCCAAATTATGTTTCAATAATATTGCCGGTAGGCAAAATAGTATTGTTGACCACAAACATCACCGGTCAATGCAAACCATATGGTCCCTATTCTTGATCAAAATTTTCAGGTCAATCTATCATTACTCCCTAATTATATCATGAAATCACTAAGATAAATATTATTTTGCTCCCTAAAAGATTTAAGAAACTTTATTTTGTATTTTCAAAAATTAGATTATATTTTTAATGTATTAAAAGTGTTACAATATTATATTTTTGTTAACTCTAATTGCTTATTTTATCAATGTCAATAGGATGACTTTTGACAGAATAAGCGATAGAAGAGTTACATTGCAACACTTTTAATACATTGAAGGTACAATATAAAAAATTTAAAACTACAAATTATGAAATCTTTTGAGAAGTGCAAAGTGCTATTCCCCCAAATCATTAATTGGTAAACAGGGGCTGATCTTACTCTAAAAAATAATACCGACAAGTTATAATCAAAGCGGATTTTCAGGAGATTTAAACCCTCCCCACATCACCCCTATTGTTAACCTTTTCCTTTTGTTTATTTGTAAAACTGTGTATGATTCTTTCGGGCAAACTACTTTCCCACTGTGTTAAAAACCACCACCTTTAACTCTTAATTTCAACCTTTCACACTTTCCAGAGGTGGAAAGTGGGTTGTGACTTTAGCCCTTTGTTGTGTTCACAGGTACTCATATTAACATGTAAAAGCAGTATGTTGGACCTACCTCAACTATTGAACACACCAAAAAAGCTCATTTACAACTTAACATCATATGGGTGAATTATGAGTACTATGTGGTTATGTTAAATATATGGATTGGGTTACCATGATGGTTCCTTTCTCTAAAACTCTTTATTGATGCCACGGGAAAGAAAAGTAGAACCACTAAAACACCCTCGGATTACCAATTAATAATTGATCATCATTAGTCGGATGGTCGATAGATATGATCAGATCGATGTTGGATATCATGTATAAACATATGAGTGTTGTTAACGATGAGATTGAATATCGTGATTGGGAAATATGAACAAATTAAAGCAAGTTGATGCAAATAAAAGTTTAAAGTAAAAACTTTAAATAAAGCCTTGTTAAAATTAATGGAGAGAATTTTTACCATTCATTGATGAGATGCATACCCTCTCTAGCTTGAGATTCTCTCTAATAAAAACTTTTTTTTAAATGGTTCTTTTTTTTTTTTTAATCTTTTTGGGAACCCTTGAAATATAATGTTACACTAATATATTACAAAACATTAATCAGCATTTCTCTTATATTTGTTTAAGGAAATTAGTCGCATGTCATATTCTAAAAAGTTGCATATTTTTCATTTGGCCTTGTGCAACCATCTCATTGGCCTAGACCTAGGGCCGACCCTGTATAGGGATCATAGAAGGATTTAGAGGAGGATTTAATGCTTATGATTTCGTGTTAAATTCGAGTTATTTAGTGTCAGTTAAATGACTGTAAAACAACAGTCGATTTTGAATTTTTAAATATCTATTTTTGTTTAACAGCCTTGTCTTTTTCGAACAGTCTATGGCAATAGTTCAGACAACCATTACACTCACCCAAACAGGCTTGATTGCGTTTATAAATTGGCGAAACATCGATCATTTCAGCAGGCATTCATTCTACAGCAAATTGTACGTTTGTCTTATATATAAAGGCTTCAGTGTTTTCCATTGATTACCATTTTATTTTTATTTTTTTACTAAAACACGTTTTCTCGATGAAATAAAATTCTAACATCGTGATTGTTTACTGGTAAAACGTGAAAGTATCCAAATTTGGTTTTGTTTCTCTGCATAACACAATTAAACATCATATTAAATCTATATTCTATTGTCTCGAAGGTGCAAATTTATAGCCAATTGACCACTTGTACACGCTAATTTACCATAATTTGTAAGGACAAATATCGTCTTCACAAACAGTTTTACTAAAACCGCTTTGAAACGTTCTTCCATCGTAAAATATTTGCACCAAAATTTTACACCAAATTGTTACATAAAAACCGCTTTTTCGATGGCCAAGTTGGAAAAACATCCTGCCAAGACTTAAAACTTCAAAGTAAACAATTACAACGAGCGTCCAAGTTTGGTTTTGGTGTCGAAGTATATGGAATTTGATTACAATCTATAGCTTCCCGTGAGCAAAAAGTCCCAAGAAAAGGTGTGTGCCTGCATCTTTTTCCTCCCCAACACAGCTCGTGTATTCTAAAAGTAAACCATTTTTGTGGGAAGACTTTATAGGTCAAATGGAGTTTACCCAAAATTGAGAAAAGAAAGGTAGTGTTACTGAGTCCAATTCTAACATTTCGGCCACTCTTTTCTAGTTTAGGGAAGGAACAAACCACTATGGCTGTGGAATGGTGCAAGCTTGTTGTCTAGTGTGAAAGTAGAATTCCTGAACCTATAGAGAATCAGTCGAGAGAGAGAGAGAGAGGACTAAACCAGAAGCTGATAGGAAATAACAGGAGAGCATAAGGGGAAGCAGGTAGTGTCAAAGTATGGATACATCATAGAGTAATAAATCTACAGTTTTACCTATGCTTATTTAGCATTTTTTTAATATACGATCCGTTAATCCAATGTAAAAATGGAAATTAGAATAATAAGTTTAAGCATAATTGTTTACCCCTAAATATTAAAATTTGAGAACGACACGTGATGAAAATCAAATAATCAAGATGAGGTCAAAGAGAGTTTAAAAATAACAAGACGATAGAGAGAATAAGACTCTATAAATCATGAAAAACGAGACGTCACATCATGAGCCAACAGTTGGAGACAGTTCTGTGCATGTCTAAGAGTATTGGGAGAAGATACCATGATTGCATTTATGACCAAAAAATTGGTCTTGATGGTTAAATGCCATCCCTTATAAATACAGAAGAGAGGCTACAGAGAGAGATCTATCGATTAACACATAACAATACACAAGGCCAGTCTCTCCCTTAGTATTTTTTTTTGCAAATTTCTGGTGATTTGCCTTTTTTTTTTTTATTAATGCATAATATAGTAATTTGCACAATTACATTTGTCATTTACTTTGTTGTTGTTAATCCTAGTCTTTCTTTGCCAAATCTTAGTTCATTAAGTTGCTTGGAAATTAGTGAAGTCCTTGATCCCCAAGGTAAAAAAAAAGAGTCTAGAAGTAGTATTATGTTTCGTTACAATCACCTGAACAGTCCTTATTTTAAAATCTCACATCGATTATATAAAGTCGTAAGTGTTTGAATTTTAAGTTCATTCGGACTTTGTCATGCCCAATGGGACTCTAGGCAATGACATGGCAAACTCTCATGGAAAGGTAAAGATTGGCTCAGTAGAAGTGCCACCAATGCATGAAGTGATTGAAGAAGGTAGGTCTGGCATCCCCAACCTGTAGGAGGAATTGCCTCTACCCGGGGACAAGAAAATCGAGAGTCCGACTTAGAGCCAGAGGTATCAATCAAGGCATTATCCTAGGAAATCTCCCAGCATGTCTCTAGATTCATCAATAGCCTGGGAGACTTGATGAAATAAGAGTCTAGCCACACTACAAAGACACTGGAGTGGCTATTTGATAGCTTGAACCAACCAAGGAGTGCTACAGGCAGTTGTCGCTTCTCCCTTTACACAAGCAATACAAGTGGAAGCACCATAGCGAGTGTAAGCCTCAAAGGGCGTGGAAGGGTAAAAATGTCCCCTGAAGAAACAACAATCCTTTGTTTACGTTAAGGAAGACGGAAAAAAATAATTCTAGTTAAGACCGAAGGAGAAAGGAGCTGAAGATCAATGCAATGATCTTTCCTTATTATTTCTTCTGGGTCATGAGGTGCAGGGGGATTACCCAGTATGTGAAACATCTTTGGGGAGTTTTGGTTTGCTCCAAACTCTGAAGCATTCATAGGTATTTGTAGGCCAAGGGGTGTTAAAGTGCATTAATGGTCTAACCTTGAAAGCCACCAACATTTATGGCAGTTTATAGATAGGAGGATAAAACATCATATTTTAAGATAAGAAAATTGTCTATGTTCATGCGTGGAGTTCAAACGCCAGACACATGATTTGAATGGTAATTAATGCCAATTAGATCATAGTTAAGTTAACCATCACGTTGCAGAATGAAAAAACAAGTAAAACAAAGAAGTAAATAAATAAAAAGGGCAAAAAAATCTATCTTTATTTATTTTTCAAGATGCCGCACAAGACCAGCAAAGTTAGCCTCTAGTTGATACAAAGAGTCATTGACGGCTTTAATTTCGGCTGAAGCAGAGTTCGTATTTTCAGAACTACTGTCTACAAAAGCTGCGGCATCATGCATTGGGACCTTCAACTTTTCAAAACGCTCACGAAAATCTGACGATTTATTTTAGACAGTTTTTCATGAAATGAGGCATGGTGACGGGAGAGGTTAGTGCATTAGTTAATGCATTTCTAAAAGTTAACCAAGCGATCCCATTGGTCATTGACGACAGCTAGATAGTCCAGTAATTTATGATATAACGACTTAGCTTCCTAAAGATGCTTGGAGTTCATCAGCAATACATGCCAACACTTGGCGGTCTTCTTCAACTAGTAGAGGTGAAGTAGAAAATGCTCTAACTGCTTGAAGCCGAGACTCAAGGAGGTTTGACTATCCTAATAGGAATTCCATATGACTTTCAACAATTAGAGTCATTGTTTCACGATCACTCTCAAAATCGGGGTCCAGAATCCATTCAAATTTTTTGAAAGGGCATAGGACCAATGGAAAGACGAGATTTCAAAGAGGCTAGAGTAGAGGAAAAATCAATCTCCAGAAAGGGGACAATAGTTGACGTCGGCATAACAGTCAGGGTTGGGACCACAATTTAAGCCGACACAACGGCTTGGGTAGCATTAAGGCCTATTGAGAAATTGAGAAGCTCCGACTAAGGTGTTGGATCATTGGCCATATCTTCAAGAGAAGGCTTTGGCAAAACCAACGTTGCAGCAACCATAAATGAAGCCGCTGAAAAACAAGTCCCACCATGCTGATGCAAACTACAGATAAAGGGGCCATCATCAACACTTCGATCCTCATCTACTTGAGCGCCTATGTTCGGTGCAGAAGGAACATTGGTAGATCGGCGTCGTTTTTATCCGCAGCGAGAACCATGTGGAGAAAGGGGACTGTTAGAAGATGACATATCCACTGCAGTAAGGTGGGGCCTCAAAGCCAGAGGTTGGGCAGAGGGCAAAGGAGAGATCTATATAGAGCTTACCCTTGGAGAAGGTTGAGCATTGCTGGAAAGTTTAGCCACTGAAAAATAGAAGTTGTGTCATCCTTGAATTGCCTAAAGACATAGCGATTCCATCAAAAAATAATTCAGTGGCGTCAAATACCGCTATAAAAAAATTTCATGTGGAATGACCGGTGAGAAGAAGAATAAAGACGAGTGACTTTCTGAACATTGACATCATTTAGAGTGGGCCGATTAGTATGGTTCGTTTTGAAGGTATTGACATAGGGTTAAATAACCTATTGCACCAGACCAAACTGAAGTGCAAATTATTGGGGCATACAGATTTCAACGTTGCAGTGGGTATCGAGACCTATAATTGGCTCTAAGCCAAAATGTAGGTCTTTTTGGAAAAGGTAGGAGAACTAGACGTTTGCATGAGTAGAAGATTCATTAGGCAAAGCTTCCCTGGGGTAGTAGAGGAACCATTCAAGACCTCAGTTCTAGCAAATGACATCCAGTTTGGACTTGGATCGACCAAATTATAAAGGAAGGAGAAGCACTTAACAAAGGTATGCTCCTTAGAGGGATCCATATCAAATAAACGACCATAAGAAACAACAAGATTATTAGTGTTAGAGTATGTGTGACTCATATTTGCTGTGTGCATAATGGCAAGGAGGCAGATGCCGGAGTAAAATTTATATAAAGGGGATGCTGATTAGTTGGGGGTGCGGGGGCAACGCCCCCGCGGTACGGTACAGGGATATTTTTGTAAATACGTCCGTATTAGGGTTATATAAATACTTAAGATGTAACCCTACTTTGAATAATGAAAAAGAACGGCCGCTCGCTTTCGTGGATGTAGGCACATTGCCGAACCACGTAAATTTCTGTGTGTTATTTTCTCCTGCTTTCTTAATTGTTTGATTCCTTACTATTCACCATAATTGCTGCACGATCACAACAACTGGTATCAGAGCTAGACTACGATGTCTGAGATTTCCTCTACAAAATTCGACATCATGAAGTTCGACGAAACTGGGAATTTCGGATTATGGCAGAGGAGGGTGAAGGACCTGTTAGTACAACAGGGCATGATGAAGGCATTATACGGAAAACAACCGGCAGGAATGGACGACATGGATTGGAAAGAATTGGAAGCGAAGACTGTGGCGACTATTAGGCTTTGTCTGGCTGATGAAGTGATGTATCACGTCATGGATGAGGAATCACCGGCGGAAGTTTGGTTGAAACTGAAAAGTCGGTATATGTCCAAGTCGTTGACGAACAAGCTCTATCTTAAGCAGAAACTATATGGTCTTAAGATGTCAGAGGGCTTGGATTTGACCCAACACATCAACGTGTTCAATCAGATCATCAGCGATCTGAAGCGAGTTATGTGAAGTTCGAAGACGAAGACAAGGCGCTGATGTTGCTAAATTTCCTACCGGCGTCTCCTACGTACGAGAATTTGGTTACAACTCTGATGTGGGGGAAAGAAACCCTCGAGTTGGAGGATGTTACAGGTGCTCTGTTGGTTTTCATCAGTGGAAGAAAGCCAGTGATGAGGCTTCATAAGGTGAAGGGCTTGTGGTGAAAGGTAACCAGGAACGTGGAAGAAGCAAATCTCGGAATGGATCGGGTAACAATAAAGCCCGGTCCAAGTCGAGGAAGAAGAAGAAGGACGTCTCCGTCTCATGTTACAAGTGCGGGAAAAAGGGGCACTTTAAACGGGACTGTCCAGAGAAAAAGAAAGGGGATTCAGAGGACAAAGAGGGTGCATCAAAGTCTGCAAATGTAGTGGAAGAAGAAGATTCAGAGAGTGGTGACGGTGATATGCTTTCTGTTTTATCTAGTTCAGATCGTTTAACAGATTCTTGGATTATGGATTCAGCATGTTCCTATCACATGACACCCAACAAAGATTGGTTTGACACCTACAGGTCAGTAAATTCTAGTTCTGTTCTGATGGGTAATGATGCATCTTGCAAAGTTGTTGGAATAGGAAATATTAGAATTAAGATGTTTGATGGTATGGTTAGAACGTTGTGTGATGTTAGACATGTACCGGATCTAAGGAAGAATTTGATTTCATTGGGCACTTTGGATTGTAATGGTTATAGTTACAAATCTATAAGTGGAGTAATGAAAGTGAGTAAAGGCATGCTGACAGTGATGAAGGGACAGAAAGTAGTAGGAAACATTTACAGACTGCTGGGTACTACAATTGTAGGTGGAGTTGCTGCTGTAGAGTCTGAATCAGATAATACAGTCTTGTGGCATATGCGGCTGGGTCATATGAGTGAGCGTGGGATGATAGAGCTTCATAAGAAAAATCTATTGAAGGGTGTCAAGACATGCAAGCTCAATTTTTGCAAATATTGTGTTTTTAGAAAACAGAATAGGGTGCAGTTCAAGACAGCCACACACAAGACAGAGGGGGTTCTCGACTATGTCCATACAGATGTTTGGGGACCAGTTAACGTAGTATCACAGGGAGGATACATGTATTTCGTGAGTTTCATTGATGATTACTCACGAAAGGTTTGGGTGTACTTCATGCGGCACAAGTCAGAAGCGTTTGCCAAGTTCAAGCTGTGGAAAGCTGAAGTAGAGAACCAGACAGGGAGGAAGATTAAATGCCTCAGGTCAGATAATGGTACTGAGTACACAGATTCAAAGTTCCAGGAGTTGTGTGAGCAGCATGGGATCAAGAGACACTTCACAGTCCGCAAGACACCACAACAAAATGGTGTAGCGGAAAGGATGAACAGAACGATAGCCGAGAAAGCTCGGTGTCTCAGGTTGAATGCAGGGCTTGCAAAGAATTTCTGGGCAAAGGCAGTGAATATGACATGTTTCTTGATTAACAGATCACCGAGGGCAACACTAGATGGGAAAGTATCAGAGGAGGTGTGGACAGGTAGTGAGGTAGACTACTCTAGTTTGAGAGTGTTTGGATGTCCAGCCTATGTACATGTTTCTAGTGAGGAGAGGTCGAAGCTTGATGCGAAGTCTAGACAGTGTATCTTTCTGGGATATCAGAAAGGAGTGAAAGGCTTCAAACTCTGGGATCCGAAGGCAAACAAGATGGTGATCAGTAGAGATGTGGTTTTTGATGAAAAAGCCATGTTGCAGCGTACTCAGGAAGAAGAGAAACAAGTACCAGAAAACTGTAGCACTAATGACCATGTGGTGCAGGTGGAGCTAGAGAATCATGGTAGAGAAGAGGATGCTCAGCATGTAGAGCGTTCTATCTCAGGTGATCAACAACATCATAGTATAGCCACAGACAGGCCCAAACGCAATATCAAGCCGCCTACCAGGTATGGTTTTGAAGATTTGGTTTCTTATGCACTTATTACTAGTAGCGGGGATCCTACAACTTTTCAGGAGGCAGTACAAAGCCAAGAAAAAAGTAGATGGATGGGTGCTATGGTGGAGGAGATGGAGTCTCTGCATAAGAACCAGACGTGGGAGTTGGTG
This sequence comes from Ilex paraguariensis, assembly GCA_963454935.2. Lineage (NCBI taxonomy): Eukaryota > Viridiplantae > Streptophyta > Magnoliopsida > Aquifoliales > Aquifoliaceae > Ilex > Ilex paraguariensis. Next base: position 31,486 of record CAUOFW020002458.1, on the reverse strand, counting down.
GAACTTCCCGAGGGGAAGAGAGCAATAGGGTGCAAATGGGTGTATAAGAAGAAAGAAGCAGTATCAGAAAAGGAGGGAGAAAAATTCAAGGCTCGTCTAGTAGCAAAGGGTTACTCACAGAGAAAAGGGGTTGACTATGATGAGATCTTCTCCCCCGTGGTCAGACACACTTCCATCAGGACAGTGTTGGCACTAGTAGCACATTCAAATATGCAGTTGGAGCAGATGGATGTAAAGACAGCTTTCCTTCATGGCGACTTGGAGGAACGAATTTACATGGTACAGCCAGAAGGGTTCAGTCTCCCTGGAGAGGAACATTTGGTCTGTAATTTGAAGAAATCACTTTATGGGCTGAAGCAGTCTCCGAGGCAGTGGTACAAACGATTTGACTCTTACATGATCCGAATTGGCTACAAAAGGTGTGAGTATTATTGTTGTGTCTATGTAAAAAGGCTTGATGATGATTCATTTATTTTTCTGTTACTTTATGTGGATGATATGTTAATTGCTGCCAAGAGTATGAGTGAGGTCAACAAGTTGAAGACTTTGTTGAGTAGAGAATTTGACATGAAGGATTTGGGTGCAGCCAAGAAGATTCTTGGGATGGAGATTCGCAGGGACAGAGCTTCCAGGAGATTATGGCTATCTCAGCATAGCTATGTTGAGAAGGTGTTGGACAGGTTCAGCATGAGTTATGCAAAATCAGTAAGTACATCTTTGGCGAATCATTTCAGATTGTCTACCGCTCAGTGCCCGAAGACAGATGATGAAGTTCATGACATGTCAAAGGTCTCATATGCTAGTGCAGTGGGGTGTTTGATGTATGCTATGGTTTGTACAAGACCAGATTTGGCACAAGCTGTCAGCGTGGTTAGCAAGTTTTTTTCAAATCGGGGTCGACAGCATTGGGATGCAGTCAAGTGGATTTTCAGATACTTGAGGGGCACTACAGACTATGGCATCATGTTTAGCAGACAATAGAGTGACCCTTCAGTTATGGGATATGTGGATGCAGACTATGCAGGGGACTTGGATGTCAGGAGGTCTACCACAGGTTATGTGTTTACTCTTGTGGGAGGACCTATTTGTTGGAAGTCCATGGTACAACCTATAGTTGCACTATCTACTACTGAGTCAGAGTATATGGCAGTAGCTGAGGCTGCCAAAGAGGCTTTGTGGCTTACAGGTTTAGTCAAGGAGCTGGGTGCCCAGCAAGGTGGAGTTCAATTGCATTGTGACAGTCAGAGTGCCATTTATTTGGCAAAGAACCAGGTGTATCATGCGAGGACCAAACATATAGATGTGAGGTTTCATAAGATCAGGGAACTGGTTTCTTCTGGTGAACTATTACTTGAGAAAGTTCACACTTCTGAGAATGCAGCAGACATGTTGACAAAGCCTGTTACTACAGACAAGTTCAAGCACTGCTTGGACTTGATTAATGTCTCTAGTTGCTAGATGGGAGATGCCTTAACTCAGCGTCCCCGGTGGAGTTCCCGAATACATGTCCTCTTTTTTCTCCTAAAGGGTGAATATTTGCCAAGGTGGAGATTGTTAGAGTATGTGTGACTCATATTTGTTGTGTGCATAATGGCAAGGAGGCAGATGCCGGAGCGGGATTTATATAAAGGGGACGCTGATTAGTTTGGGGTGCGGGGGCAACGCCCCCCACGGTACGGTACAGGGGTATTTTTGTAAATACGTCCGTATTAGAGTTTTATAAATACTTAAGATGTAACCCTACTTTGAATAATGAAAAAGAACGGCTGTTTGCTCTCGTGGATGTAGGCACATTGCCGAACTACGTAAATCTCTGTGTGTTATTTTCTCCTGCTTTCTTAATTGTTTGATTCCTTACTATTCACCATAATTACTGCACGATCACAACAACTAGGAAGCATGAATGAAAGCTCTAGGAAATGGATATGAAGCCATAATGAATAACCTAAAGGGGACCCCGCTTGCTGCATTCTTGCACTTACTGTCTCACACATTCCACGGTAGAGATAAGCCAACATTATAGGGGCGCGAGCATAGGAATTTCCCATGGCTAGGTTGACAGCCAGCGAGATATACTCCTTGATGATTTTTCAGGACGAGACACATAAAAATAAGTGGTTAAGCTAATAGAGTAAAAATGAAAGACTAATGTTATTTGGACCTAAAAATTTGACATAATTTGTTGACTTAATGATGTGGCTGCATCGAAACTATTGGATCAATAATAAGTTTCAATGTTTGATTGACTCCACAGTGAATTCAAAGGTCATAATGAATTAAATTAGCAAATTAGGTTAGTAAATTAGGTCTCAATAACATTGCTCAAAATGAAATATGTTCTCTTTCTAATACCTCAGAGTCGTGTTGGCTATGGTATGTCGTGATGAAAAGAGAATAGATATAAATTGGTTTTTTTATAGAATCGGTTGGTGGATGGTAGACCATAACAATATGAGAGAGTAGAGCACAAATCTCGGTCCCAAAAAGAAGAAGAACAAGAATAGTAGATATGTCATAAAATGTCAGACTCATCACGCCAAAGTGAAAATGGAAAGCATTATTCGCCACGGACCAAAAAAGAAGAACAGTTATGAGCAGCGGCTTATCAAGAGACATTTGGATGGTGCTAAGGTCTATGGAGTCATAAATGCCAAGATGATGCCATAAGTTGCCTTTAGTCACTCTAACACAAGCAACCTATGAAATCCATTCTAGAGTATGAGACTTTCAGGCACGAATTGGAGTTCGAGAACTCCAGCTTGACCAATGAAGAGGTTCTTGAAACTTGAATGGTAGAGATATACAAGGATCGGGAGTAAATATGATGAACATCATTTGAAAGGAACTCTGTGAAAGTAGGTACAAGGTCCATCATCACTGGAGAAAAGTCTGAGAGTGAAATAAAAGTATGGGGGTTGACATTATCATTAAGTAGCTTGATTGGACATTAGTTAAGTCCTTGATCTCTAATGTAGATATATTAGTTTAGAAGTAGTCTTATGATTTGTTACAATCGTTTGAACAATCACAATTTTAGAATCTTATATTGGTTTGAATAAGTAATGTTTTAAGTGTTTGGATTTAAGTCCAATTGAACTTTGACATGCCCGCAATTCAAAAATATGCCATATAATAATAATTTATTTGGATTACAAATGGGTGAATTCATTAAACTCATCAATTATTAAAGTCGACATTAACTCAGCTAAACAGGATATAAACCGGTTGAACACAACTAAAACATGATAAGAACTTAACTATCTGATTGTTATTGGGATATATGAAGTGAACGTATTTTGACATATGATTCAAATTCGACAAACATGTCAACCCTATGTTCATTGAGTCGTTCCACATCACTAGAGGGATGTAATGTTCTTTCTCTCTCTCCCTCTCTCTCTCTCGTTCATTTTACTGAATTTGTGAGTATCGATCATTTTTATCAGAATTTAGGTTAAGATAACAAAATTAAACCTTAAGGATTTTACATTGTAGTTTGTCTGTTTCCTGTGGCATGATGAAATCATGAGATCACTCCTCAACCACCTTTGTGTTGGAACAAGAAAGAAAAACAGCGAATTAAGCTCGTTGCAGACTTTGTTGCACCATAATCATTTGGTCAAGTCAACAAAAGTTGTACTAGAATGATACTTAGGCCGCCAGTCACCTTGGCATAATCTCTCTCTCTCTCTCTCTCTCTCTCTCTCTCTCTCTCTCTCTCTCTCTCTCTCTCTCTCTCTCTCTCATGGTGGTATAAATTAATCCTGACCAAGGCAATTCTTCCATCAGTGGTAGTTGCAAGTCATTGAGGTCATCATCAGTCGGAGAATATCAACCAGAGGCTGTAATTTCAAAGGTAAGACTTGAAAGTTGAAGGCATTGAAGGTCTCATGACTGGGCCTTTTTTCCCCATCAGTAGTTAGAAATGTGTCCTAAGCTCATACCTTCTACCATTAAATGCCATTAATTCTTCGTCTTCATCATTACCTGTAAGATTTATTATTTTGCAACAACCAGTTTGAACAAAGAAAATAATAATGGCTTTAGGTAAACTGTTGACTTGACTGTCTCTCTCTCTCTCACAGACACACACACGTCCACACAATATGTACAAAATTACCGCAGTGAATTGTGCTAAGCCTCAGTTTCTCCGGTTAGGGATGTAAATGGGTTATGGCATAGTGACCCCACTTACCGAATTAATCACATCAGCCATCTTGCATGCCTTACTGGTCAGTCCCATGACGTGTTTGACTAGGATTTAAAGAACAGAATTGGACTAAATTAACTCAATCCTCGTTTAATATCAAGTTTAGATCAAATTATAATGTCCGGTCTTAAAATAATGTAATATCAATTCAATACTAAAGTGTCATCTAATACTCTATACATAGTACTAAATTAACCTCATCCATAAAGATACATTGTCCAAAAATGATATTGATTTAAAATAAAGGACTCACGCCTATGCTAACCTTGATCCCCACATGATATAATAGGGATAACATAAAGTGATTGATTAATTATTATTATAAATAAATTAAAATAAAATTAATTATTCAATTTTATTTCATATTAAACCCGAACCAAACATGGCCGAAGTGGGTGCAACACTGTGTCATGCGTCCTTCTAAAACAGTTAGCCCACCCACAGCCCGCATGCCTATTTGAAGCCCACTCTTCTGTTTCAGTTTTCCATATTGGATCTCTACATGGCATTGTGCAAGGGGCCGATTGGTTCACCAGGTAAGTTAGGTATTCTATCTAACCCGATACATTTTCAGAGTCACATTCATTTGAGTCAATAAGTCTAGACGTGTATGTTTTTAGGGTTTAAAAGATAAGTACAGGCATAAAGAATAATTTACCTTTAATGACATAAATAACTATGTTACAAAATAGACAATGATAACTAGATAGTAACAATAACGGTAACAGTAACAATAATAATAAGACAGTAACAATGATAGTAAGACAATAACAATACTAGTAACATAAGACAATTAAAATGAGATAGTAACAGTAATAATAATAATGAATTTTTATTGTTACTGTTAAGTGTTATTCTTTTGGGTCGTCAAAGACAATTACAGTCACAATTACAATTTTATCCTAATGACATAATTAGTGATATTACTACATGGACAAGTGACAGTAACATAGTGACAATAAAAATAACACAGTGATAGTGTCACCATCTAAATTCCATGGAACTAGATAGTGATAATGATCGTAACAATAAATTTTGATTGTTATTGTCCATTATTATATCATCCAAATTCTACATGAAAGTGATTAAATTTTTATTTATGCATTTCATCAAACACCACCATTTGAGCATAACATATAAACTGAAGAATGCCACCAAAATAGAAAATGAACTAAAGCTCCATAAAAAGAAAGTTATTTGAGAGGAAAGATTCAATAAAATTCTAAAGATCATAGTCATATATATATATATGAATAATTCCATCTAACAAACTCTAACGTAGAAACTGATCATAATAGTGATAATATTGAATTGAATAACCTATTCTTAAATTTCCTACCATCAACGGATCCATACTAATAACAGAAATAACTAAAGACAAACAAATTTCCTATACTTAAAATATGCTATCAATTTCATCCTTAAAATATGTCCAAAACTCGTCTCCAAATTCCTCAATAGTAGCAGCAATGTTGAGAAAAGGGCAGCCATCGAGCTTTTGGTCTACATGATCGCAGGTACTTGCCAAATCCGAACCAACGGCTTATACAGCTTTTAGCTTCAGCAAAGTCATCAATTGCCAATGGGGCTTTGTCGTCGTGCAACCCTCGTTGCGACGTAGAGAGAGAGAGATACATTAAAAGATATAACAAGAAAAAAAAAATAGACTATTTGACTTACTTACAAAAAAGTACATAACATTTTATTAAAAACTCACAAATATTGCACTCGAATCTATTGATAAATGAGATTCCCATATTATTTTTTATTCTAATTTCCACTTTAAAAAATGTCTCAATCTTTAAAGCCAAACAAAACACTATCACCACAAAAAAAAAAAAATTAGAAGTCAATATAATTTAGATTTTTTTTTTTGATATTAAGTCCGAGTTTTGTTCTTTAAAGAGATTAAGGATATCTCTAGTGTTTTTTGCAAACTAATTGCATCACTTTTTTTTTTTTTAATTTCTTGAATGTCCTTGAGCATATCTAAGTCTTAATTGTGTCATCATCGTCCTCTTTCAACAGATCAAATTCCATTTGTCTCACACACATCTTCACAAACGAACTTCATGGAGAAAACCTCTCTCTAAAACAATTCTAAATAGAACCTCGTTCTACTTTTCGATTTAACACATCCTAATTCATTTAATCTTACTAGTTCGAGTCAATTCGATTCGAATCAAATGAGAGAAATCTCTCAATGACTTTTGTCTGCTTGTTTGGAGGCCGAAGGGAGGAATACGGATCATTTGATGTGGGTTTCGATAGTCAAAGTCATTCATCTACGGCGTTTTTGATGGCGTGATTGTTTCCGGAAGTTATTGTTGATACATGTAGTTGCCGAAGATGTTTTTTTTGCCATTATTTTCATTTAATTTTTTTTTCTTTTACCTGTTTGTGAGATATTAATAATAATAATAATAATGGCATACAACCCTTATGAAGTTTGAATTTTTTTAATTTCCTTATATTTTTTTATCTGTTAAATTCGTGTGATTAATACTCGTTCCATGTGAAATGCCCAAACTTCCAATAAATATTAAGTGTAACAATTACAACGCGTTAGCATTGTGTCACATCGTGTAACCGTTTAATAAGAAAAAAACAAGTAGCAAGTGAACCCAATTTTTATTTTTTTTATATGTATCAGTTTTTATTTTACCTAATTATTTATCCTGTGACAATACTAACGTAGTGTAATAGTTACTCATAAACTTTATTTTGCAAGTGGTTAAGGCGGCTGTGATATAAAAATCATTAATCACGATCTTCCACAACAAGGATGATATTCGATGTATGCAGGCTTTGAATAATAATTAATACTTTGTTATTAGTGAATTAGCTTAATCAGTACCTAACTAGACCATGATAATGATGAATAAACACGTAAAACAATTTCAAATCACACAACATCACTGTCGTTATTGCCTTCAAATTTCAAATACATTAGTTTATTTTACCAAAATGTTGTCATCCACTTGTCTTATAATGATGGATCGGAGATTTTTCTTCTTTTACCACTTGATGCAAAGATCGAAGGAAAAACAAAAATGGATTACTACTGTCTATCATCATTGTTCTGTTACTGTCGACATTATCGTTGTCACTGTTTAGTTTCATAGAATTTTGAATATTGAAAATAGAAATTTACTGTCACTATTTAATTCTATATAACCATCACAGTCTAATGAAAATTCACTGCTACTGTTATATGTCACTATCCAATTATGTCATTAAGAGTAAATTAGTTTTTATGATTTTAATTGTTTTTTAACACTCAATAGAACGACTGTTGAAAATGGGTGACCAACAACCGAAGATCCCTAAAAGAAAACTAACTACAACCCTCTATTATATGGGCTAAAGCCCAAAAATTCATTTGTTTTTGTGACATTAGTGGGCAACCCTTGGATAGAGGGTGGGAAATTGGCTTGGACGTTGCTCCAATTGTGGGCCGGCTAGCGCTGAGATTGAGACCAGATTGGTGGATCCAAATCCGAGGCCGAAAACGGAACCCGGGTAGTCGGATCCAAAATTTTTATCCAGGTTCAGATAGTCCGGATTGGGTTATTTGATGGAAAAATTACCAATAAGTTTTATTTTTCTCTACAAATATCCTATATGTATCTATTAAGTCCTATTATTTTTGTTTTATATAAGTGAAATCCTATTTTTAATATTTTATTTTAATGAAGTCCTAATGTCATTATATTCTAATTTTACCATTGAATTTTAGTTACCAAAACCCTTTCATTCTTTTTGGTATGTCACAAATCCGGTAACACACTCTTGGTGGGGCTTTTCAATTGCTATTTATTCCTTTACTCAACAATGGTGGAGATTATGGATTGGATTTTTTTTTTGCCCTCTTATTTTTACTTTTCGCTTGTTGGAAAATTGTTATAGCTAAGAAATACACTATGTTGTGTATCAACTATTATTTAATTCAATTTTATATTTTTTTGAGGGTGAATTAGTTGTCATCCCTTTTTGATATAAATTAATTTACTTATTTTTTTTATCTAGAAATCATGTTGAGTTTTCAGTGAAACAATTGTTAAAGACACGTGGATGCTTAATTTTTGACTAGGTAATAATATTCACTTCAATCATGATTCAAAAATCTTATCGTGAAACTCTTTTCCATCGAGAATATATAAGTCCAAAGCCTTCCATTGTATCCCATAATGACAATTTTAAAAAATATTAGTAATTGAATTTTTTATAAAGCTAGCAAGTAGACAATACATAATTTAAAATATAAAAAATTGAAGATGTATGAATAGAAGAAGACTAATATTATATCCCAATACCCTAAATATCAATATTTGTTAAAAGAATGATATAAATAGAAAACAGTATAGTATTTATGCAATTTAGGACTTTATTCAAATAAATTACTAAACGTAGGACCTCATTGATATAAAATAAAAAGGAGAATTACACTCAGACCCCCTAAAGTTTATCACTTAATCATGCAGACCTCCTGATATTTAAAATATTACACACAGACCCCTAAAGTTTGTACGCGCGAAACACTTAGACCCTAATTGAAAATATATCAGTTAATAAATTATACTTAGACTCTCATGATCATGAGGTTTGTAGGTATATAATACGTAAACCCCTTAAGTTTAAAATATTATACTTATACCAAAAATACCCCAATCAAAGATAAAATATCAAATATTTTAAATTTTACAATCAAAATTCATATTATATTGTATCATTTATTGAAATAAAATTAAAAACAAAATTTTAATTTTTTTCTTAAAAAATCATAATTAGTATACAATTAAACTATCTATTAGAAAAAATTAAAAAATCAAATAAGGGGTTTAAGTCATTCATAATAGAACATGAATTTTACATCTAAAATTCATGTTCTATTATGTCATTTATTGAAATAAAATCAAAAATAAAAATTTAATTTTTTTTTAATAAATCATAGTTAGTATATAATTATACTCTGTATTAGAATAAAACTAAAAAATTAAATAATTGGTCAAACTGTAATGGACACAATATCTTTTAACTTTAATTGGGGTAGTTTGATATTTTAATTTGTGTTGTTCACTAAATATTGAATTTGTATGATTCGTATTTGTATATGAATTTAATTTCGTATATTTTAAATGTTAAACATATTTTCTTTAATATATCTTTTGATATTTGAGTTGTCCAATAACTTGAATTTAATCTTGTATATTTTACACGTTAAGCATATTTTATTTATTAAATTAGATTTTTTGTAAGTTATGTTTTTTTTTTTTGATTATGGAAAAAATAAAATTGACTATTGAATTTGTATAATTTGAGTTTATAGTAGTGTTTTTAATTTTATATCATTTTTCTCGATTATTTATATTCTTAATATGTTTTCTTAAACTAAACGTTATTTAGTATTGGATTATTTAGTAAAGATTGTTGCTTCGTGTTGTTCCCTAAATATTAAATTTGTATGATTCGTATTTATAGTATTGCTTATAATTTTGTATCGTTTCTCTCGCTTGTAATTTTGTATCATTTTTCTTGTGTATTTAGATTTAGATTATTTAGTAAATATTGTTGTTTTGTATTGTTCACTAAATATTAAATTTGTATGATTCGTGTTTGTATATGAATTTAATTTTGTATATTTTAAATATTAAGCCTATTTTCTTTAATATATCTCTTGATATCTGAGTTGTTCATTAACTTGAATTTAATCTTTTATATTTTACATGCTAAGCATATTTTCTTTATTAAATTAGATTTTTTACAAGTTATGCTTTTTTTTATTGATTATCGAAAAAACAAAATTAACTATTGAATTTGTATGATTCATGATTCTATTATTGCTTGAATGAAGAGAGAGAGAGAGAGATACAGAAGAATATTTTCTTGATATATACTTCTATCTAATATTTATTACATAATTTTCTTTCAGATAGGGATACAGAAGAATATTTTCGTAATATACTATCTCTATGTGATATATATACTATATATCTACAGAGAGATGTAATATTTACTTGCATCAGACACTATCTAATATTTTCGTGAGATACAGAAAAAAATATTGTGAAAAATTGATATTTTTTGTGTGAATTGTGTGTGTGAGAGAGAGATATAGAGGAATGAGAGAGAGAAATTTGCATGATTTAAGGAAAAGATTTTGGGGAATTAAATTTTGGAATATCAATTTTGTAAACTATAAATTTTGAGCAGTAAAAATATTTCAAAAGAGTTAATGTGGTACATCAGATTAAAACGATATGAGACGTCAATAACTCAAGACAGTTTGAGATAACGTCGTCCGTTAGATGATGTTTTTTTTTTTTTTTTTTTTTGTCACGAAACGATTTAAACCATTTTTTATCTCCAAAATTCAAATTCGTTCTACTTTATTATATAGGTTTTTGGATGCAGTTGTGTATGCTACCGAAAAAAAAATTCCGTTCCAAATCTTAGTTTACTATATTTGTAGTTGTTTTTACCATTGTTGTAGTATCCAAAGAAGTGATAAAAATAGTTTGCACATCGTTGTAAAAACAACCATAAATGTGGTAAATAAACCATAAAAATGGTAATTTTTTGTACTAAAAAAATAGTAAAAATAATTACAATAATAGTGGTAAAAATATTTATAAAAATAATAAATTATTTTAAAAAATAATTTTTGATTTTAAAATGACCCATAAAAATATGTATTTGATAAATTTTATGGATACGATATCAATTTTCTTTTATCCATACAGTAATCAAATCCTTTTTGATGCCGTAGTCTTGTCCCCAAATCTCATTTCGTACCAAAGTCAAATCCAAAAAAAAAAGGTTATGCCTTTAGGCATGAAAACATGCATATAATGGAGGAGGGATGAAAGGCTAGAAGTACACTTGCTCATGCAACTTTGAAAGTATGGTACACTTATATGAGGGGAAACCAATGCCATGGAGCCGACTACCGAATAATAATTTTTGGTACCCCTATCTATGTTCAATTTTATGAATTGATATAAATTTTTAGATTTATTTATAATAAAACAAAATTAACAACTTTTGAAATTAAATTATAATTTTTATAGGTCATTTGAGATCAATCATAAAAATTTTAAAATCGATCATAATTAACCTTAAAAACAATAAATCAACTTTAAAATTTATAAATAAATGATCCTTAAAAATTATAAAAATAAGATATAAAACGTGTCGGGAAAAAATAAAATAAAATAAAAAAATCTAGACTTGTCCATACAACGAAATCAAAGTGTCCCCAGTAGAAGATTTGTTGAGCACACAATCCTTGAACGGGGCCCCCTCTGTTAAAACACGTCGATGACTACCGACACAAAATATTTGGTACTGTACCTGTATATTTATTGTGTCATTTTTATAATTTTTATATGTCATTTTTTTTTAATTAATTAATATTTTTTTGGTATAAAAAAATTATTGTTTTTATGAATAATTTATCATATTTGTAATTATTTTTATCTCATTTTTTTTTTAGTATCATGGATAACTCTATATTATATATATACACTGAGGGTAACTCGTGCCTGAAAATACTGTGCAATTAAGGGTGACATTTTTTAATTCAACATGATGATAAGACTCGAACTCGACATGAATTTTGTAATACGAACTCGATTATAACTCGAAACAAACTTGAAAATAATCGGACACGTAAACGCGAAATATAAACAGATCATGTTCAAGTTCAATCCGCTAAACTTGAAATTGACACAATCAACCCGTTTATTTAAAAATTGTCAATTTCTCTGTTTTTTCGTTTGTATGGTAATACGAATAACACGATTAAGATTTTTAACTAGTATTAGAGAAATAAAATATTAATTATTTGTAACTGTTTAGTAAACACTGATATAATTATAGTATAAAAAAGTTATTTTTATTCATTATTATTATGTTTATTAAGTTAATTTTTAATTTATAAAAAGAGTATGAACATGAATTTAATTAAGTAAAAATAACTATTTAGTATTAAATTTTTTATTTAAAATTTATGTGAGTCAATATAAATATGAACACAAATATGAAATAATAATAATAAGATGGTGAATTTGACACGACCCGAAGAGCACTCTTAAACTGTAACACCAGAGTACGTACCAAAAGTCTTCGGGTATGTTTGTACTGGATCTGCTATGAGACGTGGTACTTTCCTTGCCACTTGTTTGGACTCCTCCACTGTAATACCAGAGTACGTACCACAGTTCTCATGTGCTGCATCTGCAGTGACTGTCCTTGTCTCTCTCTCGCTCTTCCTTTCGTTTCTGAACCGAATGAAAGAGACGTTCTGGGCAAAATGTTAATCTAATCAAGGTCTTGACTAAGGTATTGAAAAAAAAAAAAAAAAAAATTGGTATCATAATTTATTATTTTTATAAATATTTTTATAATTTTTGTGATTTATTTTACTATCAAAAAATTATTATTTTTTATATGTAATTTATCACTTTTATGAATATTTGTATCACTAATATAGGTATTTTGATCATTATAGTAAGTATTTTGATTATTTATGAAAGATTTATCATTTTTATGAGCATTTTTATTACGTTTGTAATAATTATTTTTGTTCGTACTTTAATAAAAATAAAAACAGTAATAATAAAAATATTCATAAATATAATACATGTCATTACAATAATGTTCATACTCAAAAACATCAAGATCGGAGAGTGACAGCAAAACGAATCCAACGGTCGTACAGGTACAAAATATTTTTTGTTTGGGTGCCGACAAATCCATCCATCACTGGAAAGAATGGACACACTTTTCTACAAAAAGGTTTCAAGAATCTAACACTTATCACATTTATGTATCATCTTTATGCACTATCTTTCTATATTAGCTCAATGTAGACCACTAAATTAATAGGTCTTATTAATTTCACTGAATTTTCGATGAGATCAAACTACATTAGGTGGTGCAAAATAAGTGATGTACAAGATGGTGTTCATATCATTATTGCTCTATAAATACACTCATCTCTATCCACCGTTTCCATATTTTCTTTTTCCTTTTTTCAAGGCCAGCCCCAAGAAACAATTATGAAAGAAATAGTAATCTCTCCGTTCTTAAATATCTGTCGTTTTACACAATTTTTTTTTATTTCATAATATCTGTCGTTTAATGAAATTAATGTATAATTAATATTTTCTCTTCCAAATTTATTCTTAACTTTTCAATGTATTAGATTAGGTAGAGGTTAAGTGCCTTTTATATTCCCTTCCTTCTCAATACGTATTGAATAAAAATATTTTAGTTTTGTTTAATTATTTTTTACTCATATTAAAGTTATTTAATAATTTTTTTAATCCCTGTGCAAAAACTTTAAACGACAGATATTTAAAAACAGAGAGGGTATTTGTTCACAAACAATAATGTTAACTTTACTTATATAATTAATTTTGTAAATAATAAAAATATATTATGATTATAATATGATGTGACTGTTGCATTAAGTATTTACTCCCCACTCACCCCATATACATAAATAAATAAAGAGGCAATATGATAAGTCATTGATTTTGCCATGATAAGTTCATAGTTCTCACAATTATTGTTGGACTATTTTAATAACAGATAAATTATACCAATAGTCGTGAAGTTTGTCATCAGTTGAATCTTAGTCTTTTAAATTTTTATTTCTATCAATTTAATCTTCAAACTTCACATATTGAATCAATGTCATCTATCACGCTAACTGCCGTTTGAATTAGTGATGAAAAAATGTCACATTCGAGGCATGTGACTATTATTAAGGACATTTAAATCATTTTATACAAGTTTAACATCTAAACACCATTATTTTTCATTTGAACAATTTTAAACATACACCTAAACACCCATTTTCTTTCTCACTTTTTCTTTTTTCCTTTTTGCTCTCTCGCACAACACAACACACACACCCCAAACCCAACAGCCACTCCCTCCTTCCCTGCAAAAACGAAGACACACACACACACACACACACACACACACACACACTCTCTCTCTCTCTCTCTCTCTCTCTCTAGTCCAATTTTTCTATCTATGAGCAAAACACAAACCCATGTCCCCATTGTTTGTCTCCCTCTATCCTATGCGTGCACGGATAAGGATGTCAGTGGACCGAAGCGGGGGCGGGGAGTGTAGTCTTCATCCCCGTATCCGCTTAAAAAAACTCTGTCCATTCCCTGTCCACCCCCGTTAACGAGTATAATTTTCATCCCCATCCCCGTCCACGGATAAGTTTTTAATCCCCGTCCCCGTCCCCGCTTCTCCATATCCGCTTAAGCTCAAGCCCAAGTCCAAGCCCAAGTAGCTTGATCCAAAATTCTAAGTAAATCTAATATTTTAAATAATTCAACAACATTCTAAATAATCTAGTGAATAATCTAGATTACATAATGTAAAAGCCAAAACAATATAGTATTTTGTTTAAAGTGTCATTGGACCACAAAAAGAGAAACAGAACTATTAGAGAGAAATGAAGAAAAGAAAAATAAAATTGAACTAAGAAAACGATAGCACTACACTTGAAGTTTCCTAGAAAAATTTTTATTATTACAATTCATATTACAACCATAAAGTGTTAAAAGATGAAAACTTAAAATTTCGCTAATTCAATAATTCTCCCAATTTCTTAGTTCACTCTAGCAGAGAAACTTATCAACCTCCATTCACAATATTTCTATCCACAATGAAATGCAAAACTATCTTACTCTCTCTTATATGTTTTTAGAGCATGGTTAATCCAAACTCCTAACAATTTCAATCAGTGAACACAAATAGAAAAAATAATAATCAGAGAAAAAGTTGATAAGATTACCACATAACAATGCCACTTGTTAGTTTGATTACCATATTTCTAAATTAGTAGTTACAGTAAATATGTTTAGTTAAGACTTGTGATATATATATATATATATATATATATATATAACGGGTAGCAGGGGCGGGGCGGGGGTATGGGTAAGTCCATCCCCGCCTTTATCCCCGTATGGGTATCCCCGTATACATCCAAAGTCCAATACATATAGTCCATCCCCGGTCCAAACGGGACGGGTTTAGACGAATACTCGCTTTTTTTCGGTCCACTACCATCCCTATGCACGCACACACTCACTCATATATAATAATTATTGTATACGAGCGTTATACGTGAATTAAAATTTTTGTCATTGAACCATAAATTATTTTAAGTTATAAGGCATCACAAAGAGAAAGTAGGTAAAGTTGAGACAATTCTAAATCTTAGTACAACAATGGATATTTTTATTTAAAAATCAATCTTGTACATAATCTGTTGAATCGTATGATTCTATATAAAAGAATAAAGCCAATGCATTCCTGAATACAACAATAATAACTTCGGTTATAGGCCCACAATTTGACTAATCGTGTGTGCTATTATAAACTTCCAGTAGAGTAGAATATAACACGTATGAGCTATCAAAATTTGATAGCACAGGAACTATGAAATTGGACTCTAAACCTCCGGTGCTAGTTTAAGCTAATAACTTAGCTAGAATACAAAATTGGACATGATGAACTCACAAAATGCTAGTGCCAAGATTGAGTTTATTCAAACTGGACATTATCATGGCACGTGTAATCTGGTGGGCGATTTCAAGGTGCTCTTCAATGACAATATCTCGTAACTTCAAAATCAAGAAAAATCGGTAAATGTTGTATGATTAACCATCAAAATTACTATTTTATTATATCTAATGATTGATTAATTACATATTATTTATGATTAAATGTGTTAAATTCCTTAATTTTTTAGTTTGATACTTTTCTAGCTGTTTGATTTATTTTGCAGGTAAATTGGTTGATTTGAAATAATAATGGATAAGACAAGTGAATCAATCACTAGAGGAATAATCACAATTGATAAGGATTGAAGAGTCAAGATTGAGATAGGAAGATTTGAATATATGACAACAATTTAATCCTTAAAAGAGTCTAAATTAGAAGAAAACTCATTTAAAGTTGGATTTAGAAAGTATCCTAGAAGATAAAGATTTGATACGTCTTCGGTATTTGATCATATATTTTGACTCCGATATCCGATTGATATGATTTTTGTGGGGTTGGAAAGAAGATTTCAAGGGTTACAAAAGTGTATTTCACAAAAATTTTGTGATTCAACCTCTAAATATGCGAAAATTTAAGATCGAAATATGGACATATTTTGTACCCGCTCCCTAAAAGTTTTATGCACGGGATTTAACATTAAAAGACTTCTTTTTGAAAAGAAATTCCTCCCAAGCCAACCTTATATCCTCTACCTATATCTATGATTTATTTTAGAATAAATAAGGGCTCTCACCTATTGAGAGAGATGATTAGGATTTGAATAATTATTATTCTTTTCCCATCTTTTTATTTTGATTTTAGTTCGTCATGTCTAGTTAAAAGGTTTAGTTAGGACTAGGGGAGGACCTCTCAACGAAGTACGGTAATATTACTAACTTATGAGTTTAATGGTATGTAAGACCCCATACTATAATTAAATAAGAATATTTTCATATTAATATTTCTCTTAGGATGAATAAAAGGATTGTATAAATCTTGAATCATTGTTAAAATATTGATCATGAAATTTGAGTTTCAGACTAATTGACTTTCGGGTCAAACTTAATTTTGAAGGTATTTAAGCTTGAAAATAGTGATTAGGTAGGTTTCTAACCATTTTTAGGTTAAAATAAGGTTTCCATTGGATTCGGAAGGTCGAGAAAACTTAGAAGAGGTAATACGAGGTATGTTAGAAGTTAGAAAGTCTTTCGGAATTAAACTGCATTTTAGAAAGTATTCGTGTAGGAAGGAATTTGACACTATCTTAGTATTTTAGTCATAAATTTTTAGTCTGAACTTCAATAGAGCTGATATTTGGACAGTAGAAACTATACTTCAAGGGTTACAAAAGTGTATTTCACGAAAAGTTCCTAAATCAATTTCTAAATAGGTGGAAACTACTCTTGAAGTTGGGACAGAAAGTTGTCACCGTCCAAACACTCCAAACACCGTTTGAACGGTACTCCTTACCCAAAAATTTTATTTTTCATAAAACCAATGACTTTGAACCTTCTGGACGCCCAAGGGCCGTTCGGACACTACATTAAAAATGGCCTCGCTCAGTTTTAGGATTTTTCGTCGTTTTTCACCTTATAAATACTATACGGACATCCCTTTAGCTATGTTTTATCAGTTTTCAACCCTAGGCAACCCTAGAGAGTGAGAAAGAAGGAGAAAATACAAGATTCAAAAGGGATTCTTGATTAGTGGTTAAAATTAGCATATTATTATGCTCTTTTAAGACTAATTATACTTTGATGGAATTTAAATGATAACATTTAAGGCCATAAATTGTACAAGGGACTAAAGGCAATGAGTATCAAACTTTCATGCAATACCAGCATATTCTGGAGAAAAATTGGGAAAGATTGGACCAAGCCAAGAACGTTCGAATGCCAACTCATGTTCGAACGTCCACTTGAATTAATTGAAGACCAGACAGCTGAGACATGACGTGTTGCAACCAAGAAGGAAGACTCCGAGGTACTTGAGTACCACGTTCGAACACCAACTCACATTCAAACGTCAACTTGAATTGATTGAAGACCAGACTGATGAGTGCAAAATGCCAAGATGTGCATGGAGCGTGGAAATAGGTTTCTTTAGAAGACCACATGACACTTGAGTGAGAAGGTCAGGCCCTATCTGACATTCAAATGGCCATAAAATAAAGACAGAAGAAACATTCGAACGCCATACAACGTTCGAACGCCCATAAAGGAAAAACATATACAACGTTTGAACGCAAATTCACGTTCGAACGTTCTCCACAGGCAGGCTACAGAGTAGTTGACTTTTCACTTGGACTTGAGCGACAAACACCATTCTTTCACACTTTCTTGTCTTCCCCCCTTCCTCTTTGCCTATAAATTCTCCCTTTGGAGGGGAGTTCTTGTAAAAGATTAGAACTTGGTTTGTAAGGCTTGGACTGCACTAAGAACTAGTCAAGAGCTAGATGAAAGCTTAGACTCCCACTAATATACTTAGTCTTATATTTACTTGTATCAAGGGAGATAGATCTTCTTTTGGTTGCGGTGGAAACCTTCCAAAAGTGTCTAACTTTCTTCTACTTTCATTTACTGTCTTTCGCTTCCATTGCTTGAGCTTCCTTCTTTCTTAGAGGAGTGAAATTCTTTCACTTTTCTAGAGCTTTACCAAAGTCGTGAACGGTAAAACATAATTCACTAATTCTTTATTGAAGATTGGCTCCTCGCTTATTGTACTTTACCTTGTAAGTTCTTGACTTAGAGGGATGAACATCACTCATTTTTCTAGTTTTACCCAAGTCATGAAAAGTGAGTAGTTTCTCATTCACTCTTTAGTAAGAGGTGATGAATATGTATAAATTATTCGGAAGTTATATTTGTGCATTTCTTTTATGCTTTAATGCTTTATATTTCACTTGCTTATTGAATGATTGAATACATCTAGCAAAGCTAAGGTATTTTGTGTAACCGTGAGTTCTCTCTATGTCACGGATGACTTTTGCATAGAAAGAACTGTTGGTTCAAGGCAAGTACCCTGGCTAGATCTTTATGACAATATTTCAATCTTCATCATTATTGTGTTTTATCTAAAGAATGGAACATTAATACTATGGTTGGATGACTTGTAAAAATACTTGCTTGTTTGTAGACGGGTTGAGTCTCGACACAGACAATTCTTATAAACTTCTAAAAAGGCATTGGAACCATGTGCTTAATTCTCACAGTCCATTTTTATCTTTCGATTAACTTGCTATTGACACGGGAGTTAATTGGGTTATAAAGCACAAGTATAATAAACTGGAAGATTAACTACATGATTTGATCCTTGAACTAAAGGGTGACTGTTTACATTTGAATTTATCTTATATTTTGTCTAGAAACTTTTAGAAAGAATCTTATATTCTATTCAGGACATCGCATAACTTTAAACTCTCAAGGTTTTCAGTTATTTGGTATCTATTACTGCTACTTTAAAACACTAATCATAGTTTTCTGTGGATTCGACTTCGGACTTAATCGGATTATTACTACAACTTGACTGCCTGCACTTGGGTGTACACATATCGGATCAAGTCAATTCTCACGTTGAAAAGGATCAAACATGCTGTGACTATCTTTAAACATCGGATTGAGGTAGGAGATTCTTCTCAAGTTCTTTCATTGATACTTATGATATTATTTATATGTATGTTTTTAATCTTCTTGATAGTTATATGATAGATACTTATATGTTCTTGGTTTCTTTATCATTGAAACATAATTTTGAACAAAATTCACGTTTGGGTTCAAAGAATATTTGTTCTTGAATTTTCAAAATCCTAGTTTTTCCAAAATACATGTTCTATTGTGAAATTCATATGAATTCTTGATTTCTAAATACCTATTCTTGATTTCTAAATTCCTATTCTTGATTAAATCATGGTTTCATCTAATATTTGTTCTTGTTCTAAGAAATTGTGATTTTTGACAAAACTCTAGAATTTTGATATCAAAATTGTGAAGGTTTTCTTAAGATTATCTCTTGCATATTTTAATTCCTTTATTACTATATTATATTGAGAATTGTGAATAAAAATTGTGATTGGTTAAGATTGTGGTTCTTGAAAAAGTTGTTGTTTCATCTCTTGTATGGTTTGGGTGTGATAGACATGAATTGCCTTCGAGAGCTGCCGTAGAGTGTTAGATATTAGTCTATTCTAGTGGGGGTGAGATGGTTGCCTAACATGTGTAGTGGATTGTTGTTTGTGAGAGCAACTACTATTGTTCATGTAAGTTCGAGGTTGAGGGATGTTATACCTTTACTTGAAAGGATTCGTCAATACCGTGGGAGAAGGTATACGCCCTTCCTAAAGTGGTTTGTGATTTGGCGCTGTGGGAAATGATTGAGATTGTGTGGTTGTGATGGGTGAACGAGGTAGAATCGTTGTATAGATTCTAGGGAAGCAACCAACATACATGAGAATGAGGATAAACTAACATACATGAGAATATGAGATGGTGCTATTGAGTTATTAATTGATTGCTTTAATTTAGACCTGTTTATTCCTTTCATTAATTTATTGCATTCCGTAGACTTGAGATCATTACAACTGTCATTGTTTTACTTTCAAAACGATATATATGCTATTTTCCACAAGTGACTTGTCTTATTTTTATTGTTTTAAAAATTTTGTTGGGATTCGAGAGGGATTTTCTACGGAATTTTGCTTACCCCGTATAGTACATTACAAATTTTGGTAGCGAGGAGGATGTCAAGTTAGAGGAGCAGGTTGATCTCGAGAATGGAGAGAGTCAGTATGAGGATCCTGAAGTGGAGGCTTAGAGATGCTTTATCTTAAACAATATTTCATCTAGTTTTGATTATTTCGCTGCTAGATACTATTTGGTCTGAATTGTAAGTTGGAGAGTTTTTAATGTTTTATTGGCTTTAGCATTTATTCTTTATTAGATGGATGAATACTTGATGGTTCTAATGGTTATTTTTAGTTGCTCTCATAGTTGGATGATTTGTAGATAGTCATGCTTTCCAGGGTGAATTTTGGGTTGTTACATGGTATGTGATATTTTGTTAATTCAACTTTTGATTTCTTAGCAAAGTTTTTGCTCTGTAAAAATCCTATAGTCATTGGCCATGTACATTGATTGCTTGAATTTTCTTTCGAGTCAAATAATTGGTTATTCCATGTTTAAGTTGATTATCATTATTTCACATAATAATATAATTGGATAATTATTCAAGTTCCTAAATAATCTTTTGATTATAAACAAGGTGTTCTTGTGGTATTATTGCTAAATTTGGTGACTTGAATCAATCGACATTTGATTTTTGTCTAGATTTAAGAACTAAGTTTTTAATCATTATTGCATGGATTTGAGAGAGAGTACCTGATGCTTTAGTATTTTTAATTATTATTTTTAAAACCAAATTTATTGTTTTCTAATTTCAAAATCTTTACAACAATATTTTTCAAAACAATTTTCTTTAATTTTTCTTTGAGTTCTAAGTTTTTCTCAATTTCCTGTGGTTCGACCTCGGACTCCCGAGAAATTTATTACTTCATACAACCTACACTTGGGTGATTAATTCTAAAATTGTAGTATTTTACATTAGCAATTTAGCATTGAATTTGCTTACATACAAATCTACGTACTTATATGTTATGAACTTGAAGTATAGAGAGAGAGAGGAATAAGAAATTGTCAATTTTATAGTAAGAATAAATCAATTCTCATACAAGAAATCTGCATGCGTGACTGTTTAGATTTGATGAAATTGTCGACTACTCATGAAGTACTCTAATTTTATGGCCTGCAATCACACATATAACGGTAAGAAAAATGTCAATAGAACTATAATAGGCTTTACTTTAAAGACGCTTCAAGACCCTCTCTTTTTCTACATCCATTTATCAAAGCTTCAAAAAAAAAAAAAGTTGTGCACCAACACTTTTCATACATTGTACTGTTATGTATTTCTTATTCTTTTGTTCTCTTTTTTATTGAGTTATCAGCCGCATTGAGATCAACATTTAAGTTTCTTACATCCAAATTATACTCCATTTTCATTGCTTTTCACTTTGCTTGAAACACTCAAATTTGCATACTTCGATATGTAGGTATGTCCCTCTAGTTTTGTCTATAATATTGGAGTGATACAAAGGAGATTATTGGGCCTCTGCACAAGGGTGGCATTTATAAATTCAAAATAATATTTAGCTATGTCACCATTCCATAAAAGACGTGAAGTCTCCGCAAGAATCCAAAAATTGATATACACCACCCGTGTTGCACTATGCAGCCTAAAAATCCTAAGAACCTAGATGGACTGTCCTATCTAAAGTTTAAAAATCAAGAATGAAAGTTTGCTGCAACCAAGAGGAGAAGTTGGGCATCAACCTTTGTATAATCTGTAAATCATTGAAATATGAACAAAGATATAAAAAAGATAAACCAAAGAACATAAAAGAAAGATTATGTGGTGAGAAAAAGAGATTAGGACCCTCACAATTTTTTTTGTAGATCATTAAGAAGCTTTTTCAAAAAATTGGGAAAAAGGAGACCACAAAATTTAGTTGCTCACATCTTAAAATAGTTGAAGTTAGTGATGATCCAAAACCCTTCAAGACAAACCACTAAAAATAAATCAGAGATAGCCGTTAACAAGTACCAATGCAAAAAGAAGATAGTAGATCACATTGGTCAAACATCACAAGCCCATTTGGAATAAAATTGAAGATATGAAGCATTAACAACAGTCCAAAAGTACATGTGAAGAGCAAATTTGTAATGGCACTAATATTTTTATTTACATCTTTTTATTGTGTTTTGAGATTGAAATGAAGATACGAAGTCTTAATAGCAGCCTAAGAGTCCATGTGAATAACAAATTTATAACCGACACAACTTAGACTTGAAAACATCCATATATATATATATATATGTATAATTATATTTATAATATATATGATGTCACGTCTATGTCATTTGGTTTGTAAGTATAAAAATATAAATGCTCTGAAATTGTATCATGTGCCTGACACATGCTTTTTTTCATTATTAATTTTAAAGGCAGTTAGTACGAGGGATGACATTGGTTTAATACGTAAACTTTAAAGACTAAATTGATGGAATTAAAACTTTAGAAACTAAAATTCAACAGATATTTACCCTTTAATAAAAAGAGGAATACTTTTCATTGTTAAAAAACTAAATCTAAAATTGAAAGAAGATTATAGGTCAACAAAATTTTTTTTGAAAAACAAACATGACATTAAGCCTGTTCAGATTAAGCAATAAACATAAAGAAAATCATGTTAAAACTATGGAAGAAATTGAATTTTTAGATATTGAAAATAAGTTACAAAATTGGGATATATCCCAGTATCCAACTAAGAAAATATATAATATTGAATTTTTTGACTTTAAATCAAGTCTAACAATTAAAATATTAGAAAAAACGATTCCCTTTAATCAAAATGAGGGTACTTTACAACTCTTAACAAGAGAAGTCTTAAAGGTTCACAAAAATTATAAATTTTTACATATTTGGTTAGTCCAAGTGGCTTTAAAACCATTAACCCTTCAAGGATTAAATGCCTCTTTTATGTTAGAATTAAGAGATGCTAGATGTTTAGACTTTGACCAATTCATAATGGGAGTTATGCAATCCCGCTTAAGTACTAGTCCAGTTTATTTTAACTGTTTTTCGAATTTATCAGTACCTTTAGCAGATAGAAATATATTATATGTTTTAACATGTAACATTAAAACTTATGGTTATAAATTTAAAGAAGGAACATACATAATGACTTTTACCTTTAGAGTATATTATAAAGTAATGAATACTTTATCTCCAGAAGTTAAGCTTTATAACCTTAAAGGTCAAATAACTTTAATTGAAACAAATATGATTAAAAATAAAATTGAAATTCCTAGAACCATTAAATGGTCAGAAATCGAGTTTCCAGAAACATGACAATTGAAAGCTGTGGTTCCTAAAAAATCAGAAGTAAATCAAGATGTAACAAAAATCGCCCAATCATCCCAGGGTGATGTAATGATAAGATTAGCCAAAGATAATTTTTTAGGATTAGAAATCTCTAATAAATCGTGTACTTCGTCAGGATATAATACTCCTAGTAGGGAATCCACTTCTTCTATTTCAGATAAAAGAAGGGAAAAAGAACTTATAATAGAGGGAATCCGCACCTCAAGAAATCAAATTCTATATGGAATCTATAGGCAAGATAATGAATCTTCCTTAGAAGAATATCATGACCCAACTATATCCGAAATCGGATTTCAACTATAAATTTTATGGATTTAAATCCAAAATAATTTATAGTAAATAAGAAAGAAAGAAATAAAGAATTTTATCTCCCTATATATGAGGAATTTAGAACTTGGTATTTTATAACTTTGAACCAAGAAGATCTTAAATGATATAAATAAATGTTTTACTTTTATATAGAGAGGGAAAAAAAGAATATATAATTCCATTCGTTAAATGGTTTTTAAATTTTTATGCTCCTCCCACAATGGATCAATTAAATATGATCGAAAAATTCCAACATAAATGGGAAACATTGAATGATAAAAACATTATCAGTTTTTATCCTCCAACCACTGAAGCTGTAAAACTAGTTTTAAATGGTTTTGGAGAAGTTGTAATTAGGGGTGTTAAACGTGTTGGGTTAAATAGGTGACGGATGAAAAACATGTAAACCCATACACGACACGTTTAATAAACGGGTAAAAAATCTAAACACGAACACGAACCGTTTAATAAACGGGTAACACGACACAACTTATTTAACACGTATAATTTTAAACGAGTTGGGTTGGGTCAGGTTAACACACTAAACCACCCGTTTGATCCATTTATCTGTTTACCACCTGTTTGACCCATTTTCCTGTTTATTTAAAAATGTTGTATAATTTTATAAAACTAACACATATAAATGTGATATTTAGAGATACCACACCATATTATAAAGTACAAACTACAATCCAAAATAACCAAATTCCACCAACAAGGCAACAACCATTTTACAAATCATAAATATAATCCGAAATAACACAATTACACCAAATAACAATCATATTACAAATCACAATCTCACACAGCCACAAATTTTATGATTCACAAAATCACCAAATTCCATGATTCACAAAATCCCGTGAAAGAGATCAAATCTCCACCTCCACGACAACAAGCAAATTCAACAACCAAATTCTCATGCCCTACACAAATTAAAATGAAATATTATATAACATTAATAATTAAATAGACTCATTAATAGATAAGTAACAAAAATTTAGCATTACAAGCTACATATTTCAATTCCTCTCTTTAACCATGATTAATGATAAATATAGAATTAGAACATTGAGCAGATTTAACTTTATTAGACTTTATATTTTGATTGAAAACATCATCATCTATTTCCCCTTCCAAGTCATCACTAGAATCATCTACAACTTAGCACAACAAAACATAAATGAATCAATGATTACATGAATTATGATAATGAGAAAAATAATAATAGTAAAAATGGAATCAAACTTACTACTCTTCCCATGAATTCAATCTCTAGTACAAATCAAACTTAGACAGTTTCTGGCAAAAGTAAACTTCGATACTTATTCAAAACTCTACCACCAGTACTAAATGCAGATTCAGATGCAACTGTAGAAAAATGAATTGTCATCATATCACAAGCCAATCAAGACAATATAAGATACCGAAACTGCTCTCCTTTTCAAAATATTAGAATATCCAAGTAATTCTTTCGATCATGCCTTTTTTCATTAAAAATACAACTGCAACTCAGTCACTCGAGAAACAGGAGAATCTTCTTCTTCGCGTTTTTCAAAATTCTACATTTTGTACAAAATTATTATGAATATATCGCTTTCAATTCAAACAAACTAAATTATATTTTACCTAAAAAAGGCTTTCAGAATCATCAAGACCATGAGTCTCGCTAACTTGTTTCTCACTACTTGTTGAAGTATTTGGAACAACATGTGACAAGTTGGCAGAATACAATTTAAAGAGCTCAAATAATGTATCCTGAACACACTTGAACTCATAGGAATCACCACCATAAAGTCTTGAATAAGCCCAATCTACAAATTGAATTTTGTACCGAGGATCTAAGATGATAGCCATTGAAATAATTACACTATACTTTGACCAACCGATCGGGAAGATCCAAAGAACCCATCCATTTAAAAGCAGAGAAAATCAAAGAAACGGAACCCAGAGAGAGAAGAGAAGAAAAGCTTATCGAGGAGATCAGGAATGAGGCTCTGATCGACGGCATTCCAGAGGTAAGACGACGCCTCTGAGAATCGGGTACAAGAACGTATTGTCGCCGCAGTTAACGGAAGAGTCCCAGAGGACGAAGAGAGTAGAGATTAGAAAGAGCGCGAAGAGAGAGCTTTCGCAAAGGTTAGAGAAGAAGCAAATTTCCTCCCATCCATCCCCATCTTGCTCTAGAAGAGAGATGAAAGGAAAGGAAAAAGATAGTGAGAGACTAATGGTGCTCGGGATGCACCGTGGACTGAGATTGTAACTAAACCGACTCAAAGAACGAATACCTATGACTGAACTGGTCACTTGACTGCTAAACCGAGGATGTTGACTGTGTTGAAAGACTAGATCATCGCCCATACTTATCTTATTGGTTTTAACACTACTCTGCTATCAGAATAGGGAGATTGGTATTAAACCGAAACCCTAACCTGGACTGCTAACGGCTTCTTCTCTTGTTATAGGAAGCCCTGGTTCAAAGTCTTATTTATGTTACACGTAGTCACTCTTCTTGTTCCATCCTTTAATCCGCTCTCAAGAACGACAAGAGAGTGACTAAGCCGAAAAGGTGGAGCGAGAACTGGTAACCCGGCTCGGTTCATCGATGACCTCAAAACCAGTAGCAACCCTAGCTTAACGCTTAGCCTTTTTCTGAGCGCTGTGCTCTATCTCCTCTGTTCCCTACAGCACCCTTGCTTGAGTGCTCTGCGCGCTATTGCTTATTTATATAGCTAGCTTCTTTGTTTTTTTTTTAAGTATCTCCTTACTAGCTTGTTTGAGTAACCCAGGAACTCTCCCTTAGGGTGCATTCCTGGTGAGTAAGCCGAGTCCTTCTTGCTTGAAAGGAAAGGACTTATACCATGAACGAACTCCTTGCCTTGGTCTGTGCCCTATCAGCAGCTTAAGCTTCATCCCCTTTGTTTTTCCCGCTGAGAGAGAATTGGGCTAACCGTGTGGCCTTACCGAAGAAGTGGTTGACGACCCCCTTCTCGATATATCAACTTGGGCAATTCATGAGAATTAGCAACTCGAAAAATAAGTCCAGAAGGAAGTCCTGCTGGCTAACTAGAGAAAGTGGCGGAATACCAATCCACTCATCCCAAGGGGATACAGGGAAAGACGGAAGGAGAGACGTTTTGAACACTTGATATGCTTCCCACTGTCCAACCTTTCGGGTTCAGGCTTTTCCACCATACTCATTTCGATCTGCTTTGTTCGGCCATCTTCACTCCGTCTGATGGGTTCCCGAGGACAAGGTCTTCTGTATCGTATGGTCCTGACGCAGGCCTTAACGCCTTTCTCTCTCAGATTCAATAATGCGGAAAATTCGTTTTGGCTAGAACAAGAAAAGAGGAAGCGAAGGGAATGAGTGGACCAGGATTGAAATCCCTTTCTCTGGGCTTACACACATAGAGGGGAGAGCGAGAATTAGTTAGTAGCGTTGGCGAGTACGAGTAAAGGGCTTCCCTCGTTTGAGAAGTTCTCGCGGAAGAAAAGGGAATGAGTGGACCAGGTTGGGGTGCCCTCGACCGAAAGAGGGAGATTCCCTAAAGCCATAAAGGCATTACTCGAGCTTCACAAAGCGAAGTTGGCGCCAGAGACGGATTGCAACAGCCGAATGCCAAAGACCAATTTTGAAATACGAATCCAGCAGCCAACTTGAAGAGGCAGCCTTCCTTCAATTAGTCTTCTTCTTTAGGTATTTCCCAGAATAGACATTGAAGTTTCCCCTGACAATCATCTGAATAAGTCAATTCCGTGATCCTTTCACTAGACACAGCAAGCAAAGAAGAGGCATTCCATTCATAATTCTATGGACGGGTTTTCTTAAAAGAAAGGGCGGAGATGCTAATCAGACTAGAAAAGAAGCCTTGACTAGTTCAAAGCAGGTACTTACTGTTGGAACAACGTAATGGACCGATCGGGTCAAGTAGTCGAACAAATAGTAGTGGCACGAAGCCCGATTCTCTATTTACGGAACTTTCTCTATGGCTGTCCTATATAGTCAAGCTTGCCACAGAGAAAAGAAATAAAGGAAAGGAAGGAAGGAAGGAAGTGGGTGAGTCGAATAATTCGGGAATCGTCCTTCTATTGACGAAACGCAGAAAAAGGGTATTCTAGTTCCCCCCGGGACGACAACTATTATTTATTATTGATTCTCGCCAGCATGCCATTAAAGAAAAGATAAGATGCGCTAACTAATGTGGCTCAACCCCCCACGCCAATACTCATCATAACGGGTCGCACTGAAGAACAATTGACTTCCAAAGCCGGTACCAGCATAACCCAAGAGGCGGGAATCAAAGTGAAGTTATTCAACTAAATTAGCACTAAAGGCCAAGTTTGGCTTTCTGGTTCCAGTCGGACCTCTAGTGGAATGATGGAAATGAGCTACTTATAAGATAAGGAATTCCCTTGAGGTTGAACCTGCTTGAATGTAAGCGCGAGGATTGTGTGAAACATCAAATTGGAGTGCTTTTTTTCTCAGTTATTCGGATTCATTGCCGCATTCAGTTGGTGTTCAGCGAGGAATATCTCCCTTTATTACCGATTTCCTTGTTGAGCATCTCTTTTTTTTCGTTAAGGCGCCTAGGAGCAAGCAATCAAAGAGGAATGCGCAAGAAGCCCAGAAAAGAATCAATGATTAATCGGTGACAGAGGTAAGCTGAAACTCATATCCCAAAAGCAAGCCCTCAGAGAGAGGAAGAGGTTTCTTATCTTGATTTAGGAATAGTGACTGGTAACTAAGCGCATCTACTACTCTAGTACTTACTAAAGGAAGGAAGAGAGGCAGACCACTCTCTTATAGCAGGAAAGAGAGGGATACATAGAAGGGGTTCTAATCTAGTCGGGATTGGTATAAACATACAGGGAACAAGAGGACGATTGAAAAATATTCACATCAATAGCAGAATCGCTTGAATCTACAGGGGTTAAGAGGCAGTCTCAGATGGGATTCTTCATTCAAAGAGAATCCCAACAACAGAAAAAAGGATTGATCAAATTCTATTGAGTCTGACTCATAGTGATCATTTATCAAAGAATGACTCTGGTTATCAAATGATTGAACAACCGGGAGCAATTGACTTACGATACTTAGTTGACATTCATAAAAAGTATCTAATGAATTATGAGTTCAATACATCCTGTTTAGCAGAAAGACGGATATTCCTTGCTCATTATCAGACAATTACTTATTCACAAACCTCGCGTGGGGCTAATAGTTTTCATTTCCCATCTCATGGAAAACCCTTTTCGCTCCGCTTAGCCTTATCCCCCTCTAGGGGTATTTTAGTGATAGGTTCTATAGGAACTGGACGATCCTATTTGGTCAAATACCTAGTGACAAACTCCTATGTTCCTTTCATTACGGTATTTCTGAACAAGTTCCTGGATAACAAGCCTAAAGGTTTTCTTATTGATGATATCGATATTGATGATAGTGACGATATTGATGATAGTGACGATATTGATGCTAGTGACAATATTGATGCTAGTGACGATATCGATCGTGACCTTGATATGGAGCTGGAACTGCTAACTATGATGAATGCGCTAACTATGGATATGATGCCGGAAATATACCGATTTTATATCACCCTTCAATTCGAATTAGCAAAAGCAATGTCTCCTTGCATAATATGGATTCCAAACATTCATGATCTGGATGTGAATGAGTCGAATTACTTATCCCTCGGTCTATTAGTGAACCATCTCTCCAGGGATTGTGAAAGATATTCCACTAGAAATATCCAATTTTCCTTAAGCATATAGAAACCTATTATTCAAATTTCATATGTTGCTGGTTTGGCAAGTTTAGTGATCATGGCTGGCTCACCTGATCTATCAGCTGAGTAGTAAGCATCCTTGGGATAATCATCAATATCTCTTCCTATCCAAATGAGATTAGGAGGACGCCTTTTTTAAAGAGCTAGCCTGTCTTTCAATAGATTGGCAATTACCTTAGTCATTCTCTTATATAGTGTAGTTTCTATAGCAATGGGCCTCGGTCTAGTGAGGTTTTGCTTTTTTGGGAATCATTGCTAGGAAGAAGGATTGAATTGCACCTGGTTTGCTCCTGTTTGACTTCAATTACCATATGGAGATGGAGATCTTCCTTAATTATGTTCCAGCACTGCCCCTGCATTAATCAACCAAGTAGAAGTGAAAGTTTAGTTGGAATCCATCTAGTCTAGTAGTTTTTTGACTATGAACAGCCCCCTGTTGTTGATAGATAGTTTACCAGATTGAATCATTTTTTTTTGCTTGGAGGACTTTTGAAATATTTGATGGACTGTTGCTATATGTTGTTGGCTTGATAAGATGGATAAGTCTGAGAACAATTTCATAACTTCTGTCCTTATCTCCTCATGATGAACCAAAACCCGGCCTGCCTATTGGGCATTTCAAATTGATGAAAGTGTGGATTCTGCGTTTCTTAATAGATGCGTGGGAAAAAGAAAACCTTTTCACCAAAACTGTTGAGATTGTAGGCGCAGCGGCTCCCCTAACCTTCTTGACTTAAAGCTGAGCTTCCAATCTTCTATATATACAATAGTCCTCTATGTGTTCTGCATGTGGTTCTCTCTTACTTGCTTGTTCTAATCTTCCTTTTTCATTCACGCCTTTTTTGCTTGTTTGTATTTTTAACATGCATTTCCTTCGCCTTTTGAATTTTCAGTAGGGGCCTTTAGTCGTTGTTGAATTGCTACTACTACTAGTACTAGTCTTCGGTTAAAGCAGTAGGCAGGAGCTTTCAAATTCCTGGAAGTTTCATTCCAAGTTTCCTCAATCAATTGTATACATTCTGCATTCAGAAGCCCCAGTCTAGATATGGATCCATCCTCAAAAGTATAGGGCTTCTCCTTGGTTGTCATTAATATAGGTCTATGATCACCCTTCCAAGTAGTGGTAAGAATGGGATTCAAGTAAGATATATTCGTTCTCCATGATACCTTCCCTTTACTCCATAGGGCCTTTCCCGGATTCTACTCCCTCTTCTCGATTAGACCAGGTAAAAACTCCATTATTTAATTCCAGTTAGATTACTGAGCAGTTCTTTGAATGTAGACATGATACGATCAGCAGATCTTCGACTGCCTTTTAGCTTTATCTAGTTAAGGGTGAGTCTGATCTGTTATAATCCCCCATGTATAACATTCCATATCCAAAAACATTTATAGTTCCTGCCTTTTTAATGCGGGATAATGTTTGTTTTATAGATGAGAGATGTCAATCAATGAGCCAGAGTTATTGGTATGCCCAATTTGATCAGTAAGGAGTCGTTAGTTTCAGTGTTGGAAGCGAGGCCTTCATTCTCTTCTTCTGAATCAGGTCGATTTTTACTTCTTACATAATGGGGTTTTGTAATGGGGATAAAGACTACTGAAAGCG